>CM019071.1:143884463-144602485 GCA_009667805.1 Leptobrachium leishanense
TGTGTAGCTCTGTGCAGGTGTGTGTAATATACAATGTGTAGCTCTGCAGGTGTGTGTAATATACAATGGTAGCTCTGTGCAGGTGTGTGTAATATACAATGTGTAGCTCTGTGCAGGTGTGTGTATATACAATGTGTAGCTCTGCAGGTGTGTGTAATATACAATGTGTAGCTCTGTGCAGGTGTGTGTAATATACAATGTGTAGCTCTGTGCAGGTGTGGTAATATAACAATGTGTAGCTCTGTGCAGGTGTGTGTAATATACAATGTGTAGCTCTGTGCAGGTGTGTGTAATATACAATGTGTAGCTCTGTGCAGGTGTGTGTAATATACAATGTGTAGCTCTGTGCAGGTGTGTGTAATATACAATGTAGCTCTGTGCAGGTGTGTGTAATATACAATGTGTAATATACAATGTGTAGCTCTGCAGGTGTGTGTGTAATATACAATGTGTAGCTCTGTGCAGGTGTGTGTATATTACAATGTGTAGCTCTGTGCAGGTGTGTGTAATATACAATGTGTAATATACAATGTGTAGCTCTGCAGGTGTGTGTGTAATATACAATGTGTAGCTCTGTGCAGGTGTGTGTAATATACAATGTGTAGCTCTGTGCAGGTGTGTGTAATATACAATGTGTAATATACAATGTGTAGCTCTGCAGGTGTGTGTGTAATATACAATGTGTAGCTCTGTGCAGGTGTGTGTAATATACAATGTGTAGCTCTGTGCAGGTGTGTGTAATATACAATGTGTAATATACAATGTGTAGCTCTGCAGGTGTGTGTGTAATATACAATGTGTAGCTCTGTGCAGGTGTGTGTAATATACAATGTGTAGCTCTGTGCAGGTGTGTGTGTAATATACAGAGCTACACATTGTATATTACACACACACCTGCACAGAGCTACACATTGTATATTACACACACCTGCACAGAGCTACACGTTGTATATTACACACACCTGCACAGAGCTACACGTTGTATATTACACACACCTGCACAGAGCTACACATTGTATATTACACACACCTGCACAGAGCTACACATTGTATATTACACACACACCTGCAGAGCTACACATTGTATATTACACACACACACCTGCAGAGCTACACATTGTGCAGGTGTGTGTGTAATATACAGAGCTACACATTGTATGTTATGCACACCTGCACAGAGCTACACATTGTATATTATGCACACCTGCACAGAGCTACACATTGTATATTACGCACACCTGCACAGAGCTACACATTGTATATTACACACACGCCTGCACAGAGCTACACATTGTATATTACACACACACCCGCACAGAGCTACACATTGTGCAGGTGTGTGTAATATACAATGTGTAGCTCTGTGCGGGGGTGTGTGTGTGTAATATACAATGTGTAGCTCTGTGCAGGTGTGTGTGTAATATACAATGTGTAGCTCTGTGCGTGTGTGTAATATACAATGTGTAGCTCTGTGCGTGTGTGTGTGTAATATACAATGTGTAGCTCTGTGCGTGTGTGTGTGTAATATACAATGTGTAGCTCTGTGCAGGTGTGTGTAATATACAATGTGTAGCTCTGTGCAGGTGTGTGTAATATACAATGTGTAGCTCTGTGCAGGTGTGTGTAATATACAATGTGTAGCTCTGCAGGTGTGTGTAATATACAATGTGTAGCTCTGCAGGTGTGTGTGTAATATACAATGTGTAGCTCTGCAGGTGTGTGTGTGTAATATACAATGTGTAGCTCTGCAGGTGTGTGTGTGTAATATACAATGTGTAGCTCTGCAGGTGTGTGTGTGTAATATACAATGTGTAGCTCTGCAGGGGTGTGTGTGTGTAATATACAATGTGTAGCTCTGCAGGTGTGTGTGTGTGTAATATACAATGTGTAGCTCTGCAGGTGTGTGTGTGTGTAATATACAATGTGTAGCTCTGCAGGTGTGTGTGTAATATACAATGTGTAGCTCTGCAGGTGTGTGTGTGTGTAATATACAATGTGTAGCTCTGTGCGGGTGTGTGTAATATACAATGTGTAGCTCTGTGCGGGTGTGTGTAATATACAATGTGTAGCTCTGTGCGGGTGTGTGTAATATACAATGTGTAGCTCTGTGCGGGTGTGTGTAATATACAATGTGTAGCTCTGTGCGGGTGTGTGTAATATACAATGTGTAGCTCTGTGCAGGTGTGTGTAATATACAATGTGTAGCTCTGTGCAGGTGTGTGTAATATACAATGTGTAGCTCTGCAGGTGTGTGTAATATACAATGTGTAGCTCTGTGCAGGTGTGTGTAATATACAATGTGTAGCTCTGTGCAGGTGTGTGTAATATACAATGTGTAGCTCTGTGCAGGTGTGTGTAATATACAATGTGTAGCTCTGTGCAGGTGTGTGTAATATACAATGTGTAGCTCTGTGCAGGTGTGTGTAATATACAATGTGTAGCTCTGTGCAGGTGTGTGTAATATACAATGTGTAGCTCTGTGCAGGTGTGTGTAATATACAATGTGTAGCTCTGTGCAGGTGTGTGTAATATACAATGTGTAGCTCTGTGCAGGTGTGTAATATACAATGTGTAGCTCTGCAGGTGTGTGTGCGTAATATACAATGTGTAGCTCTGTGCAGGTGTGTGTGCGCAATATACAATGTGTAGCTCTGTGCAGGTGTGTGTGTAATATACAGAGCTACACATTGTATATTACACACACACCTGCACAGAGCTACACATTGTATATTACACACACCTGCACAGAGCTACACATTGTATATTACACACACCTGCACAGAGCTACACATTGTATATTACACACACACACCTGCAGAGCTACACATTGTGCAGGTGTGTGTGTAATATACAGAGCTACACATTGTATGTTATGCACACCTGCACAGAGCTACACATTGTATATTATGCACACCTGCACAGAGCTACACATTGTATATTACGCACACCTGCACAGAGCTACACATTGTATATTACACACACACCCGCACAGAGCTACACATTGTGCAGGTGTGTAATATACAATGTGTAGCTCGCGGGGTGTGTGTTGTGTAATATACAATGTGTAGCTCTGTGCAGGTGTGTGTGTAATATACAATGTCAGGTGTGTGTAATATACAATGTGTAGCTCTGTGCAGGTGTGTGTAATATACAATGTGTAGCTCTGTGCGGGGGTGTGTGTGTGTAATATACAATGTGTAGCTCTGTGCAGGTGTGTGTGTAATATACAATGTGCAGGTGTGTGTAATATACAATGTGTAGCTCTGTGCAGGTGTGTGTAATATACAATGTGTAGCTCTGTGCAGGTGTGTGTAATATACAATGTGTAGCTCTGTGCAGGTGTGTGTGTAATATACAATGTGTAGCTCTGTGCAGGTGTGTGTAATATACAATGTGTAGCTCTGTGCAGGTGTGTGTAATATACAATGTGTAGCTCTGCAGGTGTGTGTGTAATATACAATGTGTAGCTCTGCAGGTGTGTGTGTAATATACAATGTGTAGCTCTGCAGGTGTGTGTGTAATATACAATGTGTAGCTCTGTGCAGGTGTGTGTGTGTAATATACAATGTGTAGCTCTGTGCAGGTGTGTGTGTAATATACAATGTGTAGCTCTGTGCAGGTGTGTGTGTGTAATATACAATGTGTAGCTCTGTGCAGGTGTGTGTGTAATATACAATGTGTAGCTCTGTGCAGGTGTGTGTGTAATATACAATGTGTATCTCTGTGCAGGTGTGTGTGTAATATACAATGTGTAGCTCTGTGCAATATACAATGTGTAGCTCTGTGCAGGTGTGTGTAATATACAATGTGTAGCTCTGTGCAGGTGTGTGTAATATACAATGTGTAGCTCTGTGTGTGTGTAATATACACTGTGTAGCTCTGTGTGTGTGTGTGTGTAATATACACTGTGTAGCTCTGTGTGTGTGTAATATACAATGTGTAGCTCTGTGCAGGTGTGTGTGTGTGTGATATACAATGTGTAGCTCTGTGCAGGTGTGTGTGTGATATACAATGTGTAGCTCTGTGCAGGTGTGTGTGTAATATACAATGTGTAGCTCTGTGCAGGTGTGTGTAATATACAATGTGTAGCTCTGTGCAGGTGTGTGTGTAATATACAATGGGTAGCTCTGTGCAGGTGTGTGTGTAATATACAATGTGTAGCTCTGTGCAGGTGTGTGTGTAATATACAATGTGTAGCTCTGTGCAGGTGTGTGTGTAATATACAATGTGTAGCTCTGTGCAGGTGTGTGTGTAATATACAATGGGTAGCTCTGTGCAGGTGTGTGTGTAATATACAATGTGTAGCTCTGTGCAGGTGTGTGTGTAATATACAATGTGTAGCTCTGTGCAGGTGTGTGTGTAATATACAATGTGTAGCTCTGTGCAGGTGTGTGTGTAATATACAATGTGTAGCTCTCTGCGGGGAGGTGTGTGTAATATTCAATGTGTAGCTCTCTGCGGGGAGGTGTGTGTAATATTCAATGTGTAGCTCTGTGCGGGGAGGTGTGTGTAATATACAATGTGTAGCTCTGTGTGTGTGTGTGTGTGTGTGTGTAATATACACTGTGTAGCCCTGTGTGTGTGTGTGTGTGTGTGATATACAATGTGTAGCTCTGTGCAGGTGTGTGTGTGTAATATACAATGTGTAGCTCTGTGCAGGTGTGTGTAATATACAATGTGTAGCTCTGTGCGGGGAGGTGTGTGTAATATACAATGTGTAGTATTGGGGGTCTGTTTATTATCACAGACCCTGGGAGAGTGGGTGTTCCAGAGGTTAGTAGTAGATGGGGGGGGTGAGATTTGAGGGGGGGTGTATGTCAATACAGTGTTATAACGCAGGCTTTATCCTAATCTGTCGTCGAGCTCTGTGTGATGGGAGCTGGGATCCCCCTCTGTGTCCTTTATGTGCGCTGACGTCATGCCACACATCACGTTGGATATATTGTATCCAGTAAGCTTTCCGTTATCACTGGGGGGGGGTTCCTGTAAACACATTGTATTTTGTGAGGGCACTGCACGCCGGTCCATCGCCATGGCGAGCCCTCTGTACCAGTCAGCAGCATCCTCCTCCTTTGGATGGATGGAGCGGGGCCGGCGTGATGAAGGAGCTCGTGCATTGCTGTCACGGAGGCGGAATCTGCCACCCAGGGTGGGATTGTCTGGTTTAGCCAAGTCAGCAGCTCCCTTTGTATGTTTTCATGTCTGGGGGGAGGGGGGGCTGACCTCCCAAAAACACACAGCCCCTGTATCGCAGATCTGCACTGCCACACGCTATGTATCGTGGGGAGGTTGGTGCTGTGTGTCAGTCTCTCGCTTTACAGGCCTCTGCGTTTTAACGCATGGTGTTCCGTGGCGTCTCTCCTGCCCATTGTTTGATGCGGGTCCTTGCCGGGCTGCTTTCTGCCCCCTTTATCCCATTTTGTTGTTTTTAATACGTCTCGGCAGGATGGGACGCGTCCTGCCCACACGGCCTGGGCCAAGACCACCTGCTCGTAAAGGGGAGAATTTATGGCCCATAAAGCAACACAATGAAACGCGTTTAAATGGCGGGCAGCGCCGCGAGGCCACGGGACGCTCTTACCGTTTCGCTCTTCTGTTACTAATGATTCAATGTTTCTCAAAGTAAAAATAGAATAAACCCCTTGATCACCTGAAAACCAGAATCCGTGTGTCTTCATGCGGCGCGGATATGTGGCAGGTGCGGCGGTGCTGACGGCCTGCGTGCAATCAGACCGGCTTCATAATGCATTGCAGGACCCGGCACTGGTGGGGTTACATTGCTGCCGGACCCGTTTTAACCCCTCTGCCGCCAGCCCCAGGCTTTATTTTGCAGGTATCATGTGACTTTTGCCGTCTGAGGGTCGCGTTGTTGCCGTTTTTCGTCATCTGCCGTTTTAGTTTCTGTGACCTCACCGTGACTTTTCTCTTTCAGATGGTGGACGTCGGCGTTTGCGCCTCCGGCGAGAGCACCAAGAGAAAGATGGAGTCCTTCGCTGACTGCGCCGTGGAGGTCGTGCCCGTGGAGATGTATGATTCGTTCAGGGCAAAGATCGCCGCAAACCTGCAGTGGATCTGCGCGAAGGCGTACGGGATCGGTAAGGAGCCGCACGTTCTCACCGCACCGTCTTATCTTTTTGTATTTGTTTTGTAGGTTTTAATATAAACATGTGACCCTGCTGGCGCGTGTTACAGGAAGAT
Organism: Leptobrachium leishanense; assembly: GCA_009667805.1. Classification (NCBI taxonomy): domain Eukaryota; kingdom Metazoa; phylum Chordata; class Amphibia; order Anura; family Megophryidae; genus Leptobrachium; species Leptobrachium leishanense. Next base: position 143,890,662 of record CM019071.1, read on the forward strand.
ACTGCGTTTACGTGTGTGTGTGTGTGCCTCAGTAAAGTCACTAACCTCCGATTTGGCGCCCAAATTGCACCGAGCCATGAATTTCACCGAATCTGCAATTTCGAGCCAGTTCGTCCTGTCAATCCACCAAATACAGGCGAACTGACAGCGAAATATGGTGCGAGTCGGCAGCACATAAAATTGTCCCATTGAAGACTGTCATGTCTTCTATCCACAGAATGGTGAAATGCCCGGATTTTGGTGATCATAAATAGACTGGATTTAAACGGGAGAAACCAATAGGTTTCAATGTAAAAAATGTCACCTCTTCTTTTATAAAAAGACCATTTATTCTTCAGTTTTAAACAAAAAATGGAGCGCAAACCCCGGTGTGAGCGCACTTTGCTGATTTGATTGAGTGACTTCAATGGCAATCTCAATGTTCTGGTTTGAAAGATCATAAGTCCTATTGATAAAAAATAGAAAACTCCATAGTGCAAATAACGTCTGTAATAGATACAATTCTGTAGGATAATGTAAGTGAATAACTCACAAGTGTGGAGCCAAATGAGGCTCAATAGAAGTCGCCTTCTGACCACTCTGGGGGGTCACTCCCCTTGTGTGGAATCTTCACACTTTAGTTCAGCCGTGGGGTTGACCTCTGGTGAGTTTCTTCCACTCTTTAGAAATAAAAGGATACTTCCATTGCGCAGATATCAGTATATCAAATATAAGTAATACAAATTGACTACTTACAATCTTTTGAGCCTCTTAAAGAAGTGGCTCAGTAGGAATGCTTCTCAGAATTTGGTGGTCAGTAGATTGGTTTCCCGATAGACCAAAATAAAAATTAGATATGCACCAATAATCAATGCAATATTTAATAATGATAATAAAATACAATAAAAGATACGCGTTTCACCCAACCAACTGTGGGCTTCCTCAGTCTTACATGATCTAGCTTGACAGTGTGTTAAATAGTAGTATGATGATCAGTGTCTAAGATCACCTGTGATTAATGTTCATAATTGCGTTCCATTCTGAACCCGGCGTGCGTTCCACGATAGCGCTTCCGGTCAGACAGATCCACTACCCACTTACATTCCTCCTGCCTCGCAGCAGTGCGATGACCAACAAATCGGATCACCTATAACCATCATTCACAGTTGCGTTCCAAATCTAAATTCGGCGTGCGCTCCACAGACATACTTCCGGTCAGGCGGATCTAAATCTTTACCGCACTTCCTTGCGTTCCATTCGGACTTTAACGTGCATTCCAATTCAATAACTTCCGCTTTTAAGGGCGCTACCGCCCGATCTGATAGTAGTGGCGACATATATACATACAATTGTATCAATTACACGGAGATCATAATTTGTAAGGCATTCATAATAAGATGATCATAATAATTATATCTCAAAAGGATATGCAATACCGTTACACTGCAACATCCATTAATTGATCTATATAAAATACCGGCAATAAAACAGAATGTATAAAATTGATATTATAAAAAATGACAAAGTTCAAACTCGGCGTTTAGACCATTCGGTTCAAGGGTATTCAATCTATATATCCATCTCATTTCAGTCTTGGCTAATTTCAAATCTAAGTTTTCTCCCCTCCAATTTTTGGTTATTTTTTCAATACCAAAAAATTCTAAGCCTACAGGATTATTGTTATGTTTGAGTCTGAAGTGATTGGAGACACAATGTTTTTCATAACCTCTATTGATGTTATAAATATGTTCATTTACACGAACCTGTAATGCTCGTGTAGTTTTACCTATGTAACACTTATTACAAGGACATCGTAATAAATATATGAGGTACTTAGAGAAGCAAGTTAATTTATCTCTGATTTTATACTTATTTTGATTGACTTGGAATGTGGTGATTTGTCTTTTCTTGTTGTGTGATTTCCTACAACTAATACAATCTCCACATCCATAAAACCCAGATGTTAGACCAAACCAATTTGTCTGATCTTGAGGTTCACGTAAATGGTTCTTCACTAATTTCTGCCTTAAGCTGCCTCCACCTCTATATATAACTCGAGGTTGTGTGGGTAAAATATCTCTAAGTATCGGATCCTCTTTTAGTATTGGCCAATATTTCCGTATATATTTTTTAATATTCTTATTTCCGAAATTATAATCCATGATAATGGGCAATACAATATCCTCAGTACTCTTTTTGGTTTTATATTGTAACAATGTATTCCTATCCAAATTAAGTATTTCTTCTCTTGTTTGTTCTAATTCGATCCTCATATACCCTTTCTCTTCAAAATCCCCCATCAGTTTGTTGGACTGTTTCCTAAATTCCTGAATGTCAGTACAATTTCTCCGAAGTCGAGTCATCTGCCCCTTAGGGACAGTTAGTAACCACGGAGGATAATGGTCACTAGTTAAACCGATATAACTGTTGACATTGACACTTTTAAAGTGTGTCCTAGTTTTCATAATACCGTCTTCAATGTAAATATTTAGGTCAAGGTAGTCAACTTCTGATTGGCTAATCTTATGATCTAATTTAATTCCCCATGAATTGTCATTTAGATACACTAAAAATTCTCTAAGAATATGTTCCTCTCCTTCCCAGATAATTATAATATCATCGATATATCTTTTAAAGAGGACCAGGTGTTGCCCCAGCGATGCCCTGCCCATACCATCTGGTGCTCCCAGTATGCCATGAACAGATTGGCATAGCTGGGGGCAAACCTGGTCCCCATTGCTGTGCCTGTTAATTGTAGATAGAACTGACAGTCATACCAAAAGTAGTTATTATTTAATATCAATCTAATTCCTTCAACTAAAAAGTTGGTTTGTTCTTCCTCATATTGACCTTTTTCTCTCAAGAAATACTGTACAGCTTCGCACCCCAATTCGTGTGGGATTATAGTATATAATGAATTAACATCACAAGTAACTAGATGATAATTCTCTTCCCACGTTATTTTGTCTAATTCTTTGATGATTGCCATAGTATCTTTGATATAAGAAGGGGTCAAGACAACCAGAGGTTGTAACAAATAATCTAAATATTCTGATAAATTTGAAGAAATTGATCCTATCCCAGAAACTATGGGTCGTCCTGGTGGATTTTCTTGATTTTTGTGGATTTTAGGTAAGTAGTAGAACACTGGAATTTTGGGATGTAAAATATGTATATATGAATACTCTTCTTCCTTTAAGATATCCAATTCTTTCCCTTTAATTAGATAATCTGAAAATTTGTTAGTAATAGACAATGTTGGGTCAGCCCCTAAACATTTATATGTAGATGTATCTCCCAATAGTCTACGGGCTTCTAAATCGTATTGTTCTTTATTGAGTACTACTACCCCCCCCTCCTTTATCAGCCGGTTTAATAACCAGTTGCTTATTTTTACATAAGGAGTTGAGGGCTTTAGTCTCTTCTTGCGTGAAAAAGTTCTTTGCTAAGACTCCAATAGAACGAGCAATAGCAGAAGAAAGTAAATATAAACAAACTACTCTTAAAAACAAATCAAAATTTTACCCTAGGCATATGTTATCTAAGGAAATAGAAACGTTTGACGTATTGATTTCATCGGAAATTAGAAAAGAGGAGAAAAGGAACAGTAAGATGAGAATGAATAATATCACGCAAGAAGAGACTAAAGCCCTCAACTCCTTATGTAAAAATAAGCAACTGGTTATTAAACCGGCTGATAAAGGAGGGGGTAGTAGTACTCAATAAAGAACAATACGATTTAGAAGCCCGTAGACTATTGGGAGATACATCTACATATAAATGTTTAGGGGCTGACCCAACATTGTCTATTACTAACAAATTTTCAGATTATCTAATTAAAGGGAAAGAATTGGATATCTTAAAGGAAGAAGAGTATTCATATATACATATTTTACATCCCAAAATTCCAGTGTTCTACTACTTACCTAAAATCCACAAAAATCAAGAAAATCCACCAGGACGACCCATAGTTTCTGGGATAGGATCAATTTCTTCAAATTTATCAGAATATTTAGATTATTTGTTACAACCTCTGGTTGTCTTGACCCCTTCTTATATCAAAGATACTATGGCAATCATCAAAGAATTAGACAAAATAACGTGGGAAGAGAATTATCATCTAGTTACTTGTGATGTTAATTCATTATATACTATAATCCCACACGAATTGGGGTGCGAAGCTGTACAGTATTTCTTGAGAGAAAAAGGTCAATATGAGGAAGAACAAACCAACTTTTTAGTTGAAGGAATTAGATTGATATTAAATAATAACTACTTTTGGTATGACTGTCAGTTCTATCTACAATTAACAGGCACAGCAATGGGGACCAGGTTTGCCCCCAGCTATGCCAATCTGTTCATGGCATACTGGGAGCACCAGATGGTATGGGCAGGGCATCGCTGGGGGCAACACCTGGTCCTCTTTAAAAGATATATCGATGATATTATAATTATCTGGGAAGGAGAGGAACATATTCTTAGAGAATTTTTAGTGTATCTAAATGACAATTCATGGGGAATTAAATTAGATCATAAGATTAGCCAATCAGAAGTTGACTACCTTGACCTAAATATTTACATTGAAGACGGTATTATGAAAACTAGGACACACTTTAAAAGTGTCAATGTCAACAGTTATATCGGTTTAACTAGTGACCATTATCCTCCGTGGTTACTAACTGTCCCTAAGGGGCAGATGACTCGACTTCGGAGAAATTGTACTGACATTCAGGAATTTAGGAAACAGTCCAACAAACTGATGGGGGATTTTGAAGAGAAAGGGTATATGAGGATCGAATTAGAACAAACAAGAGAAGAAATACTTAATTTGGATAGGAATACATTGTTACAATATAAAACCAAAAAGAGTACTGAGGATATTGTATTGCCCATTATCATGGATTATAATTTCGGAAATAAGAATATTAAAAAATATATACGGAAATATTGGCCAATACTAAAAGAGGATCCGATACTTAGAGATATTTTACCCACACAACCTCGAGTTATATATAGAGGTGGAGGCAGCTTAAGGCAGAAATTAGTGAAGAACCATTTACGTGAACCTCAAGATCAGACAAATTGGTTTGGTCTAACATCTGGGTTTTATGGATGTGGAGATTGTATTAGTTGTAGGAAATCACACAACAAGAAAAGACAAATCACCACATTCCAAGTCAATCAAAATAAGTATAAAATCAGAGATAAATTAACTTGCTTCTCTAAGTACCTCATATATTTATTACGATGTCCTTGTAATAAGTGTTACATAGGTAAAACTACACGAGCATTACAGGTTCGTGTAAATGAACATATTTATAACATCAATAGAGGTTATGAAAAACATTGTGTCTCCAATCACTTCAGACTCAAACATAACAATAATCCTGTAGGCTTAGAATTTTTTGGTATTGAAAAAATAACCAAAAATTGGAGGGGAGAAAACTTAGATTTGAAATTAGCCAAGACTGAAATGAGATGGATATATAGATTGAATACCCTTGAACCGAATGGTCTAAACGCCGAGTTTGAACTTTGTCATTTTTTATAATATCAATTTTATACATTCTGTTTTATTGCCGGTATTTTATATAGATCAATTAATGGATGTTGCAGTGTAACGGTATTGCATATCCTTTTGAGATATAATTATTATGATCATCTTATTATGAATGCCTTACAAATTATGATCTCCGTGTAATTGATACAATTGTATGTATATATGTCGCCACTACTATCAGATCGGGCGGTAGCGCCCTTAAAAGCGGAAGTTATTGAATTGGAATGCACGTTAAAGTCCGAATGGAACGCAAGGAAGTGCGGTAAAGATTTAGATCCGCCTGACCGGAAGTATGTCTGTGGAGCGCACGCCGAATTTAGATTTGGAACGCAACTGTGAATGATGGTTATAGGTGATCCGATTTGTTGGTCATCGCACTGCTGCGAGGCAGGAGGAATGTAAGTGGGTAGTGGATCTGTCTGACCGGAAGCGCTATCGTGGAACGCACGCCGGGTTCAGAATGGAACGCAATTATGAACATTAATCACAGGTGATCTTAGACACTGATCATCATACTACTATTTAACACACTGTCAAGCTAGATCATGTAAGACTGAGGAAGCCCACAGTTGGTTGGGTGAAACGCGTATCTTTTATTGTATTTTATTATCATTATTAAATATTGCATTGATTATTGGTGCATATCTAATTTTTATTTTGGTCTATCGGGAAACCAATCTACTGACCACCAAATTCTGAGAAGCATTCCTACTGAGCCACTTCTTTAAGAGGCTCAAAAGATTGTAAGTAGTCAATTTGTATTACTTATATTTGATATACTGATATCTGCGCAATGGAAGTATCCTTTTATTTCTAAAGAGTGGAAGAAACTCACCAGAGGTCAACCCCACGGCTGAACTAAAGTGTGAAGATTCCACACAAGGGGAGTGACCCCCAGAGTGGTCAGAAGGCGACTTCTATTGAGCCTCATTTGGCTCCACACTTGTGAGTTATTCACTTACATTATCCTACAGAATTGTATCTATTACAGACGTTATTTGCACTATGGAGTTTTCTATTTTTTATCAATAGGACTTATGATCTTTCAAACCAGAACATTGAGATTGCCATTGAAGTCACTCAATCAAATCAGCAAAGTGCGCTCACACCGGGGTTTGCGCTCCATTTTTTGTTTAATATTTTATTGTATTTAGGGTGTACATAGGTGTTTTTCGAGCAGCCAATTGTTAATTGTATTTTAGCGCTAATTGATCTCTCTGTATTTATTCTTCAGTTTTTACAAGAAGCTTTTCTTCATTTTTAATTTTAAACAGACAATTTTTTTTAAAAAATTTTTAAGGACCTTTACTAGATTTTTACACGTTTTTAATACTTTTTGATTTAACATCATATCAGGAGTTCCTTGCCCCTTTCGCTGGGGGTGGAAGGCACCCTGGGAGAGTAGACCCTCGCGCTGGAAGACACCGTGCGAGAGCAGACCCTTGATGTACACGTTGTGATTTTGCAATCCCCCCCCCCCCTCACTGTATTTAGTCTCTGTGCGTCTCCTCTATTGTTTTTTATTTTCTTTTTATCTTCTTTTGCTCAACCTATCGCTAATGTTTGCTTTTGGCTTCCACCTCAACACCTTCCTGCAGGGGTCCACAACCCCGACCCTCCCAATGTTTTGGAACTGCGTCTCCCATGAAGCTCAGACCCTTAATTTTATGTGTGTGTGTATATACGTATATGTTGCTGCGGTAGAATGACCCTGAATTGAGTAAATTCCAAATGAATGAATGCACCTACAGACCTTGGCTGCTCTCAGTGCCCGGTGTTTCCCAAACCTGTCCTCAGGACCTGCTGACACGTCAGGTTTGCAGGATATCCGAAGCACAGGTGATTTTGCTATTCAGTGATTGCAGGATTCAGTCTGCACTTCCGCAAGGTGATCGGCAAAATCTGGTCTGGTTGAGGGTCCCGAGGTCAGGTTTGGGAGACACGGCTCTAGAGTCGCTGATTTCCCCCCACGCGGGTTTAATGATTATATCGAGTAACACTCTGCGTTTTATTACTCCATTCGGCGTGTGTCAGTAACGGCAGGTGGGAGGCCTTGAAAGGGTTATGCCTGTGTCGTCCATTGGACGTGAAGGACAAAGAGAATCTGGGGTGAGGTTCCAAAGGTGTAAACCAATAACCTGTGTCCATTTATAAAACCTTATTTAAGGGAATTTCTGGATTAAAAATGACTGCTTCCCAGTGGGGGCAGTAACAGTATATAGATAGGGTAGGAGATACTGCTCCCACTGGGAGGCTATTCCAACAGTGATATAGAAAGGGTAGTAGATACATGGAATATCCTCCCAGTGGGGGCAGTAACAGTGATATAGAAAGGGTAGTAGATACTGCCCCCACTGGGAGGATATTCCATGTATCTACTACCCTTTCTATATCACTGTTACATGGAATATCCTCCCAGTGGGGGCAGTAACAGTGATATAGAAAGGGTAGTAGATACATGGAATCCCCTCCCAGTGGGAGCAGTAACAGTGATATAGAAAGGGTAGGAGATACATGGAATATCCTCCCAGTGGGGGCAGTAACAGTGATATAGAAAGGGTAGTAGATACATGGAATATCCTCCCAGTGGGAGCAGTAACAGTGATATAGAAAGGGTAGTAGATACATGGAATAGCCTCCCAGTGGGGGCAGTGACAGGGATATAGAAAGGGTAGTAGATACATGGAATATCCTCCCAGTGGGAGCAGTAATACAAAACAAATTGGGACGTTCCTATTCAACAGATTGTCATGCAGCCGCCTTGTAATCGCGGCGTTTGGGGTGATGCGCTTCATCCTGCAGGGGTGACAGACTCGTGATTGGGGATTCTGTTGAGCTTCCAGAATACCTGTGTCCTGGGGAATGCAAACAGACCGAGGTGCAGCGCTCTGGCTAATGTCTGAGCAGACACTGAACTTTGCAGGTCACGCACGCGGTGGCACACAGGGCAGGGAGGCAGATGGCCACTCAGCGGGTTTTACCTGTGTCAGCAGCCCGTGTCAGCAGTGTGACAGTGTATCTGCTCCTCATTGTGGCTGAAGGGACTGTTTGTAAACGGCAAAAATAAACATGAGATAAACCTGTCTCTTACAAAGTTGTTTTTGTTCTTTTTCCCCCTCTGTGAAATCTGTTTTTTGAGACAAGCTCCTGCACACCTCTCCTGCCTCTTTTGTATCATTTCAAGTAAAACAATGCAGTAATTTAGGAATCTGTATTTTTAGATGGTGGGGGTCATTTTTGAGTTTTTTCTGTTTTTTTTTATTTTTTTATTTTTTTTATTAAGATGTGTTTGCATTGCCAAGTTGTGGTGTTGAGTAGCAATACACAACCACAACACACAGGTGTGATCATCTCGGGTAACAATAAGTATAGGCACACGTACACACTAACCCTAAATATTTTGATTGCGCACGAGATAATGATTAAAGAGGAAAGATAGCGGCTCAGCAAACAACATGTTAAACCTACGTCTGCTGAACTTTGCCTTGTTTGGTGTGCACTCTGTGTTGTGTGTGCGCGCGCCTAGGTGTACACACACCAGATAATGTGTAGCACAATGCGGCACTATTCCATCCCCTTGCATTATTTATTGAATGCATTGGAACGGCGCGCAGTGAGGGGGCTGCGATCTCCAGGCCTGGACAGCTTGTTGTGATGTGGGTGTTTATACTGTAGAGAGGTTAAAGAAATCAAGGAGGACGCCATGAGGACTGGAGCAGCATCGGAAGGCCTGTCACTAAAATAATGAAGGATACAGAGAGAACACAATACAGAGAGTCTGGGATCTACTGATTTGTCCACGTTACACAAAGGACACAATATAGGGAGTCTGGGATTCACTGATAAGTCCGTGTTTCCTAGAATACACAAAGAGGACACAATACAGGGAGCCTGAGATCTACTGATACGTCCGCATTACACAGAGTGGACACAAAACAGTCTGTATACTGGTATGTCTGCGTCACACATAGTATGTCCCATATCTATACCATCATACTATACCATCCCATATCTCTGTATTGTGTCCTCTCTGTGTATTGCAGACATCCCAGACTCCCTGTATTGTGTCCTCTCTGTAACGCAGTCCTCCCAGACTCCCTGTAATGTGTCCTCTCTGTGTAACGCAGTCCTCCCAGACTCCCTGTATTGTGTCCTCTCTGTAACGCAGTCCTCCCAGACTCCCTGTAATGTGTCCTCTCTGTGTAACGCAGACCTCCCAGACTCCCTGTTTTGTGTCCTCTCTGTGTAACGCAGTCCTCCCAGACTCCCTGTATTGTGTCCTCTCTGTAACGCAGACCTCCCAGACTCCCTGTATTGTGTCCTCTCTGTAACGCACACCTCCCAGACTCCCTGTATTGTGTCCTCTCTGTGTGACGCAGTCCTCCCAGACTCCCTGTATTGTGTCCTCTCTGCGTGACGCACACCTCCCAGACTCCCTGTATTGTGTCCTCTCTGCGTAACGCACACCTCCCAGACTCCCTGTATTGTGTCCTCTCTGTAACGCACACCTCCCAGACTCCCTGTATTGTGTCCTCTCTGTGTGACGCAGTCCTCCCAGACTCCCTGTATTGTGTCCTCTCTGCGTGACGCACACCTCCCAGACTCCCTGTATTGTGTCCTCTCTGCGTGACGCACACCTCCCAGACTCCCTGTATTGTGTCCTCTCTGTAACGCACACCTCCCAGACTCCCTGTATTGTGTCCTCTCTGTGTAACGCACACCTCCCAGACTCCCTGTATTGTGTCCTCTCTGTATATTCTGTATAGTCCTGTGTCCCCCGGCTTCCTCCTGCATTATAGTGGTTTTCTCTTTTTAGTGTGGTCCGGTTTGCGAAACATCTGGCACGTTAAAAAGGCGACTTTTAGCCGTTTTAATGGCTGCTGTTACAATGTATGAGTTAACGTGATTCTGTGTTGCGCTTCACTGTGTAATTTGGATTTCAGTGTTTTTTTTCTCTCTCCCAGACAATGTCCCCGAGGAGCTGAAAGATCCTTTTTACATAGACCAGTACGAACAGGAGCACATTAAGCCACCCGTGATCAAGCTGCTCCTCTCCAGCGAGCTGTACTGCCGCGTCTGTGGCCTTATCCTCAAAGGGGACCAGGTTGCCGCCTTGCAGGGCCACCAGCCGGTCATCCAGGCTCTATCTCGCAAGGGGATTTACGTCATGGAGAGCGACGACGCGCCAGTGTCCGACTCCGACCTCAGCTGCTCTCCCATCAAAATGGTCTGTACCGCAGCCTCACCTTTCATCCTGATTTCTGTGTATGGAATATTTACAGCAGGGGCTGCTCAGCCTCGGACCTCCAGATTTCATGGAACTGCATCTCCCATGATGCTCAACTCATTAGGTTAACCGAGCCTTGTGTGGAAACATAAAGCCGAGGTCGATCGCCCCTAATTTATCTCAAAACAGGAATGTCCTCCGTAGACCCAGACTTTGACACTGTCATGGGTTAAAGCAGGGCTGTCCAGCTCTGGCCCCCAGGTGTTTCTGAACTACAATTCCCATGATTCTTTTTTCCACTTATTGGATTTACAGAATTCTGTGAATTTGTAGGCAATTAACATCATCTGGGGGGCCAGAGTTTGAGATCCCTGGTCTAAAGGACCTGTCCTCAATGGAGTGATGGGATTGGGAGTCCATCATCCACTATAGAATGTTCTTAAAGAGGCAGATGCCCTTTAACTGGATAAGTTGATCCAGTGTATAATTTATTTTATTTTTTTTCCACCTAAAGTTTTAAAATCCGTTTCACAACCTTCCGGTGCCCGATGATCTGGGACTGGGCTTGTCCTTTTCAATCAACAAACAGTGTTGAGGCGGCCATACTTGTCACCCCTTGCTTTATTGCATGACATGGAGCCCCTTTCATGCCATGGGTCACCCTGACCTTCTTAAACCCTTTAAACTCTGTTTTCTGAGCTCAGACGTAACCTCTTAGCCCCACGTTTGGGTTTGGTCTGATCGAAAATAATTTGCCCGTCATATATTAATATATATATATGTATTTGCCTTTAACATATATTCCCGTTCTGCCCTGTGCGCTCCGGGGTTCTAGAGGTCTGTCCTTTGCCGCAGTGCTGTCCCTCTGATTGCGTCTATAAAAGATGGATTATTTTTTCCCATCCACGTTCCACGCACAGAGTTAGCCCAGAGGGTGTCCTAAATTAGGCAATTAAACGAGAGCCGTTAATTGAACGAGCCGCGTCCGATGGAGTCACATTGTAAAAGCAGTCGTATTCTTTGTGTTGTAACGCCGGACGAGCAGTGTCTGGAGAATAGAACGTATCAAGGAGGCCACGGCTTATGCATTTCTTTAGTGCTTTCGCTCTCTGCCGTTCCACAAATACACTTTTCACTCAAAATCGGTGTTTCACGTCTTTGGTTTATTTTAAAAACGAACCGTTAGTAAGTTTCCTGATTTATTGTCATTTTTTATATTAATCCTTATTGGACATTATTCTTTGTTTACTATTTTTATCATCTGACATTTCCTATAATATTGATCAATAATCTTTAAATGACATTGTCATTGTTTGTGTTTTGCTATTTATCATCATCAGAGATTAATCAATATTAGACATACAGGGTTATTCAGAGAGCGGTGAAAAGCAGGAGAATGACTGGAGAATGGAAAATTCTAGGTCAAAATAGCTGATTTGGAAAGTGAGATAAATGAGAGAATTTTTCTGGTTTGGCTATTTTGACCTAGAATTTTTCATTCTCCAGTCATTCTCCTGCTTTTCACCTCTCTCTGAATAACCCTGATAGTGTTATATGATCTTGTTATTTACTATTTATCACGATCAGACATTTATAATCGCGATTACACATTATCCTTATCAGACATTGTTATTATTTATAGCTATCAGGGTTATTCAAGGAGAGTTGATCTGGCCCCGAAATGTATCTGGACACTGAAATTCAGCGTACGGTTACCTTTCCTGGCCATTCGGCTATTCAGAGAGCAGGCAGTTCGCCAAATGAATTGCCTGCACATACGGTGCCTGTTCGGTGCCTGTTCGAGGGCAGTGAAATCCTTAGAGAGAAGCAATGCTTCATCTATTCAGAGAACACAAACCAGTAGTGAAAAGTTGCCGAATTGCTCTGCTTTTTGGTGCTTTCATTCGACAGGTTTATTCATGCGAATCCCATAGGTTTCAATGTTAAAAATATTCCCATTTTTATTCATTATCTAATAAACCGTTTATTTTATTCTGCAGTAAAGAGTCTCTTTATTGTTAGATTATTTTTTTTTAGGATCTTTTAGGCATTTTTCGGGAATTTTATTTTTGTTTTTCTTTTATTGTTTTTCTTTTTTCTGTAACCGCCCCTTTTATTATCATTCATTGGATTTTATATGTAAATTCCAGACTTTTTCGCTCAGTAGTTTCTTTGCAAACAGCGTTTCACTTTTCAAACACTCAAGCGTACTGTTTTTTTTTTTTGTTCACTCCATTTGTCTGTGTTGTCGGATTTTTCCGGCAGCTGCTCTGCGCTGTGATCGGCGGCTGCTCTGATTTCTCCGGCGTGTTCGGCGGGGTTAATCCAGATGTTTTTTCGGGTTTCGATGTGCGTTCGCCGGGTTTTGCGGTGAGTGTTCGTCGGGTTTCCGGCGGCTTTTCTCTGCACTACGACGGCCCGTGGTGCTTGCTGAATACACCGCAGGGTCGTCGAAATGGGATCGCCAAATCACACCGAATTGAACGAAAAGTCACTGAACGTGCGGTGACTTTTCGATTCTCTTTGAATAACCCTGTATCTATGACCTTTTTATTCGTTATTATTACACATTGTCATTATCAGACATTATTGCCATTGTTTATATCAGATATATATCATTAATCACAATTTATTATTCTTATTGGACCATATTATTTCTGTATACATGAAAGCTTCTCACATGCATAAATAAAAGCCTCGGAGCATCCTGTGCCGTCCTGACCTGTGTGCTCTTGGTGTTTTTGCAGAGCGCCCACATGTCTATGATCGATGCCCTCATGATGGCGTACACCGTGGAGATGATCAGCATCGAGAAGGTGGTGTCGAGCGTCAAGCGTTTCTCTACGTTCAGCGCCTCCAAGGAGCTCCCGTACGACCTGGAAGATGCCATGGTGTTCTGGATCAACAAGGTACTAGACTGTTGACGTGCAGAGAGGAGAACGTGTGGGTTTCAGAGAACAGCAAGGAATTAAGCACGCCGGGTGCTTCCATAAAGGGATACGTGCGTCCGCCGACGGAACAAAAAGTGGGTCACTATCAAACCAAGGGGAGTATCGGGGCGGCATGCGGTATCCTTGGGTAACGGCCAATGATCGGGGGGGGGGGGTTAGGGAGCCATGCGTGGCTTTCAGCAGGTTAGCAAGAGTTTCGATGACAACACGTGAACCACGGTATTGAGATTTATTACTATTTTTTTTTATATATATATATCACTGTCAATTTGTAAAACTGCAAAAAAAACACAATTTAATTATCTGTATGTAAAAGAGCTCACACTCTAGACAGGGCTTGACAAATCAAGGGGCCGGGTAGCCACAGGCTCCTAAAATTCCTCCGCACTCTGTATTTAAATAAAAAATATTATTTTTATTTATTTAAATAGACCCTTAGGTTTGTTTGTGAATTCTTTTAACCCTTGTCTGACACATACGCTGCCTGGGATAAATCCGTTACCGTGTCGTCCACCTCGATGAGTTGTTGGGGAAGCAATGATTGAAACTTACCGGAGCCTACCGGCATTTTATCTCTTTTTTTTTTTTTCTTTTTTTTCTGTCATGGTGACGGTCAGGTGAAAGCTCACTCTTAACATTTTAACATCAATTTCCTGCCAGGTGAACCTCAAAATGCGAGAAATCCTGGATAAAGAGCACCGGTTAAAACAGCAGATAATCGAAAGCCCGAGTCACCCAAAGGTAATTGACTTTATTCTACGATTTCGGATGGGATAGAGCCTGAGTTTTGGGGCCTGAGCACCTCCGGACGCTGTCAAACACGGCGTTTCCTCTGTAAATAAAATATCCCGTTTCTGCCCTGCGCTCCCTCTCCATCCACACTAAGTGAATTTTACTACCGACCCTAAAATTTAGTTTATTTTTATTTTTCTGTTTCAGTGTTTATCATTTCCCAGGATGCTTTGCATCCAGTCCTTTTTAAAACCGGGATCTCAAACTCTGTCCCCCGGGTGCTGACGGCCTAAAATTCCCATAAATCTCTGCATGCACTAGATGGCTGTGGGATCATGGGAGGTGTAGTTCAAAAACACCGGGGGGGTCTGGAGTTTCAGGTGCCTGGTTGCAATTTAATTGTACGCGGGTGTGAGTCCCAGGAAGCCGCGCTCCTCGTAATTTACACGGCTTGCAACAAACAGGTTTGCTTAGCTCGGCCTTTCATACCTCTGGCCCCTCTAATAAAAATCTCGCACCCTCTGCTGGCCACGAATGCCTTTTATGGGTCGATATCCCGGCTGATCCTCGCTTGGGTTACCTTCGTAAGGTGCCAAATGCAGGTTTTGGGGTGTGAAATTGGTCACCTCGGCCTCAGCAAAGCTTCATGTACAGACTTAACCACAGCTCTGCAACCCTGGTCCTCCTTATGTTTTTGGAACTACATCTCCCATGATGCTGAGCCACTCATTAGTTTGGATGAGCATCATGGGAGATGTATTTCCAAACATCTTTAGGGCCCAGGTTGCCGACCCCTGGGCTAAACCTTTGTTATGCCACTTTTTCTCCTCCTGCGGGCAGCCTAGACATTAAGTGTCACCGGCTTTTATATTCGTTATTAATCAGATTTATTGTCTAATTTTAAAACCTACCTCCGCCAATCAGAACCTTAACACGAGTATCGGCATCGCAGAAAGATCTGGACAGGGATTGAAATGTGCTGCTCCCTTGCTGTCACCTTAAAGTATCGGGGAATTGGGGGGGGGGGGGGTGGTATTTATTTTCCCCATGTTTTGGGTATATTTTAATGGTTCCGTGTAAACAGAATCCCAGGCTTTATAAACTCCATGAATAATGGATGCGCTGCTATCCAGCCATCCCCCGGGTCCTTCAACAAAAAGCTGCGGGTTTCAGCGCTTAGGAACGCTTCAGTTGGCATCTACACTCTTTTACACGCCATCTGGGTGTACCCAGTGCTACGAATAACGGAACCAGAGACCTGGACCTTCCAGATAGAAAGATACCAGGATATAGTAATATAGTAGATTTATTTAGCGGGTTATTATCACGGGGCAGTAAGATCAGACCCCAGTAGGTTTATTTGGCACAGATTATTAAAGAATAATGTTGCCCCCCCCCCCCATATAGAGCCCGTTTTTCCCAGCGCTTACCCTTTAACTTGTGGGTTTGAATTAGGGATGCACCGAGATTATCGGCCGAAAGGAAAAAATGGCCGCTTTTAAAATCAGCTGAAAAAAATCCGTTATCGGAACCTGGGCTCGGAGTCCCGGCCGAACTCAGCCTGCGGTTTCTGCAGCAGTCCGAAATTTTCATTTTGGTGCATCTCTACCTTGAATATATCCCGCACCGGAGCGTTCAGAGCCTTTTAGCAGAAAATGTCAGAATTGCGGTTACCATAGCAATGGTAAACTTTAATGGAAAGTAGTTGTTTTGCCTTTTTTTCCTCCGGTCTCTGTGCATGGGGGGGGGGGGGTGTGTGACACACGTTCTGGCTATTAACACGCCCGCCGCCGCCGACTACCTGTTACCGAATATCGAAATGTCGCAGTCTGTGCAAAATAACATGCTCCGCAGAACTGTCCTTTCTCCTGCCTAACTTGTTTTCCTTGCTTCCCGAAAAGTCTCCTTCAAAATGGTATTGGAAGTTAGTACCTGTAAGTGAAACCCCGAGCTCCATCCGTGTAAATCCATCATGTAACCATAGCACACTTCCATACTAATGTATTATTATTATAATAACATGAAATTCGTGAATTATTGGCCAAAAAAAATAAATAATAATAAAAAAGTTTTTTTAAAATTCACGGAAAACCTTCAGATTTCGATCACGCCATCCTCATAAACCCGAGGCGGCAGAATTCACTCGCCGCGAGGAAATGGATAATATCCACACAAAAGACAAAAAAAAACGATGACCGTAGCCCTCATCTGCTCATTCATGCTTCGCTGTGATCTCTTGCCGTGTATGTTGTCTCACGACTGACATCTCCATTTGTATGTTTGTTCATTTTTTGTCCGTTTCCCTGTTTTCATTCATTCGTTTAAGCCTGATCTAATGCATGCTGTAGCGCACTGCATGCAGGAACCCGTGGAATATGCACGAGTGGTATAGTATCCATAACATCTCATTATGTAGAACCTCGGGGGCGGGATTGCTTGCTGATACTTTGTGTCTCTCTCTCTTGTGGTTTTGTTTTGAAAGTCCAGACGGAAAATCCTATTTCTCTCGTCCCGAGTTAAAGGAAAGCCGTCACCTTCCGCATATTATGCATCAGCCTGATTTAATTAATAGAAAAACGAGCCTTTTCATTAATTTATTACTGCGGGAAACGTCTCCGTGGAAGCAGACGCCTGGTTTCCACCTTCCTAGACGGATTGGTTTAACCCTTTAAGCACCACGTGATGATCTGTGCCAGGGATCTGCAAGCTCTTTGCTCCAGATGTTTTGAAACTGCATCTCTCATGCTCAACCAAACTAATGAATGGCTGAGCATCATGGGACATGTAGTACCAAAACGTCTGAAGGGCCAAGGTTGCTGACTTCTGGTCTTTGCCAACATGGAGTGCTTTAACGCCCAGCGACAGCATAGTCCAGGGGTCTCAAACTCTGCTCCCCCCGATGTTGTTTGCCTACAATTCCCAGAATACTATGAATGCAACAGATGGCCAGAGAATTATGGGAGTTGTTGTTCAGAAACATATTGGGTGGCCGCAGTTTGAGATCCCTGGCATAGACCGTCGTGCAGAGCTTTATTGCTACGAGACAGTATAGATCGTCTTGCACTGATATCCCCATCCTGAAATTTCCAAATTTTCCTAGTCCTTATGACGGAAAGTTTGGATTTTAATAAGGACACGGAGGCGAGAATTTTCCTGAAATCCTCATCCTGAGCTGCAGAGGGCTTGGAAATCGCATTTCGCTGTTAGTGAATGTCTGACAAGCCAGGCCAACCAACAAAAGCCAATGCTGTTACCAGCGGGGGATCGCCATGACGACCCATCGAATATGTCGGCATTAAAACAGTAACACGCCTCTAGTGATATATGAAGGATAAAAGTCATAAAGTGACCTTCAGGATTTGCGATCGATCGAAAGCTATTGTTCTTAGTTTAGTGATACCTAAGAAAAAGCGTTCTATAATATATGGGGGTGCAGAAAATCCCAGGTGAACATGTTCAGTGCTGATATTAATGCACAGCCAGGCTGAAAAGCCTCAGCCCACAAGGGGTTAAGATGACCAGGCCAATGGGTTACTGCTTAGACCACGATAAGATCCTCGCCCTTTATATGGCCTTTATTAGTTATAGATTAGGGGGAAAAAATGTGAATTTGGTCCTGAATCCCCCCAAAACATTATTATTCGTTTATTTGTATCACGCCAACTTATTCCGCAGCGCGGTACAGCGTTTACAATGAGTTAAGGTATTAAACAGTAATACTGAAATGCTGCTCCCAGAGAAGTTTACAATCTAGGTGGATTAGCGGGCAGACATGCGCTGGTTGGTTGGAGAGTGGGTGGATCATGAGGATTAAAGTTTCCTTTGCACTTATGCTATCGGGTATGATTTAAGGATGGGACTCAGTGTCTCTAGTCGAGGAGCATCGTGCAATCCTTAAAATGACCAATGTCCAGACTTTTATCAGAAAAACGTGTATTGGAGCTTCACGAGGCTTCATTACAATACACTGAAAATCTGGGGGGGGGGGGGGGGGCGGCTGCTCCCATGGAACGTTCTCTCAAACACACCGTGCCCTTATTTTCTTTTTCTTGCTTAAGAAATGGCTTTAACGGTCATTTTGTCCCCAAAACTCTTTGATGCATAATATGCCTCTGGTGCTGTTTGAGATCTATGACACGAAAATGTTTGCATAGGTTAGACATTTTCAGAAATAGAAACCCCCTTCCTCCCCTCTCCCAGGTTGTGGCCTGCTCTCACACCCTGCGTACGGCTAGTGGCGGAGCAGGCCGAATTAACTTACTTATTTTTTTTCTTTATCCCCCTCTTTTCTTTATCCCCCTCTTTTCTTTATCCCCCTCTTTTCTTTATCCCCCTCTTTACTTTATCCCCCTCTTTTCTTTATCCCCCTCTTTTCTTTATCCCCCTCTTTTCTTTATCCCCCTCTTTTCTTTATCCCCCTCTTTTTATCCCCCTCTTTTTCCTTTATCCTCTTTTTTTCCTTTATCCCCTCTTCTTTCCTTCCCTTCTTTTTTTTGCCTTCCCTTCTTTTTTTTGCCTTCCCCTCTTTTTTTGCCTTCCCCTCTTTTTTTGCCTTCCCCTCTTTGTTTGCCTTCCTCTCTTTGTTTGCCTTCCCCTCTTTGTTTGCCTTCCCCTCTTTGTTTGCCTTCCCCTCTTTGTTTGCCTTCCCCTCTTTGTTTGCCTTCCCCTCTTTGTTTGCCTTCCCCTCTTTGTTTGCCTTCCCCTCTTTGTTTGCCTTCCCCTCTTTGTTTGCCTTCCCCTCTTTGTTTGCCTTCCCCTCTTTGTTTGCCTTCCCCTCTTTGTTTGCCTTCCCCTCTTTGTTTGCCTTCCCCTCTTTGTTTGCCTTCCCCTCTTTGTTTGCCTTCCCCTCTTTGTTTGCCTTCCCCTCTTTGTTTGCCTTCCCCTCTTTGTTTGCCTTCCCCTCTTTGTTTGCCTTCCCCTCTTTGTTTGCCTTCCCCTCTTTTTTTTTCCTTCCCTTCCCCTCTTTTTCTTTCCTTCCCTTCCCCTCTTTTTCTTTCCTTCCCTTCCCCTCTTTTTCTTTCCTCCCTTCCCCTCTTTTTCTTTCCTCCCTTCCCCTCTTTTTTTCTTTCCTCCCTTCCCCTCTTTTTTTCTTTCCTCCCTTCCCCTCTTTTTTTCTTTCCTCCCTTCCCCTCTTTTTTTCTTTCCTCCCTTCCCCTCTTTTTTTCTTTCCTCCCTTCCCCTCTCTTTCTTTCCTTCCATCAAAACTAAATTTCTGTAGAGATCCTCCCTCCAACGTATATTTACCTGTGAATGTTCAGTTCTTGCAGTGTGGATATTTACGCTTAAATTCCCATCGGCTGTTAGATTATTTTTTTTTTTTTTTGTCCGGTCGTAGCTATTAGCTGCCCTCCAGTTTAGCGGGCGCAGTAACGTCCCTCGTTTCTCCTATAAGTCTGGAATTCTGCCCGAATGTTCTCCTACGTAACAGACACTTAGAATCGATTTTAAACGTTTTATTTTTACCCCTTTTTACTTCAGGTGCGTTACCGCAGAGATCACCCCTCCCTCAGGCACCTGCCTTACTTCCCGTTACTTGAAGACCTGATGAAGGATGTCAGCGATGGTGCTGCGCTACTCACCGTCGTCCACTTCTACTGTCCGGATCAGATGAAACTTGAAGGTGCGTAATGCGCTTCTCCAGGAAACCTGTATCGCAATCTTTTAGCTCCATTAACCCCTTCACTACCATGGATGGAATATACTCAATCTTCAAAAGCTCCTGCTGGTGCCCAACGTCAAGTAAACTCGATCTGTCACATTCTGGGATTTACCTTATTGCAAGCTAAGTTTGTTTTCAAGTGGTCTCCAGAATTTGGCCGGACATGTCAGCCGAGGTGCTGAAGCTGCTTGAATAGCTCGGAGATCCGGTTTTCTTTCATACAAACACAGAGCTCGTGCTGTATTAGGCCGAACGACCACTGGGTCCGTATTTGTGTGATGGTGCGATAATCCGATGTCGTCGTCTGACCGATCCCACAACCTGAAGGAGATTCAGCCCTCGTCCACCGCCTCCGACTTCCATCGTACGACTTCAGACGATTTTTTTACGATTACAACAGACTAGCGATCTTTTCCATTTCAATGGGATTTATCGGACGATGCTGGGACGATCTGGTACAATTTACATGAAAAAGATGAATTGTATACGTAAAACGCCGTGCCGCGGCAGGGAAATGGTCCCATAGAGAAGTGACCGCCCACAGCATTCAATGTAAAAATTTCTTTTCGTTTTTATTCATTTTTTTTTTATATATTCAACAGTTTATTCTCACTTTTTTTTTTTTTTCTTTTCGCAAAATTTGTTAGGTATTTTCCTTTTTTTTTTTTTTTCTTTTTTTTTTTTAGGTAGTTTGGGTTCCTTTTAAAAAAAAAAAAAAAAAAAACTTTTTTCCCCCCTCACTGAACACGGCTTTTTTTTTTTTTTGCTTTTTTTTTCTTCCTCCCGGCGGCGCTCAACCAGGGTTAATTCCTGTTGATGGCCGTTACGGAAATCCTTTCAGGGTTATTCAAAGAGCTCCGAATTGTGGCCGAAGGGTATCCGAATGCTGAAATTTAGTGTACGGTTACCTTTCCTGGCCATTCGGCTATTCAGAGAGCAGGCAGTTCACCAAATGTTGGCGAATTGCCTGCACATACGGTGCCTGTTCGGTGACTGCTTGAGGGCAGAGAAATCCCCATAGAGAAGCACTGCTTCATCTATTCGGAGAACACAAACCAGCAGTGAAAAGTTGCCGAATTGCCCTGCCATTTGGTGGTTTAATTCGGCAGGTTTATTCAGGCGAATCCCATAGGCTTCAATGTTAAAAATATTCCCGTTTTTAATTCAATATCTAATAAACCGTTTATAATATTCTGCAGTAAAGAGTCTCTATAGATTTTCTTTTAGGATCTTTTAGGCATTTTTCGTGTTTTTTTTTTTTTGTTTTTTTTTATATATATATAAATCGTTTTTTCTTTTTTCTGTAACGGCCCTTTTTATTATCATTCATTGGATTTTATATGTAAATTTCAGACATTTTCGCTCAGTTTATTTGCAAACAGAGTTTCACTTTTCAAACATTCAAGCAAACTGTTTTTTTTTTCTTCACTCCATTCGTCTACGGTGTCGGGTTTTTCCGGCGGCTGCTCTGCGCTGTGATCGACTCCTGCTCGGGTTTCTCCAGCGTGTTCATCGGGGTTAATGTTTTTGCGGGTTTCGGTGTGCATTCGCCGGGTTTTGCGGTGAGTGTTTGTCAGGTTTGCAACGGCGGCTTTTCCCTGCACTATGACGGCCCTGTGGTGCTTGCTGAATACACCGCAGGGTCGCTGAAATGGGATCGCCAAATCGAACCGAATTGAAGAGCACAAAAAGTCACCGAACGTGCCGTGACTTTTCGATCCTCTTTGAATAAACCTGCTTTTTTTTTTTTTTTTTTTTTCCCCCCCGATCAGGCGTTTTCTTTTTCGCCTGAGAGTGACGTGTCGGCGAATGCATTATTAACGTCTCCTCCTGCCCTCTTCCATTCCTCCGCAGATATCTGCTTGAAGGAAGTTACGTCGATCGCGGACAGCCTGTACAATATCCAGCTTCTCCGTGAATTTGCTAATGAATATTTAAACAAATGTTTTTATCTGACGGTGGAAGACATGCTGTATTCTCCAATGGTGCTGAAGGTAGTGATACACTTTGCAACGTGAAGAAGAAACGGCCGGGGTTTATTCCGTAAGTGCGACAGGCGCCAGCATTTCACAACGGTAAAATCCAAAGAGCTGCGCAGCTTTATCCTGTCACTCTTGGATGTTAGTGTTGTGACATGCCGGCGTTTAATGA
This sequence comes from Leptobrachium leishanense, assembly GCA_009667805.1. Classification (NCBI taxonomy): domain Eukaryota; kingdom Metazoa; phylum Chordata; class Amphibia; order Anura; family Megophryidae; genus Leptobrachium; species Leptobrachium leishanense. The sequence continues at coordinate 143,912,921 of CM019071.1, forward strand.
CGCTGCAAAACCGGCACTTTGTGAATAACCCCCAGTGTTTTCCTATATATCGTATAACCCGTTTCTAATCTCCTTCCTTTTTAAATGCTGTTTGTTTTTTTCTTCTAGCCAAACCTAATGGTCTTTATCGCTGAACTCTTCTGGTGGTTTGAAAACGTTAAACCTGATTTCGTTCAGCCTAGAGATACCCAAGAACTAAAAGAAGGTAAGATCGCACTCGTCCTACAATAATTTATTTTGTAACAAACCCCCAGTCTCTTTATGATGTCATCATTACGTAAAAAAAGACTGTAGCTGCTCGGGTCCAGCGCTTATTAACCCGGCATCTAAGATCTTTCTGATTTTCTCTCCCACGATTCATCAAATCGGCCTTTAACCTCCCTGGTGGCTTTCCCGATTGTGGCTCTGGGTTAAATTTCACTGCCGAAAGCGGCAACCCTGAGCCACACTCGGGCTGGATACATTACCTGTCCCTGCGCTTCCTCGCTGTCCTCCCGCAATCGCATTCTCCTCCATGCGATCGTGGCGTCCTGGTTCCCGCGAGTAGGAGGACGCTGCGATCGCACGGAGGTGACTGCGGGGGTCAGCGAGGGAGCGCAGGTACCGCTTTCAGCAGTAAATTTAACCCTGAGCCACACTCTAATACCACCAGGGGGCCGAATAAATTGTATCGATTCTAACATATAAAATATGTCAGGATCGGACCGCCAGGGAGCTTATACATTATACATATCTGGGGTTGGCCAGGAATATCCACTGTTCTAGGTGTTTCTTCCCCTCCCACACATACTCTTTCCTTTGCCCATCCCTGAATATACAGTGCATATATTTTAGGTGATCTCTGCAGGAGACGCTGTGCCTTGGGCTTCCTGTTGGATCTTAACACTGTGAAGAATTAATGATTATTTTTTCCACTTTTATATTTACAATTGTTTTTAATATATATTTGTAAGGTTTTGCTTTTGTTTGTTGATGTAGGCTGGGGTCAGGCGAACATGCGTTTAGCCGCACTTTATTACGGCCGTGGTAGCAGCAGATGACGTTGAACACACACACACACACACACACACACACACACACACACACACACACACACACACACACACACACACACACACACACACGTTCGGCCGCGCAACGCAAGCGGCAAACTAACGAATTTGTCCAAGAATGTCGAACCGCTAATACTGACGTACAGAGTGCGCTGCGGCCGCATAGCGGTGTGTTTGCGTGATTAGGAGACGTCAGACGCTGCTCATGTCCGACCAACATAACGTCCAGACACAAAAAGTTTCCTAGTTTGGATCCGTAAAAAATCACGGCCGTAATTGCGCATTGTATGACCACTATCACGTCTTCCGTGAAAAAGTGTGTTTGTGTTCGGACGCACTTTTTTACGGACTATGGGAAAAATGCGTTCGTCTGACCCCAGCCATATTTGTACTCACACGTAGTTTTTTGTTGGGGCTCAATGAACGGTTTTCCCATTAGAACGTCGCCACCTTCTGGCTGATATTGTAACCGACGACAAAAAGTCTCCAAAGTATTTAAAAGGAATCCACTCTTTCTTGATGCCGGTGACCTTGTTTTAAGCTGCCGTTACAGAGCTCAGCCATGCATTAGGTCACCCGGTGATTCTGTGACGACGGCCTATACGATTTCTGAAAACCTTCTTGGTTTGTGTTAACTTCTCTTATTGTTTCTTTCTTTCCACCCTCCAGTCAAACCAGTGTTACAGAATAAAAGCAGTCGTCCCCCTGTGCCGATATCCAATGCAACGAAGAGGAGCTTCCTGGCGAGCCCTGCGGGCAGCGCCGACCCCCCGACGTCTGCGCATCCCACGCCTGAACCCTGCGGCAGGGCCTTCTTGCATCCAGAGGAGGCAGAAAAGTCAGTCGCTCTCCTTTTTCTAGCTTTCTTTAACCTTTGTGTTTCTACACCACGCTGCAATTATTAACCCCTTTGCTTACATGTGATTTTTTTTTTTTCCCCCCAAAAAAACCATTGTCAGAAACAAGTGTGGTTTTATGTTTGTTTGTTTTTTTTTTTTTTTTAAATATATCTATTGTGTTTCTTACTGTAAATAACCTATTTTGGCCACTAGATGGCGCCATGTCCTGCCATGTTCAGTTACAGCAGTTTGAGCTGCAGGTCTATCTTCTTTTTTTTTCCCTGCATCGGCTGCTAAAAGCTCGACATAAAGGCAACATCAGACGATTTTACAGTTTTAGGTCTTCGGGCATTAAACCCACAGAGCGAAAACTTTTAGGGCACCTTTTCCAGCCCAAAAGCAAACGAAATTAGTTTGCTGCAATCGAATTTCATTTGCTTTCCGGCTGCAGATGAGCAGATCGAGACATCTCGGGCTTCAAAGGCACCATGTGCTGCCCCGATATCTAGATCTCTCGATCTGCAGCCCAAAAGCATATGAAATTCAAATTTCTCGTTAGTGAAAGGGTTAAGTAATGGTCCTTGCACTACCACTAATATAAACGTGTAGACTACTTTACCTCACGGCTCTTCTTTCTGAAAGCTCAAGCAGCTTGCCTTGTTTTATTATTGCACGTAGCGGTCCAGGAAGAGCAGCCCATAAAGAAATGTTCAGGATGACGTAATTGTTGGGAAAGGGCAGAACGTGCCATTAACCTCTCGCTAACCCAAGCTTTCTCGATGTTCCTTTTTTTAGTGGGAAAGGAAACACAGCTTTCAGTCCTTCCCACCCGTTGTTACCGCTACGGCAAAAGCAACAGAAGGTTCCGCCGCCGGAGGAGAGTCCCAGTAAGTTCCCATTTATTATCGCCCAGGGGTTGAGACCTCGTTGGTTTCACTCGCGCGTGTAAAATCTGGACTGATGCATAAATCGAGGACACTGTTGATGTGTGGCTATTGTAGGCCCAGCTTAAGTTGTCTTTTTTGTGCTTCTTTGTCGTGGCCGAGCGCTCTCACACCGGGATCTTTACAGGGTATACTTTCTAATGACCAGTAGGGGGCGGCTCGGCGGCCTCCTCATTGCTTTAGTTTACAAAGCGTAGAGAAATAGTGTTGGCAGCAGCTCCTCCAAAAAAAAGACAATATGTGCTGCTGCACTGCCCTAACGTGCAAGCGTCGCCGGTGCACCAAAAAAACACCCGCACACCCTGAATATATGGAGGAGCCTCTAAACAGACACCCGCACACCCTGAATATATGGAGGAGCCCCTAAACAGACACCCGTACACCCTGAATATATGGAGGAGCCCCTAAACAGACACCCGTACACCCTGAATATATGGAGGAGCCCCTAAACAGACACCCACACACCCTGAATATATGGAGGAGCCCCTAAAAATACACCCGCACACCCTGAATATATGGAGGAGCCCCTAAAAAGACACCCACACACCCTGAATATATGGAGGTGCCTCTAAACAGACACCCGCACACCCTGAATATATGGAGGAGCCTCTAAACAGACACCCGCACACCCTGAATATATGGAGGAGCCTCTAAACGCACACCCGGAATCTATGGAGGAGCCTCTAAACAGACACCCGCACACCCTGAATCTATGGAGGAGCCTCTAAACAGACACCCGCACACCCTGAATATATGGAGGAGCCTCTAAACAGACACCCGCACACCCTGAATATATGGAGGAACCTCTAAAAACACACCCGCACACCCTGAATATATGGAGGAGCCTCTAAAAAAACACCCGCACACCCTGAATATATGGAGGAGCCTCTAAAAAAACACCCGCACACCCTGAATATATGGAGGAGCCCCTAAAAAGACACACACCCTGAATATATGGAGGAGCCCTTAAAAATACACCCCAAATATTCGAGGACAAAAAAAAGTGTTGCCCTAGGCCCAGGCAAAAATCCAGCCCTTACCCTAGACGCTTGTTTATAAAAGGCACATTTAATACAGTCTCATACACTGGTGGAGCATTTCGGGGGCGGGGGTTAGGATCCCTTTTTTTGGGTCACACTGATGGTCTATAATTGTGATGGCAAACATCGACATCCCAAATGTTTTGGAATTGCACGTCCCATGATGCTTAGTCATGCTGGCCGAGCATCATGTAACCTCTGTGGTGTCGAGGTTCCTCGTCCTGGTCTATATGTCCACAGTCCCAGGTTTATTGTAAAATCCACTGATTATTTGCGTTTATTTTCTCCTCGTATTATAGGGTAAACGTATCCGTCCGTGCCGCACCCGCTGATATAAATCTCCTCAGTTATGTTGACGTCTCTTTGCTTTTGAAGTTCTCAGGGATCGTTCGAACTCCTTGACGCGGACGGACGGGCAGCCGCGGGCCACGGTGATCGCCTGGCCGGAGAAGAAACCAAGGTCAGTAAAGAAGTCAAAGCCACGATCCTCACCTTCCATATATGTAAAAATGTCATTTTTCTGTTGCTGCTTATTTATGCATTTCTTTGTGATGTAGAACACAATGAATCGGGTTTAAAGTCCTTTTACTTTCCGTCCGTAGACCTTTGTCTCAGCCCACTCCATTTGCCCTCCATTGTGCGACCGAAGACGCAGACGCCGCGTCCGGCGACAGCATCAGCCTGGCGCGATCGATCAGCAAAGACAGCCTGGCCTCCAACATCATAAACGCCACTCCGAAACACAACTCATTCACCCTACCCCCTTCCTTCAGCTCTAAGAGCCTCTTGGGAAACGTAGACCTCGATGACGAAGAGGAGCTGGTGGCGTTTATAAGGTCGGACGACGCGTCGAGTCAAGCGGACCTCGAGTTACAGAGCGTGTCCTCCAGGGCGTCCAGTCAGCCAGGCACGGCAAGGTCCTCGAGAAAACCCTCGGAAGGTTTAGAAAGTAGACCTGAAAGCTTCTTCTTGGAGCCCCTGATGCCCGCCATACTGAAGCCATCGAAAGAAAGGCAAGTCGTTCCCAAACGAGAGGAATACGGGGAAGGCAGGCCGAGGGCGTTTGGCCCAAAAAGGTCAAACGAGGGGAGCCTTTCTTTTTCTCGAAAGAAACCCACGCATCACGCCGGGAATGATTTGAACAGGACTTTCTCCCCAGGTTCTTCTAAAACAGACCCTGTGCTCCCCACACACCCCATGGAGACCTGCAGTGGCACCTTCAGGCCCATCGCCACTAGTAGCGTGGACCCAGGTGAGGAGCCCAGCGGCGGGTTCTTCCTTCACGACACAAGACTGGAGGATGATGATGATGACGAAGAGGAGCCGTTTGCAGACTGCATCAAAGCCGAGAACCCGGACGACCCAGACAGCACGTGGACGGTGATCCGGCAAGATTCGGATTCTGACAACTTGGACTTGGAAGACTGCGATGAAGAGCTGCCCGCTCCTCAGCCGGCCGGCAAATACATTGGGGAAGAAGAGTCTGCCAAGCTGCAGGAAGACATGAAGGTTAAAGAGCACGACGACAAGGACGACGGGAGCGGGCGCTCCAGCCCGTGCCTCAGTACCATCTCCCAGATCAGCAGCGCCTCCATGGCCAGTGGCAGCGTGCGGATGACCAGCTTTGCGGAGCGGAAATTCCACCGACTCAACAGCTACGAGACGAAATCGAGCACGAGCAGCTCGCAGAAGACCACTCCAGACGGCTCGGAGTGCGGCCCCCCGCCCCTGACCACCTGGAAGCAACGGAGGGAGCAGAGCCCGGGCAGAGGGAACAAAGACAACGTCAACGTGCTGGCTTCCGAACTGGTCCAGCTTCACATGCAGCTGGAGGAGAAGCGCAGGGCCATCGAGCTGCAGAAGAAGAAGATGGAGTCGCTGTCCGCCAGGCAACGCTTAAAACTGGGGAAAGCTGCTTTCTTGCACGTCGTGAAAAAGGGCAAGAACGAAGGGGCTCCTCAACCCATGAAGGCCAACCTTCTCCCCAAAGGATACGTCAAGCAGAGCGCGGGTGACCTGGATCCCGTGAAGGGAAATGCTAAAGTGGAGATGCTGTGTGAGAAGCTGGAGAACGTGGGCGGAGAAAGCGAACCTTCCAAAATGCAGGAGATGGTGGCTGCCTTCGACGCGAAACAGAAGGAGTCGGACGTGGACGAGGCCGACCTCTGCAACACGGCTAAAGCGGAGGAAGCCGACGGGGAAATCGATGCGAATGAATGCAATCTTTCCATCGAAAAGCTGAATGAAACCATCAGTACCTTGCAGCAGGCCATACTGAAGATATCCCAGCAGCAGGAGCTGCTCATGAAGTCCCCGGCGGCCATCGCACCCAGCCTCAAGAACCTCAGCCAGGAGAACAAGTTAAAATCTTCCATGCAATTCATGGAGCTGCCGTCTCCAAACGGAAACATTCGGAAAGCGGCGCGCTTCGGCCAAGGTCGCACCCCAAGGTCGATGCGGGCATCTGAGCAAAAGTCCTCCAAAGACAAAGCCCCCAACTCGTCCCGCATGATCACCCCCACGCAAAGCATAGAGACCCTGCCCCACTTGAAAAACATGCAGGCGGTTAAGTCGCCCGGCTTGTCCACAGAAGAGCCTTTTGTTGTCGACGGCAGCCCAGATCTAGGAAGTGAATGCCAGGACCAGTCGACGGTGGCCGGGGCTTTCAGGCTGCACGAGGAGCCTAGCCAGCGGACTTTTGTGTTGGCCACTTCCAAAGACGCGAATAACCTCGCCGAGCAGATGCAGAGGGAAGCCGCCAGCAATTTACGGGGGGGCGTGGGGTCAACGGAGAGCTCCGGGAAGGAGAACGTACCTCTCGACGAGCAGGTCAGAAGTAAAGCCAGCCTCATCGAGGTGGATCTGTCGGTGATAAAGGACCAGGATGAGGTGGTAGACTCCGAGCTGGAGAAATCCAGCGACATCCTGAATGAAGACCAGAAGTCAGGCCTGGGATTTTTCTTCAAGGTAAGAAAAGCCACACCGGGAAAGGCTTGTGTTTTTTATTTTAATCCAAGCCTTTATGACCCCGCAGAGCATCGCGGGGTCAGTGAGCTCCCCGTACATGCCCCGTTCTTTGTTGAGGGTCAGTGAGCTCCCCGTACATGCCCCGTTCCTTGGTGAGGGTCAGTGAGCTCCCCGTACATGCCCCGTTCCTTGGTGAGGGTCAGTGAGCTCCCCGTACATGCCCCGTTCTTTGTTGAGGGTCAGTGAGCTCCCCGTACATGCCCCGTTCCTTGGTGAGGGTCAGTGAGCTCCCCGTACATGCCCCGTTCTTTGTTGAGGGTCAGTGAGCTCCCCGTACATGCCCCGTTCCTTGTTGAGGGTCAGTGAGCTTCCCGTACATGCCCCGTTCCTTGTTGAGGGTCAGTGAGCTTCCCGTACATGCCCTGTTCCTTGTTGAGGGTCAGTGAGCTTCCCGTACATGCCCCGTTCCTTGTTGAGGGTCAGTGAGCTCCTCGTACATGCCCCGTTCTTTGTTGAGGGTCAGTGAGCTCCCCGTACATGCCCCGTTCCTTGTTGAGGGTCAGTGAGCTTTCCCGTACATGCCCCGTTCCTTGTTGAGGGTCAGTGAGCTCCCTGTATGTTTTTTCTTTCATTCATGGAGTTTATGAACCTTTTTGTGATGCGGAGCTCTGCGTATGTATAAACCTAAACCTTCTCAGCACTTTTGACCTCGCCGCTTTTTAACTCTTTCAGGACGATCAGAAAGCAGAGGACGAGCTGGCCAAGAAGCGCGCGGCGTTCCTTCTTAAACAGCAGCGGAAAGCCGAGGAAGCTCGCCTCCGCAAACAGCAGCTGGAAACCGAGGTGGAGCTAAAGCGCGACGAGGCTCGGTGAGTAAACTAGGCGGCACAATGGCGGGATTACATTTATTAAAAGAGAAAACACAAAAAAATCGTGGTTTAAAAAAATCTAGTAAATCTTTATTTTAAAAAAAAAAAAAAACGTGTTAAAGTGTAAAGTGACCAAACTGAGGAAAGACTAGTAACAATCTTTAATGCACTCGCTTTGTAACTCGGTTTCCGTTTTCACGATGTTGATTTGTAACCGTTTCGTTTATCTATTCCCTCGCGATCGCTATGACTGACGTATGACAATGTGTTCACCTCTGCCAGTTTGCTAACAGCGGTACTTATTCATTATTTTCTGTGTACTCTCAGCGGACCCAGGCCTCGCCGCATCACTTTTATGATGTCACTATATTGTGAACGCTGTCTTTGTTGGATTGTCATTATTCTACAGGTGTTTGCAAGTAACGTTTCTGCATATCTAATAAACACTATCAGGGTTATTCAAAGAGATCCGAATGGCTGCCGAAACAGAACGCTGAAAATCAGCGTTCGGTTACCTTTCCTGGCCATTCGGCTATTCAGAGAGTCAGGCAATTCGCCGAATCCTGGCCAATTGCCTGCACATACGGTGCCTGTTCGGTGCCTGTTCGAGGGCAGTGAAATCCCCATAGAGAAGCAATGCTTCGTCTATTCAGAGAACACAAACCAGCAGTGAAAGGTTCCCGAAATGCCCTGATGTTCGCTGGTTTCATTCGACAGGTTTATTCAGGCGAATCCCATAGGCTTCAATGTTAAAAATATTCCCGTTTTAATTCAATATCTAATAAACCGTTTATTATAAAATTCTGCAGTAAAAAGTCTCTTTATTTATAGATTTTTTTTTTCGGGATATTTTAAGCATTTTTCGGGATTTTCTTTGCCAAAATTTTTTTTTTTTTAACTCGTTTTTTATTTTTTCTGTAATAGCCCTTGTTATTATCATTCATTGGATTTTATATGTAAATTTCAGACATTTTCACTCAGTAGTTTCTTTGCAAACAGTGTTTCACTTTTCAAACATTCAAGCGTACTGTTTTTTTTGTTTTCCCACTCCATTCGTCTGCGTTGTCGGGTTTTTCCGGCGGCTGCTCTGCGCTGTGATCAGCTCCTGCTCGGGTTTCTCCGGCATGTTCGGTGGGGTTAATCCAGATGTTTTTGCGGGTTTCTATGAGCATTCGCCTCGGTTTTGCGGTGAGTTTGGCAGGTTTTCGGCTACTTTTCCCTGCAATTCGGGGACCCTGTGGTGCTTGCTGAATACACCGCAGGGTCGCCGAAATGGGATTGCCAAATCACACCGAATTGAAGAGAATGAAAAGTCACCGAACGTGCCGTGACCTTTCGATTCTCTTTGAATTACCCTGTTAGTAAAAGTTTATTTAAACCCACCAGAATTGGTAAAAAAAAAATATGGTAAAAGCAGAAATCTGCATTCCTGCGAATCCTCGATTTTTGTGCGGAGTTCTTGTGAATTAGTGTTTTTTTTGTTTTGTTTTTGTTTTTCAATGTTACTAATCTTTTTCGCTGCCCCCCCCCCCCCCCTGTATTTCTTCCTGGTAGACGCAAAGCGGAGGAGGACAGGATACGAAAAGACGAGGAAAAGGCTCGCCGGGAGCTGATCAAGCAGGAATACCTGAGGCGGAAGCAGCAGCAGATCCTGGAGGAGCAGGGGCTGGGGAGGCCAAAACCCAAACCCAAGGCCAAAAAGACCCGGCCCAAATCCGTTCACCGGGAGGAGTCTTACAGCGACTCGGGAGCAAAGTATTCCACTACACGTGAGTCCATCCTCTGCCCTTTATGCCCGTGCACAACATTTCCACGCGCCGCGCAGCAAATAATCCTCTCCTTTTGCCTTTTTCCAGCTGATAACTTAAGCAGCGCCCAGTCCGGCTCCAGCCTGTCCTTGGCGTCTGGTGCAACCACAGAAGCAGAAAGCGTCAACTCCGGCGGCACTCCTTCCCACAGGTATGTAGGCTCAGGCCGTACAGGGGCAGTTATGCGGGCGCGGGGTGAGATGCCGTGCCCTTTCATTGAGCTATCGTCCTCTTTTGTGCGCCAGGGCGGACTCGGTGGAAACGTTGTCGGCAATGACCAGGCAGCAGAACAAAAACACCGAGCGGGACTGGGAAAACGGGTCGACTGCTTCCTCCATGGCGTCAGTGGCGGAATATTCAGGTAACGGGCAAATAATTTATTCCTTTAACAGGGCACTCCACCCCTCCCCCCCCCTGATCTTTTCCATTGATCTAAACGGCGGCTATAGTGCCTGCCCTCCCCAGCTGTCCCTGGCGGCTGTGACCGTCCTTTTCATAGCAGGGATCTCTTGCAGGCCTCCGGACGGTCTTCCTGGGGTTGGACGTACAGGCATTGAAACGGTCAGCTGCTGCATTGAATGGCCTCTGATTGGCAGCGCCCGCCGGTGTCTGCTTCTCGCCGTGAGGCGTTGGCCAGCCAGAGGAGCGAAGGGAGGAAACCGCACACTTTATTTCTACACATTCTAGGCCACTGACGGCGAACTTTGGCACCCCAGATGTTTTCAAACTACATGCCCCATGATGCTCAGTTACCCATAAGGCTGGCTGAGCATCATGGGACAGGTAGTTCAAGAAAATCTGGGGTGCCAAGGTTCGTCATCATTGCTTTAGGCCAGGGATGTCCAAACTCCTGCCCCCGCAGATGTTCCTGAACTACAACTCCTAGAAATCTCTGAATTAGATGGATGGAGAAGCATGGGAGTTGTAGTTCAGGAACATCTGGGGGGAGTTTGGATATCCCTGCTCTAGACAAAAACAGATTGGGGTCAGCAGGGGTTAATAATTAACCTATTCGACTTTTTTTCCCTGCATTTTTCTTTGTTTGATTTTATTTTTTTTGGGGGGGGGGGGTGTATTTTATTTTTAAGCCCTGGCGATGTCTGGTGTGTAGAGCGGGGATCTCAAGTCTGGCTGAAGTACAACTCCCATGATCCTCTGGCCACGCATTGCATTCAATGAATTCTGGGAATTGTAGGCCATTAACACCTGGGGTGAGGTGGGGGCAGAGTTTGCCATCCTTGGTGTAAAGGAATCCGTTGCAGAGAGGTGAAACGTGTAAATGTGTATCCAGGGGATAAAAGCCGATTCGACACTCTCACATACGTATACATAGTAACACAGGTTATAACGAGCGTCCGCTCTGACCCCTGACCTGACACACCTATTAATGCTACTGGATATAAAACAAACGGGTCGGGCGATTTCTCCTCGAGATTTTGTGATTTAGGTGACTATTGCGTCACATCATGAGACCCTTCGGTGCGATGTTCCCTTCGTGCAACTTTTTAAAGCCTTTGAAGGACAGGATGAGCGAATCGCCGCTGACTTTTAGCTTCCTTTGGAGTGTAAACAATTTCTCTTAAAGTCTCAAAATATTGTAACCCCCGCCCTGACCTGGACTGCCCCGTTCCCCCGATTTTGTGCAGAAGCTGCGCTGGTGCAGCCCGCTGTGTACTCCTTTTCTAGGTGTAATAAATCACTTTGCTGCTGCTCCGTCCCGGCTTAACTTCCTCTGTTTTTGTCTTTTAGGTCCGAAACTTTACAGAGAGCCGAGCAGCAAGTCCAACAAACACATCATTCACAACGCCGTGGCCCACTGCTGCCTGGCCGGCAAGGTGAACGAGTCGCAGAAAAACTCCACTTTGGACGTGAGTGCAAATATTCCGAACATCCGTCTCACCCGTCCTTTACAGAGATGACACGCACACGCACGCTACCCCTGCGTCGAGCTTTATACAGGGGGAACACCCCGTATCCGGGATGCGCGGGACCCCAGAGCGTTCCAGATTTCAGAATCCGGGCGGATCCGATGCTTCAGAGGATGGAGATTGCAGCGGGAGAGCCGCCAATCACCTTCGTGCTGCAGCCATCAGCGTGTACACAGGCTGGGTTACTCTGCAGACATGCTGCTCAGAGCTGACGTGACGCGCGGCAGAATGTCACATGCCGGGGCTGCTCAGACACTCCCAGCGTGTGCTACGGTCTGCTGCAGCGCTTGAGAGCCGCTTTGCCAACCGTGGCACGTAGTCTGGAAATAATAAAAAAAAAAAACATCAGGAAAGCTCTGAAAATGTTCCTATCCCTTTAATAAAGACTCGGAGGCGACTATTTGCTTTCTCTTTACTTTATTACTTCTACAGCAGCAGAGGAATACGGTAGGAAAAAACTGTAAAACCCTTCCCTAACGTGGGGATCCCCTCACATAGCGCCTTCAAGAGGTTAAAATTCCTGATGACGGGTGCTCAACCTGTATTGGCGCGGCACACTGCATGTCTCATCATCCTAGATATACAGGCCTCTTTAGCGTTCTACACATTTACCTTGTGTAAGCTGGTATGAAAGCTCAGGCAGGGGGGGGGGGCTCTAAAACAACCCCCCCCCCTTAAAAATAAAGCCTACAAAGCCCCTTGCATTGGCATTTAAACCTATTTCTGACCTTATCGTATGGGGACTTTTCCTTGATGCCCCCCAGAGGCGGACAAGCAGGTCCCAGACTGAGATAGTCCTGGCTGGTTGGGTGATCTGTCAGCCTGGGATTGTCTTGCATAGTCCTGTCCGTTTGGATGCACTTCCCACATCGCAGAAAACTCTTCTGAAAACTATTGAGGGTTCTATAACATTTCTGTTATGTTTGTCTCTCTCTCTTCCCCCCCCCTCCCCCCCCAGGAGCTGGAGAAATCTGACTCCAATCACTTCATCATCCTGTTCCGCGACGCCGGCTGCCAGTACCGAGCGGTCTACGGCTTCCACCCCGACTCGGAGGAGTTCTGCAAACTGACCGGCACCGGCCCCAAGAGCATCGCCAAGAAAATGGTCGACAAACTTTACAAATACAGCTCGGACAGAAAACAGTTTACAGTCATCCCGGCCAAAACCATGTCGGTGAGCGTGGACGCCGTAACCATCCACAACCACCTGTGGCAGGCCAAGCGACCCGCCTTGCCAAAGAAGAACCCGCTCTCTAAGTGACAGTGACCGGGCGCCGGGAAGAGATTTATGGGGGGGGGGAGGGTTTGTTTGCAAAAAAAAAAAAGGTTTACCTTAATTCTCCTCTTTGGTACAAACTGCTGCGCAGCTCTTTGAATGTTTCCTTTTATTTCTTTCTTCCAAAGGGAATTTTAAGGACGGCAGCGAAGTGCGCTTTAGTCATTTTGCTGTTGAAGGACTCGGTGTTTAATCCCTCTCCAGCACCAAACGGATTTCTCATTTGATTTGAATGTCAGTGTTAATTATTTTTTTATATATATCTAGATTTTTTTTTTTTTATTACTTTGCAGAATTTTTTCTTTTTTTTTTCATGGATGGATGGATGGATCGATGGATGGGTAACACTGTGTCTGCAGTGAAGCTAAAAAAAAAAAAAAAGCAACTTTTCAACGTGAAAGAAAGACTTTGCATGCATAAAAAACAAACACACTACATCTGGTGGAAATTCAATATTTTTCTTTTTATTTATTTAATACTTAAAACCTCCCGCGGGCGCAGCAGGCGTCCTGAGGTCACGTCGCGGAGCGGATTTCCACTGGAGGAAGTCACGAGGTCAGATCTGAAGCCGTCGCAGCTTCCAGCCGTGCCTCCCCCGTAATACCCGGCGCATGAGGCGGGTTATATTACATGCGCAATAAATAACAAAAGAACAATCCTTGCTCATCATTCATTTTTTTTTTTTTATCGGGAACTTTGCGTCTCTCGGGGGTTTGGTGTTTCATTTGTCGTCCCCCTGTCGCCCCCCCCCCCCTCCCTGTTGCTAAGCAGAGATTTAGGAATTTAAACTTAATGTGTGAAATAAAAGAATATTGGGGGGAGGGGCAATAATTACAATAAATTATTAAATCCGATGATAATTTCCCCCTTGATCAGTGCGGAGGTTATCATTTCTGTCATACGTATTCCCAGTATATATATATCTATATATATCCATTTCCTGGCATTAGTGTACGGTCTAGGCGTAGGTCACTCTGAGCACGGTACCTCTGTCTGTATAAATGTGCACTAAAATAATGACAAAAACAGTCCTTTTTTTTAATGGTTTTATGATGTCTTCATATGTAATATTACCCATGTTTTAATGTCAGCATAAAGCACACTTCATCAGAGAGCTCTGGGCTCTTACTACAGATTTCCTTTTTTCTTTTTGGGCGCTTTTTTTTTTTCCCCCTATTTTGGCGCAGGGGGAGAGGAATTTCGACATAATTTATTACCACTTACTGTACAACATGATCATGTGACCGGTTAGCCCCCAGTCTTAACATAAAGCAAATTTATATACATCTTCTAATTCATTTTGTCCTTATTTAAAATTGAGTTTTGTATTTTCGTGAAGGTTGTTTTTGGATTTTTTTAAAAAAAAAAAAAAAAAATCTTGGTTTTATTTTCTTTTGGGAAAAATATTTTTGGAATTCTTTACTTTTGTTTGGATTTTTGGTGTATTTGTTTCTCGCTTTGGTTATTTTCAATTTTCCTTTTGTTTTGAGGAGCGGGTTGTGGTTGTTTTTTCTTCGACATTTTAAAAAATTATATATATATATTTTTTTTAATTTGTTTAGGGACATTTCAATTTTTTTTATTTAGCTTTTTTTTTTGCTCCAAAGATATATATTCCCCCCCCCCCTCCCCCTCATAATCAGGCCGATCAGGCTGGGAAAATCTCTTGAGCTGCATCGAATTATTGAAAACACTACATGCTGTGTTGAGGTTTTGGGGTTGATAATTTTTTTTTTATGTAACTTTTTTCTTTTTTCCTCTTCATGCACTTTGTATTTTTCCTTTTTTTTTTTTTTTTTTTTTTTTTTTGTGTTCACAAACTGAATTCCGCTGGTATGTTACAATCCTAATTAAATGCTATGCCGAATCGTCAGATTTTATTACTATTTTTTTTTCTTTTAATGTGTATATATGTATATTATTTTTTTTTTTCTTGTTCGTTTGCACATTTACCTGTTTTCTTAGGTTATTTTTTTTTTTTTTTTTTTTCTTCTCTGAAATATTACTTGAAACGCGTTCCGGTACTGATGAGGACACTGTTGCATCGTTAAAATAAATGTGTTGAGCCCGGGGTGTGCCGCACGCAGCCTCCTGGCACCCCGTTCTTTCCTACATTGTGTTGTATAGAAGTAGTAACACTAAACACATAAAAACTCGCCTGTTTTTTTATATATATATTATTTTAGCCCCTCCCCCTTGTCAGTAATTAACGGCCTGATTAATTATACTGTTGATTGAACATTGATGTAGATGGATACAATTCTGTATATATTTGTTCACTTTGTGCTGTGTAAATAAATCCGAAAGCTTTATTATTCTGAAGTGATGAACAGTATAGAGCAAGTCCAATGTTTATCATGTTTTTTTTTTTTTTTGTCCCCCACCCCACCCCATTCCTTTTTTTTTTTTTTCTTTCTTCTCCCTCTTCCCTCACTGTGGATTCTCTATTTATTTTATGAAAGCACTGAGATTAAATAAAATTGAATAATGTATGTTTCGTTCATGTGGGTTTTTTCCCCCCCGTTTGTTTTTGTTGCGTTTCAGTAACATTGTCATTATGTTTTTATTATTTGGGCGCTTGTTATCATTCTCTTCGCATGTTTCTCTGATTTCCTAATGTCCTATGACAGTCATGGGGAACCTCGGCAGACCAGATGTTTCCAAACTACTTGTCCCATGATGCTCAGCCATTCAGAACAGTGACGAAGCATCATGGGACATGTAGTTCCAGAGCATCTAGGTTGCTGACGATTGCCATCACTATTCTAGGAGTTGTTCTGGTAGGGCTGCCAGCCTTACTTCATGTCCTGGCTGCGTTACCAGTGTGTGTTGGCAAAAAATGACATTTTCCATACTTTAGAACAGGAATCTCAAATCTTTGCACCCCCACCTTGTTGCCTACAATTCAGGGCTGTCAAACTGCGTCGTTGTTCCCAGACGCCTCTGAACTACAACTTCCACGATTCCCTGGCCATCTATTGCAATCAAAGAATTCTGGGAATTTTAGGCATCAACATCTGGGGGGCAGAGTTTGGCAGCCTTGCAATAGATGGTCAGATGGGGGTTGTAGTTCAGAAATGTCTTGGGGGGGGGAGGGGGCACGTCAGCTGCCTTTTTTTTTTTTTTTTTTTAAGCCGGGGTGGCAAAGAGGATGACTGTGGTAATGTTAACCAGATAAACCTACTGGCCCTGTAGAAGCAAATCTCTGCTGACCTTATCAGCAGCACTGGACATACGAGAGGGGGTCATCCATTACAACTGGGAGAAAAGAGATTTCACCTACAGCTGGGGAAGAAAGGGTCACTATGTAGTGGGGAAAAAAAGTGGAATTCCCTGCCTGGCGAGAGTGTACCAGTTTAAATGGTTTTAATAAAATCTGAATATTCTGGATATAATAGTTAATATATCAGAATGTTCTGGAACTAATAATGACCTAACAATGATCCGAATGGTTGCTTTGACATAACGGAATATTCCGGATATAATAGTTACTATGAGATAACGGAATATTCCGGATATAATAGTTACTATGAGATAACGGAATATTCCGGATATAATAGTTACTATGGGATAACGGAATATTCCGGATATAATAGTTACTATGGGATAACAGAATATTCCGGATATAATAGTTACTATGAGATAACAGAATATTCCGGATATAATAGTTACTATGAGATAACAGAATATTCCGTATATAATAGTTACTATGGGATAACAGAATATTCCGGATATAATAGTTACTATGGGATAACAGAATATTCCGGATATAATAGTTACTATGGGATAACAGAATATTCTGGATATAATAGTTACTATGAGATAACAGAATATTCCGGATATAATAGTTACTATGGGATAACGGAATATTCCGGATATAATAGTTACTATGGGATAACGGAATATTCCGGATATAATAGTTACTATGGGATAACAGAATATTCCGGATATAATAGTTACTATGGGATAACGGAATATTCCGGATATAATAGTTACTATGGGATAACGGAATATTCCGGATATAATAGTTACTATGGGATAACGGAATATTCCGGATATAATAGTTACTATGGGATAACGGAATATTCCGGATATAATAGTTACTATGGGATAACGGAATATTCCGGATATAATAGTTACTATGGGATAACGGAATATTCCGGATATAATAGTTACTATGGGATAACGGAATATTCCGGATATAATAGTTACTATGGGATAACGGAATATTCCGGATATAATAGTTACTATGGGATAACGGAATATTCCGGATATAATAGTTACTATGGATAACGGAATATTCCGGATATAATAGTTACTATGGGATAACGGAATATTCCGGATATAATAGTTACTATGGGATAACGGAATATTCCGGATATAATAGTTACTATGGGATAACGGAATATTCCGGATATAATAGTTACTATGGGATAACAGAATATTCCGGATATCATAGTTACTATGGGATAACGGAATATTCCGGATATAATAGTTACTATGGGATAACGGAATATTCCGGATATAATAGTTACTATGAGATAACAGAATATTCCGGATATAATAGTTACTATGGGATAACAGAATATTCCGGATATAATAGAATATTCCGGATATAATAGTTACTATGGGATAACAGAATATTCCGGATATAATGGTTAATGATTTTTTTTATATCAGTATCATGTGACCCGGTCTCTGTAGGTCATGGTGTGCTGAGGGTCCATGCTGCCGCAGTGTGAGACTGTATAATGGAGTGGGTCTGTGTTTGGGGGGTTTTGTTGTTCGTGACGGTTCTAGCTTCGCTTGTCACAGACGCGTTTACTGGAAGCCTCAGTTAAAAGTTAACCGGCCGGCGAGCAGGCCTTCATGCCCGTACATGTATCCCGGAATGATCTGCGGGTCCCCATGGTCACAGCTCTGATCAGACCATGCAGAGAGATTCCTTATCACAGAGAGAGAGGAATCTGCCGGCCCCACGGACATCTCCAATAAATTACATGGGAACAATGGGGGGCTGCTCCGATCTCTGTCCCCCTGATGCATCTCACACCATAAATACAGAACACACCAACCCCCGTTATTAAGGGTTAAAGAGACATTGTTGGAGTTTTTATACTTTGCTGCATTAATTCCTCGTTAACGATGAAAATTGGAAACATTTTTTTTTTATCTCCTATTTTCAGCGACTTATTTCTATTCAAGAGTCCGCAGACTTCTCCCTTATGACCTAAATGCACCGTGACCACTTCAGCTTATTAAGGGGGTCAGGCCGTTACCGAATATGCATTATGCGCACACATCATAGTTTCAGAATCCAAACTTTCACCGATTTTGAAATTCCATCCTAAATGTTAAAGTTAGGGCTACTTCTAGGGGTTATTGTTTGTGGTGCAGGTACTGTTATTCTTACTGGTTCTGTTTGTGTTAGGGCTACTGTTAGGGTTAAGGGTTGTGTTTGTGTTAGGGTTACTAGTTCTGTTTGTGTTAGGGTTACTGGTTCTGTTTGTGTTAGGGTTACTGGTTCTGTTTGTGTTAGGGTTACTGGTTATGTTTGTGTTAGGGTTACTGGTTATGTTTGTGTTAGGGTTACTGGTTATGTTTGTGTTAGGGTTACTGGTTCTGTTTGTGTTAGGGTTACTGGTTATGTTTGTGTTAGGGTTATTGGTTCTGTTTGTGTTAGGGTTACTGGTTATGTTTGTGTTAGGGTTACTGGTTCTGTTTGTGTTAGGGTTACTGGTTATGTTTGTGTTAGGGTTACTGGTTCTGTTTGTGTTAGGGTTACTGGTTATGTTTGTGTTAGGGTTACTGGTTATGTATGTGTTAGGGTTACTGGTTATGTATGTGTTAGGGTTACTGGTTCTGTATGTGTTAGGGTTACTGGTTATGTGTTAGGGTTACTGTATGTGTTAGGGTTACTGGTTCTGTTTGTGTTAGGGTTACTGGTTATGTTTGTGTTAGGGTTACTGGTTATGTATGTGTTAGGGTTACTGGTTATGTATGTGTTAGGGTTACTGGTTCTGTATGTGTTAGGGTTACTGGTTATGTGTTAGGGTTACTGTATGTGTTAGGGTTACTGGTTCTGTTTGTTAGGGTTACTGGTTATGTTTGTGTTAGGGTTATTGGTAGGGATGCACCGATACCACTTTTTTAAGACCGAGTACGAGTACCGATACTTTTTAAAAGTACTCACCGATACCGAGTACTGATACTTTTATTTAATGTCATGTGACACTTTCCAATAGGAACAGACCTCATAAAAATTTATATGAGATTGACCGCAGCTCACATGGATTTGCCCCAGCTCACATGGGTTTGCCCCCAGCTCACATGGGTTTGCCCCCAGCTCACATGGGTTTGCCCCCAGGTCACATGGATTTGCCCCCAGGTCTCATGGATTTGCCCCCAGGTCTCATGGATTGGCCCCCAGCTCTCATGGATTTGCCCCCAGGTCTCATGGATTGGCCCCCAGCTCTCATGGATTTACCCCCAGGTCTCATGGATTTGCCCCCAGGTCTCATGGATTGGCCCCCAGGTCTCATGGATTGGCCCCCAGCTCTCATGGATTTGCCCCCAGGTCTCATGGATTGGCCCCCAGGTCTCATGGATTTGCCCCCAGGTCTCATGGATTGGCCCCCAGCTCTCATGGATTTACCCCCAGGTCTCATGGATTTGCCCCCAGGTCTCATGGATTTGCCCCCAGGTCTCATGGATTGGCCCCGCAGGTCTCATGGATTGGCCCCCAGCTCTCATGGATTTACCCCCAGGTCTCATGGATTTGCCCCCAGGTTTCATGGATTTACCCCCAGGTCTCATGGACTTGCCCCCAGGTCTCATGGATTTGCCCCCAGGTCTCATGGATTGGCCCCGCAGCTCTCATGGATTTGCCCGCAGCTCTCATGGATTGGCCCCCAGCTCGAACGCTGGGGAAGCTGGCCGTGTGCATGTAAAGCACGCGGCCAGCGTTCCCCTCCGGCGCGCCAAATACTCACCCTTCCTGAAGTTCCGGTCTCTGGGCAGTGATGCGGTCACGTGGCCGCCGGGCGCATCTGTGACGCTGCCTCCAGCCGAGAGGCCGCGTCACAGGAGCGCCCGGCGGCCACGTGACCGCATCACTGCCCAGAGACCGGAACTTCAGGAAGGGTGAGTATTTGGCGCGCCGAAGGGGAACGCTGGCCGCGTGCTTTTCATGCACGCGGCCAGCTTCCCCAGCCCCGCGGATACCGGCAAGCCGGCCCAGCGCCGGCTTCCGGTATCGGCGGGATGTATCGGGCCGTTTGCACATCGGCCCAGATACCGATACTAGTATCGGTATCGGTGCATCCCTAGTTATTGGTTCTGTTTGTGTTAGGGTTATTGGTTATGTTTGTGTTAGGGTTACTGGTTCTGTATGTGTTAGGGTTACTGGTTCTGTTTGTGTTAGGGTTACTGGTTCTGTTTGTGTTAGGGTTACTGTTAGTTTTACTGGTTATGTTTGTGTTAGGGTTATTGGTTCTGTTTGTGTTAGGGTTACTGGTTCTGTATGTGTTAGGGTTACTGGTTCTGTTTGTGTTAGGGTTACTGTTAGTTTTACTGGTTATGTTTGTGTTAGGGTTATTGGTTCTGTTTGTGTTAGGGTTATTGGTTCTGTTTGTGTTAGGGTTACTGGTTATGTTTGTGTTAGGGTTATTGGTTCTGTTTGTGTTAGGGTTACTGGTTCTGTTTGTGTTAGGGTTACTGGTTATGTTTGTGTTAGGGTTATTGGTTATGTTTGTGTTAGGGTTACTGGTTATGTTTGTTAGGGTTCCTGGTTATGTATGTGTTAGGGTTACTGGTTCTGTTTGTGTTAGGGTTACTGGTTATGTATGTGTTAGGGTTACTGGTTATGTATGTGTTAGGGTTACTGGTTATGTATGTGTTAGGGTTACTGGTTATGTATGTGTTAGGGTTACTGGTTATGTATGTGTTAGGGTTACTGGTTATGTATGTGTTAGGGTTACTGGTTCTGTTTGTGTTAGGGTTACTGTTTGTGTTAGGGTTACTGTTTGTGTTAGGGTTCCTGGTTATGTATGTGTTAGGGTTACTGGTTCTGTTTGTGTTAGGGTTACTGGTTCTGTTTGTGTTAGGGTTACTGTTTGTGTTAGGGTTCCTGGTTATGTATGTGTTAGGGTTACTGGTTCTGTTTGTGTTAGGGTTACTGGTTCTGTTTGTGTTAGGGTTACTGTTTGTGTTTGTGTTAGGGTTACTGGTTATGTTTGTTAGGGATACTGTTTGTGTTAGGGTTATTGGTTCTGTTTGTGTTAGGGTTACTGGTTCTTTTTGTGTTAGGGTTACTGGTTCTGTTTGTGTTAGGGTTACTGTTTGTGTTAGGGTTACTGGTTCTGTTTGTGTTAGGGTTACTGGTTCTGTTTGTGTTAGGGTTACTGGTTATGTATGTGTTAGGGTTACTGGTTCTGTTTGTGTTAGGGTTACTGTTTGTGTTAGGGTTACTGTTTGTGTTTGTGTTAGGGTTACTGGTTCTGTTTGTGTTAGGGTTACTGTTTGTGTTTGTGTTAGGGTTACTGGTTCTGTTTGTGTTGGGGTTACTGGTTCTGTTTGTGTTTGGGTTACTGTTTGTGTTAGGGTTATTGTTTGTGTTAGCCACCGGTGCACAAACAAGTAGCAGCCGCCGGTACATTTAGGAGACCTGTGGACGCATTTTTTATTATGGAATGTCTGCGGTCGAACAAACCGCGAACATCCCATAATGTTCGGCGTTCACCGAACGGCCGATGTTCGATTCGAACGCCCATCCCTAATCTCTAGTTCTCAGTAAAGACGGTAGGACATGTCCTCATTTCAAAGGAGGATCCATGGGGGGCACAGCGGGCGTTTGCCCCCACCCGAGCTGCAATCCCATTGCAGGCAACATAGGGGTCCTTTTAACCCCTGTTTTTCTGGTTCCATACACCTCACAAGGTCAAGTGATACGTCATTGGAAAGGCCAGAGTCCGTCCTTTCTAATGAGCCCAGACATAATTTTGTGAATTAAAGCAAAACCTGTTTTATTTTTTCTAGTTCTCTTTGACGTTTGAGGCAGTGGCATTGTCCTCTCCTCACTCAAAACGAACAATGCTGCTGCCATTGCGAATCGATCACCAGCTCTTTGACAAAATTAGTAGCGTACCCCTCCTGAACTTTATGTCTGGATCCTCACCTGTCCCATTCTGGTGTGTCCTTCCCTTTGGGGGGGGGCCCTTTCATGTGGCATGAGGGTGCTGGCGGGCATCTTTTCAGGCCAGGTCCATCTTTTTTGGGCCATAACTGGACGTATTTCACTCTCTGAGAAGGCGCGCACATCCATCATGTTTTTTTTGTCCAAAAGGAGGAAATCTGCACAAAATAATCTTAGAAAGTGTTTCAATTGTTCATTTAGATTTTTTTTAATGCTCTGCTTGCACGGAGAACACAAAGCCCACGTCGGGCGGCGTGGTGCGTATGGCGTGTAACTGGTTAATTTTTAGCATTAGAGCTTACTGGTCCTCCTGATGCTTGGCTGACCATGCGTGTGGCCGGATCCCCAGAAAGACGTGCCCCTTGTTCTGGGTGGTTTAATGCTTTGCAAGTCGTAACTTGTCTCCTAGAAATTCCGCTTCCCGTCTTCATTTGGATGAAGCTGCCGGTCGGAGCGCGGTCACCCTGAGAGCAGCCGCGAGCAACTGGCGTCCCGCGATGCAGGGTGCGGGATCCTATACTATACTTAATGCCATATTCCACACTAAATGGAGATACACATATATAATATATCTTCTACCACTTTCAAGATCTACACATGCTCATTCAAGATATATATATATATACATGCACATACACTCATATCACACTCACGTGTTTTTATTTTTTGCCACGTTTGATATATATACACATACGATTACACACTTATATCACGCAGGCTATTTTACTACAGTTAAATGTATACATATATAAGCACATACACACATATCACATACATATATAAGCACATACACACATATCACATACACACATATCACATACACACATATCACATACACAAATTTTTAGTTGTTGTTTTTTACAAATTCAGTACATATATATATATATACACTCCTATCACTCACAATTTCTATGTTTTTTAACCACAGTCAAGATTATATATATACACACATACTTAAACCAGGCACGTTTTTTTTTTTACCACACTCAAGATATATACTGTATATACATATGCGTGTGTGTGTGTATATATTTTGAGTTTGGTTTTTAAAAAAAACGAAAACGTGAGTGTGATATATATATATATATTGAAGATGGATGCATTTAGGGACTTACGTAAATTAATTAATAAAGCATCTTTTTTGTTCTAACATTAAAAATCCTGTAAACATTTTCCGATGTTTCGGTTTTCTAGGAGACTTTTTCGTGGTTCCAACCTTTTTATTTTATTTACGAAAGTCCCTGAGCGCATCCATCTACAATTAAAAAATATATATATATATACACACACACTTATATCACTCACGGTTTCAATTTTTTTACCACACTCAAGATTATATATATATATATATTACACACAAACAGGCGTACACACTCATAACACATGCACTTTTTTTAACCATAGCTATGTATACACGCACATACTTATACACTCATATCACATAAATATATATATATAGATATACACACACTAATGTGCATTTATATTTGCATAGTCCACTCTGCATACATATACGCACGTATATTCACATTGCACTAGAGATGCCCATATATATATATCTAAATATATAAACACAAAATATATTAATCTGAACCCTTATCTACCGTTGCAGCGTCACTTGCCTTGATCATCCTCTGTGGATCCGCCGCCCTCGCCGGAGCGACCTGCCTCAACAACAACAAGGACCCGGTGATCTGTGACAGCTTGGACTATGGTGAGTCAGATCCTCCTGCTTCATTATACGGTTATATTTGGGTATTTCATTTTTTTATTCTCCTTTATATTTTTAGACGCAAAACAATCCGTCACTTTTTTTTTATATATACAGTATATTGGAAGTGTTTTAAAAAAATATTAAATTATATATATAATGGAACAAGAGCTAGCACTCTGCGGCCTTAATAAAATAAAGTAACACACTCTTTATTTATTTATAAAGTATTTCCCCAGGACGGACACATTGAGATTCTCTGGTTTCAGTTTGTCCTGGATTCAAGAACATTGAAGTGTTACAGAAACACAAAGTAATAAAATGCAAGATATTAAAAACACAAATATACAGATTAACCCAGAAAATAAATATGTAGGAAATATAGTCACTGTGTTACATGTTTACAGGTGCATTCTGTATATAGTCACTGTGTTACATGTTTACAGGCGCATTCTGTATATAGTCACTGTGTTACATGTTTACAGGTGCATTCTGTATATAGTCACTGTGTTACATGTTTACAGGTACATCCTGTATATAGTCACTATGTTACATGTTTACAGGTGCATTCTGTATATAGTCACTGTGTTACATGTTTACAGGTGCATTCTGTATATAGTCACTGTGTTACATGTTTACAGGTGCATTCTGTATATAGTCACTGTTACATGTTTACAGATGCATTCTGTATATAGTCACTGTGTTACATGTTTACAGGTGCATTCTGTATATAGTCACTGTGTTACATGTTTACAGGTGCATTCTGTATATAGTCACTGTTACATGTTTACAGATGCATTCTGTATATAGTCACTGTGTTACATGTTTACAGGCGCATTCTGTATATAGTCACTGTGTTACATGTTTACAGGCGCATTCTGTATATAGTCACTGTGTTACATGTTTACAGGTGCATTCTGTATATAGTCACTGTGTTACATGTTTACAGGCGCATTCTGTATATAGTCACTGTGTTACATGTTTACAGGTGCATTCTGTATATGGTCACTGTGTTACATGTTTACAGGTGCATTCTGTATATGGTCACTGTGTTACATGTTTACAGGCGCATTCTGTATATAGTCACTGTTACATGTTTACAGGTACATCCTGTATATAGTCACTGTGTTACATGTTTACAGGTGCATTCTGTATATAGTCACTGTGTTACATGTTTACAGGTGCATTCTGTATATAGTCACTGTTACATGTTTACAGATGCATTCTGTATATAGTCACTATGTTACATGTTTACAGGTGCATTCCGTATATAGTCACTGTTACATGGTTACAGGTGCATTCTGTATATAGTCACTGTTACATGTTTACAGGCACATTCTTTATATAGTCACTATGTTACATGTTTACAGGTGCATTCTGTATATAGTCACTGTGTTACATGTTTACAGGTGCATTCTGTATATGGTCACTGTGTTACATGTTTACAGGTGCATTCTGTATATGGTCACTGTGTTACATGTTTACAGGCGCATTCTGTATATAGTCACTGTTACATGGTTACAGGCACATTCTGTATATAGTCACTGTGTTACATGTTTACAGGCGCATTCTGTATATAGTCACTGTTACATGTTTACAGGTACATTCTGTATATAGTCACTTTGTTACATGTTTACAGGTGCATTCTGTATATAGTCACTGTGTTACATGTTTACAGGCGCATTCTGTATATAGTCACTGTTACATGTTTACAGGTGCATTCTGTATATAGTCACTGTTACATGTTTACAGGCGCATTCTGTATATAGTCACCGTGATACATGTTTACAGGTGTATTTTGTATCGAGATATATTCTAATTACTTGATGCATATTAATAAGTCAACGTTTCAGTTCACGGCGGGAGCTTTCATCAGGGCATGAGGGAGCTGCTTTGAGCTCAAACGGTGACTTTTATTAATATGCATCAATAAAGTGTGTTTATTTCATTAAGACCCTAGAGTGCTAGCTCTTGTTTTTCTGCTTGGTTTTTTTGTTTGTTTGTTGAGCTGAGCACTGGGCCTATTGCGTATTAATACAAATATTTATTTGGCCAAACAATTTTTTTAATTTTTTTTATGACAAAGTTGGAAATTTAAGGATAAAATAGCTGATTTTTGGTTTAAATTATTCAAACTTTTCACACAATTTTCCACCAACGTAACCCCTTGGCGGATATAATAACCATAGTGTATGTTATAAACCACCATGTGACCCATATCCTGTATGTGTATATATATATATATAAACAAATTTACAATATAATGTTTCTAATCTACACTAATATATATATTAATGATTTTATTGCTTTTGGTCATTTCCTTGCATTTCCGGTTACAGGTCAGTCTGGTGTGAAAACAGTTTCCATACATAGTTAACATCCAAATGTGGGAAAGAATTGTGATTTTCTGTGTAGTATTTTTTATTATGCGATAATTAAAGGAGTAAAATAATATAAAAACTGCACATTTTTCATGCAAATTTAACTATTAATTTTTGGGTAAAATAGACATTTTGCACAGATTTTATTCTGACATAGTTAAAAAATTACAATAATATCAGTTTGTTCAGTTTTTAATTTTTCATGTGCTGGTTTATCCTTTGTTGTCCTGGGATGAAAGGTTGTAAACTCCTAGATGGTGTCCCTTATCTGGCACAATGTCACACGGGGCCTGCATTATCAGCATATAGGCAGAAATGGCCTTTGTGTCAGTAAATGTACTGCAGACCGATAATAAAATGGAGAGCTCTCCGGCTTACACGGGGTCTGCATTATCCGCATACAGGCAGATGCAGTAAATATGCTGCAGACAGATAATAAAATGGTGAGATCTCCTGCTTATGGGGGTTTGTAGTGATCAGAATGATATTATTAGCAATGCAATATCTGTATGTGCTGCATAATGCCTGTGTATGGCAATTACAGCAACACCTTGTATCTGTATGTGCCGCATAATGCCTGTGTATGGGAATTACAGCAACACCTTGTATCTGTATGTGCCGCATAATGCCTGTGTATGGCAATTACAGCAACACCTTGTATCTGTATGTGCTGCATAATGCCTGTGTATGGCAATTACAGCAACACCTTGTATCTGTATGTGCTGCATAATGCCTGTGTATGGCAATTACAGCAACACCTTGTATCTGTATGTGACGCGTAATCCCTGTGTATGGCAATTACAGCAACACCTTGTATCTGTATGTGCTGCATAATGCCTGTGTATGGCAATTACAGCAACACCTTGTATCTGTATGTGCTGCATAATGCCTGTGTATGGCAATTACAGCAACACCTTGTATCTGTATGTGCCGCGTAATCCCTGTGTATGGCAATTACAGCAACACCTTGTATCTGTATGTGCCGCATAATGCCTGTGTATGGCAATTACAGCAACACCTTGTATCTGTATGTGCTGCATAATGCCTGTGTATGGTAATTACAGCAACACCTTGTATCTCTATGTGCTGCATAATGCCTGTGTATGGTAATTACAGCAACACCTTGTATCTGTATGTGCTGCATAATGCCTGTGTATGGCAATTACAGCAACACCTTGTATCTGTATGTGCTGCATAATGCCTGTGTATGACAATTACAGCAACACCTTGTATCTGTATGTGCTGCATAATGCCTGTGTATGGCAAGTACAGCAACACCTTGTATCTGTATGTGCTGCATAATGCCTGTGTGTGGCAATTACAGCAACACCTTGTATCTGTACTGTACAGGGATTTACACTCATTATAACCACCTGAATCTTATCCCTGTACAGCAGCGACAGCTCTCCCTGTATTCTGACAAATCCCTGGCTGCTGGAATGCTGCAGTAAAATTTGTTGAGCTTTTTGTTACAGTGAGGGTGGGGGCTGCTCCTTGCAGCTTCTTTACAGTAATACAGAGAGACAGGATGGAGTTTTTTCACATGGAAACCACCATCTTACTGTAAACAGCCGTGTAAGTGAGGTTTTTATGATTGTTTTTCAGGGCTTTTTAAAGATATATATATACTTAATGTTTTGCATTTTTTTTATTCCAGGGGTTTATTTTTTCAGGTTTCCACAGAATCTCTATAACTTTCTGATTCTTCTTCACTATAAAAATGAGATATAATAGTAATAAAGGCCTTCCAGGGCTGATGATGTCATTTTCTTATCTCTTTGGGAAGTTGTTTTGATGAGTTTGAAGATGTTTTTTTTAAATTTTCGTTCTAGAAGGAGAATCGGGAATCCAATCCATTGTTTTCATTTTAAGTAACACTGAAGTTTTACGACCGACGTCCTTCACGAACCCGAAACTGAAATCGGTGAAAAGTCTGACCCTCGGCGGAAACCGTATCCGTAGGATTGAGCCGGGATCGTTTCTGGGATTCCCGGCTCTGACGTCTCTGCTGATTTCTAACAACGACCTGCAGACCGTTCAGCCGTCCTGGTTTTATAACGCCACAGGGCTAGAGGTCCTCAACGTGACGTCCAGCAAGATCCAGGCCATGGAGCCGCAGATGTTGGCCGGATTCTCCGCTTTGAAGGTGTTGAACTTTAAGAATAATTCTATCAGCGAGGTCAGAAGTGAGAGCTTCAGGGACCTCTTCGGCCTCTCCCACCTCGACTTGTCCTTCAACAAAATATCCCACTTAGACAGGAGCGCGCTGAGCCGTCTGCAGAATGCCACCTTCCGATTGGACGGTAATCCATGGAACTGCTCCTGCGCGCTCCGAGAATTCTCACATTTCCTGCAAGGTATTTAAATTTCCACATCTGTCACCCATCTGTCTGTCTGTCTCATCTCCTGATCTATGTATCTGTCATCCGTCTGTCTGGCTATCTCCTGATCTATGTGTCTGTCACCCATCTGTCTGTCTGGCTCATCTCCTGATCTATGTATCTGTCATCCATCTGTCTGGCTCATCTCCTGATCTATGTATCTGTCCGTCTGTCTGGCTCATCTCCTGATCTATGTATCTGTCCGTCTGTCTGGCTCATCTCCTGATCTATGTATCTGTCATCCGTCTGTCTGGCTGATCTACTGATCTATGTATCTCATATCTATTTATCAATGTATCCATCTGCCAATTCTAATGATCTAGGTTTCTATCAATTAACGTATCTGTCATCCATCTGTCTGTCTTATCTATGTATCTGTTATCCAACTGTCTGTCTAATCTACTGAGTTATGTATCTCATATCTATTGATTTACTTATCTGTCATCCAATCCGTCTGTCTGGCTCCTCTACTGAGCTATGTATCTGGGTAGATGAGGCAGACAGATGGGTGGATGAAAGTTAGATACATAGATTGATAGGTATGAGACGGATACATAGCTCTCATCTATTGATCTATGTCTCTATCCGTCTGTCTGTATCATCTACTGAGCTATGTATCATATCTATCAATCTACGTATCTGTCATCCATCTGTCTTTCCCTTCTACTGATATATGTATCCATCCATCTGTGTATCTGTTGTCCATCTGTCTTGCTGGCTCATCTATTGATCTACCTTCTGAATATTAGTGATATTGCAGAAGGTATTAATGGAAAAGTATGTCTTTTTGCTGATGACACAAAGATTTGCAACAGGGTTGACGTTCCTGGAGGGATCAGCCAAATGACAAATGATTTAGGTAAACTAAAAAAATGGTCAGAGTTGTGGCAATTGAGTTTTAATGTGGATAAGTGCAAGATAATGCACCTGGGACGTAAAAACCCAAGGGCTGAATATAGAATATTTGATACATCTGAGGAAAGGGATTTAGGGGTTATTATTTCAGAGGATCTAAGGGTAAGTAGTCAATGTAATAGAGCAGCAGGAAATGCTGGCAGAATGCTTGGAAATGCTGGCAGAATGCTTGGAAATGCTGGCAGAATGCTTGGAAATGCTGGCAGAATGCTTGGTTGTGTAGGGAGAGGTATTAGCAGTAGGAAAAGGGAAGTGCTCATGCCACTGTACAGAGCACTGGTGAGACCTCACTTGGAGTACTGTGTGCAGTACTGGAGACCGTATCTCCAGAAGGATATAGACATCTTAGAGAGAGTTCAGAGAAGGGCTACTAAAATGGTGTACGGCTTGAAGGAGAAAAGTTACCAGGAAAGGCTTAATGATCTTAACATGTACAGCTTGGAAAAAAGACGAGACAGAGGAGATATGATAGAAACATTTAAATACGTAAAGGGAATCCACAAGGTAGAGGAAGGGAGTATATTTAAAAGGAAACAAAGTAGCAAAACAAGAGGACATAGTCTTAGATTAGAGGGGCAAAGGTTTAAAAGTAACATCAGGAAGCATTATTTTACTGAGAGGGTGGTGGATACATGGAACAGTCTTCCAGTAGAAGTGGTAGAGGCCAAAACAGTAATTGAATTTAAGCAAGCATGGGATAGGCATAAGGCTATCCTAAACAAAAGATAAATCCAGGTAAAGTATCCATGTAATTGGGCGACTAGATGGGCAGAAAGGTTCTTATCTGCCGACATTTTTCTATGTTTCTAGATCTATGTAATCTGTCTCATATCTATCGATCTGTCATCCATTCACCTCTCTCATCTACTGATCTATGTTGCGGTCTCATATCTATCTGTGTATCTGTCTCTATTGATTGTTGTATTTGTCTGTCATCCGTCTGTTCCTTCTACTGAACTTTGTATCTGTCATCTATCCATCTTCCTGAATCATCTGTTGATCTATCGATCTATGTATCTGTCATCCATTTGTCTCTCATCTACCGATCTATATAGCTTTCAATCTATGTATCGGTCTGTGATCAATCTGTCTGTCACATCTACTGATCTATGTGTGTATTTCATATCTGTCATTTGTCTGTCTCATCTATTGATCTATGTGTATCTGTCGTCTGCCGAACCTACTGATCTATGTATCTGGCTGTCAGTCATCTGTCTTTCTGGCTCATCTGTTGATCTATGTATCTATCTCATATCTGTCGCATCCATTGGTTTGTGTATCTATTGATCTATATTCCTGTCATCCATCTGTCTATTTGTCCAGCTCATATCTCTCTATTTTCTGTCTGTCATCCATTGATCTTCTATCTGTCATTCGTCTATAGATCTCGGGCACATTTACGGATATTAACCCCTGGGTATCTCCCTTAGAGCTGCTAAACACGTCCCGCTTGGAAGATGCAAAATCTGTGACATGCCACAGTCCCCCTGATCTCCGTGGCAACCCGGTCTGGGACATTAATTTTGTCAATTGCTCCTTATCCAGTAACGAGGAGACCCCTGCGGCCGCTTTCCACCAGATCATCATACCGGCTCTGCTGGTGCTGCTGGGTGAGTTGGATTGTAAAGAATGATTTGCTGTAACAAATCCGGTGAACCTGTCCCCCAGCCCCCGCCAGGTGAACCTGTCCCCCAGCCCCCGCCAGGTGAACCTGTCCCCCAGCCCCCGACAGGTGAACCTGTCCCCCAGCCCCCGCCAGGTGAACCTGTCCCCCAGCCCCCGCCAGGTGAACCTGTCCCCCAGCCCCCGCCAGGTGAACCTGTCCCCCAGCCCCCGCCAGGTGAACCTGTCCCCCAGCCCCCGCCAGGTGAACCTGCCCCTCCCCAGTCCCGCCAGATGAACCTGCCCCCTCAGCCCCATCAGATGAACCTGCCCCCCTCAGCCCAGCCAGGTGAAACTGTCCCCCCAGCCCCATCAGGTGAACCTGTCCCCCAGCCCCCGCCAGGTGAACCTGTCCCCCAGCCCCCGCCAGGTGAACCTGCCCCTCCCCAGTCCCGCCAGATGAACCTGCCCCCCTCAGCCCCATCAGATGAACCTGCCCCCCTCAGCCCAGCCAGGTGAAACTGTCCCCCCAGCCCCATCAGATGAACCTGCCCCCCTCAGCCCAGCCAGGTGAAACTGTCCCCCCAGCCCCATCAGGTGAACCTGTCCCCCAGCCCCCGCCAGGTGAACCTGTCCCCCAGCCCCCGCCAGGTGAACCTGCCCCTCCCCAGTCCCGCCAGATGAACCTGCCCCCCTCAGCCCCATCAGATGAACCTGTCCCCCAGCCCCCGCCAGGTGAACCTGTCCCCCAGCCCCCGCCAGGTAAACCTGCCCCTCCCCAGTCCCGCCAGATGAACCTGCCCCCCTCAGCCCCATCAGATGAACCTGCCCCCCTCAGCCCAGCCAGGTGAAACTGTCCCCCCAGCCCCATCAGATGAACCTGCCCCCCTCAGCCCAGCCAGGTGAAACTGTCCCCCCAGCCCCATCAGGTGAACCTGTCCCCCAGCCCCCGCCAGGTGAACCTGTCCCCCAGCCCCCGCCAGGTGAACCTGTCCCCCAGCCCCCGCCAGGTGAACCTGCCCCTCCCCAGTCCCGCCAGATGAACCTGCCCCCTCAGCCCCATCAGATGAACCTGCCCCCCTCAGCCCAGCCAGGTGAAACTGTCCCCCCAGCCCCATCAGGTGAACCTGTCCCCCAGCCCCCGCCAGGTGAACATTTTTTTCCCAAGCTGACGGCAGCAACTGAACATGCTCTATGGACGTCTGGGAGGACCCTGGGTAATCTGTCCTGCCTCAATGCATTGTAGACAATTTCTAGCTGTGTATCTTTAAAAACATTTTTAGAAATTTGAAGATGACGTCCTTCCTGCTTGTCCCATCACGCCTGCTCCTTCCATGGTCATAGGGATGGGGACCAAATCTCCTGCCTACTGCTCATGGCCTCAGTAGACAGGGAGGTGGAGTGACAGATCCACACACACACAGTTTCTAAGACGGTGACTAATTTGCACAGCAGCGAAAAGTAAAACCCCATTTCTAAAACACTACGTGCGAGTATTGATAGAATGGAGCCGACCTCCCACTATGCTCAGCCAGGCAGGATTAACCATCCGTTCTGCTTGGCTGAGCATAATATGATATATTGTCTGTATAGAATATTGGCTCATAAGCAGTGATATAAGACACAGGCAGGCCAACGATATCATCCTGCTGATATATATATACACATATAACCAGGGAGCATGTATATAATAATAGCAGTTGATGTAAAAAGTCGTTATGCCTGAAAGAGAGTCGGCGTATTTGTATAATGTACCTCAACTACTATATACACCATATATATCCGGTGTAAATGTGCAAAAGGTCCTAACGAGGAAAGTGATTTCTATATGCTGCAGGAGTGGTTCCCAGCAGTATGTAGAATTCATGTGCTGCAGGGGGAGTGACTTAAACATGTGATTTCCTGCAGCATATCAATTCTTCATGCCGCAGGGGAGCACAATGATACAGGATGCAGATATTCAATTCGCCGATTGGCAATGCTCATTCACGAAAGCGTTTCACCACGCGGCATTCCCCATGTTCATACAGCTTCCAGGGTTTGGACATTTGTTCATCCGATTCCGCTATTCCAGGGATAGTGGGACAATTTGTGCTGCTGGAGGTGCGCGTGGGTGGATATGGCAGTCCGCTTGCCTTGCGATGTTGCCGAAAGACGGGTTATGAATGTATAGTCCAAAGACAACAGCCATATTGTTTGTTTTGTTACAGTAAAGGTTTTGGTCATATTGACGATTCTCCTTCTCTGGAAGAAGATACAAGAGAAGAAGCAAGTTCAACCTGGCCAGGAATCCATTGAAAGGAGGAATAAGAGGCCAACAGGAAAATGGGCCTTTATCACTTTTTTGAAACCTGAACAACCCAACGCGGATGGCTTCCGGGCCAATTCCCAAGCCAGCAGGACGACCACGCGAAAGGGACGCTCAAAATCTGCGTCGGCCATACTACTAAAAGATTATTGTCTCCAAGCTCATGCTAAGCCAAGCCACAAAAGTGTCGAGAGACACCAGGATTCTCAATACATAAAAGTATCGAGGAACGAAGATGCATGGACTCCAAGTAACATCTCCAAAGGCCACACGGAGCTCTGGTACTACAACAGCTTACAAGGTGGTGGTAACATCATGGACATGTCACGTGGTATTTCCATGAGTGTGAATAGGTCACAAACGGTTGTTGACGAAAACAGGGGCAACACAGATATACCATACCAAAAGAACTTGAGTCTTCACCACCACATGACCATGGTACCGGATCGTTCCACTGATGGTCATCCAACACAGGCAGACATCAATGCAGAGAACTCTGAGCCCCTGGAGTACTTGAGCGTAAGTTCATCATCAGAAGAGCCCGTCATGTCCAGCAGTAGGACTCGGAAACTTACCCATAATGAGGACTTAAAGCCTGGCCCCTTAAGAAGGACCTATACCTGGCCTAAAGAGAAAGTTAAGTGTGACCAAGAACCTGATACTTCTTATGAGAACTTCCTAAAATTACTCCGCCTGGCTCAAAATTCATGTCAAGAACAGTCATCAGGCCAGGTGGCCACGAGCCAAGGGACCTTACAAAGCAATTACAGTGGTCACTTGGCTAGGTTTAATATGGTATTGGGTGAGAAAGGATCAGTGGGCAGTAGAATTGTGAAGGAAGAGATCCCATCGGATAGCACTCATTCCAGACCAAGGAAAGTGGACTCCAGGCCTCATGCCGTAGCCTACTCTAGCGCATTGCCTGCCAGAAAGGTTTACCACAGGTCCGGCCGTCACAATCGCTCCAAAAGAAACCGTACTTCTCCAGATCCTGGAGTCCCGAGGGAAGAGCTTCACAGCCAAGACTCGTCGACCAGATCAAACTTTAGGATAACGCCCGATGACGACTCCTTGCTTGAAAACAACGAGTATAACTTCATCGATCTGCTGCACGAAGTGGTGGAGAACCACGGCAGGTGGACAAGGGAACGATGGAAGCAGACCCACCAGCTCCGAATTCCAAGCCGCTCGCCTCCAGCATCTTAGGTTCAGCTCTCACCATGTGGAACCTATTCTTTCATGGCCATATCGTCCCAGTTTAATGGCAGGAGGGTTTGGCCGGAAGCCGGAATCTTCTATGTTAAACCGTATATATATTTTCAGGAGATTAACGGTCAGCGATTCCTTAACCTTCCTCTCACACGTTCATAGAAATCTCAAAGTACAGACAGAGTGACCTTGTTATATTTTGTATTACTTCCCTAAGGTCAGATACGTCTTTATGTTTAAACGTCTCCTGGTAATACTGATATTCTGCTTAAAAACACAGATGTGACCTTCATGAATTCATGACCTTGTTACGTGTGTACTCTTTTATATAACCGTGAAATCGCATTAGTCATTCATATTATCCTCTCAACTGATTACATTTTGTTTTGCTTTTCGGTTTGTTTTTTAATGTATAATAGTTAAATCTAAATGGCAATAATTAAGTGACTAATGACTACGTATTAATTGTGACATTTGGAAATTCAAATTAAAATGGTTACGTATGTAAAGATTAGAGGATGACATAGAGTATTGGTCCAATAAAAAATTACTGCAGTACTTAATAATATATATATATTAATAATTCAGTAAGAACTCTAATTCAGTAAATTCATGTTTTGAATAGTAAAAACGAGTTCTTTCGAAGCTCCTCGGTGACTTCTAGTTTTTACTAGTCAGAACTAGAAGTCAATAAAATCAAGTTAAAAGCTCCGTCTTGACTCCTGCCTCGTATATTTCAGTAAATTCTAACTTTACCTGGAACATTTCAATAAATTCACGTTCAACCTGGTACAGTTTAGCAAATTCTGTTTCTACCTGGTACATTTCAGTAAATTCCAGTTACTTGATACAGTCAGTAAATTCTAGTTCTACCTTGTATGCGTCAGTAAATTCTAGTATTACCTGGTACAGGACGCTAAATTCTACCTTTCCCTGGTACAGTCCAGTAAATTTTAGTTTTACCTTGTACGTGTCAGTAAATTCCTGCTTTATCTGGTACGTTTCAGTAAGTTCCAGTGTTACTTGGTACAGTCAGTAAATTCTAGTTCTACCTTGTATGCGTCAGTAAATTCTAGTATTACTTGGCACAGTACGCTAAATTCTACCTTTCCCTGGTACAGTCCAGTAAATTCTAGTTTTACCTTGTACATTTCCGTAAATTCCTGCTTTATCTGGTACGTTTCAGTAACTTCCAGTGTTGCTTGGTACAGTCAGTAAATTCTAGTTCTACCTGGTATTTTTTAGTAAATTCTAGTGTTAGTTGATAAAGTCAGTAAATTCTAGTTCTATCTTGTACGTGTCAGTGAACTGTACCAGGTAGAACTAGAATTTACTGACTGTACCAAGTAACACTGGAATTTACTGAAACGTACCAGATAAAGCTGAAATTTACAGAAACGTACAAGGTAGATCTAGAATTTACTGGACTGTACCAAGAAAAGGTAGAACTTAGTAAATTCTAGTATTACCTGGTACAGTTCACCAAGTTCTACCTTTTCCTGGCACAGTCCAGTAAATTCTAGTTCTACCTTGTATGTTTCCGTAAATTCCAGCTTTATCTGGTACGTTTCAGTAAATTCCAGTGTTACTTAGTACTAGAATTTACTGACTGTATCAGGTAACACTGGAATTTACTGAAACGTACCAGATGATAAAGCTGGAATTTACGGAAAAGTATAAGGTAGAACTAGAATTTACTGACTGTACTACCTGATAATTTTCAGTAAATTCTAGCCCTACCTGGTACATTTCAGTAAATTGCACTGTTACTTGATACAGTCAGTAAATTCTAGTTCTACCTGCACTTTACTGAAATGTACAAGGTAGGGCTAGAATTTACTTAAAATTATCAGGTAGTACAGTCAGTAAATTCTAGTTCTACCTTGTACTTTTCCGTAAATTCCAGCTTTATCTGGTACGTTTCAGTAAATTCCAGTGTTACTTTGTACTAGAATTTATTGACTGTACTACCTGGTACGTTTCAGTAAATTCTAGCTTTACCTGGTGCAATTCAGTAAATTGCAGTGTTACTTGATACAGTCAGTAAATTCTAGTTCTACCTGGTATGTGTCAGTAAATTCTAGTATTACCTGGGACAGTTCACTAAATTCTACCTTTTCCTGGTACAGTTCAGGAAATTCTAGTTTTGCTTGCTTAGTAGCCTCCATTTCTGACTGAATGTTATGTGGCGAGAACGGTTTTTTAACTGAATGTTATGTAGTGAATACGGGTACTGACCCGTAAAAAACAGTGTCGAGCGCAATCACACAATTGTTATGCTGTAATACAGGATGTGTTCGTTGCACATTATAGTGAGCTTATCTATTTTTAAGCCTAGTTACCAGTTTTTCCACAAATCTTTCTTTCCACCTGCTGGCTAGTAGTTAGTGTAACTAAATGAAGGTAACTAATTGTAAACTAACAGGATATACACGTAAAAACTAGATATTATTGAGCGGAAGCAGGGAAAACTGGATTTTACTGAAATGTGACAGTTAAAACTAGTAGCTTTGTGACCTATAGGTCCTTAGAAGTCGCCAAGGAAAGTTTAGGTTTTACTAGTCAGAACTAGTTTTTACTACTCAAAATACTATTTTACGGGATTAGGGGTCTCATTGTAACATTAGATTTTTTTAGATTATATAGATAATGTAAGAGCTGGCTGCTCTCACATGGCATCTTACTAC
The DNA here is from genome assembly GCA_009667805.1 of Leptobrachium leishanense. NCBI lineage: Eukaryota > Metazoa > Chordata > Amphibia > Anura > Megophryidae > Leptobrachium > Leptobrachium leishanense. The sequence continues at coordinate 143,950,031 of CM019071.1, forward strand.
ATAAGAAAAATACTTATGGTTTTGACACAGATGGCATTATACATGTAATAAAAGCCTTGTTGTGTTTCTGCCTGATCACGGCTCCTTTTTATTCTGTATCAGTACACATTAATGTTAAAGAAAGACATCAGCAAATTCAAGACATATATATATATATTAATAAATTCTAAACAAATCATTTTTGTTATTACCCCTGTTAATTTGTATTGGGTATGAATAAAATAATATTTTTAAAATGGTTACGGTTTCCTATTGCTCGATTCATTTCCTTTGGGTTTTGAATACATTGATTGTGACTCAATAACAAAAATAAAAAATTGTTTCCATTAAACATGTGGCCGCCCTTTCTCTTAATGCCACCTTTACTAGATCACTGGCTCTGGGTGGTGTCACCCCCAAGAGGGTGTCACCCGGTGCGGCCCGCCCCCCCCCATACCCACCTTGTGACGCCACTGATCACTTGTTCTAACGAAAAATTTTGCAGTTTAGAAATAAAGTTATAAATGAGTACCATTCTATTCATCTAGAAATATCCTTTATTCTAAACTGCCATGCTCTATGCCAGGGCTCAGCAACCTTGGCCCTCCAGATGTTTTCGACTACATTTCCCAGGAGTCTCCACCAATCTAATGACTGACTGAGCATTACGGGAGATGTAGTTCTAAAAGACCTGGGAAAGTAATGAAGGTGCAGTGAGAATGAAGGGAGGAATACGCACTAATGTAATGTATAATCGTTGTAGCAATGTGATCTACATTCCGCATCTCAGGAACTAACAATCAGGGGTGGACTGTCCATTAGGGCAATAGGGCACTGCCCGAGGGCCTGGGCCTTGGAGGGGTCTCTAGAGCTGTAGTGAATGGGTCATAGCTGCGGCAGCATAACAGTGGCTACATTTTCAATGTACATACAGGAGGTGCTTGTATGTGGGTGTGGCTTAAAATAGGCTGACACAAATGGGGGGCCTCATGATCTTCTGTTGGCAAGTAGCCCCATGATTTGTTAGTCTGACTCTGCTAACAATATTTTATTTGGATTTCTTTTGATCAAAACTATATAATTCTACAAATAATTTCAAGCAATATAGGCATGAGGGACTGTAGGATATTTCGGGAGGATCTTTCTCGTCTAAATTCCGCCCTGTAAGTGATTTCCATATTTTTTTATTGTCTTATTGGCCCAGAGCACCACACTGTGAAATATATTGATACCGTAGAACAACAATATGCTGTAATGGTGGGTCTGTATCCAGCATGTGAATCCCCCATGCAGAAAGGCTCAGTCTCTCCATCAGTATTCTGAAGTACTGATTCTGGCCCAATTCCACCCAGTAAATAGTTGGGGCTTCTTCTAGGGTGAACACAGAAATTAGACTGACTTTACATTTACAATGGGACAACACACACAGGAGATGGGCAGAACAACAAAGGTAAAGCACGCCCTGGTATTGCCATACTGAATAGCCTCCTTCCTCCCACACACACACCCTGGTGTAAAAGACAAAGGAATTCTTCAGTCCATCTCAGTAGAGAGTTACATATACGAAGCTCAGAATTGGAGGATATGATTGTTTGTAGAAAACCTTTATTAATGAAAAACCCATAAACTGATATTTTCTGCCATTTTGTTTTGTGTTTTCGCTCAAACCTGCCTTTGTTGACGACTTTCCAGAGCGATCAACCAATGTCCTTTGTTTTGTCTAGGTGGCCTCCTGTTCTGTATGACCTTCTGTATGATTGTCTGCTTTCTGGCAAAGGGCTGGAAGAACAAAGTGGCCAATGTAACTGTTCCAAGAGAAGATGCACGAAGGGAGCCGGGGATGAGATCCCCTGAGAAGAATCAGGCCGGCTTGCCGGCCCACTCCACAGTGATGCAATGTAACCTCACCAGTGCAACGGCAAGGCGGTTGCCACTGGATCTAGAGAGTCAATCCCATTACATGGAGAGTGTGCTCTACAGAACATCAGAAGATTATTACTACAAGGTTCCCAAGCAAGGGCCTTTGATGGAGATTGTGGAATCGGGTTCTGAAGCCTCAATCAGAAACCATACAGTTTTCATTGGCGACGACCACTTTTTAGAATCTAAGTTCAGAGACGTTAACTGGGATGGTGGATTGACAATGCCAAAGTGTTTCAGTTCTCCGGGTCTCGTTCCCTTCAGTGAAACTTTCAATGTGTTGATGGACTCTGCAGTCTATAAGAAGCAGCAACTCCTGGATCTGGGTGTGCCAGTGTCACTCCGTAATACGACTGTTTTTCAATCGGAAGGGCCTAACTTGGGTTCCAGTGCTCGAGAGCTTCGTTCACCTCAAGCCTTGGGCATGTCAACTGGCACTGATTTTAGAGAAACGCCCAACGATGACAAAGTCACACAAGAAGGTGATGCATATTTTGGTGATACAGGTAAGTTTACATGATAACCGATTAAATCTTTACAGATTTTCATGTAAGAAAAGGAGACACCACCACTTTTTGGCATGGTCTTTATCAAGCTGTATAAATACTGTATTAAGGTTGATGTTTTGCATCAAAACATCCATTTGGAAGACACGTGCTAAATCATAGATTTGGTGTCCTGGACCTGGCCAAGCCCTTGGTTTCGATGCATCCTCCACCAGTACGTGTCCAAACCTTTTTAAGGGACTGGGAACTCGTGTTCCCCGGACGAGCCCTAGATGATTGCTTGTCTACTTGTGTGGTGAAATAAGACAGTATAAAATTACCCTCCTAAAATTTTTTACATTTTCCATATAGGTTTTGCAAAATATATAGAAACACGCAAAGAACCTTCAGAAGTGTTGCAGACTACAGAGGATGATGGGAAATCGCAAACCTGTCTAGTCCAGAATGCTATCATGTTAACCAGAAGATCCAAAACATGGAACACGTTCTGCAACATGTCCAAAAATCCTATCGAGGAGGATATTACGATTTTTCGAGAGGACGCCGAGGATAAGAATGCATTTGGTGAGAAGAACCTGATCTCAACTGGGAAAACCAAAAACCTAGGAAGAGAACTTTTTGAAGGTTGTCAGGAAAAGGAACCGATCGATCTTTCTCAGCGTCTGGGAAATGATCAGACATGCAAATCTCTTGTCCCTCAAACCCAACTTGTTCATCCTCCGCGTCTGAAACCTGAAAACTCTTCACTGAAAATGGAAATTGATAACCAACAGGGCACAAGTGTACACGACGAGACTATAAATGTAGACATCAACGCATCTACATCTTGGCGGTGGTTGGGTAATGAGTCTGGGGGAAACCCTAGACTTGATGTTTGTGAAGCTCCCCTTCACCACAAGGAGACCCTAAATTCAGTTTGGGGCCTGAAGAATGATGAAGATAATTTGACTAAAATTCAAAGAGATATTGATAAATGTAGTAGCCCCGCCCCCAAAGGAAATAAAACCAGAAGAAAAAAAGAAACATGTCCTTTGTTACGTGACAAAACGGCAAGAGAGAGATTTTGGAGAGGCCACATGAAGTGCTGTGGCGAGTCCAAGCCATGTCCTACAGCCAAAAGTTTCCTGAAAACATTACAGAACGAAAGTCCAAATGTGATGTGCACGGGAAGTCCTCCGTCTGATAGAGAGCTCCTTGAAGGTAATGGCAGACTCACGGTCAATCTGTTAGTCAGAATCTCGCAGAGAAAGGATTTCAAGAATTCCCAGACGCCCCCATGGAGATAGTATTCCGGTATAAGATGGTAAAGTAACATTTTAGTCACTTGTCAACTTAAATTGGTGAAGAATGCTGATCATAGATAGTAAAACGCGTTTATGGTTATTGCTTGCTCACCAATATGTCAAAGATACCCAGACCTTTAAACTACAAATCTCTCGAAGTTCATCCAACAGATATTTTGGAAATATGTTACAGTAATAAAATCAGGAAAGGTCACAGGTCACTCAATAACGTGTGTGAATGGATATTTTTATATGCCATGGTTTTCTCTAAAAAGCTTTACTTTTTTGTAGCAGAATTCTAGTTTGTGTGTTTTTTTTTCAACTTTTCTTCATGTTTATTATACATTATATGTATCAGCCTTTATTTTTATACAAAGAAAGTTTTAAATAAGGGATATTTTGCCAAAACAGAAAAGGAGACTTAAACAGTAGGTTCGGATCCCACTTCTGACACCAAATCAAGCCCTTCAAGCTCATTATGATCTGTACGCTCAAGTGTATATATAAACTCTCAAGATATTAGTAATTTTTTGTGGGAAAATAAATTTAAAAAAACCTTTGTTTTGGAAGTTTTTTCCAGTTCGGGCTACTCTGGATTGAGAACTATGGTATACTGTCTATACAAGGAAAAAAAACAGTTCCTTAATGATAGTGATGGAGTCTATTTTCTTTTCCTTTGTCATATTTTATTCTGCAGATCGAATCTCACTACCGTATTTGCCCTCCATTCAAACCGAAAGTAACTCTCTCCAGCCCACAGCAACCCTTTGTCCAAAGAACTGTGCCAGTTTGCCAAACTTGAGTATTTTCAAAGAAGCTCCTGACTCTGTTAGAACAAAACCCATAGAGACTACAGCAAACCCAGACGATTGCCGTGTCAGAGCAGGTGAAGATAATCCAGAACCCCGCGGCTTCCACAGCAGTGAAAATATTCTGAATTCGACATCTGAGGGACATCCAGATTGTAACGAACATGTAGGTTCAAGCTCAAGCTCTCCAAGAAAAGCAGATTGTCAGAATGCGGATGGAGACCTCCAAGGTCTAACGACAAATTCATTGGCTCCTGTGTGCTCCATGGAAAGCACTGGAGAAACTAGTAATGGTGCGAAGAATGCGGTTCTAGGCAAAATCAGGTCAAATAACAACCGCCGACAGCTCAGTAGAGTTGCGTTTTCGGACAGTCACCTCAACACAAGATCACATCTCAAGCAGTCTGCTTCTGAGACAACCTACCCACAAGGTAGCACCAAGTCCACGGACCAGAAAAATGTTAAAATATTAGGTGCGGAAAAGTCTGCTGAAAATGTTACATCTGATATGGTGATTGAGATTCAACTTGGTTGCTCCAGCTCAGAAATTGTCCCTTCTAACGCCAGCGACACATCAAGTAGTGAAAGTCAAACAGAAGAGTGTGCTCAAGAAGAACGACTACACCTGGAGCTTCCAGATACACATGATCTTTCTAGTTCTACATTGGAACCTGATCATCAGTTCAATGTTCTGCAGAAAGGAGACCAAGAGCTTGGAGAAGAACCAGACTTTGTTCATCAGGGAAGTATCCTTGAAGATCACTTGATGAATTGTGAGGATGGTGTAAAACGTCTTCTACATATGGAACCTACAGAGTGCCCTGCAATCCTTAAAAGCACCAACAATGGAATATACTGTAGTGGTAACCCAAGCAGTGAAGAAACCACTTGCAAGCTCAGTTGTGCTAACAGGACTGCCACCATGGAAGGTCTTATCGAAAGAAATGTAACCCCTGTTGACAATGTAGATAGCGATATCTGTAACGACAATACAGAACATCCAGTTGACCAAGAAATCACATCAAGAGATGGAAAAAGTTGTAATCTGCATAGAGTGTCCACCAATGACCCACCAACTGTTCAGAAAGCTGTAAACACCACGATCAATAGTAAAACAGAACAAAATCACATAAAACCGGTTCACAAACGACTCCGAAGAGATTTAGAGGACAACAGAGCCAAGAAGTCTGGAAACAGAGTTTCTCCACTAAATCTCTTTGATGAAGAAAATGGCATCAGACTGACTGACTCTCCTTCAGCCAAACAATCTAGAAGAGCTTACCGCTCTATATTTTCAATGTCAATGAAAGAGGCCAAGCCGGAAGACCACACAGAGGAAGGAAAGTGTGATTTAATTGCTTTGGAGCTGAAAAACCCTTTCCTTGACCTAAAAAGGTTCAAAGAAACGCCCTGCTCGGTTGGGCAAAATGTACACAATGAACTTAAATATAATGATTATGAAACTATCAACATTGCAAGAAGGGATACGATTGAATACATAAATTACCTTTATGCCAGGAAACCAAGGCCCTTTCATAATATATTTGGTGGGCTAGAGGAGACTGGCCACAAAACAGACGACCTCAGTGTCCTTTCAAACCTCCATTTCTGTAAAGTATCTGGAAGTGTCCAGTTCGGAACAGAAACCACCGACACAACTACTGTTGACCGTCAGGAAAGCGATGCATGTCCCGTCATTGTGTCCCTTAATCCAAACTGTGGGTATTTACCTCCAAGTAAGGAGGAGCTGAAGGCAGATGACGAGCTGGCAATCTTGAACATAATGACCACATTAAAGCACAGTTTAGAGCTTTCAGTCGATTGCAATGAAGAAACCGATACTCAATGAACTTTAGCATTTACATACCAAGCCGCCAGGAACTCTTCGAAAGCACAGATTTTTTGCCGTGCATTTAAACAAAATCTTTGACTTGACCGACAAACTCATTTAGTTTTCATTGGTGAATGGACACGAGTCTTAACATGGGATGAAGATCCTCTAGTTGGAAGGTGTACATCTCATATGTTAGGACTTGTGTGATCTACAGCTAGAAGGGTCTACGCCTCATGACTTGTGGGTCCTGCAGTTGGGGGAGTCTACATTGTAAGTGTTATGACTTGGGAGCTCTACAGTTAGGAAGGACAGTCTCGGTTATGACTTGCAGGCAGTACAGTTGGGAGGGACTACACCACATGACTTGTAGGCTCTATAGTTGGGAGGTACTACATCTCATCAGTTTTAGGCTCTACATTTTGGAGGGACCATATATCATGTTATGACTTGTGGGCTTACAGTAGGTTGTGTCTCATGCATGTTGACCCTACAGTTGAGACATACTCATGACTTGTGGACTCCACAGTCGGGAGGAACTACAAGTCATAGGATGTGGACTCTACATGCGCAAGGAACTACCTCTCATGACCTATCTCATGTTATGACTTGGTACCTCCCAACTGTAGAGCCCTCAAGTCATGAGATGTAGTTCCTCCCGCCTGTAGAGTCCACATCCTAAGACTTGTAGCTCCTCCTGTTAGTAGAACCCACAAGTGATGAGATGTGGGCACTACTGTCAGGAGGAACTACATCTCATCACTTGTGGGCTCAACATTCGGGAGGGACTAGGTCTCATTACTTGTGAACTCTGCAGTTGGTAGTGGTTGTCTCATTTTATGACTTGTGGACTGTAAAGTAGGGAGGGATTATGTCTCACACCATGTGGACTCTACAGTTGGGATGTACCACATCTCATGACTTGTGGACTCCACAGTCGGGAGGAACTACAAGTCATGAGATGTGGTACATCCCAATTGTAGAGTACACATGGTGTGAGACATAATCCCTCCCTACTTTACAGTCCACAAGTCATAAAATGAGACAACCACTGAGACCTAGTACCTCCCGAATGTTGAGCCCACAAGTGAGGAGATGTGGGCACTACTGTCAGGAGGAACTACATCTCCTCACTTGTAGTTCCTCCTGACTGTAGAACCCACAAGTCATAGGAAGTGGACTCTACATGCGCGAGGAAGTACCTCTCATGACCTGCCTCATGTTATGACTTGGTACCTCCCAACTGTAGAGCCCTCAAGTCATAACATGAGGCAGGTCATGAGAGGTAGTTCCTCGCGCATGTAGAGTCCACTTCCTATGACTTGTGGGTTCTACAGTCAGGAGGAACTACATCTCATGATTTATGGGCTCAACATTCGGGAGGGACTTTGTCTCATAACGTGTGGACTCTACAGTTGGGAGGGACTGAGTTGTAGGCTGTACAGTAGAGAGGAATAACGACTCATATCAACAACAGTTGGGAGGGACTAAATCTCATTTGCGGGAATATACAGTTGGGAGGGACTAAATCTCATAACTTGTGGAATATACAGGTGGGAGGGACTAAATCTCATAACTTGTGGAATATACAGGTGGGAGGGACTAAATCTCAATTTGTGGAATATACAGGTGGGAGGGACTAAATCTCAACTTGTGGAATATACAGGTGGGAGGGACTAAATCTCATAACTTGTGAAATATACAGTTGTGAGGGTCTACATTCTTGTAGCTCGTTGGCTTTCATAATCATAGTATAGAAATAAGAGATAATTATCACAATCAGCATTGTCAAAAGTTTAATTATATTACCGCTACTTACAGGCTGCGGGTCAATTTAAAAAGAATAAATTTGGTTTCAGAAGCTGCGGTTTTTAGATTCCACATGACAAGATGCTTTGGGAGGGTCGGGAGACTTTTGCCTTGTTGTGCATTTTTGCCCACAACTCCTCCGCCAGCCAGAACAAATCCGCTTCCAGCAAAGGGGCGGGGTCAACAGGGAGGTGTGATTGTGCAAATTTGGTCAAGATGGCTGCCCCGTAGGGTAAATATTCTATGTTACAGGTGGAATTTAAGTCCAGTCACATACTAACTGGTCATTCCTGGTGTACAAAGACCCTCAGGCCCAGCCATTGAGAGCGACATTAGAAGACACTATGAGGGTTATTCACAAAGCTCCGAAACGGAGTTAAATTTCGATGCTTTTAAATCGACGCATTTCGCTGAAAATTCAGTGCATTCACTATTCAAATGTTCACCGTATTGTGCCGTAAATTGAGTCGCAGAAGCAATTATTGGACGTTGGCTAAAAGAGTCGAATTGACCTCGGCTAATTCCACCGAACTGAGGGGGAAAAAAGTCTCCTATTCTTCTAATAGGAGGTTAAATCAAAAATGCAGTAAAATGTATCGAAATAATAAAAGTTCATTATTTTTAACAGACATTTTTATTGTTTTAAAGTCTTTAAAAAAATAAATAATACAAAAACGTCTGTTGAAAAAAGGGGGTTATTCAGAGAGCACCGAAATGTCGCCAACATTTCAGTGCGCTCTCGTTCCCCGCTCTTCCCTGCACTTCGGGGAATCAAATTTCCCCACCCTGCGGTGAATTCAGCATTCACCGCATGGTCCCCGGAGTGCAGGGAATCGGCTGCCAAATGCAGCCGCGAGCCGCCAACCCATGGGCCGCTACTGCAAACCCATCGCCCGCTGCCGCCAACCTGCCGAACATCTGCTGCAAACCCACCAGAGGGCTGCCAAAAGCAGCTGACAAACCGCCGGACAGGTAAAAAAAAAAAAAAACACAAAACAATACGATTGAAAGTGTCAAAAGTGAAAAGCTGTTTGCAAAAAAACTACTGAATGAAAATACCTGGAATTTACACATAAAATCCAATGAATGATAATAAAAAGGTCTGTTACAGAAAAAACCTTAAAAAAAACCCCCCCAAAAAAACAAATAAAGAGACTTTTTGCTGCAGATTAAAAGAATAAACGGTTTATTAGATATTGGATTAAAACGGGAATATTTTTAATATTGGAACCTAAGGGATTCGCCTGAATAAACCTGCCGAATGAAAACACCGAACAGCAGGGCATTTCACTGACATTTCTCTTCTGTTCGGTGTCTGTGAATAGATTAACCATTGCTTCTCTATGAGGAATTTCACTGCCGCCGAACAGGCACCGTATTTGCAGGCAGTTCCCAAAATTTGGCGAACTGCCGGCTCTCTGAATAGCCCCGAAATGTCACCATAAGGGAAATTCCCTGTTCGGTGACATTTCGGCTCTCTCTCAATAAGCCCTGTAGTTACACATCATGAAGTGATCTACAAGATGAAAAAAAATGGAAATTATAGCCTGTCGGAGAGTATTGGGTGTTGGAAAAGTGGACGGTTGAATTTAGGTATTTTGGCCTAAAATGTGCAATTCCTGTAATTTTTCCCTGCGATCCCTCGTGCGCAGATGAGCCTCGTGCGCAGATGAGCCTCGTGCGCAGATGAGCCTCGTGCGCAGATGATCCTCGTGCGCAGATGATCCTCGTGCGCAGATGAGCCTCGTGCGCAGATGAGCCCTCAGTGATTCCACGCATGGAATAAGACACCACATCGCCGGCTTTTATTTGGCTGCATGCAGCAGATTTATTACATTATATATATAGGGTTTGTTTTTTCATACTTCTGTAAATTATCACATTTCTTAATAAAACTGTACAAAAATCTCTAAAGCCCCCCCCCCCCCAAGCCAGGCTCGTAAAATCGGATCCCGGGTTTGCAAAAAGATCCTGCTCTGGTAAGAAATGTACATGCTTTATAATACTTTATACATTTTATATCATTTTCCAAAAGAAAACACAACCCCCCCCCCCCGGTAATAAAGAGGGGGGGGGCAGGCTGAAAGCAGTCCGTTTCCTTGAATATATTTCACATTTTAAAGTCGCGAATGATTATCAAAGCAGACGTATGAAATCTAGAGGTTTATTCAAAAATTCATACAACGAGGCCCTTTAAATCACCGAGGGGTTTCTGAGGGTGTAACGGGCACCGTGAGGGCGAGGTCATGCAGCAATGACTATGGGGCTGGCACAATGCAAAGAGATTAAAACAGGACTGGCACAATGCAAAAGAAACATGGCGCTATATAAAAGGCAATGGGGAAGTTATAAGACTGGCAGAATGCAATGGGACTAAAACAGGACTGGTGCAATGCGACAGAACCATGATAACGCAGCGTAACAAGTCTGAAACAGGACTGGCGCAATGCAAGTAAATGAAAACAGTTCTGGTACAATGTATATAGGGTTGAAAACAGGACTGGCACAATGCAACAGAACCATCATGGTGCCATAGAACATGACAGATAAAAGACAATGGTAAGTTATAAGACTGTCAGGATGCAATGGGACTAAAAACAGGACTGGTGCAATGCGACAGAACCATGATAACGCAGCGTAACATGTCTGAAACAGGACTGTCGCAATGCAATGGGATTAAAAAGGACTGGCAAAATGCAGTATAATAGGGCTGAAAACAGGACTGGTGCAAAGCGACAGAAACATCATAGATTTATAATGTGTCTTATACAGGACTGGCACAATGCAATGGTATCAAAACAGGACTGGCACAATGCAACAGGACTGTTATGGTGCAATATAGCATGACTGATAATAGGCAATGGGACGGTTATAAGACTGGCACAATGCAATGTAATGGGACCAAAAACAGGACTAGTGAGACAGAGCTATCATAAAACACTGCGACGTGTCCGAAAACAGTACTGGCACAATGCAATAGACCTTAAACAGGACTGGCACAGTGAGATTGGAAAAATGCAGTTTAATGGGTTTAAAACAGGACTGGAGGAACATGACGGGACTGTCATGATACAATGGAACATGCCTGAAACAGGACTGGCATAATGCATCAAGACTGAAACAGGACTAGTGCAATGCAATAGAGCTATCATAAAGCAATTTAATGTGTCAGAAACAGGACTGGCACTGTTAAAATGCAATGTAATATGCTTCAGACAGGACAGGCATAATACAACAGGACTAAAACGGGACTGGTGCAATGCCACAGAGCTATCATAAAGCAATGTAACATGTCTGATCCAGTACTGGCACGATGCAATGTAAACAACATTAAACAGGACTGGCACAAAGTGATTGGGCAGCAATGAGATTGACAAAATGCTGCGTGATGTAACAGGACTGGCACAGACTGAGGAGGCTCGAAGGAGATGGAAAAAATGCTGTGGGATAGGATTAAAACAGTTCTGGTTTGATGCAAGGCAATATTCCTGAAACAGGACTGGCACAGGGCAGACTAATGGTCTTAAAACACAGCTGGCACAGCGTAGTGTCGTGGGACTTAAACAGGACTGGCTCAAGGTGATGGAGACAGGAACAAATGCACGGTCATGGGATTACAGCACAACCGGTGCGATGACGCGGGACTGTCATGATGCAATATAACGCGTCTGAAACAGGACTGGCTCAGAGTGATAGGCTGTGATGGCACAATGCAGTATGACAACAAAAAAACAGGAACAATGACTCCCCTCCCCCCTTTGTACAGAGGGTGCAGAGCTAGCGATCATGGGACTAAGGGCACCGCGTAAACCTTCAATTCTATAAAAAATTGTGACATTTGCTGATTTTACAGTTTTCATCCGACAAAAATATATATTTAGCTTCTGGGAGATTATTTTAAAATTCTAAATATTTACAGGAAATTTGAGATTTAAATAAAGTGACGAAGAATTTATTTTTGATTCTTTTAAAAAAATTAAAGAAAAAGTAAAAAAAAACAAAAAAAAACCCATATATATTTTTTTTTTAAAAAAAAAAAAAGAGTGCAGGCTGCAATGAATTACAGCCTCGGGCACGCTGACAGCTGATTGGCTGGCAGATGCACGTTATGCGTTCCTGTGTCCAATCAGGGAGAGGCAGGGGCAGATCCTGTAAGCGGAATACTGATAAGTACATCTGTAAAACACGACAGGATCAGGTGCTTTGTTTTCTCTCAAAATCAAAAATCACCCCCTGACCCCAGGAAACAATGAATGCTGTGGCTTTTTACCCCCCCCCCCAGGACATAGACCCCCCCCCAGGACATAGTGAGCCTCGGCCGGCCCCTACATATACAGCTGGGTGTGACTCACCCATGCAGATGTTTTGGGCTTTACTAGATCTTTACCGTAATGTGCTGTAAAGCTACGATCATAATATCTTGATATGTTATGTACCTGGTGCTGAGTCTACACTGTCTCCTTAACCGGCCTGGAGCGCACCTGCTCTATGAACCTGCCGGGACCCGCCCCCCCCAGGTTAAGAGAGACAAACAAGAAAATACACAGCGTGTAACGTGTATGATTAAGCCATGATCATAATCACTTGATATGATACACTAGAGACTCAGCGCGAGTCAGTCTTGTCTTGTCTGAGGCAGCGTCACATTAAGCGGCCTGGAGCGCACCTGCTGGGACCTCTTCATGTTAGAGGCAAAAAGAAAAAAAAAAAAACAGCGTGTAACGTATATGTACCATTCACGATCATAACGTGATATGACGCACTAGTGACACTGCCTCATTCAAGGCAAACCTTGAGTCTCATTAACTGGCCTGGAGCGCACCTGCTCTATGAACCTGCTGGGACTTCTCAAAACCCTTTAGGCTGGGGTCAGACCAGCGCACTTTTAACGTGTGTTCTGGCGCACATAATTACGGCCGCACTAGCAGCAGATGACGGGCAATGACGGCCAATATACGATGTACGGCCGCACAAAAGTCCGGCCGTGCAACGAAAGTGGAATTTGAACGCATTTTTTTGAGAACGCTGAACCGCTAGTACTGACGTACTGAGTGCGCAGCTGCGGCATAGCGGCGTGTGTGCGTGATTAGGAGATGTCAGACGCTGCTAATGTCCAGCCTACATAACGTCCAGACGCAAAAAGAGTTTTATTGACGATCCGTACAAAATCACGCCCGAAAATGCGCGTCGTCTGACCGTTTTTGCGCATTCCGTGAACAAATACGTCAATGCGTTCGGACGCACTTTTTCACGTTCGCGGGGAAAAATGCTTTCGTCTGACCCTAGCCTAAGAGGCGCAAAACCCCCACGGTGTGTGCCATGTGCCACGCTATGATCATAATATTTTGCTATGTTAAATTAGTGGCACTGTGTCATTCTAGGCGAACCTTACATTGTGTCTGATTAACCGGCCTGGAGCGTACCCACTGTATGAACCTGCCGGGACCTCTCCATGCCATTTACCAGGCAAAAACTCAAATGTGTGCCATTTGTGTATAACTTGATATGTCATGTTAATGGCGCTGCATCATGCTTGGCAAACCTTACATAGTGTCTGATTAACCGGCCTGGAGCGTACCCGCTCTATGAACCTGCTGGGACCTCTCCACGTCTTTTAAAGAGCCAAAAAACACAGATCGTGTGCCATCTGTGTATATGCTACGATCCTAATAACTTGATATGTCATGCTATTGGCACTGCATCAGTCTAGGCAAACCTTACGTTGTGTCTGGTTAACTGGCCAGGAGCGTACCTGCTCTATGAACCTGCCGGGACCTTTCCGGGTCCTTAAACAACTCAGGCTGTACTATGGTAATGTAATTGTGCTATTTGCCATGTACCTGTGAAATGTTCCTTTCAATATTCGAAGGACAATTTAAATGTGTATCACACACACACACACACACAGAAAGACACACACACAAGACACACACACAGACACACACACGACACAAAAGACACACACTCACCTCCTGCCCATTAAGACATAGCGCAACTTGATTTCAGATATTTCTGTGGGTTATGTCTGATCGCTGCAGCGATGCGAGGGAATGACTGTTACCGGCAGCCGGAATAGTAACTGCACTGTGATCATGTGACCAGTAAGATATTGCGCAAAAAAAAATAAAAAAAAATTAAAATATTGAATAAAAGGTGCAGCAGTGCCGCATTTCTCAAGCCTGATACTATGGTAAAAAGAGCACCGTGTGCATTCCTGAACGCCGCCCGTGTTTTACCCCAATCCCCCCTAAAAAAGGAGTTATAACGGCTGCTTGTGCATCTCGTTAGAGGATTTTTCACAGGACAGCTTAAATTTTTTTTAAAAAGGGGTAAAATAGAAAAAGGAAAAGAAAAAAATTAATTTTTTTAAAAAAAAAAGTTAACAGTAAAAAAAATAATAAGGTTTAAAAAAAAAAGGTAAAAAAGTAAAAAAAATAAAAAGATTTAAAAAAAAAAATAGAAAAGGAAAACCAAATAAAATAAAAAGCACAGGTATACACATATATCCATGATACGACAGGACACATGTAATAGAAGCCAGATCCCCGTTACACCACAATGACAGCACGCTGGCCTGAAGCGTCGATCTGGTTTCATGGGTAGCGCGTAACGGAGCGGATCTCACGGTGACTGGACAGTGTTACAAGGCATTAAGGCATTATGATTTGTTAACCATTTCCCTGCCGGGGGTGGGTGGTTGTAATTGAGGCTTATATCCCAGGTCTCCTGTGTCAACTCCTCAGCAATCTGATGTGGCTCAAGGCCACGGCACGCAGATTGTCAAATGCATTGGTGGAGTGGGGATGGGGGCTGGATGACGGTGGCCGGCACACACGGATTCAGGACGCCCTGTCTTTATCCATAAAGGTGGACACGATGATCCAGGCGGCTCCATGTCCCACGGAATTCATGTTTTGTTCAAATCTTGCATTTTTTGTTGGTTTTGTTGTTTTTTTTTAAAGTTTTCTGTTCAAAAAATCTCTGAATACGTAGAAACTGTCTACACGTTGTCTACACGTAACATGCGCGGGACGGGAGATTGGTGGAAAGCGCGGGAGACTTTGATGTCCAGCACGTCAGGAGTGATACGATAGAGGGGAAAAAACTCCAAAAATAAATAATCATGCCATAAGCCGATATATCGCACCCAATGGCGGCCGCCTGCAGGAATCGTGGTGGTGCCGCCTGCAGGAATCGTGGTGGTGCCCCCTGCAGGAATCGTGGCCTGCAGGTTGAAGTAGGATTTCGGTTTGGAGCATTTTGGGGAGATTGATGTGTCGTCTCGCGCCGCTTCTTCCACAAAGCACCTTTGTCCTGGAGGAGCAGCTTTGCGCACGGCGATAATGGGTCCCACCTGGGCCTCTTGTCAATACGGTGCGGATTCACACAGCGGCCAGTCCCGGACAAGGGGCGTGGTGGTTAGGCACAGGTTCCAGAAGCGTGGCTTCTTTGTCTCATAGCTGAGTCTCGTCTCGGGTTTCGGGGTTCCCCACCGGCTCTGATTTGTAGCTGTTGCTGCTTTTCCGGTTGGTGGTGTCGTTGGCCATGTGAGCTAGAGGGTCCGATCTGATCAGATACCTAGAAAGAACAAGATAAATCTATCGGAACTTAACATAGACGATGGAGAGGTTCAAAAGGAAGGTCAAAACCAATGAAATAATGAGGACAACAACCCCCCTAAAGAAAGCCTAACCTAATAGGTGAAACCCCCCTAAAAAATTGATATCCCCACAGACGATCATGGAGACGTGCAGAGACTCAAAACATTGCGGTGGTTGGCGAGTAGACTCGCTCTACCGTTTCCATTGTGGTTTCACTGCGACAGAGCTTTGAAGACCTCAAAACCCATCTTGGTGATGAAGCCCCAAGCCTCCAGAAGGTCCACAAGTAGTTCAGCAGATTCAAAGCTGGACGTTTTGACGTCTGTGATGAACCAAGAGTGGACGCACGTCCACGGATGAGGCCACGGTGGCCAAGGTGAAGGAATTTCTGGATCGGGAACCTTAAACCATCCTCAGAAAGCTTGTGGAAGACGTCAACATCCCAAAGACAAGCATGACGAGGCTTCTCCATGACGAATTGGACGTCAACGAACATGGAAAGCAGCGGGCGCAGTTCTAGGTAAACGCAGAACAAAAAAAAGCTGCTTGAGTCGAATTTGTTCCTCATCACATCGGAAGATGGGAAATCTGACGACTTCAAGGCGGTGGTCACTGGAGAGGAAGCTACGTTGACAGAAGAGGAATTTTGTGGGGTGTTTTGAGAAGTGGGGGCACCGCTTGAAAAAAATGCCTGGAGACTGGCAGCAATAATGTTGAGAAATGCTGAATAAACCAACTTTATTTGGTGGAAAATAATTGAGTTGGCGTCATTATTTCACTGATTTTAACCTCGGTTTTGGACCCTCCCTTGTAAAAGAAATTTAAAATAATAATAAAAAAATATATATATGCACCATAGTAAATGTGTAAAAGATAAATAAAATTTTAGAAAAATAAAAAATGATATAAACATGCGCCATAGTGAATGTGTGAAAAATAAATATTAAAAAAAATAATATACATGCGCCATAGTGAATGTGTAAAAAATAAATATTAAAAAAAATAATATACATGCGCCATAGTGAATGTGTAAAAAAATAATAAAAAATTATATATACATGCGCCATAGTGAATGTGTAAAAAAATAATAAAAAATTATATATACATGCGCCATAGTGAATGTGTAAAAAAATAATAAAAAATGATATATACATGCGCCATAGTGAATGTGTAAAAAATAAATATTAAAAAAATAATATACATGCGCCATAGTGAATGTGTAAAAAAATAATAAAAAATTATATATACATGCGCCATAGTGAATGTGTAAAAAAATAATAAAAAATGATATAAACATGTGCCATAGTGAATGTGTAAAAAATAAATAAAATTTAAAAAATATATAATATATACATGCGCCATAGTGAATGTGTAAAAAATACAAAAAAACTAATATATATATGCGCCATAGTGAATATGTGAAAAATAAATATTGAAAAACTAATATATATACATGCGCCATAGTGAATGTGTAAAAATTAAATTATATATATGCGCTATAGTAAATGTGTAAAATATAAATAAAATTAAAAAAAATAATATATATATGCGCCATAGTGAATTTGTAAAAAATAATAAAAAATGATATATACCTGCGCCATATTGAATGTGTAAAAAATAAATATTAAAAAAATAATATATATACGTGCGCCATAGTGAATGTGTAAAAAATAAATATTATATATATGCGCTATAGTGAATGTGTAAAAAATAATATTTTTTCAGCCATCTGCACATTCCATGTTAGGGGTTTGTCTACTAAATAGTGAGTCCCTTTATCTCCCATGTGCGTTTTGTTTTTCTTTATAAATGTTGAAATGGTTTATTATGGGAAAAGTCGCATAAAAAAAATAATAAGACAATAGAAAAGTCGCGTTTAAAAAGAAGACGTCTGATATTTAAAACCCGCGAGACCCTACTTTCTAAAATAAAATGTAAAAAATGCACATGCTCAGGATTTCCGTTATAACGCTAATGATGCATCACAGTAAGACGCGCAAGTCCAGGGTTTACAGTAAAATACACAAAATCCCCCAGAAATGCTCGTTGTAACGTAAACCCCAGACTTGCACGTTTATTTTTTAAAGTATGGACATGCGGCTCTTAAATATGACGTGCATTTTTTTAAAAAAAAATAAATAAATACGCGTCTTTTCCTTAGGCCACCTATCAAAACATATGACTCGGTGTGTATCTGGTGACCTGTTTTACTGGAACGATGAGGATCAATTGATACTTAGAATTATTATTAATGTATTCACTAAGAAAAAAGTAAAATATTTATAAATAAATAAAAAAAGCTTCAAAAAGAACCATTTTCAGACAAAAACTAAATGATTAATTTATTAAACTTAATAAAGTGCTAAAAAATATATATTTTTATTAAATATAAATTTTTTTAAAGGCATATTATAATAGCGCATAATATGTTTAATAAGTTGATTAATTTAATAATGTAATTTATGATTTATAAAGGAATGGGTTAATGCCTCATGTAGTTTAAGCTTTGTGCGGTAAAAAAACCCCGAAAAAAAAAACGTTTTTACGCAACTGTCCTGTAGCTTCGTCTCACAGTTTAGTGAATAGACCCCACTGCTTGTCACTCTCTAATATAACAAATAATTTTAAAAAAATTGCATACCCCCCTTCCCCAGGAATACTCACACAATATCATTGAGCTCCAGCCTGGTGTCTGGCGGTGGGTTGATCAGGACATAGGACAGGGTGTTCTGGTGGTCGTTCATTTCGTCTGTGACGGACAGAGAGGGAGAGACAGACACTCAGCAGAAGGGTTTATGCCATTTATATAGCACCAACATAGAGTGCGGCACTGTTCAACCGCTAAATGATACAAGTAATAGTAACGTGGTGACTTTTGCAAACAGAAGCCGCGCACAGAGACTGCTCTGCTCGGACACATGTTCCTGGACACTGTGTGTAACTAGCAGAAACAGGAAGAAATAAAAACCCGTGTTGGGTAAAAATGTTATTAAAAATAAATCGGATTTCGACCGAACTCATTTTGCGCAGGAAACACAATAAATAATGTATATTTACATATTAATATAAAATGCTTAGTATCTGACATCATATACATATATAAAGTGTAGAACTATATGAAGCACTCCAGGACTTAGAAAAACAATAAAAAACAGTTCTTTACAAAATAAACCTTCAAAAAATTTGAGAACTCCGCCACTAGAGGGAGCAGATCAAACTGCCTGTGCCTGTCATACTCTGTATGCACCACTAGAGGGAGCAGATCGAGCTGCCTGTACCTGTCATACTCTGTATCCACCACTAGAGAGAGCAGAGGGAGCTACCTGTGCCTGTCATACTCTGTATCCACCACTAGAGAGAGCAGAGGGAGCTGCCTGTGCCTGTCATACTCTGTATCCACCACTAGAGAGAGCATACGGATCTGCCTGTGCTTGTTATACTCTGTATTCACCACTAGAGAGAGCTGCCTGTGACCGTCATACTCTGTATCCGCCACTAGAGAGAGCAGAGGGAGCTGCCTGTGCCTGTCATACTCTGTATCCACCACTAGAGAGAGCATACGGATCTGCCTGTGCTTGTTATACTCTGTATTCACCACTAGAGAGAGCTGCCTGTGACCGTCATACTCTGTATCCGCCACCAGTGGAAGCAGAAGGAACTGCCTGTGCCTGTCACACTCTGTATGTGCCACTAGAGGGAGCAGAGGGAGCTGCCTGTGCCCCTGCATGTCAATGCAAGGCCAGTCTCCCATGCAGGCATTTTTTGAATGGCTTGGACCAGTGGTGCTTTCCCATTGGTCCAAGCTATTCCATTGCTTGGTCAGGGCTTCTCTGAGGCTCTGACGAGCAGTGTTCAGGAAGTAGGCAGCGCGCGCGTGTGTTCCTATTTAAATAAATGCACACGATGCAGACTTCTTGAGCAGCTTAACGCGATTAGCGTAACAGGGAAGCTAACCGCTACACAAATTGGGTAGGCTGTGAAAAAGAGGGCGCGCAGAGACAGGACGGAGCTGATGGTGGGGGAGCACAGAGCCGGGGGAGTTTATTTTCTTTTATTAATTAAACGCTTAATGGCAGGTATAATGAACGTTTCTGCCCGACTCATCCACCTCACAATCCTGTACCTCTCACCCCTCTACAGTCTGTAATGAACGCCTCTGCCAGACTCATCCACCTCACATCCTGTACCGCTCACCCCTCTACAGTCTGTAATGAACACCTCTGCCAGACTCATCCACCTCACATCCTGTACCGCTCACCCCTCTACAGTCTGTAATGAACACCTCTGCCAGACTCATCCACCTCACATCCTGTACCGCTCACCCCTCTACAGTCTGTAATGAACGCCTCTGCCAGACTCATCCACCTCACATCCTGTACCGCTCACCCCTATACAGTCTGTAATGAACGCCTCTGCCAGACTCATCTGTCACGGAGCTCACATCGGGCTCGCCTCAGCGAACCACGGAACCCAAACTGGACAAGTTTAAAGACCATTTTTACTCTTTATCCTTCGGTTGTGCGTATTAAATTGTATGGACATATGTCATGGAACTGACGTAGCGCTCCAAACCCCAAGAGACTTTATGTTAATTTATATTGTGTGATTTTAAATATATTTTACATTGTTTGGTTTTAGTTTAAATTAGTTTAGTGTAAATTGCGTAGCTTTAGCTTTAAATATACTTATATTTCTGTAGGTAAATGTGTTTTTGTGTAGCCAGTAAACAAGCTTGAGTAGTGTGTGATTTAGGCAACAGGGTTTTTCCCCTTATCTGGCTGCATATTTGATTCAAGAAGTCTGGGATAGTGTTTGTCTTTAATCTGATGTGTTAGAACAATATATTATGTAAATGTTGTGTGAGCTAAAGGCTAAAGAATGTTTATTGTAAATATCTAACGGACATAATGTAATTAGCATTTTAGTAGGTCAATGTGGGTCATTTATGCAAATTATGGCTGTTGGATCTCAGCATAAACTGTGGCGTTTTTGTTCATTAAAGAGCTCAGACAGAGCGAGAATCCTGTTGGAACATACAGCCGCGTCTGGTGTCTCCTTCAACTACGCTACACTACACTCAACCTCAGAAGGCACAGACTGGCCTTCTGGAAATTCCTAACGGCTCCAGGGCAGACAAACAGAAGCAGGCGGGTCAAGACAGCGCTCCCAGTAGCCGGGCTGACCGCAACGAAGGGGTGTCTGGAGAGTCAGGACAGGCGGAAGAAAACGGTTCCATCACACTGGAGGCAAGCGGTGGGATCAGCTCTACCAACCCCAGAAGAAACGCAGAATGGCCAGCTATGCCAACTACAAGAGGGACACGCTGAGAGACATATTGGAGAATCGAGGAGAGGCCGCTGGCTCAAAAACTAAAGACACCCTGGTAGGAGAACTGGTCGCAATAGATCAACAGAACGGGGGCACAGGGACCCCGGCCACAGAAGACCCCTTCCAAAAGAAAGTCAGAGGATAGCCATGTATGGTGCCGCCCCGTCAGAAGCCACCATACAACAGGCCATTAGGGACATCCAACAACAAGAGGAGCGAGAAAAGGAGCGCCAGCATGAACTGCGGATGGCAGAGATACAGGCCAGTCGGATAGAAAGCCCCAACCCAGAGAGACCAACGGCCCGGAAGGTACCCTTCCAGGCATTTAAAACATTTAATGAGGCGGAGGAGGAAATTGAGAGCTTCCTCCAAGACTTTGAAAAATTATGCCAGGTACATGAAGTCCAACGTTCCGCCTGGGCCGGAATTCTGGCCAGCAAACTGTCGGGCCGAGCAGCAGAGGCATACCGAACAGTCACGGACGAAGAGGCCATGGACTATGTTCGGGTGAAGCAGATACTACTGGCCCGCTTCGCCATCACCCCAGAAGCCAGCCAGATGAAGTTCCGCAACTCCCGTCGGCCCAACGGCACCACGCACGTGGAGTGGGCTCACCGGATACAACGCGACCTGAAAACCTGGTTCCAGGGGAGCCAGGCCCGAACCGTGGAGGAAATCACGCAGCTACTACTACTGGAACAAATTTTCGAGAACACCGCCACAGCAGTACGGGAGTGGGTGAGGGATAAGAAGCCCCAAATGGTGCAGCAAGCTGCTACCTGGGCGGACGAATACACGGACACTCAGAAGCACAGTGGGGCCGAGCAACAACCCACCCCCGACCCTCTTTGTCCACCCCTCATCCGGACCCTCCGGCCCGCTGGCCCGCACGTCGACCTACGGCCCGCCTGAACATCGCGGCCACCATACATTGCTATGGCTGCAACCAAGTGGGCCACTTTCAACAAAACTGTCCTAATCGACCCCCATACCAATGGGTCCAGCCTGCGCCACCCCACCTGCGGCCCACTGTTACAATGATGAACTCCAGTACCCGGCCAGTCAGGAAGAGTGGGGCATGCTGCACGATGCAGACCCCATGCAAGCCGCCACCGCCGACAACCGCGAGCACCACCGACAGGCCGTATGGATAAACGGGCGGGCAGCCCAGGGTCTCCAGGATTCCGGCGCCACCATTACCCTCGTACGTACCCACTTGGTACCTGCAAGGAACAGGTCCGGCCAGACCATTGCCGTTTGAGTCGCCGGGGGAAAAGTACTCCAGCTGTCCACTGCCCGAGTCCACCTAGATTGGGGCTCCGGGGCAGGATCCGTGAAAGTGGGCCTATTGGACAGATTACCAGCCGAAATCCTCCTTGGGAATGACCTGGGACGTCTGGTCTCAGCCGATGCCACGGACGCAGCAGTACCCGTGACCACCCGACAGCAGAGAGGCCGGACCCACCACACCACTCCAGCCGGGACCCAGGTGAGACCCCAAACCATACCCCCCAAACCCCAACAGAGCGACACCCCATCCCCCCGACCCTCCCCTTACGTGGGACTCCCCGGCCACCCTCCGGCACCAGACACAAATGGACCCTACCCTAGAAAGGTACCGGGACAGGGCAGGCAAGGGTCAGGAAGAGGAAAGGGACAACCGCATCGAGTGGGAGGATGGGCTGTTATACAGATACACCGAGAGGCTGGGCACGCGGAAGAAACAGGCCCCCCACAGTTAGTCATACCCCTGGTCCCTAGACAGGAACTCTTAAGATTGGCCCACGACATCCCCCTCGCCGGTCACCTGGGGAAGTCCAAGACCCAGCACAGGCTGTCCCGGGCCTTCTTCTGGCCCTGATTCCATGAGGGCGTGCAGGAGTATTGCTGCACCTGCCCGGTCTGCCAGAAGGTGGGCAAAACTGGGGACCACCCAAAAGCCCCGCTACGACCGATGCCCATCATCCAGGAGCCCTTTAGCCAGGTGGCGGTAGATATAATCGGCCCCCTGGCTCGCCCCAGCACCACGGGGAAGAAATATATTCTCATGATTTTGGACTACGCCACCCGGTACCCCGAGGCCATACCCTTATCCAATATTCAGGCAGACACCATAGCAGATGCCCTCCTACAGGTGTTATCCCGGGAAATTTTTTCTGACCAAGGGTCCCAGTTCACCGCTGAGCTGACAACAGCTCTGGCACCTCTGCGGTGTCAAGGCTCTCCACAGTGCCCCATACCATCCCCAGACGAACGAGCTGTGTGAGCGGTTTAACGGGACCCTGAAGCCGTTAATCCGTGCCTTCACCCAGGAGAGGAAGGACTGGGAGACGTTTCTGCCCCACTTGTTATTCGCATATAGGGACACCTCCCCAGGAGTCTACCGGGTTCTCCCCCTTTGAACTGGTATATGGGCGCAGGGTATGGGGACCCTTAGATCTGGTTAGGGCCCAATGGGAGGGGAGACAGGAGCCTGAAGGACTCCCCGTCTTGAGATATGTGCTGCAGCTCCGTGAGCACCTAACAGAACTCATGGGACTGGTCCAGGGGAACATGTAGGCAGCCCAGGCCCAGCAGAAGGCATGGTATGACCGCTCCACGCGAAGCAGCTCCTTCCTCGTGGGCCAGAAGGTCCTGGTGTTGAAACCACAGCGGCAGAACAAGCTGCAGGCGTCCTGGCAGGGCCCCTACCAGGTGGTAACCCAACTGGGGGATACCACCTATGTGGTTGTCAGCTGCACAGACACCAGGATCTAGCGGACGTTCCACGTCAATATGCTCAAGGCCTACCACGAACGGCCTGAGGCAGTGGCTGCCATCTGCGCTCCGGCCACCGAGGAGGCAGAACAGATCCCCATAATGGACCTCCCCGGGGTAGATAGCCGTCCCTCAGGGGTAGAACAGGTGCAGCTGGGGGAGGGGTTGGGACCCCACAAACAGGCCCAGGTTAGGCGGGTGCTCCAAGACCGCCAGGAGGTCTTTTCCGCACTTCCTGGCTATACCCGCCAGGCGCTGCACAAAGTAGAGACCCCAGGGAAGAGGCCCCTCCGGCAACCGGTGTACCGACTCCAGGAGGCAGTCCGAGAACCCATGCGGGCCGAAATCCGGGAGATGCTGGAGCTAGGGGTAATTGAGCCCTCAGCCAGTCCGTGGGCCTCCCCAGTAGTATTGGTCCCCAAAAAGAATGGTACCACCCAGTTCTGCGTCAACTACCGGAGGTTGAATGACTGTACCATCACAGACGCCTACCCCATGCCCCGAGTCGACGAGCTACTAGATCAGATCTCCCAGGGGCACTACTTGACCACCATAGAATTATGTAAGGGGTACTGGCAGATTCCCCTTGAGGAGGAGGCGACCCCCAAGTCGGCCTTCATCACCCAGTTCGGCCTGTACCAATTTCGGGTCATGCCGTTCGGGATGAAGAATGCTCCAGCTACCTTCCAGTGTTTAATTGATCGCCTCCTCGACGGCCTGTAGGAGTTTGCCTGTGCCTACCTGGATGACATAGCCATCTACAGCCAGACCTGGGAGGAACACCTTCACCACCTGGGGGTAGTGCTAGACCGGATCAGGGATGCCAACATGACCCTCAAACCAGAGAAATATAGGATCGGGATGTCCGAGGTACAGTACCTCGGCCACCGGGTGGGGTGTGGGAAACAGCGACCCGAACCCGCCAAAGTCGAAGCCATCTCAGATTGGCCCACTCCCGTGACCAAGACCCAGGTCCTCGCCTTCCTAGGGACCGCTGGGTATTACAGAAAATTCATCCCCCATTACAGCGACCTCGCCAAACCCCTGACGGACTTGACCAAAATATCCCTACCCCGCCAAGTCCTGTGGTCCCCAGAGTGTGAGACGGCATTCCAACATCTCAAAACCGCCCTGACCCAAGCTCCCCTCCTGGCGGCACCAAATTCCAAAAAACGCTTTGTCGTCCATACAGACACCTCTATGTTCTGACTGGGAGCGTGTTAAGCCAAGTGGGGGGAGCATCCAGTGGCGTTCATCAGCTGTAAACTGCTACCCCGGGAGGTGGGGAATGCCGCCGTGGAGAAGGAATGTTTGGCCTTGGTCTGGGCCCTGAGGAAGTTTCAACCCTATGTTTATGGGCGATCGTTCACTGTCATGACCGACCACAATCCCCTGGTGTGGCTCAACCGGGTGGCTGGAGAAAATGGCCACTTGTTACGTTGGAGCCTGGCCCTACAACCCTTTAATTTTACTATACAGTACCGGCCCGGGCCCCAAAATGGGAATGCTGATGGACTAGCTCGACAAACGGCCCAGGAGCCCGGAGACCCCTGCACTCCGACTTCCCCGAGTCGACCCGTTGGGGTCCAACCGTGTCCATCGGACTCTATTGGGAGGGAGAAATGTCACGGAGCTGACATGGGGCTCGCCTCAGCGAACCGCGGAACCCAAACTGTACAAGTTTAAAGACCATTTTTACTCTTTATCCTTCGGTTGTGCGTATAAAATTGTATGGACATATGTCATGGAACTGACGTAGCGCTCCAAACCCCAAGTGACTTTATGTTCATTTATATTGTGTGATTTTAACACTTTCGCTGCTGAGGCATTTCCCGCCTCTGTGCTGAGGTAATTTTTACCGATTTTGCTCATCATGTTTAAACGTGTTTTGAAGGCTTATTTTAGTATATGATCCAGACATATTATATATCGTTCTTTCCATCAGACTCGGCAGATTCATAATATGTCATTATTATATGTATACGTCATGACCTGTCTGTATATTATAACACAAAATGCAATAAAATATGAATTTTCAATAATTTACAACGTGTAAAGTGTTTTTTTCACATTTTAACATGCGAGCAATTGCGGTTATATTTTGTATGGGGTGCGCTTGTTGAAAAAATTAGAGATGGGGTCTCGTTACATTTTTTTTTGGGGAAAATTACACGATTTTTAACAAACGCACCGCATACAAAAATCGTTAGTGCAGCATCATTGTTCACATTATAATTGAAATGGGAACAATATTGCTGCATTAACGAACCAAAAAAAATAAAAAAAAACTTGTTTATTTTTTTTTAATAATTTTTTTTTAAATATTTTTTATTTTTTTTTAAAAACTTTTTTCATACTCATGTTTGGTATCGTTGGAACGGCCATGCTCTGGCCGATCCAACAATATCAAACATTAACCCCTAACTGCCATGGATCGGGAGATAGGGGGTTCCAATGAACCCCCTATCTCCACCATTGGTGGCAGTTAGGGGTTAACTCCAGGCCTCAGGGGGCATTCCTGGAAGCTTGACCAACATCCAAAATGTCGGCCAGCTCCGGGAAAGGATCACGAACCGGCGCTTTTCAGCGCCGATTCGTGATCCAGCCCCCATGGGGTTAATTCCAGGTTCCGTTAGGGAGGGCAGGCTGTGCCCTTCCAAACGGTGCCTGGATTAACCCCCGCAAGGCCGGTGATCGGGAGGGAGAGAGGTCCGAAGGACCTCCCCCCCCTCCCTTTCAGGCGCCTCCTCTGCACATGCGGGGGGGGCGCCTGAATTAGGTGTCATCGCGCTGCCGCGATGACACCTAATTAGGCTGGCGGTGGTTCCGGTTGCTGGGCTGACATCGAGGATGTCAGCCCGCACCGGGGGGGCCAGCGATCGGCCGGAACCCGGCCGAACGCTGGCCCCAAAGGGAGGACGCGCTCAGCGCGTCCACCGCAAGGAACGTTACCTGCGGGTGGACGCGCTGAGCGCGTCCTCCGCAGCGAAAGGGTTAAATATATTTTACATTGTTTGGTTTTAGTTTAAATTAGTTTAGTGTAAATTGCGTAGCTTTAGCTTGAAATATACTTATATTTCTGTAGGTAAATGTGTTTTTGTGTAGCCAGTAAACAAGCTTGAGTAGTGTGTGATTTATGCAACAGGGCTTTTCCCCTTATCTGGCTGCATATTTGATTCAAGAAGTCTGGGATAGTGTTTGTCTTTAATCTGATGTGTTAGAACAATAGATTATGTAAATGTTGTGTGAGCTAAAGGCTAAAGAATGTTTATTGTAAATATCTAACTGACATAACGTAATTAGCATTTTAGTAGGTCAATGTGGGTCATTTATGCAAATTATGGCTGTTGGATCTCAGCATAAATTGTGGCGTTTTTGTTCATTAAAGAGCTCAGACAGAGCGAGAATCCTGTTGGAACATACAGCCCCGTCTGGTGTCTACGCTACACTACACTCGACCTCAGAAGGCACAGAGCGGCCTTCTGGAAATTCCTAACGGCTCCAGGGCAGAGAAACAGAAGCAGGCGGGTCAAGCTGCTCGAGGCACTTGAGACAGCGCTCCCAGTATCCGGGCTGACCGCAACAAAGGGGTGTCTGCAGAGTCAGGACAGGCGGAAGAGAACGGTTCCGTCACATCATCCACCTCACATCCCGTACCTCTCACCCCTCTACAGTCTGTAGTGAACGCCTCTGCCCGACTCATCCACCTCGCATCCTGTACCTATCACACATCACCCCTCTACAGTCTAATGAACGCCTCTGCCAGACTCATCCACCTCACATCCCGTACCTCTCACCCCTCTACAGTCTGTAGTGAACGCCTCTGCCAGACTCATCCACCTCACGCACTATGATCTATTGAGCCTTTTAAACCCATGCACAGCATGTCACATTAGGCCCTGACAATTAATTCAGTCATCATGGCAGATAAATGGATTTTTTTTTATTGCCATCTATGCGGAGAGTGGCCACACCACAGTTCCCAGTTTAGACTGCACAGCACTTATGGGTTTGCCCTTGGGACTGTGCTGATCGAGAGTCTGAGCATTCAGTTATCGCTCCTGTAAAGAGCCTTTTGGGAACATGGGGTTTGAATGTTGCCTGTTCACTAATGGAAGAGACGAGTCTTCCAAGACACGGACCAGTCAAATAAAGAAGCTTAAACATCCTTGTTTGACGTCCATAAAGAGCTCAGCACCCTCATGTCATGACATTAGGGAACAAGTCTCATAATAAAGCTTTAGTCTTACGGTGTTCTTTCAGGCGGTACCATATGCAAAGCAAGCACTTTCATCCAAACAGGCGGCCAGATTGTGAATGCCAAGGAAGTCTCCTCTGCATGAGAGGTACAGCAACCCCCCCCCCATGATGGTTTCAGCCTTAGTTGGGTCTCGTTCCGAGTATATAGAGCAGTGGTAACCAACCTTGTTCCTCTTGTACCTCTAACATGTCAGGTTTGCAGATATGTGAAGCACAGCACAGGTGATTGATTTACTGCTCAGTGATTGCAGGATTCAGTCTGCATTTACCCAAGGGAATCCTTAAAATCTGGCCTGTTAGGGGGACCTGACGACTAGGGTTGGGAGCCACTGGTGTAGTGGATACCTCCATAGGAACCTGAAGCAAGTGGTCCCCATCTGTATTGCCCTGTAGGATTGCAGAGAGCAAGATATAGGTTTATGGAAATGGGCAATGACACTAGTGGCCGACCCTTCAATGTGTACCCGATCCAGTCTCATGACAAAGTTTTAGCTCCTCTTGGTAAAGTCACCATCAGGTTAAAACCCTGTGAGACCTGAGCCATCACACGCCTAAGGGTAGGCCACGAGTGCCAGTGCCCATCCTTTTGTGTTCTCACATCCTGAGATCTTGCTCTACGTTCGATGTTAGGTCCATGGTTCCGGGTGTCAAACTGCCATCAAATTGCACTTCCATTGGTCCCTCAACCTTTCACACCACCCTGTTAGCCCGGCTTGATGTTTGTTGCCGCCCAAGCTTTGCACTTGCCCGAGTGAAATAATTAAGAAGCTAAAATTTTGGACACCACCCCTCAGACTCAACCTTTGAAGAACTGGACCCTTAATCCTGGCCGCTCCAATGTAACAGGACGAACTCGACAGGAAGGAAAGAACAGGTTAGTCTCAAAAACATGTCATCGTCATGTGGCATACAGGCCATATGGACTCCTGAGGAGCATTTGTAACTAGAGGCAGTGGAAGATGAAGGATGAGCGTGAGTTTCGGTGACAACGGAAAGCAAGGAAGGTTGGATGGGTCAGGCCAGTTATTGCAAGTCTTGGAACCTTGGGCGTCACTTCATCAGTTAAGGTTCTGCTACACCAGTGATGGTGAACCTCGGCACCCCCAGATGTTTCGAAACTACATGTTCCTTGATGCTCTGACAAAAATATGTCTGACAGAGCATCAAGGAACCTGGGCCATCACTGTGCTATACAGAGGCTCCACCACAAGGCTCCCCGTCATACCTTGCAGTAAGGGCTATGAACCAGAGGTAGTAAGTTGGGGGAAAGGTTATAAAAGACGCACAAACCAACACGTTAATTAGTTACCATCGTGAAAATGCATGGCGGTCAGTACGAGATGGTTTGCACAAGTTCAGGGTAAGGACCATTGGTCTTTGCAGCCAGTCCTGCTCCATGGAAGAAGCTTTATTTTTTGGTGAATTCATGCAGTGAGTCAAAGCCCATTCAAGCCCACCAAGTATATTGCCATAACCGCCATAACCATATATTGCAGATGTCTGATTGACAATGGAGAAGCTGCCACCTCCTCTGGGTTTAAAGGGACATTAACGTTTCAAATTCTTTTCGATCCGTATGAAGCGGCACACGAACAAAAAACTCCCATTGTCTAGGGTTAAAGTGATGGGAGGCGGCCAATCCCGCTTTTATTTACACCAGACAGCGGACAGGAGGCAGCCATTCGTTCATTCCAGCCTGTGGAGTTCCTGGTCGCTGACCACAGCTGAACTCTGGTTGACTACACGGAGCAGCTAGCCACTCAGAACACAGCTCTTTCCTTTCCCAGCTCTCCCTGCTGCTCATTCCTACCCGCTGCGTCTCGAATGGCGGAAGCAATGAGTAGCGAGAGCGGAAAAAGACAGACCTCCGTTTTGTTTTAATTCCAACATCTCCATGTGCAGCTTCACACGTTATTAGGCATTACTGACCCTTTAAACCAGGGGTCCCAAACTCCAGCCCCCCAGACGGTGATGGCCTACAATTCCCAGAATTCTTTGAATGCATTAGATGTCAGAGAATCATGGGAGTTGTGGTTCGGAAACATCTGGGTCGGCGGAGTTTGAGACCACCGCTATAAACTCACATTTTATTGTCAGATTTTGGCAGGTTACGACAACCCAGCTGGCAATATACATCGTAACAGTGGGGACTTCCATGAAATGGTGTTTGGGACCATTTTTTTCTTTTTTTGGGAAGGTGAGCATATCAATGGGGGAAATGCCAACTTTTCACCGGTTCTACAACTAGACCAGCTGCCGAACCCCCCCCCCCCAGATGGATCGGGAAGTTTATCCCAGACTAGCAATGGATCTCGACGCTTTGAGCATAGAATATAGATGTTGTCTGTTGTTGGAGGGGCAGTTGGCCATGGATGCTAAAACTCAGGACATTGTGTGTGTAATTATATATATATATATTATTTATTATGATTATACAGGGACTTGGTGGTATTAACATATCAAAAAACAATTATTCTATGCCGAGTCACATGGCTACAATGAAAGAGCGTGGGCTGCAGCCAGACGCCTTATACCCATAGTTCTGTACTACAGGGTCATCTGGCTTCTCTATCCCTGATTTTGGTGGCCTTCATGTCGATTTCCTTTCTCTAGCTTGTGCAAAATAAATATAGTAAAGAGTGCGCCAAGTGCGCACATCACACCCAGGAGGAGGAGAGGGACAACCAAGCTAGCAGGAAACAGGAGGCCTGAGTAAGAAATAAAGACGGGAGGTCCAAGGGAGAAGGAAACGGGAGGTCCAAGGGAGAAGGAAACGGGAGGACCAAGGGAGAAGGAAACGGGAGGACCAAGGGAGAAGGAAACGGGAGGACCAAGGGAGAAGGGAACGGGAGGACCAAGGGAGAAGGAAACGGGAGGACCAAGGGAGAAGGAAACGGGAGGTCCAAGGGAGAAGGAAACGGGAGGACCAAGGGAGAAGGAAACGGGAGGACCAAGGGAGAAGGAAACGGGAGGTCCAAGGGAGAAGGAAACGGGAGGTCCAAGGGAGAAGGAAACGGGAGGTGTAAGAAATAATGACGGGAGGACCCAGGGAGAAGGAAACGGGAGGACCAAGGGAGAAGGAAACGGGATGTCCAAGGGAGAAGGAAACGGGATGTCCAAGGGAGAAGAAAAGGGGAGGACCAAGGGAGAAGGAAACAGGAGGTCCAAGGGAGAAGGAAATGGGAGGACCAAGGGAGAAGGAAATGGGAGGACCAAGGGAGAAGGAAATGGGAGGACCAAGGGAGAAGGAAATGGGAGGACCAAGGGAGAAGGAAACAGGAGGTCCAAGGGACAACAAATAAAGGAGGGAGGTCTGAGGGAGCAGGAAAAGGGTGCAACTTTCTAACACCCCCCAGGCCACAGGGGATGTGATGGGGAAAGGACAAAAAAAAACCAGTAAAAATAATAAGTTTGCATGCGAAATTCAGGGGGCTATTAAAAACCCAAAAGTGAGAAAACTCACTCCGGATTATGTGTGTGTATACTGTATATATATATATATATATATATATATATATATATATATATATACCCACACCTTCCCTTTCCACCCCGTGCAGAGGTTGCTATGGAGGGGCGTAGGGTGAACATTTTCCTGCAATTACTCAGGGGTGTAATTGAGTGACGCACGATGTGGGGAGCTGGTATGTTTGGGCCTCCATGCATTATACACATGCAGAGGATGCATTTCTCCGGGGACCCGTCTGGCTGGCATCATATGCGGTCACAGTGTTAGTTGGCATGTCCATGTAACCCATTGTTTGCTGAGTCAAGCTCGACTCCCAAGGAGAAGAATTACCTTGCAAATATCCAAGGTTTACCCGATTCATCACATCACTGGCAGTTAAATTTGCCACATCCTCTACAGGACACACAGAAAGAGAAGAGTACACACACGGAGAAAGAAAAAGAGAGAGAGGTCAGGCAGCGGCTCAGCAGGCAGAGAAGATATTGAATGATCGAGCGAGCTGGAGACGGAGAGGTTTCAGTGCGCACGGTGCTGCGCGGCGGAGGTAACGGGCCGCTCTGAAAAAAAATCAAACCGGAGTCATTTCTCTGAGCAGTGTTTGTTTATAAACGAGCATCGACGCAAACGATAACACAGAGAGTGGCGGCGACAGGTTGGTGCTTATGGTCCCCCCCAGTCCAGATAGGTCCTTCCCCAAACTAGGCAAAGGCCTGCGGGGCACGTGGACCTTCTGTGAGGTCACATCACCCAGACGCAGCTCCAGGCATGTGGGGAGACCAAAATTCTGCGTCCATCAGAGCCCGTCCAGAACCACCAAACCCATCCGCGAGCCGGGCATCAACTAGAATAGAGTATGAGATGGCGCAGTAAGTGCAGTAGTTATACAGTGTATATTGATATAGCAGTAACAGGTGTACTCAGCGCTTTACAGGTTACATTACAGTAGAGGGAGGTGCAGTAAGTGCAGTAGTTATACAGTGTATATTTATATAGCAGTAACAGGTGTACTCAGCGCTTTACAGGTTACATTACAGTAGAGGGAGGTGCAGTAAGTGCAGTAGTTATACAGTGTATATTTATATAGCAGTAACAGGTGTACTCAGCGCTTTACAGGTTACATTACAGTAGAGGGAGGTGCAGTAAGTGCAGTAGTTATACAGTGTATGTATATTTATATAGCAGTAACAGGTGTACTCAGCACTTTACAGGTTACATTACAGTAGAGGGAGGTGCAGTAAGTGCAGTAGTTATACAGTGTATATTTATATAGCAGTAACAGGTGTACTCAGCGCTTTACAGGTTACATTACAGGGAGGTGCAGTAAGTGCAGTAGTTATACAGTGTATATTTATATAGCAGTAACAGGTGTACTCAGCACTTTACAGGTTACATTACAGTAGAGGGAGGTGCAGTAGTTATACAGTGTATATTTATATAGCAGTAACAGGTGTACTCAGCGCTTTACAGGTTACATTACAGTGTATATATATTTATATATATAGCAATAACAGGTGTACTCAGCGCTTTACAGGTTACATTACAGTAGAGGGAGGTGCAGTAGTTATACAGTGTATATTTATATAGCAGTAACAGGTGTACTCAGCGCTTTACAGGTTACATTACAGGGAGGTGCAGTATTTGTACAGTGTATGTATATTTATATATATATATAGCAGTAACAGGTGTACTCAGCGCTTTACAGGTTACATTACAGGGAGGTGCAGTAGTTATACAGTGTATGTATATTTATATAGCAGTAACAGGTGTACTCAGCGCTTTACAGGTTACATTACAGGGAGGTGCAGTAGTTATACAGTGTGTATATTTATGCAGTAACAGGTGTACTCAGCGCTTTACAGGTTACATTACAGGGAGGTGCAGTAGTTATAGTGTATGTATATTTATTAGCAGTAACAGGTGTACTCAGCGCTTTACAGGTTTTACAGGGAGGTAGTGTTATAGTGTGTTATTTTATATAGCAGTAACAGTGTACTCAGCGCTTTACAGGTTACATTACAGGGAGGTGCAGTAGTTATACAGGGTGTGTATATTTTATGAACAAACACAGCTCAGATAAATGGATTCCGTTTGATGGTTTCAGAGAAGCCGGGGTCGCACCTTCTAGCGCAATTCTCAAATGTGGAAAATGCAATAACGTGTCCCATCGACGCTCCCTTAGAACAGAACTTACACAGATAGTTTTATGGTGATATGTAAGAGACGCTGGGTTTTGTTGTTGTGTTTTGTTTTTAAGAAACATATTACATGTTACATAAACGGCGCCACATTT
Source organism: Leptobrachium leishanense (assembly GCA_009667805.1). NCBI lineage: Eukaryota > Metazoa > Chordata > Amphibia > Anura > Megophryidae > Leptobrachium > Leptobrachium leishanense. Next base: position 143,983,873 of record CM019071.1, read on the forward strand.
GTGCAAAACACCGTAAGTCTTTCTTTTTTTAAAACATTCCACTCTACTACAGTGAAAAAATATATTAAAAGGAACCTCCGACTCCGACTTCCAGCCCAGCATTTGTCAAACCACATCTTATTCAATATTTTACATCTCAACTTGGGAATGTAGTGAATTATCAGCAAATTAAATTATACATTCTGTTCATTTCAAGTAACCACTCCACTAAACATTGGCAAAATCCAGCATAAATGTTCCTGCGTATGGACTGGAATCGCTTTGTAAATTCTTCATGAGCTTCAGAGCTCGGAGTGCGTCCTGTGACAATAGCGACCTCATGCACTGTGGTGTGAGAAGCAGTGGGAGCAGGTAAAGCCAGACAAGCGCAAGCAAAACTTATTTCAGCCAAAAAAAATGTAATTTAGGAAAAGCGCAACGTGTCTTACTTACAGCGAGCGATTTCTACCTGCATTTATTATAGTTTATGTGGCATAGTAGCTGTGAGCGCTCCTCGAGGTTCTTGTTTTGGTTATTGCAGCACACATTCGAGTGCCTTCTGCTTTAGGCTAGGGTCAGACTGAGGCAGTGCGAACGCGCGTTCTGGCGCACATAATCACGGCCGCACTAGCAGCAGATGCCGGGCAATGACAGCCAATATACGAAGTACGGTCGCACAAAAGTCCGGCCGCGCAACGCAAGTGGAAAATGAACGCATTTTTTCGAGAACGTTAAACCGCTGGTACTGACGTACAGAGTGCGCTGCGGCCGCATAGCAGCGTGTGTGCGTGATTAGGAGATGTCAGACGCTGCTAGTGTGCGGCCAACATAACGTTCAAACAGCCGGATTTCCCTAGACTTCTTTTCACCCCATCGTCATGAAATACGTCCAGAATTGCGCATCGTCTGACCACTTAAGCGTATTCCGTGAAAAAATGCGTGCGCACGCATCGACGTACATTTTGACGGTGGCCGCAGAAAATGCGCTCATCTGTCCCTAGCCTTAATCTCTAGGGCAGGGGTGTCAAACTCAAATGTCATCGGGGCCGCATCAGCAGTTTGGTCACCCTCAAAGGGCCAGTTGTATCTGTAGGACTATGTGTCCACTATTATCATAAATTATTGTCACTGCATTCAATTATTACTGTTTTTTGTTCACACATGGATTTGCCCCCCAGCTCATGGATTTGCCCCAGCTCATGGATTTGCCCCAGCTCACACATGGATTTGCCCCACCTCATGGATTTGCCCCAGCTCATGGATTTGCCCCAGCTCATGGATTTGCCCCCAGCTCATGGATTTGCCCCAGCTCACACATGGATTTGCCCCAGCTCACACATGGATTTGCCCCAGCTCTCACCTGGATATGCCTCAGAGGCAGCCAGCTCTCACATGGATACTTGCCCCAGCTCATGGATTTGCCCCCAGCTCATGGATTTGCCCCACCTCATGGATTTGCCCCAGCTCATGGATTTGCCCCAGCTCACACATGGATTTGCCCCACCACATGGATTTGCCCCACCTCATGGATTTGCCCCAGCTCATGGATTTGCCCCAGCTCACACATGGATTTGCCCCAGCTCACACATGGATTTGCCCCAGCTCACACATGGATTTGCCCCAGCTCACACATGGATTTGCCCCAGCTCATGGATTTGCCCAGCTCATGGATTTGCCCCAGCTCATGGATTTGCCCCAGCTCATGGATTTGCCCCAGCTCATGGATTTGCCCCAACTCATGGATTTGCCCCAGCTCACACATGGATTTGCCCCAGCTCATGGATTTGCCCCAGCTCACACATGGATTTGCCCCAGCTCACACATGGATTTGCCCCAGCTCATGGATTTGCCCCAACTCATGGATTTGCCCCAGCTCATGGATTTGCCCCAGCTCATGGATTTGCCCCAACTCATGGATTTGCCCCAACTCATGGATTTGCCCCAGCTCATGGATTTGCCCCAGCTCATGGATTTGCCCCAACTCATGGATTTGCCCCAGCTCATGGATTTGCCCCAACTCATGGATTTGCCCCAGCTTATGGATTTGCCCCAACTCATGGATTTGCCCCAGCTTACACATGGATTTGCCCCAGCTCTCACCTGGATATGCCCCAGCTCTCACCTGGATATGCCCCAGAGGCAGCCAGCTCTCACATGGATACTTGCCCCAGCTCCGGCAGGGGTTGAGGGGACCCAGAGGCCGGGCAGCGGGAGTGCCTGCCCGGTCCTGAACAGTCCGTCCTGTTGAAGGGGATGCGGCTGCGTGCGTGCGCAGGTCACGCGGTCCGGCCAGTCAGGTGGTACAGAGACTCAGTACCACCTGATTAGCCGGACCACGTGACCGGCTGCGCCTGCACGCAGCCGCCTCCCCTTTAACAGGACGGACTGTTCAGGACCGTGCCTCAACCCCCGGGCCAGTTTTAGGGGTGCGAATGCTGCGCAGGCTGGCGGCTGCGCGGGCCACATGACGAGGTCTGGCGGGCCAGATTTGGCCCGCGGGCCTTGTGTTTGACACCCGTGCTCTAGGGGAACAGTAAATCCATTGACCGGGGTGAAGATTACCTCCAGCCACTAGATGGCGTGAGCATGGTTAGGAGTGGAGGGTCGTGGACAAGGAAGTGTAAGGCTCTATGGTAAATCTCTATGATGCATGGAGAGAGAGCAAAACGCTTCCTGTATCACCACCAGCGCTAGAGGTTAAATGTTGTATTTGCTTTTACAGATTAGACCAGTGAATGTTTAGCTCTAACAAGCAACATAAGCTTGCAGTGTGTTAATACACTCTTGTTATTGCTTATTTCCCTTGCAGCTCTGCTGTACAAGATTTTTAAGATGGTTTTGTTAATGCGGGTTAGCAATGCGGCCTGCTCGGTAATATGTTATTAGGTTATTTCTCAAAGACTCCTATGCGGCAATATTATATTTAAAACACTGCGTGCCAGTGAAAGTATTGCTTTTAAAGACTAACGGTGTACAGATACTGTACGTTTAGAATGTAGTAATATTGTAAGGTCATTATTGCAGCTGTCCCTTTCCGTGTTTTCTTTTTGGTCCCATAATGGAATTGTTCCTGGTGAGGGTATAAATATAACCCATCAGTTTGCCTCTTAGCTGATAAACAGCATGAACATATGTGGTTGCTTAGAAAAGCAGCTCTTGGTTTCATTAGGCAGGGCTCACCTGACCAGAGGTGACGTGGTAGGTGAGCTTACACTTCAATGGCCATTCAACTTAACTAAAACCTCCGATTCGGTTTTGTTTCACATGAAGCACAAACTACAACTTATATATTTAATATTGTAAAATGATGTCTGCTGCAAATGCTCCGTGGTAAATCTCTATGATGCATGGAGAGAGAGCAAAATGCTTCCTGTATCACCACCAGTGCTAGAGGTTAAATGTTGTTTTAGATTTTTTACAGGAACACCGACTAATTCGAAAGGCCTGTAACTGGAGCACAGTGTGACAATTGCTTTATTGCAAACCCGCAATATTTACAGACTCATTGCTGGAAGGTTTATTACTGTGCAGCTCTGTTATACACCTGCACTCCCTGAATATATAGAGGAGCCCTTAAAAAAAAAAAAAAAGACACCCACCTTGAATGTATGGCGGAGCCCCTTAAAAGACAGCCGAACACCCTGAATATATGGATGACCCTAAAAAGACACCTGCACACCCTGAATATATGGAGGAACCCCTAAAAATACACCCACACACCCTGAATATATGGAGGAGCCCCTAAAAACACATCCACACACCCTGAATATATGGAGGAGCCCCTAAAAAGACACCCACACACCCTGAATATATGGAGGAGCCCCTAACCTAAACAGACAACCGCACACCCTGAATATATGGAGGAGCCCCTAGAAAGTGGAGCATTCAGAGAGAAAGGAAGGAATGAGATATTTGGGCTACACTTTGCAGGAATGTGCTTGTGAACCTGTGTACGGGAGCTGCGAACTGGCTGCATGTGCTTTGGGATAAATGGGGATGATCACATGTGCAAGCCTTGTGTTTATTGTGATTTGGGGGAGCTGGATGTGCAGGAGGATGGATTTTGAGCGGTATTTATTTACCCCATATACAAATATATTGTCAATTTTTAAGCTTCTCCCTCTATAAGACCCCGCTCTCCCTCTTTCAACGTTACTAGACCGTATGCTGTTTTGCAGGGTCCCTGGCAGGTCATTTGGCAATTGCACCACCTCCTAGGTCAGTGATGGCAAAGCTTGACACCCCAAGATGATTCTGATGCTCTGCACCTTAGGCATCAAGGGACATGTAGTTGCAAACCATCTGGAGCACCAAGGTCCGCCATCACTGTCGTAGGTGATGTCTGTATTTGCAATTATTTGCTGAATTGCATTAAGGAATCCAGTCATAGATGTGTCACCAGCTCTAGAGGTGCGCCAGGTGGCAATTTATTCATGCAGAATGGCTATAGGGGTTTCCTCACCGTAGCCGGTTGTCGGTAGGCCCAGGTGTTTCATGCGGTTTTTCACCAGCTCGGAGAGCTCCTGCCGCTCAGATCTCCGGTACAGGTTGAGTCTCTGCTGGCTTATCCACTCCGCCGTCTTGCTCGCCTGTTTGTTTCCTTTCCGGCTCAGCCGCCGGGCCCACTGCATGCTTTTCCTTCGCAGGAGCGGGTGCTCAGACTGGTCGCTTGAGGTGGAGTTTCTGTGACTCGGCTTCACTGCCCAGTGCTCCTTCACGTCCTTCGTGTCCTCGCAATCCTCCACGTTGATCGAGATCTGAGACTAAAGCAACGAAATGGATTTGGATGCCGGCAGCTCTGTGAAGACGGGCAAGATGCAAACACTGAACCAAAACGCCATATTGTTTAACTGCACCTATGGTAGGAGAGCGAGCAGCAAAAGAAGGAGCAGAATCTGTTGCCTAAAAGTGGAGGGGAAAAAATGGAGCAGAATCTGGTCTTTAAAACTAAGCAGAAACGGAGCAGAATCTGTTCTTTAAAACTAAGCAGAAACGGAGCAGAATCTGTTGTCTGAAAATGGAGCAGAATCTGTTGTCTGAAAATGGAGCAGAATCTGTGGTCTAAAAATGGAGCAGAATCTGTTGTCTGAAAATGGAGCAGAATCTGTTGTCTGAAAATGGAGCAGAATCTGTTGTCTAAAAATGGAGCAGAATCTGTCTTAAAAAAAGTTGTAGAAATGGCGCAGAATCTGTAGGATACAAATCACCCTAACACTATAAGTAACCCTAACCCTAAAACAATAGAAATCTTAGCCCTTATTACTAACCCTAACCTCAGTGCTGATTTTGCACCTTACAGGAGTCAGTAACACGCTGTTAAATTGGAATACAAAAAGAAAAAAACGGTACAAGTTCACCATTTTTTGTGTCAACCACAGGGGGAGCGTTTAATGTAACGGACGCGTGGGCTGAGGAAAGATTGCACGATGCGCTCACCTGTGTCCTGATGTCGTGTGGCTGTGAAGGCAAAACAGAAAGAGTTAACACACGTTATAGTAACCAGGATAAACATTCAATATATGGAGACGGGTTTTATAGTCCAGAACCTTGGCGAGGTCCATCCAACCTAAACAATGGCTGAACATCATGGGAGATGTAGTCCTAAAGCATCTGGAAGGCCACGCTTGTTCTAGAGGAGCTATTGCACCCTGTATAACACCACCCCCAGTGTGAGACACTGCACCCTGTATATGAGCTGGTGATGCGACACCTGACCCCCCCCTCCACTCCTCAGCCAGTGAGGTCCTCTATCAGCAGAGGGAGCCAGGGGCGAATCCTCACCTCTGACGTAGAAAACATGTGTGACTGGGTCCTGTAGATGCCGATCGGGATTTCGGCGCTGGACGAGCACAGTTTTTGGAAAAGTCGGCCGTACGTTCGTATCCACAAGTCGTCGTCTGTGATTTTCATCTGAGGCACAAGAGAAGTGGCGTTTAATGAAGTATAGAGATGGCGCGCTGTGTGACAGGTCACCGGATGAGGGTGTCACCCACGGGCGCAGGAACTGAGTGACAGGTCACCAGACGAGGGTGTCACCCACGGGCGCAGGAACCAAGAGGTGTTGTTGCATTTACAGGCTTTAATTTGAAAAAGGGACACTCCAGACATTGTGGCGTTAGAAGATTGACGCGCAGAATGAAGCATGCGCTGCAAAAATGACGCACAGAATGAAGCAGGCGGTTATGATCTCTGCTTGTTCAGATATGAGGCTGGGCTGTCAGGTTCACCATTGCTTTATTGCAGGACACTTACTGTTATATACAGGCTTGGATAACTACAGGAACACAGGATCATGCATCTGCCTTCATAACTGCATCACACTAACTGACCCTGAAGATGGCTGCCGTGCCCTCTGACCTGTGTCATCCTGGGCGGAGCCACTAGTTAAAGTGATAGCACAGGTTTAGTATAGTCAGCTATAACACCTTCCTCCCCATCCCAAAAACAAAACCAGAACAACATAACAAAAACCAAGTAACAAATCAACAACCAGAACAATCGAACACAGTTCATCTGAGGAACTTTGAGAGTGTCACTGAAAAACTGATGACTAGTCTTCTGAAGAAAATTGTGGGGCCAAATCATCATCCACATCTTTCTGGGCCCTACGCGAGGACCGACGGAAGTCTCTTATCCGTTCTTGAAGAAGTAAGCGGTCAGGAGGGCGTCGGTGATGTTGGGGACGTCCACCAGCAGGCGGGGTGTTGGAGGCGGTAGGATTGGATGAAAGATCAACTGGTGGGGTCAAGGAGGGTACAGAGGGGTCAGGGGGAACCTCTGAACCAGAGTCACAAATACCCACAGGAGACGAGTCCAAAGTTTCCGAGTCAACCCAGACACCATTCCAGATGTCCTCCGACGCATTAGATGTGGACACCGGACCCCGTAGGGTTGGGGACGTTAAGGGTTCAGGCACCCGTGAACGAGACCGTAGCTGGTCTACATGTCGTCTGGTAATGGAACCATCTTCCAGGCGGACTCTGTACATCTTGGGTCCCAAGATTCTGCAACGGTAGCAGGTAGCCACCGAGTGTTGGCAGATCCATACGATCGAGTCCAGACCTCCTGGTGGGTTGCAAAAACAGGAGACTCTTTGGACTTCACCATCTTTTCTTGGGATTGTAATACATGTTCATGAACGGTCTGAGGGCGAAGCATGTCAAAAGCAGTCCATGGCTGTCTTCCCAACATAAGCTCAGCTGGTGTTGTACCAGTGGTGGCATGTGGTGTAGTTCTGTAAGTAAACAGGAAAGAGTCTAACTGCTGAGGCGATATGGACCTCTGGCTAGTCACAGCTACTGAGGCCTTGAAATAGTTCTTGAAAGTTTGTACAAACCGCTCTGCTTGCCCATTGGTGGCTGGGTGATAGGGGGCGGTTAATTTGTGCTTGATATTATGCACCGTAACAAAACTCTGGAACTCCTGACTTGTGAATTGGGCACCATTATCTGTGACAATCTCCCTGGGATACCCAAACGAAGCAAAAAGATGCAATAATATGGCAACTGTTGCCTTTGTAGTCAGCTGGGTAACTGGAATGACCTCTGGCCATTTTGAGTGGGCATCAATTATAATCAAGAAGGTTTGTCCCCTTATGGGACCCACAAAATCCAAGTGAAGGCGAAACCAGGGAACCGTGGGCCAAGTCCAGGGTTGAATGCATCCTCGAGGAGGGTCTCTGGCAGTTTGTGCACATCCTACACAAGCATTGACATATGCCGTGATATCTGCATCTATGTTCGGCCACCACACATAGCCCCGTGCTTTCTGTTTCATCCGCGTGGTTCCGGGGTGACCAGTATGTAGCAAGTCCAAGATGTGTCTCTGGAGGGTTTTTGGAATGACCACTCGGTCTCCCCATAAGACACAATTATCCTTCACAAACAATTCCATTCGCTTCCTGTAGTAAGGTTCATGTTCCTGTGATACCGTCGCAGGCCAGCCGTCTCGTATAAAGGTAAGCACGTTTGTCAGAAGGGTATCCTTCACAGTATGGGCTGCTATCTCTCTGGAAGTAAGGAGGTGTGAGGTGGTGTACCTACAACTCTTGACTGATGGTGTCGACTCTAGAGGCAGTTCTGTGAGACGGGACATTGCATCTGCATTTGCATTGTCATCATGACTTCGATACTGTATGCGGTAGTTGTATGCTCCCAAGAACAGGGCGTAGCGCTGGAGACGGGCTGCAGTTGTCTGAGAGATTCCTTTGTCAGGGCTAAAAATTTGAAGAAGCGGTTTATGATCCGTTAAAATGGTAAACTCTCTACCATACAGGTAAAGGTGAAACTTCCGAATTGCCCATATCAATGCAAGTGCCTCTTTATCAATTTGAGAGTAATTGCTCTCTGTCTTCGTCAAGGATCTGGAGGCGAAGGCCACCGGTTTCTCAGAGCCATCCGGTAGGATGTGGGAAAGAACAGCGCCCAGACCATAAGGAGAGGCATCACAAGCCAGGGTGAGAGGCTTCTGGAGGTCGTAGTGCACAAGCATACGTGACGCTAACAGTTTCCGTTTAGAGGACTCAAAAGCATGTTGACATTTAGCTGACCAGTCCCACCTGGAGTGTTTCTCCAGGAGCTTATGCAGTGGAAACAATGTATGAGCAAGGTCTGGAAGAAATTTATTATAGTAGTTAAGCAGGCCAAGGTAGGATCGTAGTTGATGGACACTTGTTGGGGCGGACAGTTGCCTGGATCTGAAGATGTTTCCACTGTTTTTGTGTGATAACTGACACTGCAGCTCCTGTATCAACGTCCATCTTTAGTCTCTTCCCTTCAATGGTTACTTGTACTGTCATTGCAGGGTGTGACGAGTGTATACGATGTATAGATAAACTATGTAATGCCTCATCGTTGTCTGAGTCAGATGAAGATGATGTCAATTTCTGTACCTTGTAAGTCTTCTTCTTAGGGTACCGCGGCTTTTGTCCTTGTACATTCCTATTATGGCAAACCCGTTTGAGATGGCCCATTTTTCCACATTGATGACAAGGTTGATCCTTAAACCGACAGGTTTTGGAGTCGTGGTCTGTATTACCGCACCGGTAACAAGCTGGCGTGGGTTTGGGTCTGTATCTCCAGTTGGTTGTAGCAACTGCGGTTCTGAAAACGTTCTCTTTCACCCCTTCTTTGTGAATCTGAGGGTGCAATTCCTCCGTATCCCTGACAGCCATCTCCATGACTGATGCTATCTCAACTGCGCTTGTAAGGGTGAGTCCCTTTTCTGTCAGAAGTTTCCTTTGAATCGTTTCACTATTCAGTCCCAGGACAAACTTGTCTCTCAAAGCTGTCGGTAGGTACTCCCCAAATGAACAGGTGGAGGCCAATTTGCGAAGGGCCACCACATAGGCTTTAATATCTTCGCCCGGCTGCTGCTGCCGTTGATAAAAACGAAATCTTTCTGCAATTTCCAGCGGTTTTGGCTGAAAGTGATCCTCTAATAGTTTCAGGAGTTCCTGTAGAGCCTTGCTTGCTGGTTTCTCAGGGAACAGAAGGTCTCTTAGAGTGTCATATGTGGTAGCCCCCACGGCTGTGAGAAACACTGCAACCTGTCTCTCAGGGGGTATGGTGTTAGCACTGAAGTACTGCTCTAATCTCTCAGCCCAGGAGCTCCAGGAAGTTTTCTCTCCATCAAACTCAGTTAATGTGCCTATCAGTGCCATGATCTTGCTGCTGGATGGCAGTGTGTGCTTTATCTGGCTTTCAATCCCTGTTTTTTTTTCGTTTTTTTTTCTTTTCTTCAGGCTGAGCAGGCCTTTACAAATCTCATTCTCGTCGCCACTGTTATGATCTCTGCTTGTTCAGATATGAGGCTGGGCTGTCAGGTTCACCATTGCTTTATTGCAGGACACTTACTGTTATATACAGGCTTGGATAACTACAGGAACACAGGATCATGCATCTGCCTTCATAACTGCATCACACTAACTGACCCTGAAGATGGCTGCCGTGCCCTCTGACCTGTGTCATCCTGGGCGGAGCCACTAGTTAAAGTGATAGCACAGGTTTAGTATAGTCAGCTATAACACAGGCGCTGCAAAAATGATGCACAGAATGAAGCAGGCGCTGCAAAAATGATGCACAGAATGAAGCATGCGCTGCAAAAATGGTGCATAAGATGCGTCTTACTCACCGCACACAGATACCCGGATCCCGGCGTGGTGTCCAGCCCGAGGAGAAGCCGGGTGATGGTAATCATGTAATCCTTTACGAAGGACTGAAACAAAACACGGACTTTGTTCAAATTCCATTTCTAGATACAGAGGCGGATTGACCATTTGGGCAATAGGGCACTGCCTGTGGGCCCGGTACTAGGATGGGGCCCCTAGAGCTGCAGTGAGCGGGTGGTGGCGACTGCAGCAGCGTCGCAGTGACTATATTTCAGGGATGCACCTGAATTTCGGCCACTGATAGATTCTGCCGATAATGGGGTTATCGGTTTCGGCCCGAAAGCAAAACACCAGCCGAAAAGGTCACCTGAAAATTGCTGATCCCAGCTGACACTGAGCGAGCACTCTTTCAATGCTGCTTAGCTGGAGATAATTGTAATTGGAAAGAGGCAGGAGCTGCTACACATATATATTTCTGCACACAAAGGGATAACTGCATGATCCACACTATCAGGGCAAGCAGAAACTTCTGGCCACTCAGTGACACGGAACAAGTGATTTATCACTGACCTCCTGCCAGCGGTGTCTGATAAGAGGGGGGGTTAATGTGGGGCTGTGTCACATCACAGTCAGGCTGTCTTCAAAGACATTCTTATTATCACATTTATATAGCACCAACAGTTTCTGCAGCGCTTTACAATAACCAAAAGTGAACAAGATACAGATAAATGGACATAGGATGTAAACAAGAGGTGTAGAGGGCCCTGCTCATACGAGCTTACATCCATGCCTCCAAAAAGTTAATAACTTATTACACATTCATTTTGTAATGGTTTGTCTTGTCCTTTGCATCTTAAAGGCCCCTTTATAATGCTTTGATTTTCTGCACTTTACTAAGAGAGAAACATATATACACTATATATACATATATAGTCATGTATAGAAAGTCATTTTCGGTATCAGTTTTTCGGCCAAGCTCATCGTGCATTTTCGGTCCCAAATTTTCATTTCGGTGCATCACTACTATATTTTCATATTCAATTAAATTCAGCAATATAACAATATACATACGCGGTGCTTGTATGTGGGCTGGCACGATTTAGGGGCCCTTTGATCTCCTATTGCTCAGGGGCCCCAAAGGTTGTGACCCTGCCCCTGTCTAAATAGATATAATGAACGGTAGACAGATATACACATAACTTATTTTTTGTTCAGCCAGGGGGCAGGAGATGGGGGCACGGGGGCAGGAGGTGGCCGTTGGTCGATAAGCATTGTGGGAATGGATTCTGAAAGATGGTAAATGGTTGTGGACACACCGGCTACTGGGCCGTGACGGACCTTTTTGGTTCTCCTGACCTGATATAACAACGTGTCCAACATGCTGATACTGAACACTCTGCCGGCAGCGAAGGGCAGGCGGAACATGAACGCCAGGTTGGATCCGTTCTCACGTTCCTTCTGTAAAGACACAGAAAACGCTTCTTCCATAAACTGAATTTTTCTTTTCAGAAATGTGTCAAACCTGTGTACTGCAATATCTGGAATAGCAGTAACAGTGATATAGAAAGGGTAGTAGATACATGGAATAGCCTCCCAGTGGGGGCAGTAACAGTGATATAGAAAGGGTAGTAGATACATGGAATAGCCTCCCAGTGGGGGCAGTAACAATGATATAGAAAGGGGAGTAGATACATGGAATAGTCTCCCAGTGGGGGCAGTAACAGTGATATAGAAAGGGTAGTAGATACATGGAATAGCCTCCCAGTGGGCACAGTAGCAGTGATATAGAAAGGGGAGTAGATACATGGAATATCCTCCCAGTGGGAGCAGTAACAGTGATATAGAAAGGGTAGTATATACATGGAATATCCTCCCAGTGGGAGCAGTAACAGTGATATAGAAAGGGTAGTATATACATGGAATAGCCTCCCAGTGGGGGCAGTAATAGGGATCTAGAAAGGGTAGTAGATACATGGAATAACCTCCCAGTGGGGGCAGTAACAATGATATAGAAAGGGGAGTAGATACATGGAATAGCCTCCCAGTGGTTTGGTACAGGTTTCCTTTTACCTTTTCCAGTTTGGACAGTGCGAGAGAGTAACAGTCCTTTGCCCGGAACTGCATGAACCTCATATTGGAGGGGTGGGTGAGTTCAGTTGTAATACTGAGGCTGGGGAACAACCTGTAACATGAATAGACATTGTGTATTATTGTGTCTGTAAAAGAGAATACAAAAGAAACGTATGGAATGGTTCACTTTTCACGTTAGGTCAGAGTGCTGGGACCTCTTTGGGACGAGTCGTCCGAGATTTGCTTCTGAACTTTGCAGTTTGAGAATCCATGTAGAATTTCTAACGTATGCACCTTACAAATGAGAATTGTTAGCATTTGGGCTCCAGGACGTGCCCCTGAAGTTGCAGCATTCTGGGCATGATGCTCGCGGCGCTAACACTTTATAAATCCAGCTGGGAATGTGTCTAAATGACACCTCCCCAACTGATCCCGCACGGAGACCTGAACTGCAGTAACTCCTTCTGGCCAGCAGGTGGTGACATCTCCCTGCCACATAGTTTATTACAGTGAGAAATACAATGGGAATATTTCAAATATATATTACTGTATAATTAACAAAGGGGTTAATAGAATTGTTGCCATTCATCAGGTTGCACAGCTACACTTTCATATACACATTTTTCTTTGTTTTTTTATATTTTATCAGTATTTTTAAACGCATCTTATTTTTGATGCGTTTAAAAAAAAAAAACCAAAAAACATTTTTTCCCCCCACATTCCCCCTTTTAAGTAATATTTTACCCTTTATAGAATATTCTAAGGCTGGCCGCCCACTGGTTCTATAGTCGGATGACTATGGACAATGCCGTTCCGTTTCAGGGTCGTCTAATGGAAGGGTCTGTGGTCGACCGACAGCCAGCCAGCCAAATGCAGAAAAGAAAAGCCCTCGCCAAACGCTGCAGGGGAAACAAAACCCCGTCTCTGGTGCTGAAAGGGGCTTCAACACCAAGGACAGCACTGCCAAACGAAGCCGGACTGAAGAACAAAAAAAATGCTGCCGAACGTCAGGAAAAAAAGCTTTAAAAAAAAATTGGAATTAAAAAAAAATAAAATTATTCAAATTCCAGAAAAAAAAACAACAACAATAACTAAAAGGCTTTTTGCTGCAGATGAAAAAAAATAAACGGTTGAAGAAAAAAAAAATATTTACCGGTATATATTTTTTTTACTTGAATCCTATGGGCTGTCGAACTGAATCACTTCTCTATGGGACAATTTCCCTGCCGCGGCACGGTGGTTTAACTATACAATTCATTTTTTTTTTCCATGTAAATTCTACCAGATCGTCCAGTTTTGTCAAATCCCATTGAAATGGGAAAGATCGCTAATCTGATGTAATCGCAAAAAAATTGTCTGACGTCGTTCAATGGAAGTCGGGGGCAGTGGATGATGGCTGAATCTCCTACATGTTGTGGGATTGGTCAGACGATGATGGACAATGGCATGATCGCACGAATACAGACCCATTGGACGGCCAGTTTAAGAGCTGAATCTTGGGTTATACACGTGGTGGAGTGAGAGCCGGCACAGCACCAGCCACAAGAGCCTTTATAATGGCTTGTGCCGTTTTACCGAAACATGGTCTGGACGTTCACGATGGTCTTGGCGTCCGCCATATAATCCTCCTCTGCGCTCATTGTGCTTTCTTTGTCCACCACCACCAGATTGTCTGCGTAGATGATGCCGCACTGCAACAAGTTGTCCAGGCTACAAAGAGATAAAACTTTATTCATTAAACACGATCACGGGGTTTATCGAGATGGACCGGGGGTTACAGGTGCCCTGGGCCCACAAATGCATGGCAGTGTTACATATTCAGACACAGTAACAGGTCTTTGTGGCATGTTCCTTAACAGGACTACACAAAATACATCTTAATGGATGATCATCTTGTAAGATAGATCCAGAGTGTAACAATCTAGTTGCTTCATGCGACAGAAAGCTGGTGAACGATGATAATGAGTCATGAAACCACGACAGCAGGTGCTGGGACTTACTTGTCTATTGTGCCAACCATGAAGTAAACCATCGGGAAGCAGCAGATGGCCTCCAGGAAATGGTTATCGGGTCTGTAAAAGGGAAGCTGCAGGTTATTTCCGGGAATATAAACAAGTTTGGACCTCACAGGCACCCTGAGAAGTCGCACATTGCCCCCAATTATTTTTTTGTAGCCATATTTCACATGGTCTTCCTCGGATTATTATTAAATAATGGAATATGTAGCAGCATTTAACAGGGACAGCATCGCGTACGTAAGAATTGCATTGTAACTAGATCACTCGTGCATTACAAACAAAAACACATTATAAAACACATGCTGCCGTTTTTTTCTTTGTTTGAAGTTCTTGCATGTGAAAAGGAAAAAATATAGTTTTTTTTAAATCTCCCGTTTCCATTTTCTGGATTTTCCCATGGATTTTTAAATTTTGTCCCCGTCACGTGGTGTCAGCGGTGGGATTTTACATTTTGTCCCCGTCACGTGGTGTCAGCGGTGGGATTTTACATTTTGTCCCCGTCACGTGGTGTCAGCGGTGGGATTTTACATTTTGTCCCCGTCACGTGGTGTCAGCGGTGGGATTTTACATTTTGTCCCCGTCACGTGGTATCAGCGGTGGGATTTTACATTTTATCCCCATCACATGGTGTCAGCGGTGGGATTTTACATTTTGTCCCCGTCACATAGAGTCAGTGGTGGGATTTTACATTTTGTCCCCGTCACGTGGTGTCAGCGGTGGGATTTTACATTTTGTCCCCATCACGTGGTGTCAGCGGTGGGATTTTACATTTTGTCCCAGTCACATAGAGTCAGCGGTGGGATTTTACATTTTGTCCCCGTCACGTGGTGTCAGCGGTGGGATTTTACATTTTGTCCCAGTCACATAGAGTCAGTGGTGGGATTTTACATTTTGTCCCCGTCACGTGGTGTCAGCGGTGGGATTTTACATTTTGTCCCCGTCACGTGGTGTCAGCGGTGGGATTTTACATTTTGTCCCCATCACGTGGTGTCAGCGGTGGGATTTTACATTTTGTCCCAGTCACATAGAGTCAGCGGTGGGATTCTCCACTTTCTCATCACCAACAGGACATCAAAAGTTTTTGGAACATTTTGGATAAATGACACTACACATGTTTCACGTTCCTCACAATAACAACTTACGGATTGTCCAGCAATAGAACGATGGGGTTGAGCTCTTTGCGGGACCTGTAATACGCCCGGAGGGGGACAATGAAGTTATATAGTCCATTCCCAGCAGTCTCGGCCGAAACGATAATCAGTTTGTTCTTGAAGCCATAGGCCTTTGCGTCTTCAAAGCTGTTGTGTTTGCAGCCCTGAGGAGGAAATGCACAGGGCAAGGAAGTGGGTTCACAGGCGTGGGGACACTAAATCATAAACTGTACTTTTTTGCTACCCTTAGTAGTGAAGGGGTTAACTAAGAACCACTGGCTAAGTGCTTTTTGTTTAAAAAAAAAGATAACATTTATTTGAAACTTTATCCTTTACAGAAATATCACAGGGATGAAAGGTTGAAAACTCTAGATGGTGTCCCTTATCTGGCACACTGTCTGCATCATCAGCATACAGGCAGAAATGGCCTTTGTCTCAGTAAATGTGCTGCAGACCGATAATAAAATGGTGAGATCTCCTGCTTACATGGGGTCTGCATTATCAGCATACAGGCAGATGTAGTAAATGTGCTGCAGACAGATAATAAAATGGTGAGATCTCCTGCTTATGGGGTTTGTAGTGATCAGAATGAGATTATTAGCAATGCAATATCTGTATGTGCTGCATAATGCCTGTGTATGGCAATTACAGCAACACCTTGTATCTGTATGTGCCGCATAATGCCTGTGTATGGCAATTGCAGCAACACCTTGTATCTGTATGTGCCGCATAATGCCTGTGTATGGCAATTACAGCAACACCTTGTATCTGTATGTGCCGCATAATGCCTGTGTATGGCAATTACAGCAACACCTTGTATCTGTATGTGCTGCATAATGCCTGTGTATGGCAATTACCGCAACACCTTGTATCTGTATGTGCCGCATAATGCCTGTGTATGGCAATTACAGCAACACCTTGTATCTGTATGTGCCGCATAATGCCTGTGTATGGCAATTACAGCAACACCTTGTATCTGTATGTGCCGCATAATGCCTCTGTATGGCAATTACAGCAACACCTCGTATCTGTATGTGCTGCATAATGCCTGTGTATGGCAATTACAGCAACACCTTGTATCTGTACTGTACAGGGATTTACACTCATTATAACCCCCTGAATCTTATCCTTGTACAGCAGTGACTGACCCCACAGCTCTCCCTGTATTCTGACAAATCCCTGGCTGCTGGAATGCTGCAGTAATGTTTGTTGAGCTTTTTGTTATAATGGGTTTGAGAGCTGTTCTTTGCAGCATCTTTACAGTAATACAGGGTGAAAAGGAGAGAGATAAGTCAGTGAGTGATTTGGTTTCTCCACAGGGGGAGCACTAATCCTGCCTTAAAAAGATATGCAAATAGGGTTTTGGAATGTTTGCTTTTCAATGTATTACAATACAAAAGCGAGTTAACTTTGGGGGTGAAGGGGTTAAAAGACGAGTTGCAAACATCTTCCTCCTGACCTCAATGTTACTTACCAGCCAAGTCCCTGCGGGTTGCATAATCCCCAAATGTAAGAAGCCAAGGACAAAGGACAGCGGTCACACTGTTAATCAGAGCAAGAAGAGACAACGTTTCGGCTCCAATCACGTCATCATGTATCAAGTACTTGATAAAAGGCCCGTGCATAGAGCCGAAACATTGCATATCCTTGTTCTGATTAAAGCTGCCGGACCAGTGTGGCCGGAGCTCCTTCTTCCATGTTTCGCATGCAAGTCAATGCCACGTCACGCTCTGAATCCTGAGCAATATGACGAATCTTACCTTGTCCAGGCGCAGGCAGCAGAACGCGGCTTTTGACGGGAGGAGGTGGCAGAGAGTCGGGGAGCTCCCAATGTATGGGGAGTTCGGTGGATACCCCTTCACGTACCTAGAAAAAGCACAGATTAACAGAGTCCCAACCGAGCAAAGAACACCGGCGCACGTAGAACATTTCCACGGGTCATTTACACATTGCAAACTTAGAAAATGCTCTGCGGAAAATGCGTTTTTGCTGAGGTCTTTGAGATAAGGAACATCCAAGAGGTGCAGTTATGGACATGGGGGCAGATACAGACGCAAATTTCCGGAGGGTCACACTACCAGTACTGGCGTTCTGTTTGCAGTAACAGGCAAAGCTGGAGCCAGATCACAGACTACTCTCATCACACTCACTCTCCCCTGAACATTGCAGCACAGTGTCTGTCCACCTGCTCTCAGGATCAAGTGTTTTTTTGTTAAATCTGCATTACCTATTGTAATAACCTATGTGACAGGGAGTTGTCGCCACCTGCTGGCCAGAAGAAGTTACTGCAGTTCAGGTCTCCGTGCAGGATCAGTTGGGGAGATTTCATTCAGACACATTCCCAGCTGGCTTTAGAAAGTGTTAGCGCCTTGAGCTTCACGCCCAGGGTGATAAAACTTTAAGGGCGCGTTCTGGAGCTCAAATGCAAACAAATTTTATGTGCAATTAATGAAATTCCCCTGCATTGCTGCTGTGGAACAACAGATCGACTATACTCGATATCGGGGCACGAGGAGGTGTCTTGCAGATCGAGTATAGTAAAACCTGCTAATGCAGGGGTTAAAAGGTGGCGGGTAAGTGATATAAGACTACACCTTGCTCTTTTTCTGTGTAAACGAAATACCTCTCTTTCCTAATAATCACATTAATACCTATTTAACTGACAGCCTGTTGCCTAAAATTCCTCCCTTACCTCACCCCCCGCAAAAAAGAGTACATTCTGTTAGGTTCTTCGTTTGGAATGTTTTTTCCTAAACTGCGTTAATCATGATATTTGCAGCATTTAATACTTAAATTTCTGAGATTTTACTGATTGCATGTAGTGCTTTGTGACCACCAGGGGGCAGCATCGCTCCACAACACAGCACGTGGGCACGAGACACTTTGTTGTGATGGTTTTCCTGTGAATTCGGTGCCCTGAGGACACATTATCATTCTTGAACACGTGGAATTCACGTCAACGCAATAAAACATGCAATTTATATGTAAAAAAAGGATTTAAATAAAAAATAAAAATCATTCCAGGAAACGGAAAAATGAAGTCAAGACGCATCGGGATCCTGGGGGGGGGGGGCATGGGACCGGACACGTGCGCTCTGAGCTCCACAGATACACGTTGATCCCTGCTCGTGTTCTAAGCGCATGTGAGGCCTGGTGTTGGGTGCGTAGACATGACACGCTCAGCACTTCTTTACCATCTCCATGAATGAAACAGGTAGGCTTTTCTCCCCACACATTTTGCTCACTTTCAAACATCCAGATACGCAATAAAAGCTGCAGCTGGGGGGAGGAATTGTGCAAATCCCATAAAAATTTACCACATTCATCTGGTGTAGCACAGGTTGTATCCTTGCATTGAGCAGCTAGACCTTGGCGGCAATTTGCAGGGGCGGAATTCATTTTTTATAGGGAGAAATACCGCCCCTGCAATCCTGCCGTTAGGGTCTAGCTGCTCCATGCAAGGATATTTAAAAAATACACTGACCTTGGGTGGCAGTGAAATCCCCCATGGAGAAGTAATAGTTAATCTATTCAGAGAAAGCCGAACAGCAACAAAAACTTGGTGAACTGACCAGACTTTAGGTGCTTCAGTTCAACAGCTTTAAACAAGCGAATCCCATAGGTTTCAATGTAAAAAAAATCCTGTTTTTATTATTTTTTTTATTCAATCGTTTATTCTTTGCATTTGCAGCAAAAAGTCTCTTTATTCATTTTTTTTTTCAAATTTGTTTAGGCCTTTTCGTAATTTTTTCAGTCAGATTTTTTTTAAATGTTTTTTTTTTGTTATTTATTCTGTAACAGACCTATTTCTTGTTATTCACAGGACCTTATTTATCGTTTCCAGGCTTTGTCATGCATTTCTTTTGTTTTAGACGTTTTTTTAAAAATTCAATTATTTTTTTTACCCCTGTTCGGCAGCCGTTTGGCTTTTATTCGGCGGCGTTCGACGGATCGTCGGCTGCATTCAGTGATTTTCAGTTACGTTCAGTAGTCTGATCGGTGGATTATCGGCTGCGTTCGGCGGTTTGCGGTTTACTTTCGGTAGTCTGTTCAGCAGATCATCGGCTGCGTTCGGCAGGTTTATCGGCAGATCCATTCGGCGCTCCTCAGGAGCCCCTGATGAATGCTGAATTCAGCGCAGGGTTGGTGAACTTGAATCGCACCGAAGTGCCCCGAATGAAAGAGCACCGAAATTTCTGTGCTCTTTGAATAACCCCTAAAGTGTCCCAGAGAGATCACTGGCAGTATTCTTCCCTGTGTGTAAGGAGATAAGGCTATTTAACCCATTACTGACCAATAAGGCCATGTACACACCCCGATCCTTTGTTTTAACCCCTTAAGAGATCTATATACATCAATTAGATCTATATAATGCAATCTGTCCCCTCTCTCCCCGTGAAGGTCACACGGTCAGGGCCCGTCACTGGTTTACTCACTCGAGTACCGGCAATCCCTCATCATCCGACTGTGTCATCTCATCCTCGGACTGGTCGCTCAGTAGATCACAGGGCAGCACGGTGGAGCTGTCGGCAATTTCTAGGACAGGGGCGATGCTGGGGCGCCTGGTCCCTGAACCATTCTCAGAAGGGAGGGTTAACTTGCTGCTGTTTACCGGCCGGCAATCCGTGTTCTGCAGATCCATGGCAACTGTACCTGGAAATAATAATAAAGGTTATACGTGTGTGTAATGGTGTATATATATACACACTTTGAGTATTTCTAATCCAAAATGCAGAAATATGCCAAAATCCTTTATTTGACACACAAGTGGAGAATCCCATCGCTGCCACCACGTGACGGGGACAAAATGATTAAAAGCCTTAATAAAGCCCCGTCAGGCTGTGGATAAGGTGTTTATTGAACATAAACGAATGTCGCGTTTCGATTCGGGTCCCCGAGATATCTCATTATACGCAAAAATCCCCAAAATCCCAAATCCAGCACAATTCCGGACCACAGCATTTCAGATAAGGGATACTCACCTGGATGTAACTCGGCCAATCGGCGCTCGCCTTCCATTGGATAATTACTGCAGGGGTTAATATGTTTCAGCATAAAATGAGGTCACGTGACTCCCTGAATATACTGAATGAGCAGGTTTTTCTCCCCTGATGGCACAGCGGGCATATTCCAAGATGGCAATGCCAGGATTCATCGGGCTCAAATTGTGCGAGAGTGGTTGAGGGAGCATGAGACATCACTTTCACACATGGATTGGCCACCGCACAGTCCAGACCTTAACCCCATTGAGGTTAATCTTTGGGATAATGTGCTGGAGAAGACTTTACGCAGCGCCGCGACTCTCCCATCATCAACACAAGATCTTGGCCACAAATTAATGCCAATCTGGACGCCAATAAATGCTGTGACATTGCATGAGCTTATCCACACGATGCCGCGGCGAATGCGTGATGCAATCACAGCAAAAGGCGACACAACCACATACTACAGCGTGTGAGTTTATATTGGCTGGGCAGTGCGTGTATATATATATATAATGTAAAGGTAGTGGTGGCCGCCCGGCGCCCGCCATCTTTATCTCAGGGCAGTATCATTAAAAAATTGATTCCACTTTCATAAAAGGATACGAGAATATATTTAATCAGTGCCGCGCAGTCAGACATCCCGGATACTGGGAGTAGAGGTTAGGTTGCATAAATGCGGCGCTCGTCATGTCAGAAACACGCGGCGTGAGGATGGAGCGGTCTGCGGTAATTGCTGGATATTATCATCCAGTCACACGGATGTGACAGGTTTCCCCGTGGCGTCCCGCTGGGCAGTCCATGTGACAACCGGGACCTGAAAATGACGGCAGATCTCGGCACAATATCCAGATTAAAAAAACCCGATATAAAACACAGGTGAGATTTGCAGTAATAAGCGGCGGCGCTGCAGTCAGGTTCAGCCGCCGAGCGGGACATGGGAAGGAATATTTAATGTGAGATCGAGTCACACGCATCGTCTCGAGAGGCACCGGTCACGAAGCAGGGAAAAAAACAGCAGCGTAAGCACTTTGTGGGGAATTATTCTGCCAACCTCAGCAGCATCGCTCACGCAATACAAACACACAAAAATACTGTATGTGGGGTCCTCTGCCCCATCCTTCTCACCCCCCAACTGTGCGGGCAGAATCTGTAGTGCCAGCACCAAGTCTACATAGAGCCCTGGGCCACGGTGCAAAACGGTCCCTAAAAATTCAGCCTAGCGTGAAACATTTAACCCTTTCAGTTCTGCAGGAGGTGCGCTGTGATTTTCCCTGCACTCTCTGCTATGCCCTGCTGTGTCAAGGAGCCTTTTTGACCCAATTCCGTCCAGCAGCACAACACAGCGTGAAGCGTGACTCGTCCCGCAGGACGCCGCAGTGATTAATGTGCCATGCGGTTTGTCCCATGGTGCTGGATAAAATATAAACCTGCTGCAACGCAAGGCGTTTGTGCCCCTCGCGGTCGGCAGGGGGTCGCTAGCTGTATCCGAGCGGCCTGGAGCAAGGACGACGCACCAAGGTGCTTTATTGTGTAGATATAGTGTTGCTTTTTGGACAACATGACAAATGAACGCCTTGTGAAAACCTGCTCCGCGTGATTCCTGCAAAGGTTCAAACCGGTGAATAGACGCAGGATTTTTAACCGATATTAACACAGGATTTATTGGGTTTTTTCCTGGTTTTCGGCATTTAATAATTCAGTCTGACAGACCAGATCATCACCTTTACATCCGATTTTCAGTCCAGGCGATTAAAATTTGGGTATTCTGGCATTTCATCTCAACGACCTGATATAAATCGATAGGGTGATCCACAGGAGCGACGCAAAGCAAGTTAGTTTATTGCGGAAGAAATATAGAAACATAGAAAAATTTCGGCAGATAAGAACCTTTCGGCCCATCTAGTCGCCCAATTACATGGATACTTTACCTGGATTTATCTTTTGTTTAGGATAGCCTTATGCCTATCCCATGCCTGCTTAAATTCAATTACTGTTTTGGCCTCTACCACTTCAACTGGAAGACTGTTCCATGTATCCACCACCCTCTCAGTAAAATAATGCTTCCTGATGTTACTTTTAAACCTTTGCCCCTCTAATCTAAGACTATGTCCTCTTGTTTTGCTACTTTGTTTCCTTTTAAATATACTCCCTTCCTCTACCTTGTGGATTCCCTTTACGTATTTAAATGTTTCTATCATATCTCCTCTGTCTCGTCTTTTTTCCAAGCTGTACATGTTAAGATCATTAAGCCTTTCCTGGTAACTTTTCTCCTTCAAGCCGTACACCATTTTAGTAGCCCTTCTCTGAACTCTCTCTAAGATGTCTATATCCTTCTGGAGATACGGTCTCCAGTACTGCACACAGTACTCCAAGTGAGGTCTCACCAGTGCTCTGTGCAGTGGCACAGTGGCGTAGCGTGGGTTGTCAGCGCCCGGGGCCAGCCAAGAATTGTGCGCCCCCCCAACCTGTGGACACGTTATCGATATTGCCCCAGCTCTCCCATGGATATTGCCCCAGCTCACACATGGATTTGCCCCAGCTCACACATGGATTTGCCCCAGCTCATGGATAATGCCCCAGCTCACACATGGACACTACCCCAGCTCACACATGGATATTGCCCCAGCTCACACATGGATATTGCCCCAGCTCACACATGGATATTGCCCCAGCTCACACATGGATTTGCCCCAGCTCATGGATAATGCCCCAGCTCACACATGGATACTACCCCAGCTCACACATGGATATTTCCCCAGCTCACACATGGATATTGCCCCAGCCAGCTCTCCCATGGATATGACCCAGCTCATGGATTTGCCCCAGCTCACACATGGATTTGCCCCAGCTCATGGATTTGCCCCAGCTCACACATGGATATGCCCCCCCAGCTCACACATGGATATGCCCCAGCTCACACATGGATATGCCCCAGCTCACACATGGATATGCCCCAGCTCACACATGGATATTTGCCCCAGCTCACACATGGATATTGCCCCAGCTCACACATGGATTTGCCCCAGCTCACACATGGATATGCCCCAGCTCATGGATTTGCCCCAGCTCACACATGGATATGTCCCAGCTCACACATGGATATTTGCCCCAGCTCACACATGGATATTGCCCCAGCTCACACATGGATTTGCCCCAGCTCATGGATATTGCCCCAGCCAGCTCACACATGGATATTGCCCCAGCTCACACATGGATATTGCCCCAGCCAGCTCTCCCATGGATATGCCCCAGCTCATGGATTTGCCCCAGCTCACACATGGATTTGCCCCAGCTCATGGATTTGCCCCAGCTCACACATGGATATGCCCCCCCAGCTCACACATGGATATGCCCCAGCTCACACATGGATATGCCCCAGCTCACACATGGATTTGCCCCAGCTCATGGATATTGCCCCAGCCAGCTCACACATGGATATTGCCCCAGCTCACACATGGATATTGCCCCAGCCAGCTCTCCCATGGATATGCCCCAGCTCATGGATTTGCCCCAGCTCACACATGGATTTGCCCCAGCTCATGGATTTGCCCAGCTCACACATGGATATGCCCCCCCAGCTCACACATGGATATGCCCCAGCTCACAACATGGATATGCCCCCTCACACATGGATATTGCCCCAGCTCATGGATATGCCCCAGCTCACACATGGATTTGCCCCAGTTCATGGATTTGCCCCAGCTCACACATGGATTTGTCCCAGCTCATGGATTTGCCCAGCTCATGGATATTATTATTATTATTATTCTTTATTTATAAAGCGCCAGCATATTCCGCAGCGCTGTACAATAAGCACAGTATAGACAGGGTTACAATACATTGAACAACATTTGACAAACAGTACAGGAGGAGATGAGGGCCCTATTCCCGTAGGAACTCACAATCTGGGAGGGTTGGGGTTGGAAACAGGAGGAGAGGACTGTAAGGTGAGAGTGATTGATGGTTGCGTCAGTGAGTTGGGTGGTAGGCCTCCCTAAATAGGAATGTTTTCAGGGAGCGTTTGAAGGAAGAGAAGTTAGGGGAAAGTCTGACAGTACGAGGGAGAGCGTTCCAGAGAGTGGGGCTGCGCGTGAGAAATCCTGCAGTCTATCATGGGAAGAGGTGATGCGGGGAGAAGCTAGGCGCAGGTCACTGTTTGACCTTAGGGAGCGGGCTGGGGTGTATTTGGTGATTAGTGAGGACAGGTAGTGGGGAGCTGAGTTAGTGAGGCTTTTGTAGGTAAGGATAAGGATTTTGAACTTAATTCTGCAGTGGATGGGGAGCCAGTGAAGGGACTCGCAGAGGGGAGCGGCAGAGACAGAGCGGCGGGTGAGGTGAATTAGCCTGGCGGAGGCGTTCAGGATGGATTGTAGGGGGGAGAGGTGGGACAGAGGGAGGCCAGATAAGAGATTATTGCAATAGTCGAGTCGGGAGATTACCAGGGCGTGTATGAGTTGTTTTGTGGCGACAGCGGTAAGAAATGGCCGAATTCTGTAAATATTACGCAGTTGGTATCGGCAGGAGGAGGAAAGAGACTTGATGTGGGGGATGAAGGAAAGAGCAGAGTCAAGTGTAACTCCAAGACAGCGAACTTGGTTTGATGGGGAGATGGTGATACCCTCCACCGTGATCGAGAAGTCAGGAGGTGGGGCGGCATTAGAGGAGGAATAAGTAGGAGCTCAGTCTTTGACATGTTGATCTTTAGGTGGTGGGAGGCCATCCAGGAGGAGATGCCAGATAAACAGTCACTGACTTTGGAAAGGACAGGGGGAGAGAGATCAGGGGTAGAGAGGTAGATCTGAGTGTCATCAGCGTAGAGGTGGTAATTAAGCCAAAGCTGTTGATGATTTTGCCCAGGGAGGAGGTGTAGATGGAAAAGAGCAGAGGACCAAGGACAGAGCCTTGAGGTACACCAACAGATAGAGGCAATGAGGAGGAGGAGTTACCAGCAAAGGACACACAGAAGGACCTGTTGGATAAATAGGAGTCAATCCAAGCAAGTGCAGTGTCACCGAGACCCAGAGAGTTGAGGGTCTGTAGAAGGAGGGGGTGGTCAACAGTGTCAAAAGCAGCCGAGAGGTCAAGCAGGATGAGAATAGAATAGTGGCCGTGTTTTTTAGCAGTTAGGAGGTCGTTGGTGACTTTGGTGAGGGCAGTTTCAGTTGAGTGTAGGGGACGGAAGCCAGATTGCAGGGGGTCAAGTAGGGAATTGGAGGACAGGAAGATGGAGAGGCGGTTGAAGACTAGTTTTTCTAAGAGCTTAGAGGTAAAGGGAAGCAGGGATACAGGACGGTAGTTGGATGGAGAGTTGGGATCTAGGGATGGTTTCTTTAGTAAAGGGGTAACTAGCGCGTGTTTGAAGGCGGATGGAAAGGAGCCAGTGGAGAGAGATAGGTTGAAGATGTGTGTGAGAGCAGGGGTGAGGGAGGAGGAGAGGGGAGGAATTAGATGTGAGGGAATGGGGTCGAGCGGGCACGTGGTGAGATGTGAGGAGGACAATAAGGAATTGACTTCCTCCTCAGTGGTTGGGAGGAAGCGGCAGAGGGTGGCAGATGGGACCTGTGGGAGTGGAGGTGGCAGATAACTATCTTGTGTTGGGATGTTGCTTCTGATAGTTAAAGTTTTACTGAGGAAGTAGTCTGCCAGCTCTTGAGCGCTGAAGGCAGCTGAGGGGGGAGGTGCAGGTGGTAGAAGGAGGGTGTTGAAGGTGGACCAGAGCCGTTTAGGGTTGGAGGACAGCGTAGATATAAGAGATGAGAAGAAGGATTGTTTGGCCAAGTGGAGGGCAGAGGTGTATGACCGGAGAATAAACTTGAAGTGAACAAAATCAGCTTCAGAGCGGGATTTCCTCCAGGCACGCTCTGCGGTGCGGGAGCATCTTTGCAGGTAGCGAGTCTGGAGGGTGTGCCAGGGCTGAAGCTGGCGGCGTGGGGCCTTACAGAGTCGAAGAGGAGCAAGAGTGTCTAGAGCAGAGATATGCCCCAGCTCACACATGGATTTGCCCAAGCTCACACATGGATTTGCCCCAGCTCATGGATATGCCCCAGCTCACACATGGATTTGTCCCAGCTCATGGATATTGCCCCAGCTCTCACCTGGATATTGCCCCAGCTCTGGATCCACCAGGGGTTGAGGGGGCCCAGATGCCGGGCAGCGGGAGTGCCTGCCCGGTCCTGAACAGCGTGTGAGTCCGTCCGTGTTGAAGGGGAGGCGGCTGCGTGCATGCGCAGGTCACGTGGTCCGGCCAGTCAGGTGGTACAGAGACTCAGTACCACCTGATTAGCCGGACCACGTGACCTGCGCCTGCACGCAGCCGCCTTCCCTTCAACACGGATGGACTCACTGTTCAGGACCGGGCAGGCACTCCCGCTGCCCGGCATCTGGGTCCCCTCAACCCGCGGGCCCTTGGGCGGCGCCCGAGCCTCAAGTTTTAGGGGTGCAAATTTCTTTTGAAATTATGCGCCCCTAAGAAAACTGCGCCCGGGGCCACGGCCCCCCCAGCCCCCCCCACGCTACACCACTGCAGTGGCATGAGCACTTCCCTTTTCCTACTGCTAATACAGGCTCTCCCTACACAACCGAGCATTCTGCCAGCATTTCCAAGCATTCTGCCAGCATTTCCAAGCATTCTGCCAGCATTTCCTGCTGCTCTATTACATTGACTACTTACCCTTAGATCCTCTGAAATAATAACCCCTAAATCCCAACCCTCAGATGTATCAAATATTCTATATTCAGCCCTTGGGTTTTTACGTCCCAGGTGCATTATCTTGCACTTATCCACATTAAAACTCAATCTTTTGCATTTGGGTTCCAGAACGCGCCCCTAAAGTTTCAGCACCTGGACATGAGGCTCGAGGAGCTAACACTTTATAGATCCAGCTGGGAATGTGTCTGCATGACATCTCCCCAACCGATCCTGCACGGAGACCTGAACTGCAGTAACTCCTTCTGGCCAGCAGGTGGCGACATCTCCCCAACTGATCCTGCACGGAGACCAGAACTGCAGTAACTCCTTCTGGCCAGCAGGTGGCGACATCTCCCCAACTGATCCTGCACGGAGACCTGAACTGCAGTAACTCCTTCTGGCCAGCAGGTGGCGACATCTCCCCAACTGATCCTGCATGGAGACCTAAACTGCAGTAACTCAGTCTGGTATTCACAGAACGCTGAACTGCACCGAAATTGCGTCAAAATGAACAGATTTGTGTTTCAGTTCGACAGGGTAAACCGGCATTTTAATGTAATAAATTATTATTATTTATTCAATCTTTTTTTACAAAATCCTTTAATTTTTTTACTTTTTAAAACCCCTTTATGAATTATTTTTTTAAAGGAGACCTTTTTTAAAAAAAATACATATATATATTTTAGACTTTGTATTATTTTATAAAGGACTTTTTATTATTATTTAGACACATTTTTTGCTACGTTTTTATGGATTTATCCTCCTATTAGGAGAATGGGAGAATTCCTACATATTTCTTTTCTCCAGTCCTGCGTTTTTTGCTAACTGCTTGGGTAACTCCATTTTCGCCGCAATATGTGAAAAATCGTTGAGTAGTGAACGCACCGTATTTTCGCTGAAATAAAAAAACACCAAAATGTCGGCGCTTTGTGAGTAGACCCTCTGAGGGTATTTTCGGGGAGATTTCAGCAACACTTTCAGGGAAGAAATAAACAAGGAGTCGGATTCCCCCATCGCTGATCTCACCCATTCATGCTATTGTTTATCTTCGTTCTATTTATTATTATTTTTATTATTGTTTATCTTTGTTCGCTTTAAAATTATTATTTTTATTATCGTTAAATTGTTTTTTTTTTCGCTTTTCCGTTTCAGCCTGTCCTCGCTCAGGCGTTCTCATTACGCTGGATACACCCCGTACCACCCGTTAATTAATGCGTCTATTTCTTCAGGAGGAAATAAAAGGGAGTAGAATGAATCCTCATTGTAGGAGGAATGGAAAGGCGGGCGAGCCTCGTCCCGCATCCAGCAAATCGGAGGCTTTTCAACAAGCACTTGATTTCTGTGCGAAGAGTCGGCGGCGAGACTACCCATCATCTGGCTTCAGAGAAAGAGGAGGACCCGGCTATTAGCAAATATATATATATAAATAATCGCTCCTGATATAGTGCCCTCCCATACCAGACTGTTCAGATCTGGGGTGGCTTCAGTCGGTCGAGTCTAGGTTCCAGGTTTTTCAATCAATGAATGGGTTTTTCTCCCCTGATGGCACAGCGGGCATATTCCAAGATGGCAATGCCAGGATTCATCGGGATCAAATTGGTCACTAAGGCTGCTGTCAGACGAGCGTAGTGTTCACGTCCGTGATTGCCCCTAAAAGTACGTCCGTGATAGCATGACAGAAAGCCCATCGGAGCCCGTTACACGAAGTACGTCCACACTGAACTGCGGACGCACAACGGCCGCAGCCCACGGACGCAAGGCAGGCAAGAACGTACAACCCCTAGAACGGCCGCACAAAGTGCACTGCGTCCGCAACGTCTGCATAGCTTTGTGTGTGAGTGATGGAACGTGGTCAGACGGACTGCATTTATACTTCCAGCATTTTTCACGGACAAAATGGTTTTGCTTTTTAATTTATTTTCCCTCCTACATCCGTCAAGATATACGTCAGTGAAAAAAACGGACTGTGTGGCCACTACTGTGTCTTCCGTACTGACGTACGTCCGTGTGCACGGACGTACGTCCGTGTGCACGGACGTACAGTCCGTAGAAATCACGCTCGTCTGACCCTAGCCTAAGTTGTTTAACTCCTTCACAGCCAAGCACCTTGTTGGAAAAACAAATTCTATTTTTTCGAAACGTGGGACATGAAGCAAACAATTAAATGTCGGGTTAAGTAGAAATTTTGCAAAGATTGTTAAAACATTTAAATAATGTAAATTTGCAATTTTTTTTATGTTTCGTGTATTGGTTTATCCTTTACAGAGATATCACTGGGATTAAAAATTCTAAACTCTAGATGGCTCAAAAAATGTAAAAAGCTGGTGTCTGGCGCTTGCAAAAGTTCGTTCTTTAAATCCAGTCAAAAAATTCAGTCAAAAAATTCTAGGTCCGCTTAGCATCTCATCCACAGATTTGATTGAAGACACATGAAAATAAGAAGAAAAGGAGAATATTTTGTGCAGAATCTTAGCACATAATTTAGGTAAGCATGCCAAAAAAGGAATACTCACATTTAGGGGTGCCAGTTGTAACAAATAGGCACCTAAACGTAGGCAAATCAGTGAATTTATATATCAGGGGCACTGATTCCCCTGTATAGGTAGGACAACCAAAGATCCAGGCGCCGTAGAGATGTACAATAAAAGTACCAGACGGTTTGGAATTAACAGAATACGCTTGAATAGAGTCGGTCAATCACAAGTTTATTAGGAAACTTAGATAAACACCTCAAACGCGTTTCGCTACAAGAGTTACACTCACTGATGAAGCTCTTGTAGCGAAACGCGTTTGAGGTGTTTATCTAAGTTTCCTAATAAACTTGTGATTGACCGACTCTATTCAAGCGTATTCTGTTAATTCCAAACCGTCTGGTACTTTTATTGTACATCTCTACGGCGCCTGGATCTTTGGTTGTCCTACCTATACAGGGGAATCAGTGCCCCTGATATATAAATTCACTGATTTGCCTACGTTTAGGTGCCTATTTGTTACAACTGGCACCCCTAAATGTGAGTATTCCTTTTTTGGCATGCTTACCTAAATTATGTGCTAAGATTCTGCACAAAATATTCTCCTTTTCTTCTTATTTTCATGTGTCTTCAATCAAATCTGTGGATGAGATGCTAAGCGGACCTAGAATTTTTTGACTGAATTTTTTGACTGGATTTAAAGAACGAACTTTTGCAAGCGCCAGACACCAGCTTTTTACATTTTTTGAACACTCTATTTTCAGCGATTTTGGGGATTAGACGCTGGTTCTGTGTGTAAGGCTGCTGCATTTTTTCCTTCAGAGAACCGATTTTTATATCCTGTAAAGAACTGATGTCTACTAATTTTATTCTTTCCATCACATATTTATTAATTTGACTGTTTGTATTTATATTTTTGTTTATTAATTTTCATTAATGTTTTGCACTATAACACATTTTGGATCATGCACTCTGGATGTCTAATTGGTTTTAATTAAGCTTATTTGTTTCACCCGATTGGGTTTGAGTTGTAATTATTGGTACACATTTAGTAGTCAGTAGGACTATTTTAAAGATACTATCAGCACTTTATAGTATTTTATTAGGGGTACTTCAGCACTTTAATTAATTTTATTAGGGGTACTTCAGCACTTTAATTAATTAACTTATTATAGGCGATTTACCCTTTATCTGAGAACGTCATGTCTGACTGTTAGAACACACCATTATCTGCAGTCACGTTGTCACTCTTATTCTTGCAATTTTGCACTTCCACCTTGTACCATTTTACACCGCCCAGGTGCATGTTATTGTATTGTGGTTTCATTACTGTTATTGGAATTCACAGCACTTTTAATTACATTTGCCACTTTTATTGTGCATATTGATTTAATATTATTAACACCACCTTTATAGATTATTGTACACTATATTATGTGTTGAAGAGTGTAATTGCTTCCTAATTAGACGCAGCAGTATGCTCTCTCTGTAGACATTAGTGGCAATCATCATACCTTCATCTTCCAACTGATTAATTTTAATCATCTTCATACACTTAACGATTGTGTTCAACTATTCTCTGTTGGCTAGTAGAGACATTTAGTGGCGCCACACTCACATTGCATCTCTTGTAAACTCTAGATAGCGTTCCTTATCTGGCAGAGTCACACGGGGTGTGCATTATCAGCATACAGGCAGAAATGGCCTTTGTGTCAGTAAATGTGCTGCAGTCAGATAATGGTGAGATCTCCTGCTTACACGGGGTCTGCATTATCAGCATACAGGCAGATGCAGTAAACGTGCTGCAGACAGGTAATAAAATGGTGAGATCTCCTGCTTACACGGGTCTGTATTATCAGCATGCAGGCAGATGCAGTCAACGTGCTGCAGACAGGTAATAAAATGGTGAGATCTCCTGCTTATGGGGATTTGTAGTGATCAGAATGATATTATTAGCAATGCAATATCTGTATGTGCTGCATAATGCCTGTGTATGGCAATTACAGCAACACCTTGTATCTGTATGTGCTGCATAATGCCTGTGTATGGCAATTACAGCAACACCTTGTATCTGTATGTGCTGCATAATGCCTGTGTATGGCAATTACAGCAACACCTTGTATCTGTATGTGCTGCATAATGCCTGTGTATGGCAATTACAGCAACACCTTGTATCTGTATGTGCTGCATAATGCCTGTGTATGGCAATTACAGCAACACCTTGTATCTGTACTGCACAGGGATTTACACTCCTTATAACCCCCTGAATCTTATCCCTGTACAGCAGCGACTGATCCCACAGCTCTCCCTGTATTCTGACAAATCCCTGGCTGCTGGAATGCTGCAGTAAGGGTTGTTGAGATTTTTGTTACAGTGAGGATGGGGCTGCTCCTTGCAGCTTCTTTACAGTAAGACAGGGTGAAAAGGAGAGAGATAAGACAATGATTTTTTTTTCTCCACAGAGGGGGGCACACTATTCTTGCTTTAAAAAGGTGTGCAAATGGGGTTAGGTATGCTATTGCTAATGATTACATCTGACAGGTAAACATCGCCAGGTCTGATTGGCACAGGAACCTAAGGTCCAATGTTACTACCAAGATGGCAGCACCCTGTGTCTAGGTATGGCAGCTGCGTTTTAAAGCACACAGAGATCCGCTCCATGGCAATATATATATGCATGCAATACAATGACTTTGCGTGTAGTTACCCATGCTGGCGATGATGCTGTGCACGGGCAGCCTGGACGGTCCATCATACAACCCCCGACCCTTCCTCTTCTGCTTCTCCTCCTGCTTGAAGATGAACGCCGAGTTTTCCTCCTTGGTGATGTTGATGTAGAAGCAGGTGTCGGAGCCCATCATGATATGCCTGGGCCCCGGATTCAGCAAGATGCTCTTATTGTCTTCTCGCTTCACCCCGATCAGGCACACGCCGTACCTACAACACAGCACGGGGGAGGGGTGGACAATGAATCCACTTGTGGCAAAGTAAACACTACATCACTCCAAAATGCGCACTTTCTGGAGAGTAGGGTCACCAGGTCGGCCATGTTATCCCGGGATACATATAATGTATTCATGATGATGGGCAGTGCATGAAAAATGCCACCCTGCACCATGTATAATCCATACGCTGTAGGTAAGAAATCAAAAAGGAATCCCAGGTGACCTGCCTTGATTTCCTTCCTGCAGCATATGAATTATACATGTTACAGGGCAGCATTTTTCCCTGTGCTCTCCCTCTACATGAAACAGTACGGTGTGTCCAGGATAACATGGCCGACCTGGCCACCCTACTGGAGAGGTGTCCTCTCACAGGGCTTTCCGAGAGGTGAGAAGGGCTGGATTATTTACATGTTCATGCCCAAATGGGCAGAATGTCCTTCGACTGCCAAGATGAAGCCACAGCAAAGGCAGCCTGATTGTTAAGGCAAAAGGCCACTGCCCGAAGGCCCGGGCCAAGGAGGGGACCCCTTGATCTCTGATTGCCTGGAGGCCCCAAGAGTTGTCAGTCTGGCCCTGATGTACAGTAAATGTCCCATTAATAAAAAGCATGAAGTTGGGACATGAGGGGGGCATGGCGAAGGTGGCACGTGGCCGGATGAGGCGTGTGCCCCCTCGTTCAGTCAGCTGCTGCTGACATATGGACAGGAATATCCATGAGGCTAAATACAGCCTTAAATTCTTTTAACAATGCTCTGTGTTTTTGGGTTTATGGGTGCTGGTGTCTGGGTCGGACTGTCCCGTCTGGTCGTTGACGTTTTGGGCGCCACGAATAGAAACTTTCAAGACCGAAAAAACACCAATAGCAAACAACTTGAAACAAATGTTAACCAAATAAGCAACATCACTGAGGTGTGCGCCCTGAATGGACGCCCGCGCTTCCTGGACCTGCTCAGCACCGGACCTTTGGCGACCGGACAATAAGACCTGTAGGAAAGCTTACTTTTTGTGAGCGTGAAAGGCCGCGTAGGTGAAACTCTTCCCTTCGTGCTCCATGAAGAACTTGCTGTCCGCCATGCGGATGTGATAGACTTCGTTTCCAGAGCAGCGTCCGTACATCCTCTGCCACTGCTCCGGGGACTGCTGGCCCTCCCTGCAAACACAAAGGACAGACCTGCTGACGCCGTGCCCCACCGACTCACATTCATGACATTAGACCCGGGGTCAGAAACCTTGGTCCTCTAGGACGCTTTGGAACTACATTTCCCATGAGTCTCCACCAACCTAATGAGTGACTGAGCATCATGGGAGATGTAGTTCCAAAATATGTGGCGGGCCAAGATTGCCAAACCTAGATATTGTCACCAGGTAGAGCGCCTAAAATCTGCAGTTTTTTGCTTATTTTGCACCGTTTTGCTGCGCACACACTAGAGGGGGTTATTCACCAACCTCCGAATTGACCCTGAAATTGCACAAAAACGGTGAATTCTACTGTATCTGCAATTTGTCTTTTCACAAAGCGGTTAATTCACCAAATAAAGGGAAATCGACAGAGAAATATGACGCGTTTCGCCACAGTTCGGCGGCACCGAAATAGTTCCATTGGAACCATCGATCCTTCTATTCACAGAACACTAAGCTGCACTGAAATTTCAGCAAAATGCTGATTTTCAGTGTTTTTCAAATCGACAGCCGAATCCTATAGGTTTCAATGTAATAAATGGAATATCTCTTATCTATTTATTTTTTTTAAGACCATTATTTTCATTTTTTACTTTCTTTTTAGAATTTAAGAGCTTTTTTGTATGTTTTTATTTAACTTTTTTTTAAATTTTAAAAGACGCTTTTTTTATTTCTTGTAACAGTTTTATTATTTTTTAAAGGCCTTTTCCTGTTATTTAGACGCGCTTTTAATACATTTATTGATTTAAACTCCTTAAACTATTATTGACTAAGTCCCCCCCCCCTCAGTTCAGTGGATTTTGTCGAGGCATTTTCTGTGCAATCCTGCGCTTTCGCCAGCGTCTTATAACAGCTTCGGCGAATATTCGCTAAATATGGAATTCACTCTATTTTCGGCAAAAATGGCATCACTGAAGTGTGCCGAAAGGCCAGTGCATACACTTTCGGTGCCCTTGAGAATAGACCCTTATAAATAACACAGGATTCCAGATGGTCGCAGCTTCTCCCGGGTACGTTGATGGCACAGAGCATCATGGGAGAACGTCCTGTTTTAAGGTTTTGTGTTAAAATCATAGAATTCTGTTATTTGTTGAGGTTTATAATAATCAGCAAAGTGAGACATGAACCCTTTTTTATTCTTTTTCCCGTCGTAAAATCCCTTGACTCCTCCCGCTGCGCACGGCTGATTATATATACATATGGCGAGCAGACTCGCCGAGCGCTGCTCTCACACCACCCTGCGGTACACATGCGCTGCGCGACCCGGACGCTGGTTTTCTAGGTCAGCTGCAGTGGGTCGGCCGGGCCGGCGTCTGAACGCTCACACGTTCAGAGGGGGGGGGGGTTATCGTCTCGTAACGCACGCAGGTTAATTTCAGAGAAAAAATAAATAAATTAAAAACAATCACACGTTAAAATATTTAGGTTTCTGTTCTGTGGAGATTACACGGCCACGGCACGCTGCGGCGATTTTCCACACGCAATTAGAAAAGGTTAAATATAAATATGTATATGGATACCTGTAAGAGGAAATTTAAATGCTTATGATTAAATAATGATAAAAGCCCTCCTATTGTGCACGTTCAGCGACTGCCCGCATCTCCGAGGAATGTTTATGACTGGATTTACACAGAAAATGGAAAACGGGGGGGGGGTGTCTATCTATGGTGAGTGGGTATGTCTATGGTGTGAGGGGGTATCTGAGAGTAAGGGGGGGACTAGCTATGGTGTGAGGGGGTATCTGAGGGAGAGGAGGTCTATCTGAGGAAGAAGGGGTCTATCTATGGTGCGAGGGGGGTATCTGAGGGAGAGGGGGTTCATCTATGATGTGAGGGGGTATCTGAGGGGGAGGGGGGTCTGTCGATGGTGTGAGGAGTATCTGAGATAAAGGGGGGTCTATCTGGTGTGAGGGGGTATCTGAGGAGAGGGGGTCCATCTATGGTGTGAGGGGGTATCTGAGGGAGAGGGGGTCTATCTGAGGGAGAGGGGGTCTATCTATGGTGTGAGGGGTATCTGAGGGAGAGGGGGTCTATCTGAGGGAGAGGGGGTCTATCTGAGGGAGAGGGGATCTATCTGAGGGAGAGTGGTCTATGGTGTGAGGGGTCTATGGTGTGAGGGGGTATCTGAAGGAGAGGGGGTCTATGGTGTGAGGGGTCTATGGTGTGAGGGGTCTCTGAGGGAGAGGGGGTCTATGGTGTGAGGGGTATCTGAAGGAGAGGGGGTCTATGGTGTGAGGGGTCTCTGAGGGAGAGGGGGTCTATCTATGGTGTGAGGGGTATCTGAGGGAGAGGGGGTCTATGGTGTGAGGGGGTATCTGAAGGAGAGGGGGTCTATGGTGTGAGGGGTATCTGAGGGAGAGGGGGTCTATGGTGTGAGGGGTCTCTGAGGGAGAGGGGGTCTATCTATGGTGTGAGGGGGTATCTGAGGGAGAAGGGGGTCTATCTATGCTGTGAGGGGTATCTGAGGGAGAAGGGCTCTATCTGAAGTAGAGGGGGTCTATCTGAAGTAGAGGGGGTCTATCTGTAGGAGAGGGGGTCTATCTATGCTGTGAAGGGGTATCTGAGGGATTAAAGCCGTCTGACATGCTTGGTACTTACTGCCCCCTGGAGGTGTGGACCAGGAGGGTGATGAGGGTGGAGGTTGCGGGGCAGACACAGTTCAGGGCCAGCATGGCGTATTTAAACTCCTCTTCACAAACCACGTGGTCTGTAACACAAAGCAGCGACACAGCGCAGAATCAGAGCGGGTTACGGGGAGCGGGGGGGGGGTCACATGATGTCATTCTAAGCTGAGGACGAGCCTCACAGCTCGTGGAATCAACGCGTCGCTCACCTGCAAATTTGACGTGGAATTTATTCTCCGGCTTCAGGATCTGGACGTACAGGGGGCAGTTGGGAGCAAAGTCTTTCACGGCCCAAGCTCTCAGGATAGTCTGATGGTCCTAAACAGAAACAGGGGCATTTATAAAGAATACACCCGTGAACAATCACAAATAGTAACCCTAAAAGCAACCCTAACCCTCAAACAAGCAGAAGCCCTAAAACAAGCACAAATAGTAACCCTAACCCTCAAACAAGCAGAAACCTTAACCCAAGCATAAATAGTAACCCTAACCCTCAAACAAGCGCAAACCCTAACCCAAGCACAAATAGTCATCAAAAACATATAACTAACCCTAAATCAAGCACAAATACTAACCCTAATTACAAACCCTAACCCAAACACTAACCCTAACCCTGATATTACAAGGAAAATATTTGTTGCACTGTACTCGCATGGGAAAATGATGTAGGTATGAAGCTATGTTGCACTGCAAAAAAAAACAAACACAAGTGTATATATTCTCTTTTCAAACACAACTTTTGTGTGGCCTTACCGCTGCGGTGCGGTCCACCTCGTTTCGGCTACTGAGGATAAAGCAGGCCTCGGCATCGTCCATTCTGTAAAACAGGAAACATTTTGACAACGGAATGCAGCGCACGAGACAGCGGCTACGCAGATACACTGTGTATAAAACATAACAAAATGTACAATGTGCTCAGTCTACGATGGATTGGTCCGTCCGTCCAGAAGATGTTTCACACAGACTTTTCTCTTCGGATGATACCAGAACCTGAAATCCACCTCACATTGACCCCATGTCTACATTAAGGCAGGGATCTCAAACTCCGCCCCCCAGATGTTTCCAAACTACAACTCCCATGATTCTCTGGCCAGCTTTTGCATTCAAAGGATTCTGGGATTTGTAGGCATCAACATCTGGGGGGCCGGGAGTTTGAGACCCCTGGCTATGCTTTTCCTCTAACAGTAATTTACTGCTCCAGGGTCATTTTTAGGATGACCCCCCACCATCCCTGCACCCCCCCCCCCTCCTTACTTTGCTCTCATGAGGTCTTGGTCTTTCAGGGCCGACCCCTGGAGATAGATAACCCGCTGGGACCAGAGCGGGATCTGAAGGACCCTTCGGACCTGAATGTCCATTTCCGTCGGGCACAGAATCACCACGTAGTAATCCTGAAAGAAGACACAAGGTAACTTGGGGTGAGGGGTCCGGGCGCGGGAAATTCTCCAAAAACAAGAGCACAGGAGCAATGCAAACTTATTTAGTTTATTGCATATGAAATTTGTTTGCATTTGGGTTCCAGAACGCGCCCCTAAAGTTTTATCACCCTGGGCATAATGCCTGAGGTATTAACACTTTTTAAATCCAGCTGGGAATGTGTCTGGATGACATCTCCACAACTGATCCTTCACAGAGACCTGAACTGCAGTAACTCCCTCTGGCCAGCAGGTGGCGACATCTCCCGGTCACATAGGTTATTGCAGCAAGGAATTCACTGGGAATATTCCCAGATATTTCTCACTGAGTAATTCATCACAAAAATCATTCCTGATAGTGGTTTTCTGGAAAATCCATTGGTAGTGAAGGGGTTAAGGAATGCAGATTTCTAAAAATAGGCTTGAAATATTGACTGATATATTAGGACATAGCTCAGAGTACCTGCAGCCAGGGTATGCATTGAATACATGGTGGCTAGCTCAGAGTACCTGCAGCCGGGGGTGTGCATGGAATACATGGTGGCTAGCTCAGAGTACCTGCAGCCGGGGGTGTGCATTGAATACATGGTGGCTAGCTCAGAGTACCTGCAGCCGGGGTGTGCATTGAATACATGGTGGCTAGCTCAGAGTACCTGCAGCCAGGGGTGTGCATTGAATACATGGTGGCTAGCTCAGAGTACCTGCAGCCGGGGTGTGCATTGAATACATGGTGGCTAGCTCAGAGTACCTGCAGCCGGGGATGTGCATGGAATACATGGTGGCTAGCTCAGAGTACCTGCAGCCGGGGGTGTGCATGGAATACATGGTGGCTAGCTCAGAGTACCTGCAGCCGGGGTGTGCATTGAATACATGGTGGCTAGCTCAGAGTACCTGCAGCCGGGGTGTGCATTGAATACATGGTGGCTAGCTCAGAGTACCTGCAGCCGGGGTGTGCATGGAATAATACATGGTGGCTAGCTCAGAGTACCTGCAGCCGGGGGTGTGCATGGAATACATGGTGGCTAGCTCAGAGTACCTGCAGCCGGGGTGTGCATGGAATACATGGTGGCTAGCTCAGAGTACCTGCAGCCGGGGTGTGCATGGAATAATACATGGTGGCTAGCTCAGAGTACCTGCAGCCGGGGTGTGCATGGAATACATGGTGGCTAGCTCAGAGTACCTGCAGCCGGGGTGTGCATGGAATAAATGGTGGCTAGCTCAGAGTACCTGCAGCCGGGGATGTGCATGGAATACATGGTGGCTAGCTCAGAGTACCTGCAGCCGGGGTGTGCATGGAATACATGGTGGCTAGCTCAGAGTACCTGCAGCCGGGGTGTGCATGGAATACATGGTGGCTAGCTCAGAGTACCTGCAGCTGGGGATGTGCATGGAATACATGGTGGCTAGCTCAGAGTACCTGCAGCCGGGGGTGTGCATGGAATAATACATGGTGGCTAGCTCAGAGTACCTGCAGCCGGGGGTGTGCATAGAATTCGTTGAGGAAATCCATGAGTAGATCGATTTTCAGGGAGCTGACGCACAGCACGACGTGCTTTTCAGTCTGGGCTCGGTGACGGCTGTAATTCCCGCCAGATTTCTGTCGCTCCATCCACAGGTAAACCAGCTCCTCGAACTGGAAAGAAACCAGATCCTTACTAAATCATACGAGAAAAAACCCAAAAACAAAACAAGAAAAAAACAAAATGCTGGAAAATTAGCAGGATATTTCAAAGATAAAAACACAAAAGCAAAATATTGGGGTTTATTAATTGCACCGAGTCCTGGCAGTGGTTTTAAGGGAAACCACTTTGTCGTTAAGGGGTTAAGAGCGATGCATGACGAATAGAATTTATGTTTGACGTGGCAACATCGCTCTTAACCCCTTCAGTACTAAGTGGTTTTCCATAAAGCCACAGCCAAAGTCCACTGGGTTTATGGAAAACCACCTGGTAGTGAAGGGGTTAAGAGTGATGTATGTAGAATTTATACGTTCGACACGGCGGCGTTTTAGAGGATCTTCCATTATTGGGTCCATTGGGGCTAAAAATATGGATTTTAAGAGCATCTGTAACAGGATCAGACCCCGAATAAATCGCAGAATCCGAGACTTCTGCCCAAAATGTATAAAAAAAAATCGGTAAAAGTGGAAAAAGGAATGGCTGCGGTTTTGCACGTCATAAAATATGCGTCAGTCTAGAAAAATATAAAAAGGCGGGGGGGGGGGGACTCTGATCCAGACAATTTATTATTATTTTTTTTTAAATTCATGAAAAGATTAAAATTGACAATTTCACCCACGAGCATAAAGGAAACAGCAGGGACGGGCGAGACACAGCGTCCGGAGGAGTGACACAGCGTCCGGGATGCCACAGCTTCCGGAGTGACACAGCGTCCGGAGTGATACAGCGTCCGAGGTGACACAGCGTCCGGAGTGACACAGCGTCTGGTGACACAGCGTCCGGAGTGACACAGCGTCCGGAGTGACACAGCGTCCGGAGTGACACAGCGTCCGGAGTGATACAGCATCCTAGGTGACACAGCGTCCGGGGTGACACAGCGTCCGGGATGACACAGCGTCCGGAGTGACACCACGTCCGGAGTGACACAGCGTCCGGAGTGACACAGCGTCCGGGATGACACAGCGTCCGGGATGACACAGCGTCCGGAGTGACACAGTGTCCGGAGTGATACAGCATCCTAGGTGACACAGCGTCCGGGGTGACACAGCGTCCGGGGTGACACAGCGTCCGGAGTGACACCACGTCCGGAGTGACACCGCGTCCGGAGTGACACAGCCTCCGGGGTGACACAGCCTCCGGGGTGACACAGCCTCCGAGGTGACACAGCGTCCGGAGTGACTGAAATATTGATGGTTTAATGACATCCCCATATAATATGCGCAGGTCATCAGATGGGGGAAAGTGCAGTGCTGCGCGTCCTGCTGCGACGGGCCACAACGCTCTTACGAAGTCACATTTAATTGCTAAATAGTAAATATTAATTAGTAATTAGTAATTTAATTGGTAAATATTATTTAGAATAAAAAAAATCCATTTATTACATAAAGTTTTATTGGAGTTGTCTTTTTAACCCTGTCGAAGTGAAACACCGAAATCAGGAGATTTTGCCGCAATTCGGCGATCTGTGAATAGATATATCATTAGTTCTCTATGAGACAATTTTGGTGCTGCCGAATCGCACCGAATTGCAGCAAAATACACCATATCTTGCCGTCGATTCGCCTGTATTTGGCAAAAATACAGCTCCGTGAAAAGACAACTTGCCCCGAAATTGCAGATACGGTGAAATTTACCATTTGGTGGAATTCGCTGATAATTTTTGACGTTTGTGAATATTTCCAATGAAAACAAACAATATTGTTTATTAATTAGACCAAAAACAACAACAACCCATAAACAAACATACCTGTAGAGGTAACACCACGAGGGCCACGCAGATCATAATCACCACCAGGAGCTGGGAAGGCCATATTTTCGGGGTGACATCCCCGTAACCCACGGTGGAAAAGGTAACGATGCAGAAGTAAAAGGATTTGAAGAGGGACAGGTTTTCACCGGCTCTTTCCAAATGCTGAATGCCGCACATTCTGGAGGGATGGGGGGGGGGGCAAAGAAAAGAAAGCATTACAGAAGCGCATGGAAATAATTATTGCGGGAATTGTCTATGAGCAACAATAGCAGACGGCAACGTGCTAAAACTGCTTGATCAGCTTGGAGGAAAAGACGGAGCACTGGCTGTTTTATGGAACTGTAGTGGCACTTTATGGCCAGCAGATGGCGCCATCTGACTATCGAACAGTGCACACAGCATGAAAATGTACTTTTGAGATTCCCAAGCCCAGAGTGGCCACCGTAAAGTGGTCAACGGATCCAGATATTGGTTTTATTGAAAAATCACTTGCAGTTAACCCCTTCACTACCAAGATAGACTATACATGATCTACACAGCACCTCCGGGTGCCCGGATATCAAGTATAGTCGATATGTTGTTCCACGTAACAGGAGCAATGC
Organism: Leptobrachium leishanense; assembly: GCA_009667805.1. Lineage (NCBI taxonomy): Eukaryota > Metazoa > Chordata > Amphibia > Anura > Megophryidae > Leptobrachium > Leptobrachium leishanense. Next base: position 144,025,536 of record CM019071.1, read on the forward strand.
AAAGGAATTTTGTTTATTGTAAATTAATTTAATTTGCATTTGGGCTCCAGGACGTGTCCCTAAAGTTTTAGCACACTGAGCATGATGTCTGAGGTGTTAACACTTTTTAAAACCAGCTGGGAAGGTGTCTTCATGATATCTCCCCAACTGATCCTGCACAGAGACCTGAACTGCAGTAACTCCTTCTGGCCAGCAGGTGGTGACATCTTCCCAACTGATCCTGCACAGAGACCTGAACTGCAGTAACTCCTTCTGGCCAGCAGGTGGCGACGTCTCCCTGTCACATAGGTTATTACAGTGAGGAATACACTGGGAATATTCCCAGATATTTCTTACTGTATAATTAAAAATATTTTTTTTATTTTGTTGGGGGGGGGAAACCCTGGATCCTGAGAGTGGTTTACCGGAAAATTCCTTGGTAGTGAAGGGGTTAAAAGCCAAAGTCACACGTCTATAGATATCAGCGTAGGCTCCGTTGCAGGGTTCATTGTGAATGTATATCTGGGCTGCGCGTCAATTCAGCACACAAAAAAAGCCCACAAAAAAACGAAATTATAAATACAGGATCTGGCGCCGCGGCCAATCTTTGCATTTTTTTCACAGAATGTTCCGAGCCCTACTTTCAGCTCATATAATGGAGACGACGGAGGCAGAAAATGTCAAACTCTGCCACAAATAAGTATTTTCTTTGCACTGGGAGCGGAATGACTCACGCGCTATTGTACCTGTAATGCACATTTATTTTATTATAAGCTCCTCGGTGACAATGAGCAGCGTGTAGGCCAGCGCCAAACTAATTACCCCCCTCCCCCCCCCGGTGCGCGTTCTAATCGGTTTTATTTAACCCAGGAATGTTCATTATATTGAGGAACATTATCCCGGCAGCTAATAACTGTAATTTAAAGCACGAAAAATAAAAAGGTAGAAGCGAAAGCGAGAAGCTTTATAGCTGCAACACTGCGCCGCAGCAGGAACGGCCACACCGTGACAACAGCACGGATACTGTGCACAATGAGGGTTAATACACAGAGAGGACACAATACAGGGAGCCTGGGATTCACTGATATGTCTGCGTTACATGAAATACACACAATCAATGAATCCCAGACTCCCTATATTGTGTCCTCTATGTGTATTCTGTGTAAAGCAGGCATAACAGTGAATCACAGACTACCTGTATTGAGTCCTCCTTGTGTATTATGTGTAAAGCAGACATATCAGTGAATCCCAGACTCCCTGTATTGTGTCCTCCTTGTGTATTATGTGTAAAGCAGACATATCAGTGAATCCCAGACTCCCTGTATTGTGTCCTCCTTGTGTATTATGTGTAAAGCAGACATATCAGTGAATCCCAGACTTCCTATATTGTGTCCTCTGTGTATTAGGTGTAACTCCGACATATCAGTGAATCCCAGACTCCCTGTATGGTGTCCTCTCTGTGTATTATGTTTAATGCACACATGAGGACACAATTAGGGATAAGCTGTTCGGTTCGATCAGTTCAGAGTTCGACTCGAACATCGGCAGTTCGCAAGTTCGCAAACTTCGAACTTTTTGGCGTGTTCGAAAAAAAATAAAATTGAAAAAAGTATAAAAAAATGCTTAAAAATACTAAAAAAAAATCTAGAAATAAAGAGACTCTTTACTGGAGAATATTATATTAAAAACTACCCAGGGCAAGAAGGCACGCATGTGGGCGATGATTAGCAATGGACGGACTGTGTACGTCGTCAAGAAGCGGTATGTATAATAGCATAAACATGTTACATACACATAACACACATTACATACATCTACCAACATATGTCAACACATGCTGCAGCGTAATGTATTATCTGTTTGTCAGATAAATGTGACTGTCATAAAATTATTCTGGCTTTATTTAAAATATTTGCACACGTGTACATTTTTCTGAAACTTTCACACCTCAAAATTACATGTGCTTAGAGTGCATGAGGCTTGCATAGGATTTTTTGCGCCGCCTGTGTGTTTCATCTTTAAAATGCTGCAATGAGTGATGTGGATTTTCTAGCTTACAATGAAAGCATGCTTTACAGTCTGCCTAATGTCTAGGTGCAAAGATTCTCACCCCTAAATGAGATGTGCTCGCAGCAGGGCTCTCAAACGGTGTCAACAACAGGTGTTTAATTAGTGTTTGGAAATAACATGTGCTTCTAATTAGTCTGGTCTCATGAATTTGATACATTGCCTGCAGCCTGGGAGTGGCTCCTGCACATGTATGAACACTGTGCTTCTGAATTCTAAGAAGTGTTCATTTTTACTACATGATCCTCTAATATGCTGTTTAACCCCTTAAGGACCAGGGCTCTGTAAAGCCAATCATTAATGATGTAGATGTTACGTCATTTGTCATCAAGGGCTTAATAAAATCTTTATCACACTCCTTCGATTTAAACGTTGTTAGATTTTAATTTCCTGTAAATATAATAAAAAGTTTTTCTTAAAAAGCCTGTTCTTATAAAATGGGCTGTGAAATTCCCCCCCTCCATTTTTGTTAGTGTCAATACTGCATAGACCGTTGTTCCTTCTATAGGATATGAGCTGTGGCCGATTTCCTGTTATGTTCAGTGCAGGAAAATGTGCGCAGAAGCGGGAAGATGGGAAAAGGATTTCTTGTGAACCATATATGGTAGTAAGTAACTGAGTGGCTAAACTTTGATGTTGTAATGTAAAATGTATCTGTACACTGATTGGCTATAAATTCTGTGAATTTTAATAAATAGATCTGGCTTAACGAGGAAAGCTAGACTTCTGAGAAAGACCAACACAGTTTTGTGATTGATTCTTTTTGGGGATCTCCGCCATGGCGTAGCGCAGCTCTTACTTCGGTTTTGATATATAAGAAGAAACTTAGAAAAGATTTATGGTAATTATAATGGAAATATAGAATTTTTCAACGTAATATTCCAGTATTTGTATGTCATGTACCTCTCCCGAAGGGCCTATGTGAGCATACATTTATTATTGTGTTAGATCTATAGTTTTGGTGCAGGCGCGGTGGAAGGGCTTGCTGCTTCTGCATTAGTTACACAACACAACGTGAAAATGTCTATCATAAAGCGTACAAGCTGAGTCCCTAGAGTCTCTGACTATCCATTGTCATATATACCTTGCTTTATACATATAATACATTCCCTCATCTAACAGGATAGTAGCCAGTCCCTGTGCATTTTAACCCCTTAAGGGTGGCTAGGTGTCGTGTGTGGGTCTCTGATGGCGATATTTCTATACATCCTAGAAATCCGCCACTTCACGGGCAGGTTATGGGGACCTCCTAGGCACGATATTTGAAGGAATTTTTCGTTTTTATTTTTAACTCTTATTTCATGGAAAACTCACTGTTCCTTTAAAAACGTTTTTATTTAAACTTTTTGTCCTTGTTTCCTGTCCCCCAGGGCACTACCCGGACCCCCATACACCTTTTATGGCAAATATCTTGTATATATGCCCTCTTGGAGGGCACTCTAAAAACCGAACTTTAGAGTCCCATTGACTTGTATTGAGTTCGGTTCGAGTTCGAACTCGAACTTTTGAAATTGTTCGAGTTCGAATGCGAACCGAACACGGCGGTGTTTGGCTCATCCCTAGACACAATACAGAGAGTCTGGGATTTACCGATATGTCTGCGTTACACATAATACACACAGAGGACACAATACAGGGAGTCTGGGATTACACAGAATACACACAGATGACACAATACAGGGAGTCCGGGGTTACACAGAATACACACAGAGGACACAATACAGGGAGTCTGGGATTACACAGAATACACACAGATGACACAATACAGGGAGTCCGAGGTTACACAGAATACACACAGAGGACACAATACAGGGAGTCTGGGGTTACACATAATACACACAGATGACACAATACAGGGAGTCCGGGGTTACACAGAATACACACAGAGGACACAATACAGGGAGTCTGGGGTTACACATAATACACACAGAGGACACAATACAGGGAGTCCGGGGTTACACATAATACACACAGAGGACACAATACAGGGAGTCTGGGATTTATGTGTCTGTATCTATGAAAAACACGTCAGATGATATCGTCCCTTTAATACGGGAATGATGGGATTGGTCTTATTTACGGACGTGAGGGGACAGAGATGTTCTCGGAGTCGGTGCTGATTTTAGGACAGGAGCTGTTTGCACAAATGCTCTAATTTCATGACCTGTCAGTGTCTCTTCCAGCGTCTGTTCCCGCTCGTGGACATAATAATTACTGCTGTGACAACAAGAAGGGGCTGATTCAGAGTCTGAAAAATCCATCCACAATGACGCGGCAGGGGACAGTTTTGTCCAGGACGCCGGATCTCTTTCCGATGCTCGTGACGTGATCAGAGGTTTCATTTTTCGTTATAATACAACAAAAAGTTACTGTCAAAACAGCACAGCCTTAGTGTTTATTCCCTTTGTGTCGTATTGGCAGGTTGAGCTTTATGGAACGGGGATCCTATCCCCCCCCCAACGACCTGGACGGGCACCCCCAACGCATTACAAGACACTTTACCCTCGGTTTCCCACGGCGCTCGTCCAGCTATAAAATTAATATAAACCCAAGAGATGCTTTCATTAAAGTGACCCAAGTGGGCGCTGGCCGGGACCATGGTGGCCTCACGTCCATGTTCTTCGTGGTTTTGTCCATCACATGGTTTCCTACCCAACACACAGAAAACAAGCTGTCCAGACAACCTGAAAGCCTTTATGCGACACGGAGGGAGAAGGGTTAATTACGCGTAAAACGGCCTCTTACCCAGTGAAGACAAGGCACAGCAAGGTGCAGATTAAAATGATGACTTGATTGAACATGGCGGACTGCGTCCTCTGGATCGCCCGGTGAAGATCATTCTGAAAATTCATTAAAAAAATACATCACACTTGAGGCTCGACAGAGTCTAAGGGGTTAAAATGAAGAATTCCACCTTGAAATACCAAACATTGTATGAAATACACGGGGGATCAATTCATTAGAATTCAAGCCATCGATGATAGAAATGTGGATTAATGGTCGCGAGAAATCAGAAATCAGAATTTCAGGAGAATCTCAGATTCTGAATTGCCTGAAAGAAATATTTTTTTGGAACAATTCGGAATAATTATCCAAAAAAAAATAAAAAATTCCACTCTTTGTGCATTACTAACTAGCACACAAATAAACAGTAACTGTATCAATAACCCAACCCTAGAAGTAACCCTAACCCCACCATAAGCACACGGTAACCCTAACACAAAACAGAACCTGTAAACCTAACAGTAACCCTAACCCTAAACCCTGATTCTAATCCTAATCCAAACGTAAACAGTAACTGCAAACCTAACTCAAACTGAACCAGTAAACCTAACCCTAACCCTAAACCCGGATTCTAATCCTAACACAAACGTAAACCGTCACGTGACATGCTGTGGCTTCCTGCAAGCCGGCAGCAGGTCGTGTCTGGAGGATCAGAGGTTATTCGGCTGCCGATTCGATTGACAAACGGTTCACAGAGACGCATAGAAGTTCTATACTCACAATCATGTTTTCCAGGACACATTTCGCCAGCCAGCAGTTGAGGAACACAGGGATGAATAAATTCCTCAGAGGAGGCCAAAAGATCTGCAATAAAACAGAAATAAAAGCAGGAGGTTACAAAGTATCTAACGGGTGATAAAATGTATCAGATTCCCGATAACAAATAAATCTGTAGAGAAACATCATCCGTCTATTAGGGCTTCCGATGGCACACCACACCATCTGATTAATGTTATATACAGACTGATAGTTACGTATTATGACGGATTTAACCTATATCACAATATACACTTTAAATGACCACTAACACCAAAAAAATGAAATGTCCTTATTGTGTTTATTTGATGTTGCTGATATCTTACATGTGCTTTGTTTTTCTCTTGTTTGTTAAGACAATATTTTCCTCTATATGTGTCACTGGGCGCATCCATTGTGTGATATTTTCCTCCATATGTGTCACTGGGTGCATCCATTGTGGGATATTTTGTATCTTTCCATCACTTGCTCCTCACTGTGTGGCTTTGTTCATAGAATGGAGTGAATGGGTCTGAAGTCCAGAAAACTGACCTATTGACTTGCACGGTGTGGACTGTATGTAAAGAACATCACCAGGAAGTAGTCCATCAATGTCATTAGCCCATTATCAGATCTCATTTGGCTGCCATCTGTTATCCTAGAAATAAGCCTAGACAACACAACAGACCCCCTGCAGCCTTGTCTAAACATTCCCTCCCCCACCCCTTTGCATCTTCACGGCTATTTTGTCCTATATCACAGCTGTAAAGTGAGATTTTGGTAAATGTTGCATCATGGGAAAAATCCACAAAATGGAAACATGATAAAAAAAATTAAAAAAAAGAAGATTTTTCCTTTTTACATGGAATTACTTCAAAGAAAATAAAGCAGCAGCTTGTGTTTTATAAAGTGTTATTTTGCAATGCACCAGTAACCTAGACACAGCTTATGTTATTGGTTAGTGTCCCTTTAAATCACCAGGAATCAGAAGTAACGCCGTACCATGAAGAATACAATGTATCTGAAATAATGACGTCTCTCTGCGCAATAACCACGTCTCTCTGCGCAATAACCACGTCTCTCTGCGCAATAACCACGTCTCTCTGCGCAATAACCACGTCTCTCTGCGCAATAACGACGCCTCTCTGCACAATAACGACGCCTCTCTGCGCAATAACGACGCCTCTCTGCGCAATAACGACGCCTCTCTGCGCAATAACCACGTCTCTCTGCACAATAACGACGCCTCTCTGCGCAATAACGACGCCTCTCTGCGCAATAACGACGCCTCTCTGCGCAATAACGACGCTTCTCTGTTGGATTATGACATTTTCCCTCTGAGCACTTAATGTACAGGAGACCACAAAGGCTTGCATGTTCCATTGAGTGGGGTGTTACTTTCTACACTACACACGGGCACGTGCCATGTGATAAATATTGGGAACAGGCCGTCACGCGGAGAGACCAGAGGAACCTGAAATGAATGTGAACGGTCAGAAGAGATGATGTCACAGCGCAGGGTGTCTGGGCAGGCAGTTTGCTGGGGTCAGAGGTTAAAGGGGGTGCAGGTGGAAAAGCTATAGTTTCAGGCCATTTGTATAATTTTCTAGATAAAAGGTCAGGCAGTAATAAAACGATCAACGTCTTAAATCAAACAGTAATAAATAACAAAACAATACAGGGAGAAAGGGAAAGAGAAAAAAAGGAAGAGGGAGAAAGAAAGAGGGAGAAAGAAAGAGGGAGAAAGAAAGAGGGAGAAAGAGGGAGAAAGAAAGAAGGAGAAAGAAGGAGAAAGAGGGGAGAAGGAGAAAGGGGGAGAAAGGGGGAGAAAGGGGGAGAAAGAAAGAAGGAGAAAGAAAGAAGGAGAAAGAGGGAGAAAGAAAGAAGGAGAAAGAGGGAGAAAGAGGGAGAAAGGGGGAGAAAGAAAGAGGGAGAAAGAAAGAAGGAGAAAGAGGGAGAAAGAGGGAGAAAGGGGGGAAAAGAAAGAGGAGAAGAAAGAAAGAAGGAGAAGAAAGAGGAGAAAGAGGGGAAAAGGGGGAGAAAGGGGGAGAAAGGGGGAGAAAGGGGGAGAAAGAAAGAAGGAGAAAGAAAGAAGGAGAAAGAAAGAAGGAGAAAGAGGGAGAAAGAAAGAAGGAGAAAGAAGGAGAAAGAGGGGAAAAGAGGGAGAAAGGGGAGAAAGAAAGAGGGAGAAAGAAAGAAGGAGAAAGAAAGAGGGAGAAAGAGGGAGAAAGGGGGAGAAAGGGGGAGAAAGGGGGAGAAAGGGGGAGAAAGGAGGAGATAAATAACAAAACAATACAGGGAGAAAGGGAAAGAGAAAAAAAGGAAGAGGGAGAAAGAAAGAGGGAGAAAGAAAGAGGGAGAAAGAAAGAGGGAGAAAGAAGGAGAAAGAGGGAGAAAGAAAGAAGGAGAAAGAAGGAGAAAGAGGGAGAAAGAGGAGAGGGAGAAAGAGGGAGAAAGAGGGAGAAAGGGGAGAAAGGGGGAGAAAGAAAGAGGGAGAAAGAAAGAAGGAGAAAGAGGGAGAAAGAGGGAGAAAGGGGGAGAAAGGGGGAGAAAGGGGGAGAAAGGGGGAGAAAGAGGGAGAAAGAAAGAAGGAGAAAGAGGGAGAAAGAAAGAGGGAGAAAGAAAGAGGGAGAAAGAAGGAGAAAGAGGAGAGGGAGAAAGAGGGAGAAAGGGGGAGAAAGGGGGAGAAAGAAAGAGGGAGAAAGAAAGAAGGAGAAAGAGGGAGAAAGAGGGAGAAAGGGGGAGAAAGAGGGAGAAAGAGGGAGAAAGAGGGAGAAAGGGGAGAAAGGAAAGAAGAAGAGGGAGAAAGGGAAAGAAAGGGAGAAAGAAAAGAGGGAAAAACAGGAAGAGACAGACAGCTGTATTTGTTTTGAAACATTTTTAATTCTCTGTTTATAAACCATCGTTTCTTACATCACATTTGCCCTAATACACAGAGTGCTGTATGCAGGGAGTGCTGTGTGCAGTGATTGCTGTGTGCAGGGATTGCTGTATAAAGGGAGCGCTGTGTGCAGGGAGCGCTGTGTGCAGGGAGCGCTGTGTGCAGGGAGCACTGTGTGCAGGGAGCGCTGTATGCAGGGAGCGCTGTATGCAGAGAGCGCTGTATGCAGAGAGTGTTGCAGGGAGTGCTGCATGCAGGGAGGTTGCGGGTTGGTTTCACTGCAGGATGCACAGCGTCACCCGCCATAAGGGAAATGCAAGCTCCGCTCACACAGTGCTGGGCATGGAAGCCACTCGGTGGGCCGGATTACCCACCACCACGCGTCCTGTGGACTCGCTCCTTCCACCTGTGGCTTTCAGATCACATGTCTAGTCGCTTACAAGCTCCCCGGCCCTCACCGTTTACAAATTCCGCCAACAAAGGGAATGCGTAGGAATGCCTCTTCCAGCTCATAAAAGACATGGCTCGCCGCACGCATTTCCCCTCGGCGTCGGCGCGGTGCCGGGAATCCCACAGAGTTTGCATTGCAAGAAACTAGAAATTACTACTCCAGATCAAGGAGAGCGAAGCGAGAAGCTTCCACGCGGTGATAACTGCTGTATATTACTCTGCCAACCTCATCACCTGCCGGGTGACAAAGCAGGGCGCCAGGCGAGGAGATATATATATCTATATTACAGGGCTGCCAGGGGAAATTATGGGGCGCATTACTGAGGACGTGCTCAGGGCCCCCTCCCTCAGTCGCCCATTTCAGTAAACTAATTAAAAATAAATGATTTTACCTCCTCGTCTGCTTACCCGATGTTACAGGGAGTGGGCCTAATTCCTGGTGGACCAGCAACGGTTAAAACGTGTTACCTGGTAGGAGAGCGTTTGCACAGCACTTCTATCTGGCGCACACCATTCTATTCGCTCGCTTAGTGAGGAGGCAGAATGCTCTGACCGGCCTCAGATGGTCACATTTCGGCCCTGTCCCCTGGTGGTGGGAGCAGGGAGTCCTCAGTTCAATGGATTTCAGGCTCAGGCACTGCAGACCATCTCTCATGGGATGATAGTCTGCAGTCACATGACCTGCTCAGCCTTATATATAGGGCCAGCAGTACACTTGATCCTTGGATCAGGATAGGTCTATTCCTATTGAGTATCTGCTCCCTGGAGAGATTATTCTGTATCTGTGATTCTGTGTATGACCCTCTGGCTTTGGTTTCTGGTATATTTCTCACGTCTGTCCCCTGAAGTTATATTCTGTATTTATCATGTATGACCTGGCTTGGCTTCTTGGATCTGTCTATACCCTGTACCATGCCTGTATGAGGACCCCGCTTGTGATTAACCTGGACTGCCTGCTTGATGATTCTGTCTCTAAACACATATATGTGTGTATGTTGTACTCTGTATACACAGAGTGTGTGTGCAGATCATATCACACTCTGATTGTGGGTCTGCCCTGCAGGTTGCTGAATCCATCAACCTCCCATGTTACCTGGCTGGTATTAAGTCGATAGACACAGAATACCACTTCAATATAAACAAGAGATGGTGCAGCGCCACACAACATGCATCCACCACCAGAATGCCCAGATAGCCAACCACAGGATATAGTGGTTTCCCCTATACCATTACACACAATAATGAAAGAGATAACCTGGATCGGCGCAAATGTTGCTCTCTGGGGTTCTGGAGCCTCGCATATGTATATATAAAAAAAGGAGACAATAATAGTGCTATACTGATATATGCAATAATTTTAGATGTATATAATATGTATCCCACTCACAAGTGTAGAGCCGTAACACTGGCTCTGAGTGGGTCCAGACGTGCGGGTAATTTATCTTCAATTTCTCAGGTGACCCCCACCTTACAGCAAATTTTCTATCCAAATTTATGCAGTGGAGAGAAGAAAAAAGAAAATCCTTGTGCAGATCCACAAACAAAGGTCACGATGTTGTACACAGATGGAATCGTACTCACATTCTGGGGAGCTCACATAGCTCGTGGATGTATGCCCATAGGTTTTTTTAGGTAGGGAAAAAACCCAGAGGAAAAACCGCCAATGATCCAGGAAACAGCAAAGCAGAAACAGGATTGGAAATGGAAAAAAAATAAAATTTATTTAAAACATGATTAAAATAACCACCAGAACGCGTTTCGCCGCACAAATAGCGGCTTCATCAGCTGATGAAGCCGCTATTTGTGCGGCGAAACGCGTTCTGGTGGTTATTTTAATCATGTTTTAAATAAATTTTATTTTTTTTCCATTTCCAATCCTGTTTCTGCTTTGCTGTTTCCTGGATCATTGGCGGTTTTTCCTCTGGGTTTTTTCCCTACCTAAAAAAACCTATGGGCATACATCCACGAGCTATGTGAGCTCCCCAGAATGTGAGTACGATTCCATCTGTGTACAACATCGTGACCTTTGTTTGTGGATCTGCACAAGGATTTTCTTTTTTCTTCTCTCCACTGCATAAATTTGGATAGAAAATTTGCTGTAAGGTGGGGGTCACCTGAGAAATTGAAGATAAATTACCCGCACGTCTGGACCCACTCAGAGCCAGTGTTACGGCTCTACACTTGTGAGTGGGATACATATTATATACATCTAAAATTATTGCATATATCAGTATAGCACTATTATTGTCTCCTTTTTTTATATATACATATGCGAGGCTCCAGAACCCCAGAGAGCAACATTTGCGCCGATCCAGGTTATCTCTTTCATTACAGAATACCACTTCACCTCTAATTGTAGGCCTGCCCTGCATGTTACTGAATTCATTGTATCCTCATTTTGCGTTGCCGAGAGTAAGTATATGGGAGTCCCCTCTGTTGCCAATCCTGCCTGTACGACTACCCTCTCTGGTGCCAACTCGGAACGTACCTTTGACCACGCTTTTGCTAACCCAAGTTAGCCTCTGCGCATAGCGGTGTGTGTGCGTGATTTGGAGACGTCAGACGCTGCTCATGTCCGGCCAACATAACGTCCAGACACCCAAAGTTTCCTGGTTTGGACCCGTAAAAAAGTATCTCGGCCGACATTGCACATCGTACATCCCCCTGTCCTTTCAAAAGTCAGTGACTGTTTATCTGGCATCTCCTCCTGGATGGCCTCCCACCACCTAAAGATCAACATGTCGAAGACTGAACTCCTACTTATTCCTCCCTCCAATGCCTCCCCACCTCCTGACTTCTCTATCACGGTGGAGGGTATCACCATTTCCCCATCAAACCAAGTTCGCTGTCTTGGAGTTACACTTGACTCTGCTCTTTCCTTCATCCCCCACATCAAGTCTCTTTCCTCCTCCTGCCGATACCAACTGCGTAATATTTCCAGAATTCGGCCATTTCTTACCGCTGTCGCCACAAAACAACTCATACACGCCCTGGTAATCTCCCGACTCGACTATTGCAATAATCTCTTATCTGGCCTCCCTCTGTCCCCGCCTCTCCCCCCTACAATCCATCCTGAACGCCTCCGCCAAACTAATTCACCTCACCCGCCGCTCTGTCTCTGCCGCTCCCCTCTGCGAGTCCCTTCACTGGCTCCCCATCCACTGCAGAATTAAGTTCAAAATCCTTATCCTTACCTACAAAACCCTCACTAACTCAGCTCCCCACTACCTGTCCTCACTAATCACCAAATACACCCCAGCCCGCTCCCTAAGGTCAAACAGTGACCTGCGCCTAGCTTCTCACCGCATCACCTCTTCCCATGATAGACTGCAGGATTTCTCACGCGCGGCCCCCACTCTCTGGAACGCTCTCCCTCGTACTGTCAGACTTTCCCCTAACTTCTCTTCCTTCAAACGCTCCCTTAAAACGTTCCTATTTAGGGAAGCCTACCACCCAACTCACTGACGCAATCATCAATCACTCTCACCTTACAGTCCTCTCCTCCTGTTTCCAACCCCAACCCTCCCAGATTGTGAGTTCCTACGGGAATAGGGCCCTCATCTCCTCCTGTACTGTTTGTCAAATGTTGTTCAATGTATTGTAACCCTGTCTATACTGTGCTTATTGTACAGCGCTGCGGAATATGCTGGCGCTTTATAAATAAAGAATAATAATAATAATAATAATAATAATGTCTTGCTACGCTATCTCTGTCTGTGGATAGTTAACTTGCCTTTGCTCAGTAGACACTTGGTCACAAAATCATTTGCTACTGAGTGGTATCTAGTATTCTGTCTCACCTCCCTGGCTGGGAGTGCTAGGTGTGGCAGTCCTAACTGCTATCAAATCGAGTATCACAGAAATCTGTCCCAAGGATACAAACCATGGTTATCCAGGGTGAGCGCTGCCGTGTATGTATCATCCTTGTGTTAAGGTCTTTGCTAAACTCATGTTATTCATTGTGTCTACCCTCAGCCCTGTAATCTGTATTTAGATTAGAAATCATACCCAGTGCAGGGCTCCCCCTTGTGTCTGTCTTCTGCACTATCTCTCGTTTCTGTGCTTTGCAAGTGTATGCCGGATTCTGCTATAAGCAGCAAACGTCTAACCTGCCTCAAGGGCTTCAAACTACGCAGCCTAAAGGCCCCCCCTCACCCCCTATAGGGGGTGATCGTTACACAGATGCTGCGGCCCACCTGGAAATTTGTATCCCGGTGGGCTGGTCCTAGGTGGCATGGAGGGGACCCTAGACATGTTGCAGGATTTGGCAAAGGACCCAGCCTCAGTGATCGGGGGGGGGGGCTTCAGTTAGTCAGGTCTGGGTTCAGTGATGTTATCTGCCAAATAAACAAGGTCATGTGACTCCCTGACACCGAGCAGGTCTTTCCATCATTGGGTTTTTTCTCCCCCTGATGGCACAGCGGGCATATTCCAAGATGGCAATGCCAGGATTCTTCAGGTTCAAATTGTGCAAAAGTGGTTGAGGGAGCACGAGACATCATTTCCACACATGGATTGGCCACCGCACAGTCCAGACCTTAACCCAATTGAGGTTAATATTTGGGATAATGTGCTGGAGAAGACTTTACACAGCGCTGCGACTCTCCCATCATCAATACAAGATCTTGGCCACAAACTAATGCCACTCTGAACGCGAATAAACGCGGTGACATTGCATGAGCTTATCCGCACGATGCGGCGGAGAATACGGGCCACAATCACAGCAAGAGGTGGCACAACCACATATTGACTTTATTTTGCACTCCCTGTGTATAGTAGGGAATTCTGGGTAAAACATGCTAATGAGATTCACGAGTTCTTACTTATTTGCATTAAACATCTGCTTGTACAGCACTGCTGAACCTGCTGGCACTATAAAGTATAATAATAAAGCGTTCCCGGGGGAATCATTTCCTGCATGTAGGAGGACAGTGAGATTCACTGACCTTTTGTGCCGAAAAACAAACTTGTAACGGGAAATCGAGGGCGTTTTAACCCTTTGTGCCTTTGTACACACTCTATATGCATCTGTTCTACAGCAAAGATACTTTGTTGCTGTAAACAGAGTTTGTATCTTTGGCTGCAGATAAGAGATGTGCCGTCACAGCCGTACGATGCGTAGAAAGACACGCGTGGTGTAACAGAAGTCTGGATCCCGCACGGGTAACGGCTACATTGTTTTCAGCGTGGGGGAATAAAACGCTGCATCACGATTAATCCAGGGATTTTTTCCCCTTTTCCGCGAGTTCTCGACATCCCAAGGACTTTTTTCAAGGACTAATTACATAAAGAGGCAAGGAGGAGGAGAGGTGCATTGAAAAGGAAAGCCGTGTCTTTAACCTCCATCCCCGAGTCTGAAAGGAGTAAAGAAAAGATAATTCTTATTTCCTCGCCTTTCGAAGCTGCTTGCTGGCAATTTTCCACTAGAAGAGAAGCTACAGGCGGCGAGAACAATGCATCTCGCAGGGAGGGTACCCCGACAATTAACCGTTTGAAAGGCTTTTAAACACTTTTGCAGACAGCATGCCGCAAATGGCCTAGTTAGGCTATGACTTCTTTGTACTGCGCTACAGCAAGAAAGGCCACTGTGCTGCAAGGTTTATAAAATGAAAAATTTAGCACCTCAGACAGAGCAGAACAGCATCAGAATGACTAGGTTTATGCAGGTGTCTTTTAAGGGGCTCCTCCATATATTCAGGGTGTGCGGGTGTCTTTTTAAGGGGCTCCTCCATATATTCAGGGTGTGTGGGTGTCTTTTTAGGGGCTCCTCCATATATTCAGGGTGTGCGGGTGTCCTTTTAGGGTCTCCTCCATATATTCAGGGTGTGTGGGTGTCTTTTTAGGGGTTCCTCCATACATTCAGGGTGTGCGGGTGTTTTTTTAGGGGCTCCTCCATATATTCAGGGTGTGCGGGTGTCCTTTTAGGGTCTCCTCCATATATTCAGGGTGTGCGGGTGTCTTTTAGGGGTTCCTCCATATATTCAGGGTGTGTGGGTGTCCTTTTAGGGGCTCCTCTATATATTCAGGGTGTGTGGGTGTGTTTTTAGGGGTTCCTCCATATATTCAGTGTGTGTTTTTTTTTTAGGGGCTCCTCTATATATTCAGGGTGTGTGGGTGTGTTTTTAGGGGCTCCTCCATATATTCAGGGTGTGCGGGTGTCTTTTAAGGGGTTCCTCCATATATTCAGGGTGTGTGGGTGTCTTTTTTAGGGGTTCCTCCATATATTCAGGGTGTGCGGGTGTCTTTTTAGGGGTTCCTCCATATATTCAGGGTGTGCCGGGTGTCTTTATAGGGGCTCCTCCATATATTCAGGGTGTGCGGGTGTCTTTTAGGGGCTCCTCCATATATTCAGGGTGTGCGGGGTCTTTTTAGGGGTTCCTCCATATATTCAGGGTGTGCGGGTGTGTTTTTAGGGGTTCCTCCATATATTCAGGGTGTGTGGGTGTCTTTTTAGGGGCTCCTCCATATATACAGGGTGTGCAGGTGTCTTTTTAGGGGCTCCTCCATATACAGGTTGTGCGGGTGTGTTTTTAGGGGTTCCTTCATATATTCAGGGTGTGTGGGTGTCTTTTTAGGGGCTCCTCCATATATTCAGAGTTTGCGGGTGTCTTTTTAGGGGCTCCTCCATATACAGGTTGTGCAGGTGTCTTTTTAGGGGCTCCTCCATATACAGGTTGTGCGGGTGTCTTTTTAGGGGCTCCTTCATATATTCAGGGTGTGTGGGTGTCTTTTTAGGGGTTCCTCCATATATTCAGGGTGTGTGGTGTCTTTTTAGGGGCTCCTCCATTATACAGGGTGTGCAGGTGTCTTTTTAGGGGCCTCCTCCATATAACAGGTTGTGCGGGTGTCTTTTTAGGGGCTCCTTCATATATTCAGGGTGTGTGGTGTCTTTTTAGGGGCTCCTCCATATATTCAGGGTGTGTGGGTGTCTTTTTAGGGGCTCCTCCATATTCAGAGTTGCGGGTGTCTTTTTAGGGGCTCCTCATATACAGGTTGTGCGGGTGTCTTTTTAGGGGCTCCTTCATATATTCAGGGTGTGTGGTGTTTTTAGGGGTTCCTCCATATATTCAGGGTGTGTGGGTGTCTTTTTAGGGGCTCCTCCATATATACAGGGTGTGCAGGTGTCTTTTTAGGGGCTCCTCCATATACAGGTTGTGCGGGTGTCTTTTTAGGGGCTCCTTCATATATTCAGGGTGTGTGGGTGTCTTTTTAGGGGCTCCTCCATATATTCAGGGTGTGTGGGTGTCTTTTTAGGGGCTCCTCCATATATTCAGAGTTTGCGGGTGTCTTTTTAGGGGCTCCTCCATATATTCAGGGTGTGCGGGTGTAGTTTTAGGCGTTCCTCCATATATTCAGGGTGTGCGGGTGTGTTTATAGGGGCGCCTCCATATATTCAGGGTGTGCGGGTGTTTTCTCGCAGCTAACCTATAATACGTTGTGACATCATATAAAAAGCTTGGTCTCTGGCCCCTCCTTAAGCGACATTTCCTAAAACGTGAGGAGCCCTGATTGGCGGAGGGATGTAGCGGGTGACGTGCTCGAGGCCTTACGATTCGCAGTTTAGTGAATAAGCTCTATGTGTGAAGTGATTCTCTGTGTGAGGTATAAGGGAAAAAAGCAGCACGAGTCAAGCTGTGATGGTCTTGAAAGCTCCGCACTCACACCTTGCGTTTTCCACATTATTGCTCTTGAAACCGATGCGTTCCCTTTGTAAATGCGCTGCAGGTGAGGCAAAACGCGTTGGCATCAAATTATCATCTCCTGTACATGCCGGCGCTTTATAATCGCAGGGGGCGTACAGAGTCCACGGGGGATTATTATGGAAAAATACAATTGTTGAGTAATTAAGAAATAAATAAATTTAAAAAAAAAAAAAAGGCGTATAAAAGCGTGTCGCTCCCTCCCGCCCGCGTCCCATCACTCAGAGCCGCCGTAATCCACATATACGTCAAGGGAAACACAGTCTCATAATGGATCACTGCCCCTCCCCCTCCCGTGTATCAGCTCGGCGTCTCGCACAGGTTTTCTGAGCCTCAGGACGATTATTTGTGCAAAATTCCAATAAAGAAAGTGAACAATTCGGTCTCGTAAATGTTTTACATCGGGGCCGCGAGTCCGTCAGGAGAGGAGACGCGCTTACCGTGATGATGAACGGGACGCTGTTAATCATTTCCAGGATGAACGAAATGCGGACGATCTGTTCCCAAATATTGCCCTGGAGAAAAAAAAATAAAATAATAATAATAAAAATAAAAAAAATATATATATATAATAAAAAATATATAATAATAAAAAGAAAAAAAAAAAATATATAATAATACTAATAAAAAACAAAAAATATAAAATAAAATATATATAATAAAAAATATATAATAATAAAAAGAAAAAGAAAAAAATATATAATAAAAGCATATATAATGATAAAGTTTACAAAGTTTCTCGAAAAATTAAATAATTTATTGCAAAATATAACATTTTCTGAGTTATACTGTGTTGCGGAGCATTGTGGATCTTGTGATATGATATATATAGTGTCGGTGCGTATGGGCATCTTTTTAATGTTTATTTAATAAAGCATAGTTTTTATTCTAATTCTTAAATCCCGGTGTGCGTCCCCCTCTTTTAACCAGTTATATATATAAAACAGGATTGGCAGATTAAGACGGTGGGGGGGGGATCATAACCAGCAGGAGATGATGGTTTTGATGTAACAGTAACAATGTAATGCTGCAGCTCCTCTCCAGCCTCAGTCCTGGACACTCCCCAGTGCAGCCGGATCGGAGTGATGGGAGTCGGGGGATTAGCGATGCCATCTCTATACTGAACACTTAAACCCTAATAATAAAAGATTATTGGCTGGATTTTGCTGCAGCGAGCTCCCGGCACAGCGTTATTTACAAACACATTCTGTAGGTATTGTAAATATTAGGTTTACACATGGGGGGGGGGGGGGGTTGAGTCCAGAGGGAACGGCTGGGAGTGCAGTCCTGCTCCCCAGTGGATGTAGCGCAGTACCGGTCCCAGGATCCCTGTGGGTGGGAAATGTCCTGAGGATGGAGTCTCTTACCTTGTAGCTGAGATAGATGAGAAGCATGGTCTCCATGAAGCTGATAATGGCCACGATGACCTAAGAGAAGGAGAAGAGGCAGAACGTGATAGTGATAGGACCATACACAGCACGAATGCCACCTGACGCTGCTAGACTGGGTCTCAGTAAGAGGATGTCTGAGCTCTGCAAGGGTAAGGCTCTGCATGGGGTAATAGGAGGAGCATTTGGCTCCGCATGGGGTAATGAGGGGAGGAGACGGCTCCGCATGGGGTAACGAGGGGAGGAGACGGCTCCGCATGGGGTAACGAGGGGAGGAGACGGCTCTGCATGGGGTAATGAGGGGAGGAGACGGCTCCGCATGGGGTAATGAGGGGAGGAGACGACTCCGCATGGGGTAATGAGGGGAGGAGATGGCTCCGCATGGGGTAATGAGGGGAGGAGACGACTCCGCATTGGGATAATGAGGGGAGGAGACGGCTCCGCATTGGGATAATGAGGGGAGGAGACGGCTCCGCATAGGGATAATGAGGGGAGGAGACGGCTCCACATTGGGATAATGAGGGGAGGAGACGGCTCCGCATTGGGATAATAAGGGGAGGAGACGGCTCCACATTGGGATAATGAGGGGAGGAGACAGCTCCGCATTGGGATAATAAGGAGAGGAGACGGCTCCGCATGGGATAATGAGGGGAGGAGATGGCTCCGCATGGGATAATGAGGGGAGGAGACGGCTCCACATGGGATGCAGGGACGTGCAGTCAGTGGAGGCAGGGGAGGCAGAGCCGCACCTGCCATTAAGTGGTAAGTTAGTAAACTAAAAACAAACTCATCTGCTCCCCCGCTGTCAGCTCCATCCTCTGCTTCTGCAGGCATTAGTTTTCCCAGCCTACGCAATTTGCATAGCAGGACGTTTCCCCGCTGCACTAATTGAGTAAACTGCTCAAGATGTCAGAGACAAGTGCTGCCTATTTCCTGGTCACTGCTCATTAGTGCCGCACAGACTGACAGGCACTGATAGAGCACTGGAAAAGCTTGGACCAATGGGAAAGCACATTGGTCCAAGCCATTCCCAGAAAATGCCTGCATTAGAGGACTGCCTCTGATTGACAGGAAGGGGCACATCTAGCCGTTAGGCCAGGCAACCCTCCAATACAGGCTGTGAAAAGATTGCATGATGGACAACCCCTGATTGGCTGCATGGGGAGCTGCAGTCCAGGAGCCTGGCACAGGAGTGTCCTGCTCTGCCACTCAGATCTGCATCAGCAGGGGATGCCCATTTATACCCCAAGCTGGTTATTGTCTGCTAACTGGGGCTGGAAGAATGCACAATACATCTGCACCAGGGGCGGATCCAGAGACTAGTCTCGGGAGGGGCACTTACAGAAAATAAGGTGTTTTAGCAGAGAGCCCGACTCACGAGAATTTACAGAGGGCCCGGCTCACAGGAGCTTACAATCTAGAGGAGCAGAGGGCCCGGCTCACAGGAGCTTACAATCTAGAAGAGCAGAGGGCACCCAGGAACTTACAATCTAGAGGAGCAGAGGACACCCAGGATCTTACAATCTAGAGGAGCAGAGGGCACCCTGGATTTTACAATCTAGAGGAGCAGAGAGCCCCCAGATCACACATGGATTTGCCCCCAGCTCATGGATTTGCCCCCAGCTCATGTATTTGCCCAGCTCATGGATTTGCCCCCAGCTCATGGATTTGCCCCCAGGTCATGGATTTGCCCCCAGGTCATGGATTTGCCCAGCTCATGTATTTGCCCAGCTCATGTATTTGCCCAGCTCATGTATTTTCCCCCAGGTCATGGATTTGCCCAGCTCATGTATTTGCCCAGCTCATGTATTTGCCCCCAGGTCATGGATTTGCCCAGCTCATGTATTTGCCCCCAGGTCATGTATTTGCCCAGCTCATGTATTTGCCCAGCTCATGTATTTGCCCCCAGGTCATGGATTTGCCCAGCTCATGTATTTGCCCATCTCATGTATTTGCCCAGCTCATGTATTTGCCCCCAGGTCATGGATTTGCCCAGCTCATGTATTTTCCCAGCTCATGGATTTGCCCCCAGGTCATGTATTTGCCCAGCTCATGTATTTGCCCAGCTCATGTATTTGCCCCCAGGTCATGGATTTGCCCAGCTCATGTATTTGCCCAGCTCATGGATTTGCCCAGCTCATGGATTTGCCCCCAGGTCATGGATTTGCCCAGCTCATGTATTTGCCCAGCTCATGTATTTGCCCAGCTCATGGATTTGCCCCCAGGTCATGGATTTGCCCAGCTCATGTATTTGCCCAGCTCATGTATTTGCCCAGCTCATGTATTTGCCCCCAGCTCATGGATTTGCCCAGCTCATGGATTTGCCCAGCTCATGGATTTGCCCAGCTCATGGATTTGCCCAGCTCATGGATTTGCCCCCAGGTCATGGATTTGCCCAGCTCATGTATTTGCCCAGCTCATGTATTTGCCCCCAGCTCATGTATTTGCCCAGCTCATGGATTTGCCCAGCTCATGGATTTGCCCAGCTCATGGATTTGCCCAGCTCATGTATTTGCCCCCAGGTCATGGATTTGCCCAGCTCATGTATTTTCCCAGCTCATGGATTTGCCCCCAGGTCATGTATTTGCCCAGCTCATGTATTTGCCCAGCTCATGTATTTGCCCCCAGGTCATGGATTTGCCCAGCTCATGTATTTGCCCAGCTCATGGATTTGCCCAGCTCATGGATTTGCCCCCAGCTCATGGATTTGCCCAGCTCATGTATTTGCCCAGCTCATGTATTTGCCCAGCTCATGTATTTGCCCAGCTCATGGATTTGCCCCCAGGTCATGGATTTGCCCAGCTCATGTATTTGCCCAGCTCATGTATTTGCCCAGCTCATGTATTTGCCCCCAGCTCATGGATTTGCCCAGCTCATGGATTTGCCCAGCTCATGGATTTGCCCAGCTCATGGATTTGCCCCCAGGTCATGGATTTGCCCAGCTCATGTATTTGCCCAGCTCATGTATTTGCCCCCAGCTCATGTATTTGCCCAGCTCATGGATTTGCCCAGCTCATGGATTTGCCCAGCTCATGGATTTGCCCAGCTCATGTATTTGCCCAGCACATGGATTTGCCCCCAGGTCATGGATTTGCCCAGCTCATGGATTTGCCCAGCACATGGATTTGCCCCAGGTCATGGATTTTCCCCCAGGTCATGGATTTGCCCCCAGGTCATGGATTTGCCCAGCTCATGGATTTTCCCCCAGCTCATGGATTTGCCCCCAGCTCATGGATTTGCCCCCAGCTTACACATGGATTTGCCCCAGCTCTCACCTGGATATTGCTCCAGGCCTCCAGCTCCGGGCGGCAGGGGTTGGGGACCCGATGCCGGGCAGCGCGGGAGTGCCTGCCTGGTCCTGAAGAGTCCGTCCTGTTGAGTGATGCGGCTGCGTGGCGTGCGTGCGCAGGTCACGCGGTCCGGCCAGTCAGGTGGTACAGAGACTCAGTACCACCTGATTAGCCGGACCACGTGACCGCCGGCGTCTGCACGCAGCCGCTTTACTCTTCAGGACCGGGCAGGCACTCCGGTGCTGCCCGGCATCGGGTCCCCGGCTCAAATTTCGGGGGGGGGGGGGCAATTGCCCCGTTGCCCCCCCTGGATCCGCCCCTGATCTGCACCCCAGGAGGGATATGAGGGGGTGCAGCAGCCTTTGAAATTCAAGCAGCAGCAGGAAGACCTCTTTGCCCAGCTGCAAGGTAAGTGACCTCACGAGGGGAGAGAGGGTTAATGATGGGGAGGGAGAGGCCATGACTTCCCTCTGTGCTGATTTCCTGATGTTCAGATAGTGCTTAGCTGCCAATCTGTATGATGTATTGTACCTCTAGCCAAGCTGCCAGATGCAAAGTTGCCAGCAAGACTCCCACAACTCATCTTCTACCAGGGCTGTCAGATCACAGCATGTGCTTCATGGGTTACTGGCTTTGGGCTGGGGTGTCAGATCTCCATTTTGCTCCCTGGTCAGTGCCTGAAAGTGCTGCCCTGCAGTGTGCAGAAGTCAGGTTGGGTCAGTTTTCCAGTTGGGTCAGTGGCTTGCTTTCCCTCCAGTATAATATGAATGACGCAAAATTGTATAGTGCTTTAAGGAAACCTAATGGATGTGGCCAGGCTCCTCTTAATAATACTTTGTTATAGGTGTGTGTGTGTGTGTGTGTGTTTACACTGCCAGTCTCTTTATAGACACCCTTTCTTTCACATGCTGTGTGTGTGTGTGTGTGTGTGTGTGTGTGTTTTGCCAGGGGCAAGCGTTGGGTTAAACTTTTTATGAGCCTGAAATATCAGGGTTATTCAGAGAGAGGTGAAAACCTTGAATTGGCAGGAGAATGAACAGCCAATTTGGAAAGTGAGATAAATGGGAGAATTTTTCTGGTTTGACTATTTTGACCTAGAATTTTCACTTCTCCAGTCATTCTCAAGGTTTTCACCTCTTTCTGAATAGCCCTGTGTCAGGGTCATTCTTCTGCTTTTCACCGCTCTCTGAATAACCCTGACACAGGGCTATTCAGAAAGAGGTGAAAACCTTGAATGACTGGAGAAGTGAAAATTCTAGGTCAAAATAGTCAATACAGAAAAATTCTCCCATTTATCTCACTTTCCAAATTGGCTATTTGGTCTAGATTTTTCAATTGGCTATTTGGTCTAGAATCAGTGTTTCTCAACTCGTTTCCTCACTAACGGCCTGGTTTGCCAGATATGTGAAGCACAGCACAGGTGATATGATTTGCTGCTTAATGATTGCAGTATTCAGTCTGCATTTTCCCAAGGTGATCTGAAAAATCTATCCTGTAGTGGGTCCTGAGGACTGGAGTTGAGAAACCCTGGTCTAGATTGTTCATTCTCCTACCAATTCAAGGTTTTCACCTCTCTCTGAATAACCCTGATATTATTGAATCATTGTGCTGGCTCACTATAGCATACACTATTTCAGGCTATCAGGGATATTCAGATAGGTGAAAACCTTGAATTGGCAGGAGAATGAACAAATAGCCAATTTTGAAAGTGAGATAAATGGGAGAATTTTTCTGGTTTGACTATTTTGACCTAGAATTCAATTCTCCACTCATTCTCAAGATTTTCACCTCTTTCTGAATAGCCCTGTATCAGGGTTATTCAGAGAACGGTAAAAAGCAGGAGAATGACTGGAGAATGGAAAATA
The DNA here is from genome assembly GCA_009667805.1 of Leptobrachium leishanense. Taxonomy (NCBI): domain Eukaryota; kingdom Metazoa; phylum Chordata; class Amphibia; order Anura; family Megophryidae; genus Leptobrachium; species Leptobrachium leishanense. The sequence continues at coordinate 144,048,675 of CM019071.1, forward strand.
CTAGGTCAAAATAGCAGATCTGGAAAGGGAGGTGAATGGGAGAATTTTTCTGGTTTGGCTATTTTGACCTAGAATTTCCCATTCTCCAGTCATTCTCCTGCTTTTCACCTCCTCTCTGAATGAATAACCCTGTATGAAAACAAGTCCAGGTACAAGGACCCAGGACTGTAGATTCTTCATTTAAGAAGTCTTTGCCAATGCAATTTAGAAGGCATATTGTTAAATAATTGTTCTGTATAAAGGAGCGAGAGGTCTGTGGGAACAGAATCGGCTTCCAGTCAGTCCTTACTTGCAGTGTCTGTCCTTCTGATGTACTAAATGCCTGAAGCCTCCTCTTTGGGAGCTGGAGGTTTTCTGGCTGTTTTGCATTTGTATATCTGGCTGTGATACTAACCAGTGCCTCACCAGCCACTGACCTCACGTCACTGATGGGATGATGAGGGGAGGTGATGCTCCGCATGGGATAATGAGGGGAGGAGACGGCTCTGCATGGGATAATGAAGGGAGGAGATGGCTCCGCATGGGGTATTGAGGGGCGGTGACGGCTCTGCATGGGATAATGAGGGGAGGAGATGGCTCCGCATGGGGGAATGAGGTGAGGAGACGGCTCCGCATGGGGTAATGAGGTGAGGAGATGGCTCTGCATGGGGTAATGAGGTGAGGAGACGGCTCCACATGAGGTAATGAGGGGAGGAGACGGCTCCGCATGGGATAATGAGGGGAGGTGATGGCTCTGCATGGGGTAATGAGGGGAGGAGACAGCTCCGCATGGGATAATGAAGAGAGGTGACGGCTCCGCATGGGATAATGAGGGGAGGTAAAGGCTCCGCATGGGGTATTGAAGGGAGGTGAAGGCCATGCATGAGGTATTGAGGGGATGTGAAGGCTCTGCATGGGGTAATGAGGGGAGGTGAATGCTCTGCATGGGGTAATGACGGGAGGTGAAGGTTCCGCACAGGGTAATGAGGTGACGAGAAAGCTCTGCATGGGATAAATGCATCAAACAGACCATTTGCCAGTAACTTGCCTGAATAGCCCAGAGCGGCATCCTCCGGTCCACCCATAGGATTGGATCCCTGTGCAACAAGAATTAAAACGTGAAGAGACATTCAAAATGCTTTATTTCAGAGCTAGACGTACAGACAGGTTTAAGTCTTCCACCCGGCAACACGGCCAATGGCCTGGGAGCACTATATAGAAGGTCACACACTGACAGCTAAACACTGTAAGCACCACGTGTAAAAGCCTCGGACAGAATCCGGCAGGGATAATGCACACAGGGCGAAGGCGTGTTCCCCATACAACCTGTGTGTGTATCCAATCTCCATACACAGGGGTGTAAATCCATCACCGCGCACACCGGCGCTGCACTCACCAGCTGATATCCGGGTAATTGCGCTGCGTGTAATTCTGCTTCGCACATCCCCAGCTGGGGAGAAATTCAGAGAATATTTAGGTTAGTCGCTCAGACCATCAGAAAGAGGAGAAAACAACGAGTAACAAATACAAGTATACATGTACGGCAGCCCTCCTGCACGGGGGGAAACCTGCAAGAGAAACCTCACATACTGTCATTATATTTAACGAACGTACAGCGGGGTGACTTATTAAAATGCGTAAATGCTCCGCTGATAGGGTCTGCGCAGAGCCGGATTTACATCTCAGGAGCCTGTAGGCACATGCCTGCTCTGCCTATTTATAGATCCGGCCCTGGGTATACGCTGCCCTGACAGTCAGTGTTCAGGTCTTGGTGCACCCTCAGGGTGGTGTAACCGGGTACGCACCGCACCCTCTACGCACCCCCCTTGTGACACCACTGAGGCTCATTATGAGCAAAGAAAATCATATTATCCAGACAAACGGATGTGATTATCACTGCAATGGGTTGTAAACTCATATGCAACGAGCGCTCAGGGGACTCATAAAGCAAGGATAGAATAAAAAACAAGCAGAGATAAACACAATGGAGCAAAAAAAAAAAAAAAAGTGCATTTCAATGGTCAGAGGGGGCTGAGGACCACATAGCCCCATGGTGTGATCAGATCCCCAGATTTTGGGAATGCATGAAGACGTTACGGTGCATTTGCTTCCTAAATTCTGTTTATTTTCTGTATTGTGTTGCAAACGTGGCCTTTTGCATTAAGACCCCCCAAACCTCCACACTGAGGGGCCCCATTAAAAATGACCTGAGTATAGAGGATAGCACCCCCTCTAGCTGTGATGAGGTGATGAGAGGTAAGAATTGGAGACACCAGTAACCAGGGATGTGAGCACAAAGCGGGATTAACCCTGTGGGGCCACAAGAAAAGTCGAGCCCTATTCCAACCCTGGTGAGACGTTACCGGTGTTATTAAAGTCTATGGAGTCAAGAAGTTTCCACCAAGACTGGACTCAAGCCTGAAGCCTGCGATGCTCAGTATATGGGAGCATTTCCCTTTGAGATCTGACACTTTGGTTCTTAATTTTGTATTTTTTGGAAAGCGAAACATCACAGAAGCCGGGACTCACCATCCGATGCCGTTCTCGGGGTTATCCAGTAAAACGCGCACAATGTATAAGAGGCAGGAGAGCAGCTTCAAGGAGAAGTTGAAAAGACGTATTCTGAGGCCTGAAAAGGGACAAGAGCGTCAAAAGGCGACGACCACTGACAATTCTACACAAGGGGAAAGGTGTGAGGGCTATGCACCAGCGCCCAAAAACATGAATTATTATACTTACAAACTCATTGATGGGTGTTTTATTACTGTGCAGCTCTGTTATACACTCAAATATATGGAGGAGCCCCAAAAAAGACACCCGCACACCCTGAATATATGGAGGAACTCCTAAAAACACACCCACACACCCTGAATATATGGAGGAGCCCCAAAAAAGACACCCGCACACCCTGAATATATGGAGGAACCCCTAAAAAGACACCCGCACACCCTGAATATATGGAGGAGCCCCTAAAAACACACCCACATACCCTGAATATTTGGAGGAGCCCCTAAAAAGACACCCTCACACCCTGAATATATGGAGGAGCCCCTAAAAAGACACCCACATACCCTGAATACATGGAGGAGCCCCTAAAAAGACACCCACAAACCCTGAATATATGGAGAAACCCCTAAAAAGACACCCGCACACCCTGAATATATGGAGGAACCCCTAAAAAGACACCCGCACACCCTGAATATATGGAGGAGCCCCTAAAAAGATACCCGCACACCCTGAATATATGGAGAAACCCCTAAAATGACACCCGCACGCCCTGAATATATAGCACCTCTGGAGAATAGACTTTGGGAAAAAATATTGTTACCCCCACTTACAATCTGTAGGCCCAGGCCTAGTAGTTTTTTGTGTATGTAATAAACCCCTTTTAGTCACTGCATACTGATAAAATCACCAGGTCCTTCTTGACCTCATAGTTATGACATCACTCCAAAAGATACATGAATGACATTCACAGGGTTGAAAGCATCGATCAAGATAATAATTTTTTTAAAAAAAATAGGAAATCCCCCTCGAATAATCTCAATTTTTACACAAAACGTGTCTCTGATATTCCGGTCGCTCAAACGAGAAAATAAATAATAATAAAAAGATAATAACGGACAAACAAAACAAAAAACACAAAGAGAGGAGAGAACGAGGCAGCTGCCGCGAGACAGATTAACCTGTCGCTACGCTATGAGGAGCCGGCTCGCTTGGCGCTCCCTGATCCTGTGCCCTCTTACCTTGAAATGAAGGTCAGGGAAGGCGAAGAAAGAGACATTAACGAAAAGAATAAAAAGCCGCAAAACACTCTCAAACGGAGTTATTAAAGGCTTGAGGAAAAATAAAAAGGATGCATGCAGGGAATCAACTCTGATCCCACACAGACAGGCTTCTCCCTACATCGCTGTTACTATGTAGCTGCTCCAGTTAAAGTATTTAACCCTTTCACAACCAAAAAGGATTTAAATACTTAAAAAAAAAAATTATCCATAGAAACCTCACTTATCTTATTAAGGTAGGATTAGTGCAACCCATATGAGCAAAACAAAATTCCCAGAGAGATTTCACTCCTGTCTCCTTGTATTACTGTAAACAAGCTGCAAGGAGCAGCCCCCACACTCACTGTAACAAACATTACTGCAGCATTCCAACAGCCAGGGATATGGCAGAATACAGTGAGAGCTGTGGGTTCAGTCGCTGCTGTACAGGGATAAGATTCAGGGGGTTATAATGAGTGTATATCCCTGTACAGTACAGATACAAGGTGTTGCTGTAATTGCCATACACAGGCATTATGCGGCACATACAGATACAAGGTGTTGCTGTAATTGCCATACACAGGCATTATGCAGCACATACAGATACAAGGTGTTGCTGTAATTGCCATACACAGGCATTATGCAGCACATACAGATACAAGGTGTTGCTGTAATTGCCATACACAGGCATTATGCAGCACATACAGATACAAGGTGTTGCTGTAATTGCCACACACAGGCATTATGCCGCACATACAGATACAAGGTGTTGCTGTAATTGCCATACACAGGCATTATGCAGCACATACAGATACAAGGTGTTGCTGTAATTGCCACACACAGGCATTATGCAGCACATACAGATACAAGGTGTTGCTGTAATTGCCATACACAGGCATTATGCGGCACATACAGATACAAGGTGTTGCTGTAATTGCCATACACAGGCATTATGCGGCACATACAGATACAAGGTGTTGCTGTAATTGCCATACACAGGCATTATGCAGCACATACAGATACAAGGTGTTGCTGTAATTGCCACACACAGGCATTATGCAGCACATACAGATACAAGGTGTTACTGTAATTGCCAATACACAGGCATTATGCAGCACATACAGCTAATAATCTCATTCTGATCACTACAAATCCCCATAAGCAGGAGATCTCACCATTTTATTATCTGTCTGCAGCACATTTACTGCATCTGCCTGTATGCTGATAATGCAGACCCCATATAAGCAGGAGATCTCTCAATTTTTATCGGTCAGCACATTTACTGACACAAAGGCCATTTCTGCCTGTATTCTGATAATGCAGACGCCATGTGACATTGTGCCAGATAAGAGACGCCATCTAGAGTTTACAACCTTTCATCCCAGTGATATTTCTGTACAGGATAAACCAATACGTTGGCAAATTTACATTATTTTACTATTTCAACCTCAGAATAACAGCCTTTATGCTAATTTGATATTTTACATTCCACGGCGTGTTCGCCGCTCATCCCATGTTTAAAATATACATTTTCCAACTAAAACTAGTTTGGTAGTGTAAGGGTTAAATCAGTATTTTTAGGCCTAGGTTTTCTCATGTGGCTCTGACCCATGTATTACTTCACCCTGATTTATTGGCCTAAAATTCCCAATTCTTTATGTATTCCTCCCGAAAAATAGCATATTGAAGAAGGTTGGTATTGCTGCGCACAACCTCTAGATGGCAGCACATCCCCAGGAATGAATGAGCAAAGGATTGATAGTCTTAATAAAAAGTAATATAAAGAATTGGGAATTTTGGGGATTCAGCCCATTATAAAGCTCGACTCATACAGTGTCTGCGCACAGGGCTATGGAAACAGCTTAGACAGGGGGAAATGTTAAGGATTGTGTTGCTGCATGGTATTAACCAATGCTGGTGCGGAGACATTGTATGGGGTTCACAGATACATTTAGGGTCGCCAGGTCAGCCATGTTTTCCTGGACACATATAATTTATTCATGCTGATGGGCGCGCAGTACATGAAAAACACCACCCCGCAGCATGTATAATCCATACACTGCAGGTAAGAAATCATAACGGAATCCCAGGTGACCTGCCTTGATATCCTTCCTGCAGCATATGAATTACACATGTTGCAGGGCAGCACTTTTCCCTGTGCTCCCCAGGAAACCATGGCCGATCTGGCTGCCCTAGATACGTGGTTGCTTTGCAGAGGTATATAGGGTTATTCTGGAGGCCAGCTCCGGTTTCCATCACGTCGGTGATGCCGGTCGTACGGCGGAAAAACACAGGAAACTCACTCGATCTTTGGTTTTTGATGAAGAATAGTTTTAGTCGTTCTTTGAAGGTGTTTTCGTTGACGTAGAACTCCACTTGTACCCTGGAAAAAGGGAAAGGGAGACGTGAGAACAACAGAAACTGCAATTACTTCATTTATTTTTTTTCTGCCCAACTGCAAAGAGAATTAAAAAAAAAATAAAAAAAATACATAAATAAAAATAATAATAATAATATAGAATAAAAACACACCAAGTATATTTTGATGTAAAAAAATAATAGAACATAGTTCATAAAAGCCAAGGGAGACGATTACCTGGATCTGAGTCCCCCCCAACTTGTTGAATAAATATATTTCTAACAGGGTTATTCAGAGAGAGGTGAAAAGCAGGAGAATGACTGGAGAATGGAAAATTCTAGGTCAAAATAGCCAAACCAGAAAAATTCTCCCATTTGTCTCACTTTCCAAATCGGCTATTTTGACCTAGAATTTTCCATTCTCCAGCCATTCTCCTGCTTTTCACCTCTCTCTGAATAACCCTGTATGAGTTTTTTTAAATGTTCGGTTTAGTAAATAATCCCCATAATCCACACGGCTGTCCCGCTCTGTCTACAAGCAGACATTTATTATAAAATCTAGAAAAATAAATAAATGGTTAAATAAATATTTAATAAATCCAGGATTTTTTAAATTTTATTTTTTCTACATTGAAACCTATGGGATTCGCCTGATTAAGGCTAGGGTCAGACGAACGCAGTGTGAACGCAGGTGCAGCCGCACTTTATCACGGCCGTAGTAGCAGCAAATGATGGCCAATGACGGGCAATATACGAAGTACGGCCGCACAAAAGTGCAGCTGCGCAACGCAAGCGGCAAACAAACGCATTTTTTCGAGAACGTGATACCGCTAGTACTGAGGTACAGAGTGCGCTGCGTCCGCTAGAGGCGTGTGTGCGTGATTGGGAGACGTCAGACGCTGCTAATGTCTGGCCAACATCACGTCCAGACGCAAAAAGGGTTTTATTGATGATCTGTACGAAATCACGGACGGAAATGCGCATGGTATGACCGCTATCGCGTATTCCATGAAAAAATACGTCCATTCGTTTGAACGCACTTTTTCACGGACTACGTGAAAAATGCGTTCGTCTGACCCTAGCCTAAACCTGTCGAACGAAGGTTTAATCAGGCGAATCCCATAGGTTTCAATGTAAAAAAAAAAAAAATATATCCCTGGTTTTTATTAAATATTGATTCCACCATTTATTCTCTTCCCTTGCACAAAAAGTCTATATTTTTTTTTTTAGGCATTTGTCGGGATTTTTCTTTTTTTGGGTGAAATTGCTGAACAATTTAGGATGTGCGCCATGAAATACAACAAATTCATTCAGAAAAATGGATTCAATTCGTTGTATTTTGTTTCGTTCCGACGAAAAATCTAAGGCATTTCACCAGTAATAAATAAATAGATAAATAGACAGCCAGACACACACACACACACACACACACACACACACACACACAATTATTTATGAGACATTGAATAGAGGTCACATCCCGAGCAGGAATCGTAAATCAATATGTAAAAAATGTCCAAAATGAGCAGCAACCGACGCAAAGGCCATTTCTGCCTGTATTCTGATAATGCAGACCTTGTGTGACATTATGCCAGATAAGGGACACCATCTAGAGTTTACAACCTTTTGTCCCAGTGATATTTCTGTAAAGTAATAGAATGAGAAGATTTACATTATTTTAATATTAACACTGTCTGAGAAGAACAATCTTTACGGTAAATTGTCGTTTTACTCTATATTCAGTCGTTATATATAGGCTACATTACGTATGGAACAGGAGTAACGTCTGTAAAGGTTCGGTGGAGACAAATGTTGATACTATGATTGGATTTGAAATGAAGGAGAAACCAGGAGGAAACTTTTAATGAAGACATGTGAGCGCCGGCTATTTTCTCATGTTAGATTGTATATATTTATAAACTAACATTAAATAAATAAATGATGCACTTGATAAATCCATCAAGCAATAATTAGATCCTCTATCCTGAGGAGCCGCAGCGTTTAGCGTGCGCGCTGCGTTTATCTGTGAAGTACTCGAGCTGACGGATACGATTAATGAAAAAGAAAACTCAGTCGATGGAAAACTTCTTCATTATGGTCAATTCTATTAAGGGGTTAATCAGAGAGATTCGAAAGGTCACTGCACACTTGGTAACTTTTCAGTCCCCGCACTTCGGGGCGATTTGGTGATTCTAGTTCGCCAACCCTGCGGTGTATTCAGCAAGCACCACAGGGCCCCCGTAGTGCAGGGAAAACTCGCCGCAAACCCGACGAACACTCATGGAAAACCCGCAGAAACCACCGCAAACACCACGCTGAACACGCCGGAAAAAGCCGACGAGCAGCTGGCGATCACAGCGCAGAGCAGCCGCTGGAAAAAGCCGACACGCAGACGAACGGAGTAAAGAAAAAAAAAAAAAAAAGCAGTTCGCTTGAACATGTTTGAAAATTGAAACGCTGTTTGTAAAAAAAAAAAACTACTGAGCGAAAATGTCTGAAATTTACACATAAGATCCAATGAATGATAATAAAAAGGCATGTTACAGAAAAAAGAAAATATGATATGAAAAATATGAAAATATGAAAAAAAAGTTTTCCGAAAAATGCCTAAAAGATCCTAGATAAGATGCAGATGATTAGATATTGGATAAAAACGGGAATATTTTTAACATTGAAGCCTATGGGATTCGCCTAAATAATAATGCCGAATGAAACCACCAGACAGCAGGGCATTTTGGCAACCTTGCTGTTCGGCGTCTCTGAATAGACGAAGCATTGCTTCTCTATGGGGGATTTCACTGCCGTCGAACAGGCACTGTACTTGCAGGCAATTCGCCAAAATTTGGCTAACGGTCTGCTTTCTGAATAGCCGAATGGCCCCGAAATGTCCCCGTTTGCGGAATTTCAGTGTCTGGTTACATTTCAGATCTCTCTGAAATCACACAGGTCACCACCTATTGAGGAGTGATAGAAGCAATTTCTGGGGCAGGTTAATACCACCACTCACCAGCAGGGGGAGACAAAGTACTCTAACACATGCCAATACCACTATTAACCAGCAGATGGAGCTCCAAAATGCAGGTTAATACCACCAGTCACCAGCAAGGAGACTCTATAATTCAGGCCAGTACTAATGGTCACCAGCAGGGGGAGCTCATGATTGTAATCACAGGAATAAGGGCAATAAAGTTGCAATTTTGTCTTTCTATGGATATTCCCTGTAAAGTCTCCTGTCCAGTACTATAAATAATAACATACAGCGCTATAGAACATGTCAGCGTTTCACCGCACTGTGTGACTGGTCGCAATTTGAAATGTGTGTGTGTGTGTGTGGGGTGGGAGACACTGTTTTAGCCTCGTTATTTCATCGTTAAGTTTGCAATCCCCATCATTTCTCCACAAACTCACATTTTAGTGAATAGGCCCCCAGCCAGGCTGAGTGTGTTCAGCAGCAGCTCGGAGCCCACCATTATGGACCCCCTGATCTCAATGTATCCTTCCTGGTAAAATACTTTGCAAATAAATCTGACAGGAGGCCAATTAGACGAGCGTACGCCTAGTTAGGTGTCTGTGGGCTCATCTAAATGGTTATACATGTTGCAGGGCAGCACTTTTCCCTGGGCTCCCCCTCGGCATGAATTATTATTATTATGTGTCCAGGTAAACATGGCCGACGTGGCGACCCCCCCCCACCTCTTCACTATTACAATGTGTGCATTCATTCACCGAGACCCCGAGACTCAGCCTATTCACACACTGAAACCCGTCATCTCTGGTGCGTTAATTCATCTCAAAGCGCCCCCAATTCATGAAATTACAGGGGCCGCAGTGTGTCGCCGTGCCGCTGCTCTGCGCGGGGATCTCTGGGCATATCTTGTGATTAAGGAGGATCTGTCGCCCAGCGTCAATGTCAGACAGAGTGTAGCGAGCCGCTATAAAGTGCGATCACAGCGGGCGGGGGGGGGGGGCGAGTCGTGCAGGAGAACGCTTCAATAAGGGGTTTCTATATCTGCTTTGGAGCTTTTATATTTTTTAGGTTACAATGTGACGCGCACTCCATGTCTGAGCACATGATCCACCAGCACGTATGTAAAGAGACCAAGTGCAGCGATTTATCGCCCACCGACAGCATAGACCGTCATACAGTGCAGAGCTTTAACGCCCAGTGACAGCATAGACCGTCATACAGTGAAGCGATTTATCGCCCAGCGACAGAATAGACCGTCATACAGTGAAGCGATTTATCGCCCAGCGACAGCATAGACCGTCATACAGTGCAGAGCTTTATCGCCCAGCGACAGAATAGACCGTCATACAGTGAAGCGATTTATCGCCCAACGACAGCATAGACCGTCATACAGTGAAGCGATTTATCGCCCAACGACAGCATAGACCGTCATACAGTGCAGAGCTTTAACGCCCGGTGACAGCATAGACCGTCATACAGTGCAGAGCTTTAACGCCCGTGACAGCATAGACCGTCATACAGTGCAGCGATTTATTGCCCAGCGACCGCATAGACTGTCATACAATGCAGAGCTTTAACGCCCAGCGACCGCATAGACCGTCACACAGTGCAGTGCTTTAACGCCCAGAGACAGCATAGACCGTCACACAGTGCAGCGCTTTAACGCCCAGAGACAGTATAGAGCAGTGATGGCATACCTTGGCACTCCAGATGTTTCTGAACTACATGTCCCATGATGCCCAGTCACCAGGAAAGCGGTAAATTATGTTTTAGGATTGAAGTGGTCTTGTTATTTATCATGTACACACACAGTGTGACTAAAGCCTCGGTCCTTAAGGCTGGGGTCAGACCAGCGCACTTTTAACCTGCGTTCTGGCGCACATAATTACGGCCGCACTAGCAGCAGATGACGGGCAATGACGGCCAATATACGAAGTACGGTCGCACGAAAGTCCGGCCGCGCAATGCAAGTGGAATTTGAACGCATTTTTCTGAGAACGCTGAACCGCTAGTACTGACGTACTGAGTGCGCAGCTGCGGCATAGCGGCGTGTGTGCGTGATTAGGAGATGTCAGACGCTGCTAATGTCCGGCCAACATAACGTCCAGACGCAAAAAGAGTTTTATTGACGATCCGTACAAAATCACGCCCGAAAATGCGCGTCGTCTGACCGATTTTGCGCATTCCGTGAAAAAATACGTCAATGCGTTCGGACGCACTTTTTCACGATCGCGGGGAAAAATGCTTTCATTTGACCCTAGCCTAAAGGGTTAATATGTCAAATGACTAATTGTGAAATTCATAAATTGTAAAAAAAAAAAAAAATTTCCTAAAACTCACATGGGGTTTATTTACTGAACCACACATTTTAAGACCCATAGGCAAAAAATAATCATTATAACCCCCTGAATCTTATGTACAGCAGCGACTGACCCCACAGCTCTCCCTGTATTCTGACAAATCCCTGGCTGCTGGAATGCTGCAGTAACGTTTGTTACAGCCAGGGTGGGCGCTGCTTCTTGCAGCTTGTTTACAGTAATACAGGGTGGAAAGGAGAGAGAGGAGACCCTGGATTTTGTTCCTGCGGGGGGTTGCTCTAATCCTGCATTGAAAATAAAAGGTAAATGTGGTTTTGATATGCTAATGAGTGCTTCTCAATCTATTAACAATTAACTGGATTTACGTAGTGAAGGGGTTAAGTATTAGCCCCCTCTATCCCCGGGGACCAGCCGCGACGACGCATTCAGGTCACCGCAGGAATAGCCGCGTTCATCCTGTAAACGAGGGATCACCGCCCGGAAAACAGACAGGAGCCGACAACCGCCGAGCCGCATCAATTATGCATCGCTACTACCGCTGTCATTACGAGGAGATCAGAGGCGCGGGCAGCGCCAATAATTACAGCTCAGCACGTGGAAAAGGTGCAAAACCATAAAAGCTTTTAACTGCGAGAAAACAGAACGGCCATTAAAAAGCTCGGAAAACGCATTAATCGTGTGCGCGGGCAGGAGTCAGGGTGAGAAGCAACGCATGGGAAAGCGCGACGCCAATATTTCTGCAGAGGAAATGAGTTTCCCCACGTAGCTGGCAGCCCACACCATAATACACACCGCACATTACTGTGAGCTTTATTGCTGTGGAGCTCTGTGATACGCTCATACACACTGCACATTACTGTGAGCTTTGTTGCTGTGGAGCTCTGTGATACAGTAATATGCAGTGTGTATGAGCGTATCACAGAGCTGCACAGCAATAAAACTCACAGTAATGTGCAGTGTGTATGATACTATGAGCTTTATTGCTGTAGTGCTCTGATATGCTCATACACACTGCACATTACTGTGAGCTTTGTTGCTGTGGAGCTCTGTGATACGCTCATACACATTGCACATTACTGTGAGTTTTATTGCTGCGGAGCTCTGATTCACAGTAATGTGCAATGTATATCACAGAGTTCCACAGCAATAAAACTCAGTAATGTGCAATGTGTGTTTTATTGCTGTGGAGCTCTGTGATACGGTCAAACACACTGCACGTTACTGTGAGCTTTATGGCTGTGGAGCTCTGTGATACAGTAATGTGCAGTATGTATGACCGTATCACAGAGCTCCAAAGCCATAAAGCTCACAGTAATGTGCAGTGAGAGTTTTATGGCTGTGCAGCTCTGTGATACGTTCATACACACCATAACATAAGGCCAAAACTCACACGTGTGACGTCACTTACCCTTTGTACAGCCAGGGGACCGGAGTCATTTTTCGGGTAGATCACGAGTTGCTCACAGGACCAAAATTCGAGATATATTTTGTGAGGCCGGAAGCGCACCGGGGAGACACACGGCTTTGATTGATTGCACCGTGTGCTTACGCCTCTTTGGTTACCAGTGCCCGTGCACTGACCTCCCTAATCCTGCCCAATTAGGGCGGCCTGACGGTAATCGATGGTAACAGGGAAACTAAGCGAAACGGGGGAAAAGCTTTTAATTGGCAGAAGATTAGCCGAATTTCCTGTAATTAGAAGAAATATCATTTTCAATTCTGGCTCCGTTCGGGTTTCTGCAAAGGGAACCCAGCAGCTCTTGCCATCTGTCATGGGCTGCAAGTACGGCTGCCACGTTTACCTTGACACGTATTACTGTTTCATGCAGAGGGGGAGCAGAGGGAAAAGTGCTGCCCTGCAACATGTATAATTCATATGCTGCAGGAAGGAAATCAAGGCAGGTCACCTGGGATTCCGTTTTGATTTCTTACCTGCAGTGTATTTATAAGGCGCTAACAAGTTCCGAAGCGCTGTACAATGGGTGAGACAGAATCACAAATATACATACACCTTACACACATAGAACAGTAGGAGAGGGGACCCTGCTCAAGAGCTTGCAATCTAAGAGGAGAGGGGTGACACACTAGGTGAGGGTAAATAGAGAATGGGAAGTATCAGGGTGCATGTGGGAAGCTGCAGCAGGAAATAAACAATGGGGAATCATGGAGGGAGCCGATAGGCTTCTCTAAAGTAATACGTTTTTAGAGACTTCATGAAGGACTGGAGAGACGGGGAGAGTCTGATGTTGCGGGAGAGAAAGTTCCATAGAAAGGGGGCAGCTCGGGAGAAGTCCTGAATGCAGGAGTTGGGGGTGCGGGTACGAGGAGCTGATAGCATCAGATCATTGGTTGAGCGAAGTGGTCGGGACGGGATGTACCTGCTAATAAGGGAGGAGATGAAGGCAGCGGCGCGGTTATCGAGAGCTTTGTATGTGAGCACCAGTATTTTGAATTGGATTCTAAAAGGAAACATGAGCCAGTGTAGAGATTGATAAAAGGGGGGGGGGAGTGTGAGAGGTGCTAGAGGTCGGGGATGGGAGGTGTGAGAGGTGCAGGAGGTGAGGTGTATGAGTGTGGTAAAGGCGTTCATGACAGACTGCAGAGGCAGAATCTGGGATTTCTTAAGACCAGAGAGGAGAAGGTTACAGTAGTCAAGAAGGGAGATAATAAGAGCTTGGATGAGCATTTTAGTAGAGTCTGGATTGAGAAAGGGATGGATGCGTGTAATGATTTTTTGGTGGAAGGCGCAGGATTTGGTTAGTGACTTAATGTGAGGAGTAAAGGATATATCGGAATCCAAGAGGATCCCAAGGCAACGAGTCTGAGAGGTAGAAGTAATTGTGACACCGAAGGGAAATTGGGTGCAGGAATGGCGGTTTTAGAGGGAGGGAAGATGAGAAGTTCAGTTTCAGAGAGGATGAGATTTAGGCAATGGGAAGTCATCCAGTCGAAGACAGCTGAGAGGCCGGCAGTAACACGGTCCAACACCGGAGGAGAGAGATCGGGAGAGGAAAGGTAGATTTGGGTGTCGTCAGCATAGAGGTGATATTGGAATCCATAGGAAGAGGTGAGGTTGCCCAGAGAGGCGCTACAGATCGAGAAGAGTAGGGGACCCAGAACAGAGCCTCGAGGTACCTCAACTGAAAGAGGAATCGGGGGCGAGGAGGCATCAGCGAAGGAGACACTGAAGGAGCAAAAAGAGAGATAGGAAGAGAAGCAGGAGAGAGCGGTGTCACTGAGGCCAAATGACGCAGCGTGAGGAGCAGGAGAGGGTGATCAACAGTGTCAAATGCAGGGGGGGGGAGAAAATCGAGATGATTAAGCAGGGAGAAGTGACCTTTGGTTTTGGCAGCAGCTAAGTCATTGGTCATCTTGGTCAGAGCAGTTTCAGTGGACGCTGGGAGTGAAAGAGAGTTGGCAGCGAGATAACCGGCGGTGAGCTGGTTATAGACCAGACGTTCTAAGAGTTTGGGGGCAAAGGGGAGCAGAGAGATGGGACGGTAGTTCGAGAGGGAGGTGGGATCAGGAGATGGCTTCTTTAGAATGGGGGGGGGCGATCAGAGCACGTTTGAATACAGAGGGGAAAGAGTCCAGAGGAGAGGGAGAGGTTAAAATATCAAAGCAGAGACAATGACTGGTAGGACAGACCGAGTAAGGTGCAAGGGGATGGGGTCAAGCAAACAGACGGTCGGGCAGGAGGACATGAGAAGTGCCGAGACATCCTCTGAGACGGGAGAAAAGGAAGACATAGTAGAAGAGGGGGCTGGGAGTGACGGAGTGAATGGAGTGGTTAGTGGAGGAGGGCAGTGAAGAGATTTCCAGTCTACGTTCAGTGATCCTATGTGTCTGATAGGTCTCAATTTGTGTCCATTTCTGACAGCACTTCCCTTCCCCTCCCAGTCACGTGCGGTGTACCCCAAGGCTCGATACTTGGCCCCCTGCTATCCACAATATTCATAAACGATCTGCCCAATGTCTGCAAAGCTTCATCTGTACACATGTACGCAGACGACACTGTAATCTATACCAGCAAACCAAATCTCCCGCAGCTGAAGGCCGTGCTGCAAGAACAATTCACAGAGGTAGAAAAGTGGATCAAAGATAACAAACTTTTTCTAAATACTGACAAAACTGTTACAATGCTCTTTGGAACCGCACCTAAACTACATAAACTGCAAACACCCCATCTATGTGTGGGGACAAAATCAAATGGCACGCTGACCACAGTCACTTCTCTCAAATATCTAGGTATGTGATTAGACCCAAATCTATCTTTTGGCCCCACATCGAAAAACTCTCATCTAAACTTTACCCCAAACTAGGTGCCCTGTACAGAAACAAATCCTGCCTGAGCCCCGCGGTAACAAAGCAGATTGTACAACAAATGCTTATGCCAGCCATTGAATACGGAGATGTAGTGTATGCAGCCGCCCCGCAAACACACCTCCAGAAACTTACTACATTGTATAACTCATTCTGTCGCTTTGTGCTACAATGTAACTACATGACCCACCATTGTGACATGTTAAAAGAACTAAACTGGCCGTCGCTGGAATCTAGACGCACCCTTCACCTTTCCAACCTGGTGTTTAAGAGCTTTTCTGGGAAGCTACCACCCTACCTGAATAGGCTGCTTCCCCCGGCAGTTCCCTCATCCTATAACCTCAGATCCAGGACCAGCACCTTACTTGCATTACCGCAATACAAAAAGAAAATGTCTCGATCCTCATTTTCCTACAGAGCGCCGCAAATATGGAATAACCTCCCAAACACCGTCAAATCTTCCCCCAGTCTAAAGTCCCTTAAGACTTCCCTATTAACATACCTCAATACAGAATGCACCTGTAAACATGTAACATAATGACTTTATTTCCTCCATATTTATTTTTCTGTTAATCTGTATATTTGGTTTTGTGTTAATATCTTGCATTTTACTATTTTGTATTTCTGTAACCACTCAATGTTCTCGAACCCAGGACATACTTGAAAACGAGAGAAATCTCAATGTATCCTTCCTGGTAAATTCCTTTATAAATAAATAAATAAGTAGTCAGCAAAGCTGACAGCAGTGAGGTCCGTGAAAGGTTGGGTGGAAGTGGGGCGCATTAACAGACTGAAAGTATGGAACAGACGTCTGGAATCAGGAGAAAAAGATGGGATAAGGGAGGAGAAATAAGTTTGTTTAGCGAGGGATAAAGCGAGACTGTAGGATGATTATACATGAGGAGGCATTTTTCATGCACTGCCCATCGGGAAGATGTGTGAGAGGGGCGGACCCTGATAAATATGATCGGAATCCTGTGGGCTAATTGTCCCAGGTCTCCAAAAACTCCCCTGCCACAAGATTTAAACACCAGACTATTAATAGGGGAAGAAGAAGGAAGGAAGGAAGGAAGGAGGAAGGAAGGAAGGAGGAAGGAAGGAAGGAAGGAAGGAAGGAAGGAAGGAAGGAAGGAAGGAAGGAAAGGAAGGAAGGAGGAAGGAAGAAAGGAAGGAAGGAAGGAAGGAGGAAGGAAGGAAGGAAGGAAGGAAGGAGGAAGGAAGGAAAGAAGGGAGGAAGGAAGGAAGGAAGGAAAGGAAGGAGGGAGGAAAGGAAGGAAAGGAAGGAGGGAGGAAAGGAGGAAAGGAGGAGGGAGGAAAGGAAGGAAGGAAGGAAGGAGGGAGGAAGGAAGGAAGGAAGGAAGGAAGGAGGGAGGGAGGAAGGGAGGGAGGGAGGAAGGAAGGAAAGGAAGGAAGGAAGGAAGGGAGGGAGGAAGGAAGGGAGGGAGGGAGGGAGGGAAGGAGGGAGGAAAGGAAGGAAGGGAGGAAGGGAGGAAGGGAGGAAAGAAGGGAGGAAGGAAGGAAGGAAGGAAAGGAAGGAGGGAGGAAAGGAAGGAAAGGAAGGAGGGAGGAAGGAAGGAAAGGAAGGAGGGAGGAAAGGAAGGAAGAAGGAGGGAGGAAAGGAAGGAAAGGAAGGAGGGAGGAAGGGAGGAAGGAAGGAAGGAGGAAGAAGGAAGGAAGGAAGGAAGGAAGGAAGGAGGGAAGGGAAGGAGGGAGGGGAGGGGGGAGAGGGAGAAGGAAAGAAGGGAGAAAGGAAGGGAGGAGAGGAAAGGAAGGAAGGAGGAGGAAAGGAAGAAGGAGAAAGAAAAAAGAAGAGGGAGGAAGGAAGGGAGGAAGGAGAAGAGAGGAAAGGAGGGAGGAAAGAAGGAGGAAGGGACGGAAAGGGAAGGAAGGAAGGAAAGGAAGGAGGGAGGAAAGGAAGGAAGGAAGGAGGGAGGAAAGGAAGGAAGGAAGGAGGAAGGAAGGAAGGAAGGAAGGAAGGGAGGGAGGAAAGAAGGAGGAAGAGGAGGAACAAGAGAGAAAAAGGAGGAAGAGGACAAAAGGAAGGGAGGGGAGGGGAGAAGGGGAGGGGAGGAAGGAAGGGCGGGGAGCGAGGAAGGAAGGGAAGGAGGGAGAGGAAACCCCGCAGGGAAAGGAAGGGGAAGAGGGCAGAGAAAACAAAAGGAAAAAAGTGAGGAAGAGAGGGAAAGTGTTAGAACGTGAGTGAGGAGGATGATTATCGAGGGGACCTTGGAAAGGAATTTTTTTAACCCTTTCGGGGTAGCAGGTGTTTTAAGGATGCATCACCAACACATATTGGAAGCGATGACACGGTCTGATTTTATTGTGTTATCGCTTTGTTCTCCCACCTGAGATAGTGACAATGACACATGTAGCGGGAGCATTGCAGATTTATTAGCGAGCGCCTTGCTGCCCGCGCCGTGGGGGGGCTGTTACTCCGCAACGTATTCGCATGTTATTCTGGGGAGCAGTTTGTGTTCCCTGGCATTGTCATACAACGATATAATGTGGGGGCTGACAGGCATGGCGCACGCTAACCGCTTCCCGATGATGCTCGCGCTGGCACGGCTACCCACACAGTGAATCAGGGTGATGTAAATATAGGCCGCGGCTAATACCAGGCTTCCCTGATCTCAGAGCACGCGTCCTCCCACGCGACAGGAATCTCTGCGTAAGCCAATAGCACAGCTCCCCAACAATATACATATATGTAACCCGGCTTACAGGGCGGACAAACAGCCCAATATAGAGCAGTGAGGGCGAACCTCAGCATCCAGGGTGCTTTGGAACGACATGTCCCAGCCTTAAAGCGGTCACAGCATCATGGGGCATGTAGTTCCAAAACGTCTGGGGTGCCCAGGTTCATCATCACTGATATAGGGTGACCACTAAAAAGACACCCGCGCACACCCTGAATATATGGAGGAACCCCTAAAAACACACCCACACACCCTGAATATTTGGAGGAACCCCTAAAAAGACACCCGCACACCCTGAATATTTGGAGGAACCCCTAAAAAGACACCCGCACACCCTGAATATATGGAGGAGCCCCTAAAAAGACACCCACACACCCTGAATATATGGAGGAGCCCCTAAAAAGACACCCGCACACCCTGAATATATGGAGGAACCCCTAAAAACACACCCACACACCCTGAATATATGGAGGAACCCCATAAAAGACACCCGCACACCCTGAATATATGGAGGAGCCCCTAAAAAGACACCCGCACACCCTGAATATATGGAGGAACCCCTAAAAAGACACCCGCACACCCTGAATATATGGAGGAGCCCCTAAAACGACACCCACACACCCTGAATATATGGAGGAACCCCTAAAAAGACACCCACACACCCTGAATATATGGAGGAACCCCTAAAAGCACCCGCACACCCTGAATATATGGAGGAACCCCTAAAAAGACACACACACACCATGAATATATGGAGGAACCCTTAAAAAAACCAAAAAACAATCAAACGTTCATTTTCTCGTGCTAGCGTTTAACTCAAATGCGGTGAACAAGCTTGTGATTTTTAACCATTTTCATCTCGCGGCGAACTGATAAGGAGCAAAAATAATATAATAGACACTCCAGTCTAGACTTGCCATGACGGTTCTTAGTCTGCTATACTCTATATGGCCACCAGCTCCACACTCCCCCTGCTCCCTATAGTTTCACTTACCGTTGTCCCTTAGATTGTAAGCTCACAGGGCGTCTGGCTGTATCAGCTGGGCAATTATCCTACGGGCAACTCCGTCTGTACCTTATGTGTCATTATATATTATGTTTCACATTGGCTCCCAATACAATGCGCTGCGGAATCTGTTGGCGCTATATAAATACTGTAACCATCAGCGAGGGTCTGAATTACCAGAATGTGACCATTTAAATGCCAGAGGGGGGGGGTTCACCACGGAACTCTGCAGGGGTTAAACAGCCACCTAGCTGTGACAAACCTTAAATCATTCATAAGGAGACTCACTGTGAAAAGGAGCGATCCATACTGAACTCCTCGGGGTGCGTTCTGCGGCGGAGAGCGAAGGGGAGAAAAGTATACAGAACAATCACATCAGGAGGGGAATAACCCCCAATGCGTGTAGAATATCAGCCACGAGCTACAAAGCGCAGTCTCTCCATGCATGCGCGGGACATTCCCATTCCTCTGGAATGCTTACGAATCACGGCGTAATGATTGGACACATGTCATGCGATGTGCATCGTCCCATGCGGAGAAAACGAGCAGCTACATTGCTTTCTTAGCAGATGTCACGCTTGTATGATCTCACGGGCGCACAGCCACGCTCATTCACAAATGCAGGCCAGTCCGGCTCTACCTGCGTATCAACCCTCCGGATGGTGACACCGGGTGCGGTCCGCACCCCCCTACCCCCTAGTGACACCACGGTATATATGTTACGGGTAAAGCCAGGAGTGCGGTTAATCCTAGGATTACCCGGTTAATCCTAGCATTACCCAAGCGTCATTAGCAAAAGTCCGAAGTGAAATTTCGGACTTTACCCGGGTAATCTGCAAAGTATCCAGAGGCCTCTGGATACCCCGGTTTTCTGCACTGTTTTAACTGGGTAATTCGCACATTACCCGAGTGCTGCTGGATAAAGTGTGATGTGCAACGAAACATCCGCACTTCATCCGGGTAATCTGCAAAGTATCCAAACGCCTCTGGGTACTGCGCTTTTCTTGGGTTTTCAGCAGGTTACAGGTGACTGAATTCCGAGGAAAACTCAATTAATGCTGGGGTCAGACCAGCGCACTTTTAACGTGCGTTCTGGCGCACTTAATCACGGCCGCACTAGCAGCAAATGACAGGCAATGACGGACAATATACGAAGTACGGTCGCACGAAAGTCCGGCCGCGCAACGCAAGTGGAAAATGAATGCATTTTCTCGAGAACGCAGAACCTCTAGTACGGACGTACACAGTGCGCTGCGTCCGCTAGCGGCGTGTGTGTGTGATTTGGAGACGTCAGACCCTGCTCATGTCCGGCCAACATAACATCCAGACACCCAAAGTTTCCTGGTTTGGATCCGCAAAAAATCACGCACAAAAATGCGCATCGTATGACCGTTTACGCGTATTCCGTGAAAAAATACGTCAATGCGTTCGGACGCACTTTTTACGTTCGCGTGTAAAAATGCTTTCGTTTGACCCTTAACGGAATATAAAGAGTAACCTGACGGTTGTTATGTTTTACAAACGATATATTAGCACACATGACACGTAATAAAGATCACGGAACTGTTTTCACATTCATGTAAGAAACACATCCCGTCGCTCTGTATATTAATTATATCTGAAATACGGTTTTATTGTTTGTCTTTTGCCATTTTCGTTGATAATATCCATAGATAATAGCAAAAAATTGACTGTTACCCAAGCGGGGTTGGATGCTCTGCAGATTACCCAGGCGCAGCTGCGGATAGTCCTCAGATTACCCGATTTGCACATTATCTGGGTAAAGTGCGGATTTTTCAGCTCTTTTTGGGTAATGTCAGGATTAACCGGGTAATCCTAGGATTGACCGCACTTCCGGCTTTACCCGTAACATATATACACCAACAGAATGGATATCCCTTACCCAAAATCCCCCAAAAAACACGCCGACATGACCCCAAATGTGTAAAACCCGCCATATACCTTCCCCAAAGAAAAGCCGTGGGATTGGTTTTCTATGCAAACCGAAGTCCTGGCAAAATCCCCCCCCCATTTTCCTGCAGGTCTTAATACCCCGAGCGGTGTCGTAGAATATTGCGAGCGATCACGATTTTTCAGTGTCAAAGGATAATAACTTTGAACTTTATTAGTTAATAATGCTTTTAAAATAATTGCATTTACTGTATGACTCCGCAGGACCCCCTTGATGTACATGTATACATATATATGATTTATGTGTTTTTTAATACATGTGCTGTATTATACCATCTGAAATGGATAAAACCGCTGCCTTGTCAGATTCTGTGGAGTAACAGCAGAAAACCGCACACCCGTGTCACATAATCACATTAAAGCACTCAGCATATAAGGCTGATAATTAGAAATATTTCTGCGCTTGGCATTTTGGGGGCTAAAAGCTTTTACTGTAGCAGCGGGACGCGCCCGCCTATGGATCTTTTATTGTGCGTCGCTATTAGGATTCAGCGGTTACTGTATCTGGAAGGAAAAATTGTGACATAAACAACTTTTTCGCATATATCCACGGATATTTTTTAACCCTGTAATGGGGGGGTTGCAAATGTTTGGCATAAAATGTGGATTTCTCTGTTATTAAGTTAAAATATTCCAGTTACAGAAATTATTCTATTTAATGCATTCATATCGCCGTGTGGTGTATGGTGGGAGTGATCCGCAACATAATGATACATTAAACACCCCCGCTATTAATGCATTTTATTAAAATACAACATGTGGGCATCACCAGTGACCTACCATACCAGCATTGCCAGTAAGCTGTTATGTGGGCTTCACCAGTGACCCATCATGCCATGTGGGCATCACCAATGACCCATCATACCAGTTTTACCAGCAAGCCATTACGTGGGCATCAACAGTGACCCATCATACCAGCAAGCCATTACATGGGCATCAACAGTGACCAGTCATACCAGCATGACCAGTAAGCTGTCATGTGGGCATCACCAGTGACCCATCATGCCATGTGGGCATCACCAATGACCCATCCTACCAGTTTTACCAGCAAGCCATTACGTGGGCATCAACAGTGACCCATCATACCAGCAAGCCATTACATGGGCATCAACAGTGACCAGTCATACCAGCATTACCAGTAAGCTGTCATGTGGGCATCACCACAGTGACCCATCATGCCATGTGGGCATCAGCAAAGGCCCATCATACCAGCAAGCCATTACATGGGCATCAACAGTGACCCATCATACCAGTATTACCAGCAAGTCATCACATGGACAATACCAGTGTCCCATCAGTACTAGGATGCCATGAAACGGACATCACCAGTGAAAATGTAACCAAAGCTCTCTCCATCTTGTTGCCCGTACCCTCCTTGAGACCCTTGCCCACACTATGCACGGCCTCTGACTGTTGGAGAAGTGTGGATGCTGGTCTCCTGCTAAGGGACCTTGGACCAATGTGGCAAAGCCAACTCTCAAAGACAATGGGCATAGATGGGTGATAGATGATGTCTCGGCAAACAGACAGCGATCTATCATGTCAGAATTACCAGGAAGCCAACACGTGGGCATCAGTGACCCACCATACCTGTATTACCAAGTCATCACAGGGGCATTACCAGCAAATCATCAGTTTGAAAGATTTCTATTTTTCCTTGGAACCGACTTTATCCCTCCATCCCCCACTAAATGCCATAAATCTGATCATAGGCGTGCACCCCGCACATATGCTGTGCCCGGTATGTCTGATGTTGGGTGAAATGTTACCTCCCGCCCCCCAGTCTGTTTATCCCAGTTATCGGAGGAGGTTTACCTGCTTAGGTTAGGGTCAGACGAAAGCATTTTTCCCCGCGAACGTGAAAAAGTGCGTCCGAACGCATTGACGTATTTTTTCACGGAATGTGCAAAAATGGTCAGACGACGCGCATTTTCGGGCGTGATTTTGTACGGATCGTCAATAAAACTCTTTTTGCGTCTGGACGTTATGTAGGCTGGACATTAGCAGCGTCTGACATCTCCTAATCACGCACACACGCCGCTATGCCGCAGCTGCGCACTCAGTACGTCAGTACTAGCGGTTCAGCGTTCTCAGAAAAATGCGTTCAAATTCCACTTGCGTTGCACGGCCGGACTTTTGTGCGGCCGTGCATCGTATATTGGCCGTCATATGCTGCTAGTGCGGCCGTAATTATGTGCGCCAGAACGCACGTTAAAAGTGCACTGGTCTGACCCCAGCCTTAATGATAATAATCATCGTGGGAATTTATTGTATCTCCGGATACATTTATACTGAAGTGTGTAATTTAGAAGTGCTCTGTGTGTGCGCCTCGAGCCCGGTTTAACCCCTTGAGAATCAAGTTTATGCTTTAAAATCATCACCAAATTTTTCATTAAAAAGCCCTAATCGCACCATGGCCGTCCTGCGTTAGGAAC
Organism: Leptobrachium leishanense; assembly: GCA_009667805.1. Lineage (NCBI taxonomy): Eukaryota > Metazoa > Chordata > Amphibia > Anura > Megophryidae > Leptobrachium > Leptobrachium leishanense. Next base: position 144,072,493 of record CM019071.1, read on the forward strand.
AGGCAGCGCTGTGCAAGGGGCGGCCGCGCCGTATTATACAATAACATTCCTAGACATTAAAACTGTAAAAACACTGATCATTAGTGCAACAAGTGCTAACGACTCATTAGCGATGATGGAAAAGGATGAGGCTCTTCATCTTCACCACAAATCAGCCTCGAAAAGCAATGAGTCACAAGACAAAGCGATGCAATAAATAACGCGGCGTGATCCAATAAAACCACAAAATGTTCTAATACTGAAACGTTAGATTAACCTTCTGACATCATTAATAACGTGTTAATGTATCACGCACTCCCTGCACCCCCTAGAACACGCACTCCCTGCACCTCCAAGAACACGCACTCCCTGCACCTCCTAGAACACGCACTCCCTGCACCTCCTAGAACACGCACTCCTTGCACCTCCTAGAACACGCACTCCTTGCACAGTATGCTCACAACCCACACCTCCTAGAACACGCACTCCTTGCACAGTATGCTCACAACCCACACCTCCTAGAACACGCACTCCTTGCACAGTATGCTCACAACCCACACCTCCTAGAACACGCACTCCCTGAGCAGTATGCTCACTCCCTGCACCTCCTATAACACGCACTCCCTGAGCAGTATGCTCACTCCCTGCACCTCCTATAACACGCACTCCCTGAGCAGTATGCTCACTCCCTGCACCTCCTATAACACGCACTCCCTGCACCTCCTATAACACGCACTCCCTGAGCAGTATGCTCACTCCCTGCACCTCCTATAACACGCACTCCCTGAGCAGTATGCTTATTCCCTGCACCTCCTATAACACGCACTCCCTGAGCAGTATGCTCACTTCCTCCACCTCCTATAACACGCACTCCCTGCACCTCCTATAACACGCACTCCCTGAGCAGTATGCTCACTCCCTGCACCTCCTATAACACGCACTCCCTGAGCAGTATACTCACTCCCTGCACCTCCTATAACACGCACTCCCTGCACCTCCTATAACACGCACTCCCGAGCAGTATGCTCACTCCCTGCACCTCCTATAACACGTACTCCCTGAGCAGTATGCTCACTCCCTGCACCTCCTATAACACGCACTCCCTGCACCTCCTATAACACGCACTCCCGAGCAGTATGCTCACTCCCTGCACCTCCTATAACACGCACTCCCTGCACCTCCAAGAACACGCACTCCCTGCACCTCCTAGAACACGCACTCCCTGCACCTCCTAGAACACGCACTCCTTGCACTCCTAGAACACGCACTCCTTGCACAGTATGCTCACAACCCACACCTCCTAGAACACGCACTCCTGAGCAGTATGCTCACTCCCTGCACCTCCTATAACACGCACTCCCTGAGCAGTATGCTCACTCCTGCACCTCCTATAACACGCACTCCCTGCACCTCCTATAACACGCACTCCCTGAGCAGTATGCTCACTCCCTGCACCTCCTATAACACGCACTCCCTGAGCAGTATGCTTATTCCCTGCACCTCCTATAACACGCACTCCTGAGCAGTATGCTCACTTCCTGCACCTCCTATAACACGCACTCCCTGCACCTCCTATAACACACACTCCTGAGCAGTATGCTCACTTCCTGCACCTCCTATAACACGCACTCCCTGAGCAGTATACTCACTCCCTGCACCTCCTATAACACGCACTCCTGAGCAGTATACTCACTCCTGCACCTCCTATACACGCACTCCCTGAGCAGTATACTCACTCCCTGCACCTCCTATAACACGCACTCCCTGAGCAGTATGCTCACTTCCTGCACCTCCTATAAACGCACTCCCTGCACCTCTATAACACGCACTCCCTGAGCAGTATGCTCACTCCCTGCACCTCCTATAACACGCACTCCCTGAGCAGTATACTCACTCCCTGCACCTCCTATAACACGCACTCCCTGAGCAGTATACTCACTCCCTGCACCTCCTATAACACGCACTCTCTGAGCAGTATACTCACTCCCTGCACCTCCTATAACACACACTCCCTGAGCAGTATACTCTCCCTGCACCTCCTATAACACGCACTCCCTGAGCAGTATGCTCACTCCCTGCAACTCCTATAACACACACTCCCTGAGCAGTATGCTCACTCCCTGCACCTCCTATAACACGCACTCCTGCACCTCTATAACACGCACTCCCTGAGCAGTATGCTCACTCCCTGCACCTCCTATAACACGCACTCCCTGAGCAGTATGCTTATTCCCTGCACCTCCTATAACACGCACTCCCTGAGCAGTATGCTCACTTCCTCCACCTCCTATAACACGCACTCCCTGCACCTCCTATAACACGCACTCCTGAGCAGTATGCTCACTCCTGCACCTCCTATAACACGCACTCCCTGAGCAGTATACTCACTCCCTGCACCTCCTATAACACGCACTCCTGCACCTCCTATAACACGCACTCCCGAGCAGTATGCTCACTCCCTGCACCTCCTATAACACGTACTCCCTGAGCAGTATGCTCACTCCCTGCACCTCCTATAACACGCACTCCCTGCACCTCCTATAACACGCACTCCCGAGCAGTATGCTCACTCCCTGCACCTCCTATAACACGCACTCCCTGCACCTCCAAGAACACGCACTCCCTGCACCTCCTAGAACACGCACTCCCTGCACCTCCTAGAACACGCACTCCTTGCACCTCCTAGAACACGCACTCCTTGCACAGTATGCTCACAACCCACACCTCCTAGAACACGCACTCCCTGAGCAGTATGCTCACTCCCTGCACCTCCTATAACACGCACTCCCTGAGCAGTATGCTCACTCCCTGCACCTCCTATAACACGCACTCCCTGCACCTCCTATAACACGCACTCCCTGAGCAGTATGCTCACTCCCTGCACCTCCTATAACACGCACTCCCTGAGCAGTATGCTTATTCCCTGCACCTCCTATAACACGCACTCCCTGAGCAGTATGCTCACTTCCTGCACCTCCTATAACACGCACTCCCTGCACCTCCTATAACACACACTCCCTGAGCAGTATGCTCACTCCCTGCACCTCCTATAACACGCACTCCCTGAGCAGTATACTCACTCCCTGCACCTCCTATAACACGCACTCCCTGAGCAGTATACTCACTCCCTGCACCTCCTATAACACGCACTCCCTGAGCAGTATACTCACTCCCTGCACCTCCTATAACACGCACTCCCTGAGCAGTATGCTCACTTCCTGCACCTCCTATAACACGCACTCCCTGCACCTCCTATAACACGCACTCCCTGAGCAGTATGCTCACTCCCTGCACCTCCTATAACACGCACTCCCTGAGCAGTATACTCACTCCCTGCACCTCCTATAACACGCACTCCCTGAGCAGTATACTCACTCCCTGCACCTCCTATAACACGCACTCTCTGAGCAGTATACTCACTCCCTGCACCTCCTATAACACACACTCCCTGAGCAGTATACTCACTCCCTGCACCTCCTATAACACGCACTCCCTGAGCAGTATGCTCACTCCCTGCAACTCCTATAACACACACTCCCTGAGCAGTATGCTCACTCCCTGCACCTCCTATAACACGCACTCCCTGAGCAGTATGCTCACTCCCTGCACCTCCTATAACACGCACTCCCTGCACCTCCTATAACACGCACTCCCTGAGCAGTATGCTCACTCCCTGCACCTCCTATAACACGCACTCCCTGAGCAGTATACTCACTCCCTGCACCTCCTATAACACACACTCCTCGCACAGGATGCTCACAACCCCCAACTCCATTTAAGAGATTTCTCAGTATGATCCTCAGAATGGAAGCGCCGCCGTGAGCGGATTCTGGGCTGAGGATGGAGTTTTCAGTCCCTTTGATCGATGAGACTCAGGGGTTTTACAGGAGTAATTAGCTGATGTCAGATTTGGCAGAAACTCACACCGCGGTGTCTCTTCTAATTTGAAGAACAAATGTGAGCGCTCACATGATTGCCAGCGAGGGGGTGAGCTTCACTTACTTTCTGTCCTTAAATCCTTAGGTCTCAGACTTCAGGGAGTAATTGATACTTTCCAGCAAACACCGTTACAATATATACATTATTATAACAAATATTACACGGGTCGTCAGTTTAATTATTAGCAAATAGTAAATCGAATAGCAAATATATATATTAATGCTTTATTGATCCATCTGAAATTGTGAACAAGATGCTCTCCAGGGGTTTCACCACAAAATAGGACTTTTAACAATTAAAATGATGATGGTTGTTGTTGTTTCAGCCCCGAGTGGACTTTTATGAAGATAACAACACAAAGCAAACGTGTAGAATTATATATACACACATACACTCATTTAAATTGTGGTGGAGGGAAAAAAAAGTGAGATTAAAAGCCTCCAACAGCAAATAAAAATTTATAGTTGCAGAGGATGTTTACACATCCCAGCAATTCAGAGAACGGCTTCACGGAGCTCATGTGTTACATTCCCCATATGCAGCAAGGAATTCTGGGAAGGATATGCAAATGAAGTCCACAACTTCTCAATTTTTTGCATTTAGCTTCTGTAATAATACAGAACCCTCCTTGATCCAATGACATGCCATGCTGGAATTCCACCGAACTGCAAAAAATAAAAGGAGGAGGTGTTTAACCCCGTCACTACCTATAGAGATATCTCGGGCTTCAAAAGGCACCATCAGTGCACCAATCTCAAGATATCGCCATATGCTGATCTGTATCCCAAAAGCAAATGAAATTTGTTTTCTTTTGTGCTGCAGAAGGTGCCCCCAAAGTTTTAGCCCTGTGGGCATAATCCACAAGAGCTAAAACAGTAAAATCAGCTGTTGAAAGCTCTGACATATCGGGCTTTCAGGAGCCGACGCAGGGAAAAAAATAGACCAGCTGCTCAAACCTCTAACACAATTTGGCAGTAGATGGCGCCATCTACTGGGCAAAAATAGGTGATTTACAGTTAGACATACAATGGGTATACGCTCAAATATTTCTTAATTTAAAATTAATTAAAAAGGGTTTTTTTGTAAACAAAAAAAAACAAAAAAAAACACGGATTTCTGACAATTTTTTTCCCCCCAAAAAAAACACTCAGTATTTTATTTTATTTATAAAAGGATTTTACCAGGCAAGATACATTGAGATTTCTCTCGTTTTCAATTATGTCCTGGGTTCAAGAACATGGTTACAGAAATACAAAGTAGTAAAATGCAAGATATTAACACAAAACAAATACAGATTAACAGAAAATAAATATGTAGGAAATGTAGTCACTATGTTACATGTTTACAGGTGCATTCCTTATTGAGGTATGTTAATAGGGAACTCTTAAGGGACTTTAGACTGGGGGAAGATTTGATGGCATCTGGTAGGGATGTGCGTTTCGGGTTTCGGAATTTCGGAATTTTCACGAAATTTCCCGATTCGTGTTTTTGGATGTGGCCGATTTTCCGAAAATTTTTAGATCCGAAAATGGCAGATCCGAAAAGTTTTCCGAGCCGAAACGAAATATTTTCGGAATTTTCGAATGGACTTGAAATGTGTCAAATCGAAATTTATTTTTGCTCTATTCATGATTTCGGTTCCATTCGTGATTTCGGTTCCATTTCGGTAATTCTGGACATCGTATATTTAACTATTATCGGTTATATCACTGATTCTGTAAATTTTGTATTTGTAAATGCGTATCACTAGTTTTTTTTTTGTTTCCAATGATCCGATAATTCGGTCGATACGACAATTCCTTCGTAATCGGGTCGGATCCGATTCGTCCGCGGGTCGCGCATGCGCGCGCGGATGTCATAACTTTATTGAGCCAGTTTTTTGACAACTTTTTGGACAAAATATTGTTTTTATTATTCTTTATCATGGCTGCAAGAGACGAGTGCCATTCTGACACCTCCTCATCGTCTTGCAATGAACCACCACCCAGAAAGAAGCGGGCCAGCAACATGGCATTTGAGGAGATGCTCGAGCTGGTCAGGATCTTTGATCTTAAGGACTACGACTGCCGTAAGGGCCCTTACGGCAGGAAGAATAATGCTCGAAAGGATTGTATCCTCGATAAGCTACGCACCACCATCCTGGAGTTGTTCGGGAAGGACCGGACGAAGGACCAGCTCCGGAAACGCTGGTCCGATCTGAAGGTACGCGAGGAGGAGCAGCTGAGACACATCCGTCGCGTCATAGCGAAACGTAAGTGTCATGTTATATTGTAAAGCGCTGCGCAAACTGTTGGCGCTATATAAATCCTGTATAATAATAATAATATGCTTGCATGTGCTAATGTGCACAGAAATACGCTGATTTATCTAGTCCTTTTTTCATGCAATGTGATTGTGTATAGATTAGCTTTGCGTTTTCACAACTCGTCATACATGCATTTTTGCCATAGCTCTTCTTTTTTGTGATTTTACGTATTCGTGAAAATTGTGATATTTGATGTATGTAGATGAAGTTACAATGCTGGATTTCTTTTGGCACGGTGTGTAGTCTGTAGTGTGCTGGGGGGGAGGTTGTTGTGATTGAGTGATGCATACGAGAAGACCCGCAGCTTGCCCAATATTGGCTCCCACCTGCGCATCAATAAAAATCTCTGCGTCTCTGCTAAGTGGTAGGATGGGACATGTAGTTCTTCTGAAAGTGCATCCAAACAGAGTCGCGTTCAATACATCCTCTGCAGCTGCTGAATTGTTGCTTTAGATGCAAATTTCAAAACAAAATGGCGGATTTCTGTTGTTTCTGCAATATCCAGTTTTATTCGCAGAAACTGAAAGTGAAACTGAGGCTGAGGCATCTATAAAATAACTAAAAGCAGTCACACAATGCGCTTTGTACGCACACAACACAAATAATAGTTTTTATTGAATAAACGTAATGTTTACTTCTGAAAAAAATATATAATTGAACGGTAATATATGTCTGTGCACAGGAAATAAATAAATATTTTGTGACTTTAGAACAATGAGATGGGAGTAGTGGTGGGTCAAGCTGGTAGTGGGGTAGTGGAGGGGTGTCGCAATACTTTCGGCAATATATTGTATAGATATACCATTTTTTCCAGTCTGCATTATTTACTTGTTATTTTTTGGATTTGGCAGAAGACAGGAAGAAGGCAGCAGCATCTGCCCCGGCGGGCACCAGTGCCCCAGTGGAGGAGGAGGAGGAGGAGGAGCCACGGGCGACCACCAGCGCTGGTATATACTGTTTTATTTTGCAACGACTTTTGGTCAAAAACAGAAAAAAAAATTGTTTACTGTATTTTAATTAAATTTTTTTATGTATAGCACAAGAGGAGCAGGAGGAGGAAGAGGAGGAGCAGGAGGAGGGCCATGATGGAGAGAGGGAGCCGGAGCAGCAGGAGGCCGCCAGTCCAGGTTTTTTCTTTTTACTGTTGTATTTTGCATCGACTTTTGTTCAAAAATAAATCAGTTTGTTGTTTACTGTATTTTTTATTTCTTTAATTTCTTAGATATAGCACCGGATATGCTGACGGTGGTGGTTCCAATGAACCCCCTATCTCCCGATCCGCGGCAGCTATCGGTTGGTTAATGTTTGGTATCTTTGGATCGACCAGAGCATGGCCTTTCCAACAATACCAAACATGACAATGTTAAAAATTATAAAAAATTAAAATATAAAAAAAAAATAAACAGGTTTTTTTGTTTTGTTTTGTTAATGCAGCAATATTGTTGCCATTTCAATTATAATGTGAACAATGATGCTGCACTAAGGATTTTTGTATGGGGTGCGTTTGTTAAAAATAGTGTAATTTTCACCCATAAAAATATAACAAGTCCCCTTTTCAATTTTTTTTTAACAAACGCAACTCATAAAATATAACCGCAAACACTCGCATGTTAAAATGTGAAAAAAACACTTTACACCTTGTAAAACAAACATTGAAAATTCGAATTTTATTGCATTTTTTGTTATAATATACAGACAGGATATGACGCATACATATGATAATGATATATTATGAATCATCTGCCGAGTCTGCCGGAAAGAACGATATATAACATGTCTGGGTCATATTATAAAAGAAGGCTTCAAAACGCGTTTAAACAAGAGGAGCGAAACTGTTAAAAATTAGCTCAGCAGCAGACCGCAGTGCCGCACACAGGCGTGAAGGGAAGCCGTGAAATGCCTCAGCAGCGAAAGGGTTAATTTTTTTTAAAACTTTTTAAATCTTTTTTTTTTTTTTCGTTTCAGATCATTTTGATCAATTATTTTTCCGTTTTAAAACTTTTTTGTTCTGGTTTTTATTTTTAAAGTCAAACCATTCTGGTCAGTTTAGCTTTTTTTTAAAATCGTTTTGTTCTTTTTTTTTGTTCCTTGGCTTTCATACCATTTTTTTAATGTGATTAAATAAATAAAGTTGTGAAATGTATATTCATAAGAAAAAAAGATCTTTATTTAATAAAATAAAAACACGATAGAATCTCCAGAATTATCGTATCGACAGAATGAATTATCGAATCCGAAAAACAAACCAAAAATTTATTATAAAAAAATATATAAAGTATAAAAAAGTAAACCATAGTAGTTTACATCAAAACGAATAGAGTTAGACAGCTTTGAAACGAGGAGAACAGACGTTCCGAAAAAACGAAAATTTCCGAAATCACGAAAAGTCGATACGAAGAATGGTCGATATTCCGAAAACATGTACAATTCCGAAATCACGAAAAGTCGATACAAAAACCGAGTAAAGTGACACGAAAATACGAAAAAGGTCGATATTCCGAAAAAAAATGTACCCGAAAAACGAGTCGAACCGAACTGAATCGAAACAGAAATCGGTCGAAACGAGCCGAATCGAAAAGTTTAAACATCCGAAAAATCAAACCGAACAAAAAAAAAAAAATCGGTGCACAAGCCTATGTAACGGGTGTGTACTGTATAAATATGCGTGTGTGTGTGTCTTTAAGGAACATTATATGTGTATTACACTAATTCCTTACAAAAATAGATATGTTCCGGTCCCAGGGGCATTAGGTTCTTTTAGGCTAGGGTCAGAGTGGGGCAGTCGGAACGCGCGTGCAGGCGCACTAAATCACGGCGGCAGTAGCAGCACATAACGGCCAATGACGGCCAATATACGCAGTACGTGCGTACAAAAGTGCGCCGACACCACGCAACCAGCAAATGAACGCATTTTTATCAGAACGTGAAACCGCTGCTACTGACGTACAAAGTGCGCTGCGGCCGCATAGCAGCGTGTGTGCGTGATTAGGAGATGTCAGACGCTGCTAGTGTGCGGCCAACATAACGTTCAAACAGCCGGATTTCCCTAGACTTCTTTTTACCCCACCGTCATGAAATACGTCCAGAATTGCGCATCGTCTGACCACTTAAGCGTATTCCGTGAAAAAATGCGTGCGCACGCATCGACGTACATTTTGACGGTGGCTGCAGAAAATGCGCTCATCTGTCCCTAGCCTAAAGGGTTGTTGGGAGTAGTTTTTATATTTGGTTTGAGCAGCCGTTTTTATGAGGGGGTTAATATGGTAATGAGGGATGACATCACTCCCTGCTAGTTAGATCTAGGCAGTTCCCTTCCTTCCCGGGCTTATCAGAGCACGTGAGGCTTGAGAAGCAGAGGTAAGAGGTCTGACAGGCTCTCTGCTTAAAGCAGGAAGAGCTAGAAAACCCTATAAAACCCTATAAAATCCTATAGAATCCTCTTATCAAAGATGTATATAGTATAGCTGGATTAGAATCCATGTTAAACAGGTATTTTGTCTTCTTTTTTTACTTTCGTTTTTGAGTTGCAGCAGTTAGGCCCATGTCCCTGTTATAGTGTTCTATAACTATCCTTTTGTATTATATGCTCCACTAAACTTAAGGCTGTTTATTTTATTAGATGTCCTGAATAAAAGTGTGTATAGGTAGAATGTGCAGGTTTTTCATGTATATTGTGATCAGGGGGGTTCTGTACATAGCGTAATGTTATATTTTGTTGTACAGGTGGAACGTCTCCTGATATATATATTCATTCCTGTATATATGTATATTATTTTATTCAGGTATGTTCCAGTTTATTATTATTTTTATGTCTTATTGTGTATTTGTCTTGTCATTTGTAAATAATTTTGTTTATTCATGTATATGGTTATTCATATAATGTTGTAGATGTTTATCAGAGCACGTGAGGCTTGAGAAGCAGAGGTGGAACGTCTCCTGATATATATATTCATTCCTGTATATATGTATATTATTTTATTCAGAGGAGAAGCGGCGCCAGAGGCAGAGGAGTCGCCTGAAGTAAAATCCGTTCCCCAAAAAAAAGTCACATGTTGCCGGTCTCGTCCTTGCTGCACCACACCAACATACAACACAACGCAGAGTCCATCATTACGAACGGGCGGTGAGGGTGTAGGCCGGTTACACCTAGCATCTGGGAGGTTATTCCATAATTGCGGTGCTCTGTAGGAAAATGAGGATCGAGCCACTTTCTTTTTGTATTGTGGTATTGCAAGTAAGGTGCTGGTCCTGGATCGGAGGTTATAGGAGGAGGGTACTGCTGGGGGAAGCAGCCTATTCAGGTAGGGTGGTAGCTTCCCAGAGAAGCTCTTAAACACCAGGTTGGAAAGGTGAAGAGTGTGTCTAGATTCCAGCGATGGCCAGTTTAGTTCTTTTAACATGTCACAATGGTGGGTCATGTAGTTACATTGTAGCACAAAGCGACAGAATGAGTTATACAATGTAGTAAGTTCATGAAGGTGTGTTTGCGGGGCGGCTGCATACACTACATCTCCACATTCAATAGCCGGCATAAGCATTTGTTGTACAATCTGCTTTGCTACCGCGGGACTCAGGCAGGATTTGTTTCTGTACAGGGCACCTAGTTTGGGGTAAAGTTTAGATGAGAGTTTTTCGATGTGGGGCCAAAGGATAGATTTGGGTCCAGCCACATACCTAGATATTTGAGAGAAGTGACTGTGGTCAACGTGCCATTTGATTTTGTCCTGACACATAGATGGGGATTTTGGAATTTGTGTAGTTTAGGTTTTGTTCCAAAGAGCATCGTAACAGTTTTGTCAGCATTTAGAAAAAGTTTGTTATCTGCGATCCACTTTTCTCCCTCTGTGAATTGTTCTTGCAGCACGGCCTCCAGCTGCGGGAGATCTGGTTTGCTGGTATAGATTACGGTGTCGTCTGCGTACGGTGTCGTCTGTGTACAGTTGAGGCTTTGCAGACATTGGGCAGATCATTTATGAATATTGTGAATAGCAGGGGGCGAGTATTGAGCCTTGGGGTACACCGCACGTGTGTAGTGAAGGAGTTAAACCATTAAAAATGCGTATAAATAAACCATTTTTAAAAAAAAAAAACATTTGTCTAAAACGATTTTTAAAAAATACAAACTTTTTGCTGAAAATGAAAAGAAATGTGTTTTTAAAAAGAAAATGAAGATTACTACATTTTTACATTGATTCCGATAGAATTTGCCTGTTTGAACACGTTGAAGTGACACGCAGAAAATCAGGCGTTCTCACAATAGATGAAGCGTTACTTCTCTATGTGACAATGTAGCTGCCGGTGAATATCGCTGAACCGCACCGTATTCTGCCATAAATTCACCTGTATTTGGCGAGCTGACAGTAGGTGAATAGAGGGACTGCCACGAAAATGCACCTTACGGTGAAATTCACTGTTCGGTGCAATTCGGAGGTTAGTGATTAACCCCCTTATGTGTGTGATGAGTGACAAAAAGCGGAAAAGCAATTAAAAGAATAAATAAAAAGTCCAGTGTGATTAATTATCAAAATGTGAAGGAGGACATCACGAAAAAAATTTAAACAATGGTTGTGAATATAAACAGAGCAATTTGAAATAATACAGGATCTGCAATACTAAAGGGGTTATTCAAAGAGCACCGACATTTTGGTGCTCTTTCATTCGTCGCACTTCAGAGAGCTCAATTCGCCGACCCTGCGGCGAATTTAGCATTCACTGCAGGGTCCCCGAAGTACGCGGAATCGATTCGCCGATAAACTTGCCAAACGCCATCGACGATCCGCTGAAAAAAAGCTGACGAACAGGGGTTAAAAAAAAAACAGACACAAAAAAAATTAATTAATTTTTTTAAAAAAAAGGCAATTTATTAAAAGGAGTTAATAAATAAAAAAAGACAACTAATGCATGAAAATAATCCTATGAATAACAATAAAAAGTGTGTTATGAAATAATAGTATTCAGAATCAAAAATGTCACCAAAAAAATCCAGAAAGATTCCTAAAAAAATCTCTAGAAAATAAATAAGACTTTTTGCTGCAAATGAAAAGAATAAATGGTTTAATAGATATGAAAGAAAAATGGGGCATAATTTTAACATTGAAGCCTATGAGATTCTCCTGAATAAACTTGGCGAATGAAACCACTTAGGCTAGGGTCAGACTAACGCATTTTTCGCGTTGTCTGTGAAAAAGTGCGTTCGAACGAATGGACGCATTTTTTCACGGAATACGCGATAGCGGTCATATGATGCGCATTTTCGTCCGTGATTTTGTACGGATCATCAATAAAACACTTTTTGCGTCTGGACGTTATGTTGGCCGGACATTAGCAGCGTCTGACATCTCCCAATCACGCACACACGCCTCTAGCGGACGCAGCGCACTCTGTACGTCAGTACTAGCGGTTTGACGTTCTAGAAAAAATGCGTTCGTTTGCCACTTGCGTTGCGCGGACGAACTTTCGTGCGGCCGTACTTCGTGTGTTCCCCGGCATTGGACGTCATTTGCTGCTAGCACGGCCGTGATTTCGTGCGGCTTAGGCTAGGGACAGATGAGCGCATTTTCTGCAGCCACCGTCAAAATGTACGTCGATGCTTGCGCACGCATTTTTTCACGGAATACGCTTAAGTGGTCAGACGATGCGCAATTCTGGACGTATTTCATGACGGTGGGGTAAAAAGAAGTCTAGGGAAATCCGTCTGTTTGAACGTTATGTTGGCCGCACACTAGCAGCGTCTGACGTCTCCTAATCACGCAAACACGCCGCTATGCGGCCGCAGCGCACTCTGTACGTCAGTAGCAGCGGTTTCACGTTCTGATAAAAATGCGTTCATTTGCTGGTTGCGTGGTGTCGGCGCACTTTTGTACGCACGTACTGCGTATATTGGCCGTCATTGGCCGTTATGTGCTGCTACTGCCGCCGTGATTTAGAGCGTCTGCACGCGCGTTCCGACTGCCCCACTCTGACCCTAGCCTAAACGCACGTTAAAACTGCTTTCGTCTGACCCTAGCCTGGACAGCAGGGCATTTCTCTGACATTTCTCTGCTGTTCAGGGTCTGTGAATAGATTAACCATAGAGAAGCAATGGTTAATTTCACTGCCAGGGAAGATCACCGTATTTCACCAGCAATTCACCAATATTTGGCGAATCGCCAGCTATTTGAATAACCGAATGGCCACGAAATTGAACCGTACAGGAAAATTCACTGGTTGGTGCAATTCGGCTCTCTTTGAACAACCCAAGAGAAAAGGCTCCCTGGAAGCTGTATAACAACAAAACAAAACAAAAAATCACAAAAACACAGATTAGAAGTTAAGAATAAATAAATAAAAACAAAAAACAATCCTATGAGGGTTATTCAGAGAAAGGTGGAACTCTGGAGAACTTTTGGAGAAGTGAAAATTCTAGGTCAAAATAGTCGATTTGGAAAATGAGATAAACGGGAGAATTTTTCTGGTTTGGCTATTTTGACCTAGAATTTCCACTTCTCCAAAAGTTCTCCAGAGTGTCACCTTTCTCTCAATAGCCCTGTTTATGTCATATTCACGTTATGTAACCATGGTCATTGCAAAAAATAAATAAATGACCATAGCTACAGATCGTGAATATGACAAACAGGGTTATTCAGAGAAAGGTGAAACTCTGGAGAACCTTTGGAGAAGTGGAAATTCTAGGTCAAAATAGACAAACCAGAAAAATGCTCCCATTCATCTCTTTCCAAATCAGCTATTTTGACCTAGAATTTTCACTTCTCCAGAGTTTCACCTTTCTCTGAATAACCTACTCAGGGTTATTCAGAGAGAGGTGAAAAGCAGGAGAATGAAAAATTCTAGATCAATATAGCCGATAGGGAAAGTGAGATGAATGGGAGAATTTTTCTGGTTTGGCTATTTTGACCTCGAATTTTCACTTCTCCAGCCATTCTCCTGCTTTTCACCTCTCTCTGAATAACCCTGTTTATGTCATATTCACGATATGTAACTCTGGTCATTGGCAAAAACAGGTAAAAAAAAATTCTACAATAAGTATAAATAATGTACAACAATGCAACATAGTAACCGAGTCAATAAAGTAATATATATATAAAATGTATATTACCGTAAACAGCCTGTGTGTTATTACACTATTTCTAGGTTTATAATCACTTCATTACATGTAACAATGTAGCGCATCCCACATGTTTCACCTGGGGACTAAATTAAGTGATACCCACAGACACTGTAGATTTTTTTGGGACACTATCATGCTGTATGATTAAAAGGAAATCAAATCCTGGGGTTTCGGTGTGTTTTACATGTGGAGAACGCATCTCCAATACTTAAAAAATAACAAAAGCCAGAAAAAGATCTTTTTTTTTCTTTTCTTTTAAATGTAACATTGTAGATGTAAAATGTTGATTCCCCCCCCCCCTAGGTTTAGGCTAGGGTCAGACGAAAGCAGTTTTAACGTGCGTTTATCCGCACGAAATCACGGCCGTGCTAGCAGCAAATGACGTCCAATGCCGGGGAACACACGAAGTACGGCCGCACGAAAGTTCGTCCGCGCAACGCAAGTGGCAAACTAACGCATTTTGTCGAGAACGTGAAACCACTAGTACGGTCGTACAGAGTGCGCTGCGTCAGCATAGCGGCGTGTGTGCGTGATTTGGAGATGTCAGACACTGCTAATGTCCGGCTAACATAACGTCCAGATGCAAAACACGAACGCAAATGCGCATCGTATGACCGCTATCGCGTACTCCGTGAAAAAATGCGTCCATTTGTTCGAACGCACTTTTTCACAGACAACGCGAAAATGCGTTAGTCTGACCCTAGCCTTAGGCGATGGCAAGCGATTTTTTTTTTCTGAACGTACGTAGATTAAATGATGTCTTCCTACCCAGACATTGTTTTATAGTGAGCGAATAAAGGCTTCGCCCCGGGGTATGTATGAGATATTGATTTCCTCATTAGCCGGGCGTGTGTGATCCCTTAAGTAAATCTAATCCTATTACTTTGTCATGGGGGGGGGGTTCCCAATCTGCCGTTCGGTGGACGTAATAGTTTCAATATATGGCGATTACGCCGCTAATACAAATCCACGAGTACCTGACAGAGGTGGAAGCCGCAGATAAGGGTGTATCCTAAACAGGTAAAACCATCACTAAATGCAGGGAGCTAAAACTCCGGCAACCCTAGAGTTAACAGGCTGGCCATGTATTACTATGTCATGCAGAAGGGGCGCACAGGGAAAAGTGCTGCCCTGCAACATGTATAAAAGACAGGTCACCTGGGATTCCTTACCTGCAGAGTATGGATTATACATGCTGCGGGGTGGCATTTTTCATGCACTGCCCATCAGCATGAATAAATTATATGCGTCCAGGAAAATCTGGGGAGAATCTAACAACCCTAATGTGTGTATACATATATATAGGATTTCATTTCATATCAGACTTTTTCTAAGGACGCTTGGGTAACGTCAGGATTAACCGCACTTCAGCCTTTAGGCTGGGGTCAGACGAGCGCAGTTATCCCGTCCGTGTTGCCACACATTTGTACGTCCGTGGCAGCATAGCATTCTGACCAATGGAGCCCCGCACAGAAGTGCGGACGCATGACGGACTCGGCAAACGGATGCAGGTTAGGCAAGAACGTAATACTGCTAGAACGGACGTGCAGAGTGCGCCACGTCTGCATAGCTTTGTGTGTGAGTGATGGAGCGTGGTCAGACGGACTGCATTTATAAGTCCAGCATTTTTGACGGACAGAATGTTTTTTCATTGTAATTTATTTTCCCTGCTACATCCGTCAAAATATACATCAGTGGAAAACACGGACTGTTTGGCCACTACCTTGTTGTCAGTCAGTAAGTACGTCCGTACTGCACGGACACACAGTCCGTAGAAAATGCGCTCATCTGACCCTAGCCTTAACTGTAACACACAATTATATATATATATAGCCAAAAGTATCATTTCATTAACACCAAGATGATCTTAAATCCTCCAAATATGCATAAAAAAACCTAAGATGTTAATTATGTAAAAATAAAAGGAATAAGATCAGTGGTAAGAAGTGCGTTCAAGAGCGCGGAGCTTTTAAACGAGGATCTCCCCGGGATAATAATTGTTGACAAGTTGATTACTTTGAGTGTCAGAATGCAGAGGCGCTTCATTGTATACCTATTTATGATGATTTATGTTGGAGCAGAGGTGCTCTAATTACTGGCATTAATGTGTATTATGCGCAGGAGTATGACACGGTAACGAGGGGGAGATGGATTTACAGAGAGCAGCACAGAACACCGCAATGTTTATTAATCCCCTTCCCTACAAAAGACATATTGTTGAAAATAGAATTTTGAGCAGTTACATTTTAAACATGGGATGCATAGCCAACATAGAGAAACATAGTATGTGGGGGAGGCCCTAAAAAGACACCCTGAATATATGGAGGAGCCCCTAAAAAGACACCCGCACACCCTGAATATATGGAGGAGCCCCTAAAAAGACACCCACACACCCTGAATATATGGAGGAGCCCCTAAAAAGGACACCCCCACACACCCTGAATATAAGGAGGAGCCCCTA
The DNA here is from genome assembly GCA_009667805.1 of Leptobrachium leishanense. Classification (NCBI taxonomy): domain Eukaryota; kingdom Metazoa; phylum Chordata; class Amphibia; order Anura; family Megophryidae; genus Leptobrachium; species Leptobrachium leishanense. The sequence continues at coordinate 144,089,284 of CM019071.1, forward strand.
AAAAGACACCCGCACACCCTGAATATATGGAGGAGCCCCTAAAGACACCCACACACCCTGAATATATGGAGGAGCCCCTAAAAAGACACACCCTGAATATACAGTTGTGTTCAAAATTATTCAACCCCCACTGAAATTGAGTGTTTTGGCCAGTTTGACATTGAGTTTGATCATTCAGTCATCTTGCTTACAATTAAATCAAAGAGGCACGTGTAGGTCAGACAAATATAACATAACATTTATAATGAAATAACCACAAATGTCTTTTCTGTGCTCACATCATTATCAGTTTTATTCAACCCCCAAGTGACATTCAATCTTAGTACAACATCCTTTTACAGTTATAAGGCTAGGGTCAGACGAACGCATTTTTATGTTGTCTGTGAAAAAGTGCGTTCGAACGAATGGACGCATTTTTTCACAGAATACGTGATAGTGGTCATACTATGCGCATTTTCGTCCGTGATTTTGTACGGATCATCAATAAAACTCTTTTTGTGTCTGGACGTTATGTTGGCCGGACATTAGCAGCGTCTGACGTCTCCTAATCACACACACACGCCGCTAGCAGACGCAGCGCACTCTGTACGTCAGTACCTGCGGTTTCACGTTCTCGAAAAAATGCGTTCATTTTCCACTTGCGTTGCGCAGCCGGACTTTTGTGCGACCGTACTTCGTATATTGGCCGTCATTGCCCGGCATCTGCTGCTAGTGCGGCCGTGATTAAGTGCGGCTGCACGCGCGTTCGCACTGCCTCAGTCTGACCCTAGCCTAAGTACTAACAGCTTTTAAACGTGAAGCATAGCTTGACACAAGTGTCTTGCAGCGATCTACGGGTATCTTCGCCCATTCGTCATGGGCAAAAGCCTCCAGTTCAGTCACATTCTTAGGCTTGCGCACTGCAACTGCTTTCTTTAAGTCCCACCAGAGGTTCTCAATCGGATTTAAGTCAGGGGACTGCGATGGCCACTCCAAAATGTTCCAGCCTTTAATCTGCAACCATGCTCTAGTGGACTTGGAAGTATGCTTGGGATAATTGTCCTGTTGAAAGGTCCAACGTCTCCCAAGCCTCAGGTTTGTGACGGACTGCATCACATTGTCATCCAATATCTCCTGGTACTGAAGAGAATTCATGGTACCTTGCACACGCTGAAGCTTCCCTGTACCTGCAGAAGCAAAACAGCCCCAAAGCATGATTGACCCCCCGCCATGCTTCACTGTAGACAAGGTGTGCTTTTCTTCATAGGCCTTGTTCTTCCTCCTCCAAACATAGCGTTGATCCATGGGCCCAAACAGTTCTAATTTTGTTTCATCAGTCCACAGAACACTATCCCAAAACTTCTGTGGTTTGTCCACATGACTTTTGGCATACTGCAGTCGACTCTTCTTATTCTTTGGAGACAGCAAGGGGGTGCACCTGGGAGTTCTGGCATGGAGGCCTTCATTACGCAGTGTGCGCCGTATTGTCTGAGCTGAAACTTCAGTACCCACATCTGACAAATCTTTTCTCAGTTCCTCAGCAGTCACACAGGGACTTTTCTCCACTCTACGCTTCAGGTAGCGCACAGCAGTCGAAGTCAGTATCTTCTTTCTGCCACGACCAGGTAGCGTTTCAACAGTGCCCTTTGCCTTGAATTTGCGAATGATGCTTCCTATGGTCTCTCTAGGTATGTTTAACATCTTTGCAATCTTCTTATAGCCATTGCCCTTCCTGTGAAGAGTAATCACCTCTTCTCTTGTCTTCCTGGACCATTCTCTTGACTTCACCATGTTTGTAACCACACCAGTAAATGTCTAGAAGGAGCTGAGTATCACAGTCATTTTAAAGCTGCCTAATTGGTGCTTATTATGCTTTATTGCTACTCCGTGACATCCACAGGTGTTTTCAATACCTGATTGAAAACACTTGAATGAACCTCTGTTCTTCAGAGTGGTAGTCTTTAAGGGGTTGAATAATTGTGTCAATGAAGAATTCACAAAAGAAACATTTACTACTGTATTACAAAACCAATTGATGTCATTTTAGTTGCATATGGTTCTTTAAAAAGTCCTTGTAGGATTTCATTCTGAATACAATTACAAATGTCACTAAATTCCCTAAAACCCTTTACAGCATTGGGGGTTGAATAATTTTGAAAACAACTGTATGGAGGAGCCCCTAAAAACACACCCGCACACCCTGAATATATGGAGGAGCCCCTAAAAAGACTCCCACACCCCCCGAATATATGGAGGAACCCCTAAAAAGACACCCACACCCCCTGAATATATGGAGGAGCCCCTAAAAATACACCCGCACACCCGGAATATATGGGAGACCATTAGGCTAGGGTCAGACGAACGCAGTGCAAACGCGCGTGCAGCTGCACTTTATCACGGCCATAGTAGCAGCAAATGACGGGCAATATACGAAGTACGGCCGCACGAAAGTGCGGCCGCGCAACGTGAGCGGGAAACAAACGCATTTTTTCGAGAACGTGATACCGCTAGTACTGAGGTACAGAGTGCGCTGCGTCCGCTAGCGGCGTGTGTGCGTGATTAGGAGATGTCAGACGCTGCTAATGTCCGGCCAACATAACGTACAGACGCAAAAAGGGTTCTATTGACGATCCGTACGAAATCACGGACGAAAATGCGCATCGTATGACCGCTGTCGCGTATTCCGTGAAAAAATACGTCCATTCGTTCGAACGCACTTTTTCACGGACAACGCGAAAAATACGTTTGCTGACCCTAGCCTAAAAAGACACCCGCACACCCAGAATATATGGGAGACCCTAAAAAGACACCCGCACACCCTGAATATATGGAGGAACCCCTAAAAAGACACCCACACACCCTGAATATATGGAGGAGCCCCTAAAAAGACACCCACACACCCTGAATATATGGAGGAGCCCCTAAAAAGACACCTGCTCAACCTGAATATATGGAGGAGCCCCTAAAAAGACACCTGCTCAACCTGAATATATGGAGGAGACCCTAAAAAGACACCCGCACACCCTGAATATATGGAGGAGCCCCTAAAAAGACACCCGCACACCCTGAATATATGGAGGAGCCCCTAAAAAGACACCTGCTCAACCTGAATATATGGAGGAGCCCCTAAAAAGACACCCGCACACCCTGAATATATGGAGGAGCCCCTAAAAAGACACCTGCTCAACCTGAATATATGGAGGAGCCCCTAAAAAGACACCCGCACACCCTGAATATATGGAGGAACCCCTAAAAAGATGTATGAAAGGAGGTGTTCTTCACAATGAGGACTTGTCCCTCCTTACCTTAGACATACAGAGGGTAGGAGTTACTTCTGCAGACACTGACATACAGGTGCAGTAACACACACATAATTACATTCCATGGCCTCAGGTGTGAACGATTGGAGAAAAGATGAGGAGTAAAGAATAAGATGCTACTTTTAATGACTTCATACATTGCAAAGCATTTGATACAGGTCGTATAAAGCCGGCTGTTATCCAGGAAAAGATACAGTAACGGTGGAACCAATAACTCAATAACCAAACCGCAGAACATCAGATACCGTTTATGCCGTGATCCATTTAGCCTGGGCTTTTTACTTAGCGAGTTTGCATTTAGCAGCAGAAACCAGCTGATAATGATCCTCTCTCTGTAAGTAATGGCTGAAGCGGCCCTCGAGATATTTGCACTAATGCTTTTACCGTTCTGCGAAAATTTTAATAAACCGCAACTTCAAGAAAATCATAGTTTTCCTTTCTCTTCCGCGCAATTCGTGGCTGAAATTTCCCTCTTATGTATTTTAATTGCTCCATTATGCACCCCACTTCATGCCCTCTATTCACCCTCACCCAGTGTGTCCCACCTCCCCTCTTAGATTGTAAGCTCGAGCAGGGTCCTTTCTCTCACTGTTGTGTGTTTTAACTTGTAATTATATATTTGTTATTCTGCCTCCCCCAGTGTACAGCGCTACAGAACTTGTAAGCGCTTTATAAATGTAACTATTCCAGGTTAGGCCGTGGGCACACTAGGCGTTTTCTCGACGCCCGCCTGCCCCTCTCCACAAGGCTGCAAAGCGCGATCCTATGGAGGATCGCGCTTTGCAGCCCCGTCGACGCACATCCTAGCGCATCGACAGTGATGATCACAACGCTGCGCCGGGCGCCGGTAATGCGTGCTAGTGCGCACAAGAAGACGCCTAGTGTGCCCCCGGCCTTAGGGTTACCAGGTCAGCCATGTTTTCCTGGACACCTATAGTTTATTCGTGCTGATGGGCAGTGCATGAAAAATGCCACCCTGCACCATGTATAATCCATACACTACAGGCAAAGAATCCTAGGTGATCTGCCTTTTATTTCCTTCCTGCAGCATATGAATTATGCATGATGCAGGGCAGCACTTTTCCCTATGCTTCCCCCCTCCCCTGCATGAAATAGTAAGAGGTGTACAGGAATCCATGGGCAACCTGACAACCCTAGCTGATATAGTATTAAGATGCGCCCAGATACATATAAAAGTCCCACACATTAATAATACTGTAATAATGGTTAACATCTAATTCCAGCTGGATCTGAAACGTCTCATCCGGATACTGCACATCAACGCCTCCTACACATTAAATTCTGAGGCAGAGAAGAATGAGCGATTCCAAGGTCACGCATTATTCTCACTGGCAGCCAGTACGGAAAGATAATTACTGACTCCTAACACCAGGCGTCAAATTAAAATGCTTTTAAATAAACACAAAGTCAGGGTGTGTGGGTGTCTTTTTAGGGGCTCCTTCATATATTCAGGGTGTACGGGTGTCTTTTTAGGGGTTCCACTATATATTCAGGGTGTGCGGGTGTCTTTTTAGGGGCTCCTCCATATATTCAGGGTGTGCGGGTGTCTTTTTAGGGGCTCCTCCATATATTCAGGGTGTGCGGGTGTCTTTTATGGGGTTCCTCCATATATTCAGGGTGTGTGGGTGTCTTTTTAGGGGTTCCTCCATATATTCAGGGTGTGTGGGTGTCTTTTTAGGGGTTCCGCTATATATTCAGGGTGTGCGGGTGTCTTTTTTGGGGTTCCACTATATATTCAGGGTGTGCGGGTGTCTTTTTAGGGGCTCCTTCATATATTCAGGGTGTGCGGGTGTCTTTTTAGGGGCTCCTTCATATATTCAGGGTGTGTGGGTGTCTTTTTAGGGGCTCCTTCATATATTCAGGGTGTGCGGGTGCCTTTTATGGGGTTCCTCCATATATTCAGGGTGTGCGGGTGTCTTTTTAGGGGTTCCTCCATATATTCAGGGTGTACGGGTGTCTTTTTAGGGGCTCCTTCATATATTCAGGGTGTGTGGGTGTCTTTTTAGGGGCTCCTTCATATATTCAGGGTGTGTGGGTGCCTTTTATGGGGTTCCTCCATATATTCAGGGTGTGCGGGTGTCTTTTTAGGGGTTCCTCCATATATTCAGGGTGTACGGGTGTCTTTTTAGGGGCTCCTTCATATATTCAGGGTGTGTGGGTGTCTTTTTAGGGGCTCCTTCATATATTCAGGGTGTGCGGGTGTCATTTTAGGGGCTCCTTCATATATTCAGGGTGTGCGGGTGTCATTTTAGGGGTTCCTCCATATATTCAGGGTGTGCGGGTGTCTTTTTAGGGGCTCCTCCATATATTCAGGGTGTATAACAGAGCTGCACAGTATAAGGCTGGAAGACTGGTGTCAGACGAGCGCATTTTGTACAGACTGTGCGCCCGTCCAGTACGGACGCACTTTTTGATGCAAGACGCAGTAGTGGCCACACAGTCCGTTTTTTACGTTATTTAAGGCTAGGGTCAGACTAACACAGTATTAACGTGCGTTTAGCAGCACTAAATCACGGCCGTGCTAGCAGCAAATGACGTCCAATGCCGGGCAGCATACGAAGAACGGCCGCACAAAAGTGCGGCTGCGCAACGCAAGTGGCAAACGAACGCATTTTTTCGAGAACGTGATACTGCTAGTACGGACGTACAGAGTGCGCTGCGTCCGCTAGCGGCGTGTGTGCGTGATTAGGAGATGTCAGATGCTGCTAATGTCCGGCCAACATAACGTCCAGACACTAAGGCTAGGGTCAGACTAGTGCGCTTTAAACGTGCGTTCTGGCGCACTTAATTACGGCCGCACTAGCAGCAAATGGCGGGCAATGACGACCAATATACGAAGTACGGTCGCACGAAAGTCCGGCTGCGCAACGCAAGTGGCAAACGAACGCATTTTGTCGAACGTGAAACCGCTAGTACTGACGTACAGAGTGCGCTGCGTCCGCTAGCGGCGTGTGTGCGTGAATTGGGAGACGTCAGAAACTGCTAATGTCCGGCCAACATAACGTCCAGATGCAAAACTGTTTTATTGATGATCCGTACAAAATCATGAACGCAAATGCGCATCGTATGACCGCTATCGCGTATTCCGTGAAAAAATACGTCCATTCGTTCGAACGCACTTTTTCACGGACAACGCGAAAAATGCGTTAGTCTGACCCTAGCCTTAGACGGATTTAGATGGAAAATTAAATTAAAATGCAAAACCATTTTGTCCGTCAAACATGCTGGACGTATAAATACAGCCCGTCTGACCTCGTTCATCACTCACACACAAAGCTATGCGGATGTTGCGGACGCAGCGCACTCCGCACGTCCGTTCTATTAGTTTTACGTTCTTGCCTAACTTGCGTCCGTTTGCCGCGTGCGTTTTGCGCCCGCAGTTCGGTGCGGACGCACTTCGTGTGGGGGGGTTCCATTGGCGATTATTCTATGCTGTGACGGACGTTATGTGCGCAAAAACGGACGTTCACACTGCCCTCGTCTGACACCAGCCTTAAACCTCCCTGCCGGGAGTCTTTAATCTATTTATTAATATTGTTAGAAATCGCTCGCTGTAAATTTGATACTTTGCTCTAAATGTCGTTTTATTGATAAACACCCCCCCCCCCAGCCGCCTGTAAGGGATCAGATAAGGGTTCCTCACTCTGTATTCTCTGCCAGTCGAATATCTGGGGATAGAAAAGGTGTGAAGGTTTTTAGATTATTTATTTATCTTCTCAGTAATCACTTTTTGATCCATGTGTTTTATTTCGGCTGTTTCAGACATGTAAGATGTGTGGATTGTATCCGTTCTGGTTACATTGTGTCCGATCACAGAGTGTTTCTATACATACATTGTTTCCGCGGTGACGGTCGCGGTTTGGAGCTTCGCACCTGTTCCTGTGTTGCTCAGGGACTGTGCCTTTACCTCTTGTTTTATACTTTTTTGTTTTTCTGTATATGGTAAATTATTTATTGTTTTTTGGAGACGTGTCACATGACGGTTTCTCTTTCTTTATTGGGGGGGGGGGGTGTTGTTGCTCATTTAGAATTCTGAGTATCCTGTTACACACGTTAGTGAGTGTATGTTTGTGTAGAGTCGCCAGGTCCGCCATGTTTTCATGGACACATGTTAGGCTGGGGTCAGACGAGCGTGATTTCTACGGACTGTACGTCCGTGCAGTACGGACATGGTCAGTACGGATGACGCAGTAGTGGTCACACAGTCCGTTTTTTCACTGAAGTTATTTTTTGACGGATGTAGGAGGGAAAAATAAATTACAATGAAAAAACATTCTGTCCGTCAAAAATGCTGGACGTATAAATGCAGTCCGTCTGACCATGCTCCATCACTCACACACAAAGCTATGCGGACGTTGTGGACGTGGCGCACTCCGCACGTCCGTTCTAGCAGTATTACGTTCTTGCCTAACCTGCGTCCGTTTGCCGCGGCCGTTGTGCGTCCGCAGTTCAGTGCGGACGTACTTCATGTGTCAGGCTCCAATGGACTTTCTTTCATGCTATCACGGACGTACTTTTAGGCGCAATCACGGACGTGAACACTACGCTCGTCTGACACCAGCCTTACTATTTCATGCAGAGGGGGAGCACTGGGGGGGGGGGGAAATCGCTGCCCTGCAACATGTATAATTCACATGCTGCAGAAAGGAAATCAAGACAGGTCACCTGGGATTCCTTATCTGCAGCGTATGGTTTATACATGTTGCGGGGTGGCATTTTTCATGCACTGCCCTTCAGCATGTATAAATTATATGCGTCCAGGAAAACATGGCCGACCTGGCAGCCCCAGCCGTATCGTTACAGCAGAATGATCCATTTGTATACCGCAGAGTTGTAATTATTCTGCCTCCTGAAGTAGCCGACGAGCAGAATCGATAATATTTTTAAAATCTTTTAAACCTTACTCTGCATTTACAAATATTGACATTATATGAAAGCTCATGTCCAGGGCTTTATGCTGCGCACTCCCTATAGTGTTGGCCTCTGTCCACTATTAGCTTTGCCAGGTCGGTCATTTTTTTCCCTGGACACAGCTAATGTATTCATGCTGATGGGCAGCTCATGAAAAATGCCACCACGCAGCATGTTAATCATACCCTAAATTTTTTTTTAAAAAAAGTGTGTTTTGAAAAATAATAAAGTCTTAAATTTCTTTAAAAACAAATAAAAATCTTAACTTTAAAAAAAAAAACCTTTTAAAAGTTAAGATTTTTAATACTTTTTTTTTAAAGAATTTATTACATTGGACCCTATGGAATGCAGCGATCTGTGACTAGACAAATCGATAAAACGCTATGCAACAATGTCGGTGCCGCCGAATCGCAGTGAAAAATGCATTGTATTTTGCTGTTTATTTATTTGCAAAGGATTTTACCAGGAAGGATACATTGAGATTTCTCTCGTTTTCAAGTATGTCCTGGGTTCAAGAACATTGAGTGGTTACAGTTGTTACAGAAATACAAAGTAATAAAATGCAAACTATTAAAAACAAAACACAAAAATACAGATTAACATATCATGGGAAGGGCTAGAACCTTGGATTAAATTAGGGTGATTTGCAAAGTGGAAGCAGCTGGAAAGTAAGCTACAAATTTCAGACCAGCACTGGGTGGGGACGGCAGGTGGGATAGCAGAGTCCAAGAGCAGGCTCTGTGGCTGAGGGGGATGTGAGTGTGTGGCCGGGCTTGAAATTCAGAGTCCAGGAGCAACTTGAAATGATCTCTGGGCCTTTTATCTGCACATTGTAATTGGGGTAATGAGGGAATATCACACACCTGGCCATGGAACAGCTGAGAAGCCAATTGTCCCATTACCTTTGGTCCCTTAACAAGTGAGGACACATCTGCAAACTGCTGTAAGTCCTACACCGTTCACCTGAGTTGGATGTACATACCCTCAAATTAAAGCTGACAGTCTGCAGTTAAAGCACATTGTGTTTGTTTTATTCCAACTCCATTGTGGTGGTGTATAGAGCCAAAGATGTTACAATTGTGTCGCTGTCCCAATATTTCTGGACCTGACTGTATATACACTGCTCAAAAAAATAAAGGGAACACTAAGGCTAGGGTCAGACGAGCGTGATTTCTACGGACTGTACGTCCGTGCAGTACGGACATCGTCAGTACGGATGACGCAGTAGTGGCCACACAGTCCGTTTTTTCACTGAAGTTATTTTTGACGGATGTAGGAGGGAAAAATAAATTACAATGAAAAAACATTCTGTCCGTCAAAAATGCTGGACGTATAAATGCAGTCCGTCTGACCACGCTCCATCACTCACACACAAAGCTATGCGGACGTTGTGGATGTGGCGCACTCCGCACGTCCGTTCTAGCAGTATTACGTTCTTGCCTAACCTGCGTCCGTTTGCAGCGTCCGTCAGCCCCCGCACTTCTGTGCGCACGTACTTCGTGTGTGGGGCTCCATTTAACACAATTGTATGCTATCACGGACGTACTTATGTGCGGCAACACGGACGTTAACACTGCGCTCGTCTGACCCCAGCCTTAAACAACACAATGTAACTCCAAGTCAATCACGCGTCTGTGAAATCAAACTGTCGACTGTCAGTGTTGCTACCTAAGGCTAGGGTCAGACTGAGGCAGTGCGAACGTGCGTTCTGGCGCACTTAATCACGGCCGCACTAGCAGCAAATGACGGGCAATGACAGCCAATATACGAAGTACGGCCGCACGAAAGTCCGGCCGCGCAACGCAAGTGGAAAATGAACGCATTTTTTCGAGAACGTTAAACCACTAGTACTGACGTACAGAGTGCGCTGCGTCCGCTAGCGGCGTGTGTGCGTGAATTGGAGACATCAGACGCTGCTAATGTCCGGCCAACATAACGTCCAGATGCAAGAAGTGTTTTATTGATGATCCGTACAAAATCACGGATGAAACTGCGCATAGTATGACCGCTATTGCGTATTCCGTGAAAAAATACGTCCATTCTTCGAACGCACATTTTCACGGACAACGTGAAAAATGCGTTAGTCTGACCCTAGCCTAAGTGAAGTCCACATGCTGTTGTGCAAATGGAATAGACAACATGTGGGAAGCATAGGCAGGTAGCAAGACATCCCCAATAAAGGCGTGGTTCTTCAGGTGGTGACCACAGACCACTTCTCAGTTCCTATGCTTTCTGGCTGATGGTTTGGTCACTTTTGAATGCTGGTGGTGCTGTCACTCTAGTGGTAGCATGAGACGGAGTCTACAACCCTCACAAGTGGCTCAGGTAGTGCAGCTCATCCAGGATGGCACATCAATGCGAGCTGTGGCAAGAAGGTTTGCTGTGTCTGTCAGCGTAGTGTCCAGAGCATGGAGGCGCTACCAGGAGACAGGCCAGTAGATCAGGAGACGTGGAGGAGGCCGTAGGAGGGCAACAACCCAGCAGCAGGACCGCTACCTCTGCCTTTGTGCAAGGAGGGACAGGAGGAGCACTGCCAGAGCCCTGAAAAATGACCTCCTGCGGGCCACAAATGTGCATGTGGCTGCTCAAACGGTCAGAAACAGACTCCATGAGGGTGGTATGAGGGCCCGACGTCCACACGTGGGGGTTGTGCTTACAGCCCAACACCGTACAGGACGTTTGGCATTTGCCAGAGAACACCAAGATTGGCAGCTTCGCCACTGGCGCCCTGTGCTCTTCACAGATGAAAGCAGCTTCACACTGAGCACATGTGACAGACGTGACAGGGTGTGGAGAAGCCGTGGAGAACGTTCTGCTGCCTGCAACATCCTCCAGCATGACCGGTTTGGCAGTGGGTCAGTAATGGTGTGGGGTGGCATTTCTTTAGGGGGCCGCACAGCCCTCCATGTGCTCGCCAGAGGTAGCCTGACTGCCATTAGGTACCGAGATGAGATCCTCAGACCCCTTGTGAGACCATATGCTGGTGCGGTTGGCCCTGGGTTCCTCCTAATGCAAGACAATGCTAGACCTCATGTGGCTGGAGTGTGTCAGCAGTTCCTGCAAGACAAAGGCATTGATGCTATGGACCGGCCCGCCCGTTCCCCAGACCTGAATCCAAACGTTGCACCACAGACTGTCCAGGAGTTGGGGGATGCTTTAGTCCAGGTGTGGGAGGAGGAGATCCCTCAGGAGACCATCCGCCACCTCATCAGGAGCATGCCCAGGCGTTGTAGGGAGGTCATACAGGCACGTGGAGTAACACACTACTGAGCCTCATTTTGACTTGTTTGAAGGACATTACTTCAAAATTGGATCAGCCTGTAGTGTTGTTTTCCACTTTAATGTTGAGTGTAACTCCAAATCCAGACCTCCATGGGTTAATCAATTTGATTCCCATTGATAATGTTTGTGTGATTTTGTTGTCGGCACATTCGGCTACACAATGTAACGACCCCAGTATTTAATAAGACGATTTCATTCATTCACATCTAGCAGGTCTTATTATTACAGCCAGACACACGTGCGTACACAATCTGTAGCTGTGCTTGTGTACGTGGTAGCAATACCCACGTATAACCCTGTCTCCGGGAACGTCAAGCTCCTGCAGGCTCAGTGTGTATGTGATAGGAATCCACTTAGTGTTTATCACATAAATCATTACAAGACACAAAATATTAACCCAAATAACTTTATTAACACTAAGATTTATGCAAAGGGAAAACACCGGCACCTTGCCCCCCCCCCCCGGCCGTCACCTCTGCACGCATTCAGCCCCCTCCCCGCACTGCGCTGCCTGCCGCGCCGAGGAGCTACAAAGGAAAAGGGCAAAAATATCAACAGGAATGATATCAATAACTGAGCATACACATGTACCCAGACCCACCGAGGATTCACTGGTGCTGTCGGTTATTTCTTATACACCGCCTGGCCAAAATAAAGTCACCCCCTGTAATATGTGTGTAACAGATCTCTGTGCCTGACTGGGTCACACTGTCAATGCCGCTTCCTTGCCGGACCCCAGTGTTCTCCTCGTGACTCTTGTGTCTTTCTCCAGTCCTTAGCTGTAGCTTAAAGACGGGTACACGTTGAAAGCTTTGCTACCGTCCCCCAGAAAAAAGCCGTGGCTGGAGATCTGGAGGTTTTCATTGAAACAGTAAACAGAATATCATTGCTACCCACACCAATGAGTCGTGACTGCATGTAGGGTCAGAACAGAACTGGTTTTAATTGGGGACAGGCACACATATATTTATACGGTCACACATGGGTTATTTACAGACACAAAACCTCCCCTAGAAACTGTTGGGAGACATAATTGTTAAGGATCCTGGTACCCCCAAGCTCAAGAACCTCCGTCTGGGTGTCCCTTTTCACTGTACAAGGAGCTGCTCGTACCCCCACAGAGTAGACGACACAAACTGTGAGATCAATCCTTGCCTCTTGAACACCAAAATGAAGAATGCCTTTATTCAGAGCTTTTTCAGTTACAGACACTCCAACGTAAAAACCACACCCCTGCGTTTCTCTACACGAGATTCCCCAAAGCCTTCCCCTACACAAACCCACATGCACATACATACTGGTCTCCTAACAAAGGAAACTGGTAAAGAGCTCTGGTTACAGCCAGAGCTGGGGGAAGGGGTGGGATCAGGGCAAATGTTTACAGATTACACATGGGGGAAAAAAAACTTGTCTCACACAACATTTTACACTAAATACAGAGCAATGAAATGTAAGGAAAAATAAATGCAAATAAACATTGGGGTGGCCATTTCATCACAATAATTAACTAGGACAAATGGCAATCGTGATTGACAAACAGATAACAGTTTAAAACAACAGATAACGGGCAGTGTTTGCCTGACAAGGCAGATTAACACTTCTCAAATAGACAATGATATTCTTACATAACACAGATTACAAAACACTCTGCATCCTATGAATATACCTCCAAGTCCATGCACCCCAAGTCCAAAGTGATTTACGTCACAATGTGGTTGTGTCGCCTTTTGTTGTGTTTGCGGCACGCATTCTTCACGGTATCATTTCGATAAGCTCAGGCAATGCTGCAGCATCTATTGGCATCCAGAGTGGCCTTAAAGTTGTGGCAAAATCTTGTATTTTTTTTTTTTGTGAAAGGATTTTACCAGGAAGGATACATTAAGATTTCTCTTGTTTTCAAGTATGTCCTGGGTGGCGAGTATGTACCGTTAGGTGTCTTGCCAAGGACACTTACTGGAGAGGTTGCTCGCTGGGATTGAGCCCATGACTCCACAGGCTCTCTCCATGCAGAGCAGTGACATTACCTCTTCTCCACCCAGCCGGTACACCAGCAACCCCCATAGAGAAGCAATGCTTCGTCTATTCAGAGAACACAAACCAGCAGTGAAAAGTTCCCACCAAACTCAGGCAAATTAACAGCTTAATAGACAAATTGACTAACTGTAAATTTCCCATATGGTGAAATTCATCTTATTAGAGCAATTCCGTGGCAAATTCAGACCTTAGTGAATAATCCCTTTTTTCTGAGAATTATTTTCAGAGGTTTTTTTTTTAAAGCCTAACCATGTAATCTCACACTGGAGCCTGTATTTTTGGCCAAAAACTGAGCAGCGCCGGGTGGCAGGTGAATTCCTCTCAGCCAGCTGACTCCCTGCAGAATTTCCTAAAGATTGAGCACAGCAGGGGCAGAGTACAAAGGGTGAGGAGTTCACAGGGAGTGAGGACCCCCAGACCATCAGCTCCTCGCAACAAATTATCCAAAGCAATCTGAAATATATTGAGAAATACTCCGTGCAGAACGACCCACCGGTATAACTGCCGACACCTCAACAGCCCAAGCACAGACACTAACGCAAAGGAATGTCGATGGAGGCGGAGCCAGAAACTAGCATATCCACAAACAGGGTTATTCAAAAAGATCCGAATTGCTGGCGAAAGGTAATCGAACAGTGAAATTCAGCGTTCGGTTACCTTTCTTGGCCATTCGGCTATGCAGAGAGCAGGCAGTTCGCCAAATGTTGGTGAATTGGCTGCACATACGGTGCCTGTTCGAGGGCAGTGAATCCCCATAGAGAAGCAATGCTTCGTCTATTCAGAGAACACAAACCAGCAGTGAAAAGTTCCCGAAATGCCCTGCCATTCGGTGGTTTCATTCGACAGGTTTATTCAGACGAATCCCATAGGCTTCAATGTTAAGGCTAGGGTCAGACGAACGCATTTTTCGCGTCGTTTCGTGAAAAAGTGCGTTTGAACGAATGGACGTATTTTTTCACGGAATACGCGATAGCGGTCATACGACGCGCATTTTCGTCCGTGATTTTGTACGGATCATCAATAAAACCCTTTTTGCGTCTGGACGTTATGTTGGCCGGACATTAGCAGCGTCTGACATCTCCTAATCACGCACACACGCCGCTAGCGGACGCAGCGCACTCTGTACGACCGTACTAGTGGTTTGACGTTCTTGAAAAAATGCGTTAGTTTGCCACTTGCGTTGCGCGGCCGCACTTTCGTGCGGACGTTCTTCGTATACTGCCCAGCATTGGACGTAATTTGCTGCTAGCACGGCCGTGATTAAGTGCGCCTAAGGCTAGGGACAGATGAGCGCATTTTCTGCAGCCACCGTCAAAATGTACGTCGATGCGTGCGCACGCATTTTTTCACGGAATACGCTTAAGTGGTCAGACGATGCGCAATTCTGGACGTATTTCATGACGATGGGGTGAAAAGAAGTCTAGGGAAATCCGGCTGTTTGAACGTTATGTTGGCCGCACACTAGCAGCGTCTGACATCTCCTAATCACGCACACACGCTGCTATGCGGCCGCAGCGCACTTTGTACGTCAGTAGCAGCGGTTTCACGTTCTGATAAAAATGAGTTCATTTGCTGGTTGCGTGGTGTCGGCGCACTTTCGTACGCACGTACTGCGTATATTGGCCGTCATTGGCCGTTATGTGCTGCTACTGCCGCCGTGATTTAGTGCGCCTGCACGCGCGTTCCGACTGCCCCACTCTGACCCTAGCCTTAACACACGTTAAAACTGCGTTCGTCTGACCCTAGCCTAAAAATATTCCCGTTTTAACTCCATGTCTAATAAACCGTTCATTATATTCTGCAGTAAAATGTTTTTTTGGATCTTTTTAGGCATTTTTCTGTATTTTTTCGCGATATTATTATTTTTTTATTTTTTTTATAAATCGTGTTTTCTCTTTTCTGTAACAGCCCTCTTTATTATCATTCATTGGATTTTATATGTAAATTTCAGACATTTTCGTTCTGTAGTTTCTTTGCAAACAGCGTTTTAATTTTCAAACATTTAAGCGTACGTTTTTTTTTTCTTTCACTCCATTCGTCTGTGGTGTCGGGTTATTCTGGCGGATGCTCTGTGCTCTGATTGGTTCCTGCTCGGGTTTCTCCGGCGTGTTCGGCAGGGTTAAACCAGATGTTCTTGCAGGTTTCGGTGTGCGTTCGCTGGGTTTTGCGGTGAGTTTTCAGCGGGTTTGCGGCGGCTTTTCCCTGCACTACGACGGCCCTGTGGAGCTTGCTGAATACACCGCAGGGTCGCCGAAATGGGATCGCCAAAACGTACCGAAGAGAATGAAGAGTCACCGAACGTGCGGTGACTTTTCGATTCTCTTTGAATAACCCTGAAAGGATCTTATTTACAGTGAGCGATTTCTGACAGCATTTATTTTAGTTTACAGACTCACTGCTGGGAGGTTTATTACTGTGCAGCTCTGTTATACACCGGCACACCCTGAATATATGGAATAACCCCTAAAACACACCCACACACCCTGAATATATGGAGGAGCCCCTAAAAAGACACCGCACACCCTGAATATATGGAATAACCCCTAAAACACACCCACACACCCTGAATATATGGAGGAGCCCCTAAAAAGACACCGCACACCCTGAATATATGGAAAACTCCTAAAACACACCCTGAATATATGGAGAAACCCCTAAAAAGACACCCGCACATCCTGAATATATGGAGGAGCCCCTAAAAACACACCCTGAATATATGGAGGAGCCCCTAAAAAGACACCCACACACCCTGAATATATGGAGGAGCCCCTAAAAAGACACCCGCACACCCTGAATATATGGAGGAACCCCTAAAACACACCCGCACACCCTGAATATATGGAGGAACCCCTAAAAAGACACCCACACACCCTGAATATAAGGAGGAGCCCCTAAAAAGACACCCACACACCCTGAATATATGGAGGAGCCCCTAAAAACACACCCTGAATATATGGAGGAGCCCCTAAAAAGACACCCACACACCCTGAATATATGGAGGAACCCCTAAAAACACACACCCTGAATATATGGAGGAGCCCCTAAAAAGACACCCGCACACCCTGAATATGTGGAAGAGTCCCTAAAAGGAAAAACATTGGAGAAAGAAAATAGGGATACTGGGATTTGGGCCCTAAGGCTAGGGTTAGACGAAAGCATTTTTCCCCGCGAATGTGAAAAAGTGCGTCAGACGACGCGCATTTTCGGTCGTGATTTTGTATGGCTCGTCAATAAAACTCTTTTTGCGTCTGGACGTTATGTAGGCTGGACATTAGCAGCGTCTGACATCTCCTAATCACGCAAACACGCCGCTATGCCGCAGCTGCGCACTCAGTACGTCAGTACTAGCGGTTCAGCGTTCTCAGAAAAATGCGTTCAAATTCCACTTGCGTTGCACGGCCGGACTTTTGTGTGGCCGTACATCGTATATTGGCCGTCATTGCCCGTCATCTGCTGCTAGTGCGGCCGTAATTATGTGCGCCAGAACGCACGTTAAAAGTGCGCTGGTCTGACCCCAGCCTTATTTCTAGGCTGCTCTATTGTATGGTTAGTATTGTATTATTTTTAACCAATTATCACAATCTGCAAACTTCTTTTTGATTAGTAACTGTGTATAATGCGATACAAATGTAACAATAATTCTATAAGTTCCTCCAGATCAAGGGCATAATGATATACCGTAGGTGCGCAGGGGGTGTGTGGGGGGGGGGGTGCACAGGGGGTGTGCCCAGCCCGGGCACACCCTATTGGTTGATTTCACTTCTGACATTGATATGAGACGTCTGTTATCTGGTTCATGATGAACATAAAACCTTTCTGTGTCCGAGTTACAGGATTGTTATTTCTAATGAAAAATCTGCATCTTGTGCAAAATCTTCTAAACAGAAGTTACCAGTTAACTGTTTAATGGGTGCACACCCCAATGTAACAGGATGCGCGTGCCGGTATATGTGTGTGTCGCGCGTGTCAAATGTATCAATAATTAAAAATCTACTGGAAACCTAACTTTTTTTTATTAAAAAGGCGTTCATGGAACCTGATAAAGTATCATTAAACGCCCCCTGTACCGCTTTGTCGTCCTGATAGGGTGAGCGGCGCTTGGTTCAGAAAATTGGAAATAACCCTTTCAAAATTGATATGCTATTAACCATGTGCATGTTGGACGGCTGGCGGGTACATAGAAATCGGCCACGCACAATGCATGTATCGGTTAACAAAACAAACGCAGGTGATTCCTCTGAGGGCCGGCAGGGATCTCCTCTGCGGATGGTACACTAAAGGGTTAATTTAGTGTATGCAAATAAAGGCTGGAGCTGGTGGCGTGCGGCCACACGGCCTGCGGCGCCCCGGGCTGATTTGCATGTGCGGATCGGCAAGGGGAAGAAAATGAAAATATACAAGGAATGAAAGCCTGCGACGGAGGCCGACGTCTGCCTGCGAGGTGCCGGCTGCTGCGGATACAAGAACAACAACAACATACACCGCTTGAAAGGAACCGGAATACAGCGCAGCAGGAGGGTGATAAGGGGGGGAACCACCTAAATAAACTCCTGATCAGCGGTTTGTAGGGACCGGACTGCGCGCATTCCTCGATACAGCTGCAGCGATGGATACAGTGTAACGATACGGAATGTTTCCTGCTGCAGCATCGCTGAGCATCTCCAGGATCTCGCGTGACTCCATGGAAACATGCAACTCATGTATGTATTGCCGTGTGTATGTCCGCTACCTCGGGAGGGCTGACCACCCTCCTTGCTCTCCAGCCCCTCCCTGTCACAGGTGCCTCGCTGCAGGACCTAGTTAACCCTTGCACTGCAGAGAGATGCAGGAAGATGCTTGTCCAGAGTAAAGGGGAGCAGGCATTCTGTTGCAGGGCTGACTTCCGAATTCTTGGGGCCCCTTACTTACTAAACCATCGGTCGGGGCCCCTTGCCATCAGTAGACTGAGTTTTTTTATTAAAGTAAACTTAGTTTGGCTTCTTACCCTCCAATAAGGGGGCGCTCTGCACCTCTACCTGCAGATCACACTAAGTGATGAGTCAGGATTGCTCTCCTGGCCTCAAATGTAACGGCCCACCGGGAAATCTGTTGATCTCTTGCTGGGTCAGTAGGTGGCATGGGGTACCCTTATGTCTATGGCACAAACTACACAGGGTTTGGCCAGCAGCCACTGAACATACCATGGCCTGTCCTCCTCCCTTATGGCTTAACCGTTAGGTTGGCATAGTGTACGACCTGCCACGGTGGGGTACGTTGACGTTCTGGAAGGATTATCCAATGTATGATCATATTTTGTAACCAAATCCTCATCGTTTATTCCTAAATCGGGTGTTTTTTACATCTTGAAGACTCTATTAAAGCCGAGCCCTCTAAATCTGCTACAATATATATTTATAGACCCATGTTATAGAGAAGCCCCCCCCACACTTTCCATGCAATCATGGTGCTCGCCGAGCCTGTATTTCCCTTGTATTTCCATGCCCGGTGATCCAGGCTCAGGCTGGTGCGATGCCGACTGCAGCGTGGATTTAGGCATCTGGTAACACAAGACCCCCATCATCCAGCCCTGCGTTGCAGAGACCCCCATCAGCCAGCGCTGCTTTGCAGAGACCCCCATCAGCCAGCGCTGCTTTGCAGAGACCCCCATCAGCCAGCCCCATGTTGCACAGACCCCCAACAGCCAGCGCTGCTTTGCAGAGACCCCCATCAGCCAGCCCTATGTTGCACAGACCCCCTACATGCACTGCACATGCTCCTCCCCAGGTAGACATTCCATTACCTCTGGCCGGCGTCGCTCGTTAAGGAGCCCATGATCCGGGCTGGCAGCAGCGGGCTCACCCCGTTCAGGTCCTCGATGGTGACCGGTGGGACGATTTTGGAATTGGTGCTGATGTCGGATGGAGAATTCCTCATCTTGGCTCTCGTCATCCCATCAGCTGGGCGGCCGGGGTCGTCGGTCCCGTCTCTTAACGCACGTGCAGGGGAATCATCATCATCATCATCATCAGCATCAGCTCCATCACACCGCCTGCATCTCCGCGCTGCAGACAAGCACCACCTATTTTATACTTCTCCCTGGCTCCCTGCGGTGAGATGAGCCGTCCTCCTTCACAGGATATTCCAGGCAGAGCCTGCTGCTGGCCTGCTGGAGGGATGCGTGCACTCGCTCACCCTGAGGATGCTCAATACACCACCCACACCCCCAAATCCCACCACACCCAGCCAGCACCATGCAGCCTCCTCCCCGTCCATGCAGCCTGCCCACTTACATGTCTGCATCCAGGGGAAGTTGTACATCACCATGGAATAGGCTAGTGCTATTGCAATATATATATATATATATCTATACATGTGTTTAAAATATAGGAGTGTATAAATATTTATCAGTATACACACACATATACATCCACTCATACATATATATTCACAAATATCAATCTATACATTCACACACACTTATATACACACAAACATGTACGCACTCATATATATTCACAAATCTATCATATATATATACATAAACACACATTCAAATATATATACTGTGTGTGTTTGTATATATTCACAAAATATATACTTGAATTTTGGTGGAGGGCAAAAAATGTTTTTTGTTTTTTTTTTGCAGTGTGGAGGCTTTAAGGCCAAACGAACGCATTATTCGCAGCGACCGTCAAAAGGTGCGTCCGAACGCATTGATGTATTTTTTCACGGAACGCGCAAAAACGGTCAGACGACGCGCATTTTCGTGCGTGAATTTTTACGGATCGTCAATGAAACCCTTTTTGCGTCTGGACGTTACGTAGGCGATATTATTACGTTGGCGATTATGTAGGACGATATTAGCAGCGTCTGACGTCTCCTAATCACACACACACGCCGCTAGCGGGCGCAGCGCACTCTGTACGTCAGTACTAGCGGTTCTGCGTTCTCGAAAAAATGCGTTCATTTTCCACTTGCGTTGCGCGGCCGGACTTTCGTGCGGCTGTACTTCGTATATTGGCCATCATTGCGCGTCATTTGCTGCTAGTGCGGCCGTGATTAAGTGCGCCAGAACGCACATTAAAAATGCGTTAGTCTGACCCCAGCCTTAATCTCATTTTTTGCCGTCCACCACAACTTTAAATAAGTATTGATTTGCCTTAGGCCGTGACCAGTTGCAGTTTGATGCTTAATTAACCCCTATCTCCTGCTGATGGGGGCACAATAAACCTGAAACAGCGCTGTCCAGGAGTGACAGTGACCTGTTGCATAAACCTGAACTCTGCTAAAAAAAAAAGAAAAAAAAAAAAACATCTAGTATGGAGGGTTCTGTGAAAACAAACCCAGGATGCAAAAAAATTAGAAAATTGCAAACATCATTTGCATATCCTACCCAGAATTCTGTGCTGCACATGGGGTAACGTAGCACATGAGCTCTGGGATGAGTAAATGGCCTCTGCAACTATTCTATATATAATAAAGTTTATAGTTGCAGAGGCCATTTACACATCCCAGCAATTCAAAGAACTGCATCACAGAGCTCATGTGCTACATTCCCCATGTGCAGCACAGAATTCTGGGTAGGACATGCAAATGAAGGCCAAAGCTTCTCACTTTTTTCGCATCTAGGCTCTGTAATAACACAGAACCCGCCATGTCCAATGCCGCGCCTTATTAAATGGCTTTTTATAGCAAAGGCCAGGTTATGCAACCAGGAGTTATCCCTCCTGTACAGCTGTTTCAGGCCTTACTGTGCCCTCATCAGCAGGAGATAGAATGTAACTGGTTGCTATTTATGTTTAGCCCTAGGGGAAATTAGTAAGCATTTCAATTGTGGTGGAATCTTTTAATCTCACTTTTTTGCCCTCCACCACAATTACTGTGAGGTTTATTGCTGTGGAGCTCTGTGATATGCTCATACACACCGCACATTACTGTGGGGTGAACCGGAGGTATTAGGACCCTGGACTTCTTTTTTTTTGACTGTCATAAGCATTTTGCGTTTCAGCACCCTCTGATTTACAAATTAAGCAACGACTAACTTTTATCTTCAAAAAAAATACAAATATTAAGCCCAACCCCAAAACGTGCACACGTACTAAGCCCGACCCTAAAACATGCACACGTACTAAGCCCAACCCTAAAACATGCACACGTACTAAGCCCGACCCTAAAACATGCACACGTACTAAGCCCAACCCTAAAACGTGCATACGTACTAAGCCCAACCCTAAAACGTGCATACGTACTAAGCCCAACCCTAAAACGTGCATACGTACTAAGCCCGACCCTAAAACATGCACACGTACTAAGCCCAACCCTAAAACGTGCATACGTACTAAGCCCAACCCTAAAACATGCACACGTACTAAGCCCAACCCTAAAACATGCACACGTACTAAGCCCAACCCTAAAACGTGCATACGTACTAAGCCCAACCCTAAAACGTGCATACGTACTAAGCCCAGCCCAAAAACCTGCACACGTACTAAGCCCAGCCCTAAAACCTGCAAACGTACTAAGCCCAACCCTTAAACATGCACATGTACTAAGCCTAACAATAAAACAAGTTCAAGTACAAACCCTAACTTTAAAATGAAAACAATAACTAATTCTAACAAAAATATGGTAATAGTAACCCTAAAACAAGTACACGTACAAATCCCAACCCTAAAAGAAGGCCACGTATTAAGCTCAACCCTAAAAGAAGCACACGTATTAAGCCCAACCCTAAAACAAGCACACATATTAAGCCCAACCCTAAAACAAGCACACGTATTTAAGCCCAACCCTAAAACAAGCACACGTATTAAGCCCAACCCTAAAACAAGCACACGTATTAAGCCCAACCCTAAAACAAGCACATGCAGGGCCACCATCAGGGCATTATGCCCCATGCTGCCGTAAGGGGCCCGGGGGGCGCCGCCCGTCGGCAGCGGTGGCGCCCTCTTTGAGCTCCGGTCAGGGGCGGACTGACCCGTCGGGCCCTCGGGCACTGCCTGAGGCCCCGCGGGTCAGTAGGGCCCCAGTTTTTGTAGGTGCGCGCGCATCACGTGAGGGGCGGCATCAATCCAGCGTGCACTCTTCCTGTTTTAGAATGTGGGGCCCCAGGTAGGCAAGCTGCAGGGTCGCGGATGCAGCGGTTAGGTAGTGTGCAGCTGGGCCGGCTGCCACGGACAACCTGAGATGACCTTTCCTTCGGAACTTGCCTACAAAAACCGGGCCCCTACCGACCGAACGTGGGGCCCCAGGTAGATATGCAGCGATCTGTAATGAAATGGGGGGGAATGATCTAATGAAATGGGGGGGAATGATCGGACTAATGAAATGGGGGGGGATGATCTGACTAATGAAATGGGGGGGAATGATCTGTAATGAAATGGGGGGGAATGATCGGACTAATGAAATGGGGGGGAATGATCGGACTAATGAAATGGGGGGGAATGATCTGACGAATGAAATGGGGGGGAATGATCTGACTAATGAAATGGGGGGTAATAATCTGGCAAATGAAATGCTGGGGGGATAATATATGTACCTATATTCAATTACTGAGTAACCCCCTTAAAATAGAAGGACTATTGCTTCTGTCTACTTCTCTGGATACCAATCCTACTATAAGCTATCTATACACTGCCTACCTTTTTTTGGGGGTAAAAAGATGAAAAATTAAATGCTGGGGGGGTTGAATAAATCGGTACATTACTGTGAGTTTTATTTCTGTGATACGCTCATACTCACTGCACATTGCTGTGAGTTTTATTGCTGTGGAGCTGTGTTATGTCCTTTTGTTGTGGAAGGGGTCGAAAGAATTTTAAAGGTTGAAGAAGTTTACGGGGGGGGGCCCCATCGTGAGGTTCTGTCATGATCCACCTGGGCTGCTGTCAGGGATCGCATATTTTTAACCCTGGCAGCCCCTTTTTCCCATGTGTTACATAGGTTTCAGCCAATTCCATAGGAACCTATGTAACACATGGGAAAAGGGGCTGCCAGGGTTAAAATATGCGATCCCTGACAGCAACCCAGGTGGATCATGACAGGTTCAGTAAGGGGCCCCATCATTTCTGATGGCTGCCCTGAGCACACGTATAAAGTCCAACCCTAAAACAAGCACACGTATTATGCTAACCCCAGGGCTTAGTTTGTGGGGTGAACCGGAGGTATTAGGACCCTGGACTTCTTTTTTTTTTACTGTCATAAGCATTTTGCGTTTCAGCACCCTCTGATTTACAAATTAAGCAACGACAAACTTTTATCTTAAAACAAATACAAATATTAAGCCCAACCCCAAAACGTGCACACGTACTAAGCCCAACCCCAAAACGTGCACACGTACTAAGCCCAACCCCAAAACGTGCACACGTACTAAGCCCAACCCCAAAACGTGCACACGTACTAAGCCCAACCCCAAAACATGCACACGTACTAAGCCCAACCCCAAAACGTGCACACGTACTAAGCCCAACCCCAAAACGTGCACACGTACTAAGCCCAACCCCAAAACGTGCACACGTACTAAGCCCAACCCCAAAACGTGCACACGTACTAAGCCCAACCCCAAAACGTGCACACGTACTAAGCCCAACCCCAAAACGTGCACACGTACTAAGCCCAACCCCAAAACGTGCACACGTACTAAGCCCGACCCTAAAATGTGCACACGTACTAAACCCTAAAACGTGCACACTTACTAAGCCCAACCCTAAAACCTGCAAACGTACCAAGCCCAACCCTTAAACCTGCACATGTACTAAGCCTAACAATAAAAGAAGTTCAAGTACAAACCCTAACTTTAAAATGAACACCATAACTAATTCTAACAATAACAAATCTGGTAATAGTAACCCTAAAACAAGTAACGTACAAAGCCCAACCCTAGAACAAGTACACCTATTAAGCCCAACCCTAAAACAAGCACACGTACTAGCCCTAAACCAAATACTAACCCCAGCCCTAAAAGTAGAACAAGTGTTGTTTTTGTGCCATACTTGCGTCATAAAAATGATGCGAATATGAAGTTCCCGGAAGGATCCCGCTTCATTCCACAGTCACTAGCTATTCTAACGCCACCCTGTCCCTGTCCCTGTATAATGTGCTCCTCTGAAAGGTAATGGACATTCCACTCCATGTCACGCTGCTTGCCCTGCGTTACTCCGCCATATGCGCCCTCAGATTGGCTCGTGAAGTCGGTTTACTGGAACAATCACATAATAACAACATCAACAACACTCTGCCTCTCCATTACAGGGTCTCCGCGGGACAGAGCCTTCCTCATCAACACGTCCTGGAGTCGGATTCCGATGGTGCAATTATCATCTGTAACGAGTTTAATGTAAAGCGAAGCACGGAGCACTTTGACGATTTAATTGGCAACCAAGAGCTTGTAAAGTACAGAACATTAGCGGGTGTTTTAATCCATCCCAGGGAAAAAGCGAGAGGAGGAATCCACCTCACTGGAAAGCCGAGGCACAGATCACAACATCTAACAAAGGGTTAAATAATTACTAGAGATGTGTAATTTGTTTTGTTCCGAAGCGAAATGCGGACGAAATTAACCATTTTCCTATTTCGGGAGCATTTCCGAAAACAAAATATCAACCATCTGAAAACTACGGATCGCAATGTGTGTATTCATATGCTGCATTGTACTACAGAGAGGTGGTGCCCGGCAGTGTGCGGATTCATATGCTGCATTATACTACAGAGAGGTGGTGCCCGGCAGTGTGCGGATTCATATGCTGCATTATACTGCAGAGAGGTGCTGCCCGGCAGTGTGCGGATTCATATGCTGCATTATACTGCAGAGAGGTGCTGCCCGGCAGTGTGCGGATTCATATGCTGCATTATACTGCAGAGAGGTGCTGCCCGGCAGTGTGCGGATTCATATGCTGCATTATACTGCAGAGAGGTGCTGCCCGGCAGTGTGCGGATTCATATGCTGCATTATACTGCAGAGAGGTGCTGCCCGGCAGTGTGCGGATTCATATGCTGCATTATACTGCAGAGAGGTGCTGCCCGGCAGTGTGCGGATTCATATGCTGCATTATACTGCAGAGAGGTGCTGCCCGGCAGTCTGCGGATTCATATGCTGCATTATACTGCAGGGAGGTGCTGCCCGGCAGTGTGCGGATTCATATGCTGCATTATACTGCAGAGAGGTGCTGCCCGGCAGTGTGCGGATTCATATGCTGCATTATACTGCAGAGAGGTGCTGCCCGGCAGTCTGCGGATTCATATGCTGCATTATACTGCAGGGAGGTGCTGCCCGGCAGTGTGCGGATTCATATGCTGCATTATACTGCAGAGAGGTGCTTGCCCGGGCAGGTGCGGATTCATATGCTGCATTATACTGCAGAGAGGTGCTGCCCCGGCGTGTGCGGATTCATATGCTGCATTATACTGCAGAGAGGGGCTGCCTGGCAGTGTGCGGATTCATATGTTGCATTATACTGCAGAGAGGTGCTGCCCGGCAGTGTGCGGATTCATATGCTGCTTATACTGCAGAGAGGTGCTGCCCGGCAGTCTGCGGATTCATATGCTGCATTATACTGCAGGGAGGTGCTGCCCGGCAGTGTGCGGATTCATATGCTGCATTATACTGCAGAGAGGTGCTGCCCGGCAGTGTGCGGATTCATATGCTGCATTATACTGCAGAGAGGTGCTGCCCGGCAGTGTGCGAATTCATATGCTGCATTAGGCTAGGGTCAGACGAACGCATTTTCGCGTTGTCTGTGAAAAAGTGCGTTCGAACGAATGGACGCATTTTTTCACGGAGTATGCGATAGCGGTCATACGATGCACCTTTTCGTCCGTGATTTTGTACGGATCATCAATAAAACCCTTTTTGTGTCTGGACGTTATGTTGGCCGGACATTAGTAGCGTCTGACGTCTCCCAATCACGCACACACGCCTCTAGCGGACGCAGCGCACTCTGTACGTCCGTACTAGAGGTTTGACGTTCTAGAAAAAATGCGTTCGTTTGCCACTTGCGTTGCGCGGACGAACTTACGTGCGGCCGTACTTCGTGTGTTCCCCGGCATTGGACGTCATTTGCTGCTAGCACGGCCGTGATTTTGTGCGTCTCAGGCTAGGGTCAGACTGAGGCAGTGCGAACGCGCGTTCTGGCGCACATAATCACGGCCGCACTAGCAGCAGATGCCGGGCAATGACGGACAATATCCGAAGTACGGTCGCACAAAAGTCCGGCCGCGCAACGCAAGTGGAAAATGAACGCATTTTTTCGAGAACGTTAAACCGCTGGTACTGACGTACAGAGTGCGCTGCGGCCGCATAGCAGCGTGTGTGCGTGATTAGGAGACATCAGACGCTGCTAGTGTGCGGCCAACATAACGTTCAAACAGCCGGATTTCCCTAGACTTCTTTTCACCCCATCGTCATGAAATACGTCCAGAATTGCGCATCGTCTGACCACTTAAGCGTATTCCGTGAAAAAATGCGTGCGCACGCATCGACGTACATTTTGACGGTGGCCGCAGAAAATGCGCTCATCTGTCCCTAGCCTAAACGCACGTTAAAACTGCTTTCGTCTGACCCTAGCCTAATACTGCAGAGAGGTGCTGCCCGGCAGTGTGCGGATTCATATGCTGCATTATACTGCAGAGAGGTGCTGCCCGGCAGTGTGCGGATTCATATGCTGCATTATACTGCAGAGAGGGGCTGCCTGGCAGTGTGCGGATTCACATGCTGCATTGAAACCTATGGGTTAAGGCTAGGGTCAGACTGAGGCAGTGCGAACGCGCGTGCAGGCGCACTTAATCACGGCCGCACTAGCAGCAGATGCCGGGCAATGACGGCCAATATACGAAGTACGGTCGCACAAAAGTCCGGCTGCGCAACGCAAGTGGAAAATGAACGCATTTTTTCGAGAACGTGAAACCGCAGGTACTGACGTACAGAGTGCGCTGCGTCCGCTAGCGGCGTGTGTGCGTGATTAGGAGACGTCAGACGCTGCTAATGTCCGGCCAACATAACGTCCAGACACAAAAAGAGTTTTATTGATGATCCGTACAAAATCACGGACGAAAATGCGCATAGTATGACCACTATCACGTATTCTGTGAAAAAATGCGTCCATTCGTTCGAACGCACTTTTTCACAGACAACATAAAAATGCGTTCGTCTGACCCTAGCCTTAAAGGCCTGGATTCTTAAAAAAAAGTTAGGAAACCTAAAATTTCACCCAAAAAATTCCTAAAAGAATAATTAAGTAAAGAAACTTTCATTTTATTGGTAGTAATCTACTTCCCATTCTTAAATAAGCAATAAAAAACGAAATAACTCCTAAAAAAGCGAAAAATCAAACTGAACCGAATCGCCGAAATGATCCGAATCAAAACAATCCGAAATGAAAGAAAAACCACCAGAAATAAAAACCGAAACCAAAAAAAAAGTCATGCACATCCCTAAAAAATACATTTGACTAGTGTCACGAAGTACATAAAAGCCATAAATTGAACCTAATGTTTTGTCACTGACTCACAATCTGGACTTTATTGTGGGGCAGATACGATCATAGCACTGATCTATATTATAAGTCACGTAAGGGTTTATTCACAAAACAATTTCGGTGCTTTGTGTTTTGCCACAATTCCCTGCATTTCGGTGATTTCCATTTCCCCGAAAATACGGTGAATTCACTATTTAGCAAATGGTCATCGAATAGACATTGGCGAATTCCACTGAAATGGAAAAAAAGGAAGACTTGTATCCTCCTAATAGGAGTATAAATCAATAAAATGTGTCCAAATCATTAAAGGTCTGTTACAAAATGAAAGTCTTTTTATTTAAATAAGAAAAACAAAAATGTCGTCTTATAAAAAAAAAAAAAAAATACCAAAAGGTGCTGGAAAAAATAAAAAGGGTTGTTGCAATAAATGAAAAGAATAGATGGTCTGTAAAAAAAAAAATATTAAGATATTCCATTTATTACATTGAAACCTATTGGCATGTCCCAAGTCAAAGATCAGACCCCGGCGCTCTGCGCCGCCCTGGATGGCCAGGTCCGTAGTGATATGCATGCCCGTGGCGGACACATGGGTGGCCGAGGGGCAGGACGCGGCGAGATGACGCGGCACCGCCAAGTTTAAAGCCAGTCTACACAGGCAGATTCATTGCCCTGACGTGGTTCTCCACATCCCTCAGTGCATTCTATTATATTATTGGCTACTTTGTGTACAAACCTGGCTATTCCTGACGAGCCCGCTCTGTGTACCGATGTTAGCATAAGGCTAACTACCTCTCCTGGTACTAAGACCCCTGTTATCCCAACCAAGTATCTCACTGTATTTTGGTATCTGTTAGCCCTTGCTGGGTACATGTCACACAATAGTCTTCTATGAGGCAGTTTCAGTGCTGCCGAATTACACCATATTTTGCTGTCAATTCAACAGTATTTGGTGAATAGACATATTGTGCCGAATGGTGAGATTCACTTCAGTGCAGTTTGGAGGTTTGTGAATAACCTCTCAAATATATATATACAGTCAGGTCCAGAAATATTGGGACAGCGACACAATTGTAACATCTTTGGCTCTATACACCACCACAATGGAGTTGGAATGAAACAAACACAATGTGCTTTAACTGCAGACTGTCAGCTTTAATTTGAGGGTATGTACATCCAACTCAGGTGAACGGGGTAGGACTTACAGCAGTTTGCAGATGTTCCTCCCACTTGTTAAGGGACCAAAAGTAATGGGACAGAATAATAATCATAAATCAAACTTTCCCTTCTTAATACTTGGTTGCAAATCCTTTGCAGTCAATCACAGCCTGAAGTCTGGAACGCATAGACATCACCAGACGCTGGGTTTCATCCCTGGTGATGCTCTGCCAGGCCTCTACTGCAAGTGTCTTCAGTTCCTGCTTGTTCTTGGGGCATTTTCCCTTCAGTTTTGTCTTCAGCAAGTGAAATGCTGCTCAATGGGATTCAGGTCAGGTGATTGACTTGGCCATTGCATAACATTCCACTTCTGTCCCTTCAAAAACTCTTTGGTTGCTTTTGCAGTATGCTTTGGGTCATTGTCCATCTGCACTGTCCAATGAGTTCTGCAGCATTTGGCTGAATGTGAGCAGATAATATTGCCCGAAACACTTCAGAATTCATCCTGCTGCTTTTGTCAGCAAGTCACATCATCAATAAATACAAGAGAACCAGTTCCAATGGCAGCCATACATGCCCACGCCATGACACTACCACCACCATGCTTCACTGATGAGGTGGTATGCTTAGGATCATGAGTAGGGATGAGCTGTTCGGGTTCGGACAGTTCGGAGTTCGGCCCGAACTTTGGCAGTTCGAACTTTTTGGGTGTGTTCGTTTCGAGTTCGAAAAAAAAACAAATTTTGAAAAAAGTATAGAAAATGCTTAAAAAAAAATACTAAAAAAAATCTAGAAATAAAGAGACTCTTTACTGCAGAATATTATAAGCAACGGTTTATTAGATATTGAATTAAAAACTAATGTGTACGTGGAAAGATTATCAACTCTAAATGACCTCTGTTCACAAACGGGCATAACACCAGGTGTTTTTAGTCTGGTAATCAATTTGGTACATTGTACACTATACTGAGGGGGTGGGGTGGTGTCTGCTTCTGATTGAGATTTGAGAATTAATTTCCCTCCTAAATGCAGCATATTAGGAGGTTTTAACTGGTGTTTGAGAAAAATTCAAAATAACATCTAAAGCAATGTTATTTTTCACCTCGGGATTAAACATTCACAGGGTTATTCAGAGAGCGGTGAAAAGTAGGAGAATAACTGGAGAAGTGAAAATTCTAGGTCAAAATAGCCAAACCAGAAAAATTCTCCCATTTAACGCACTTTCCAAATCGGATATTTGGTTTAGATTGTTCTCTTCTCCTGCCAGTTCTCCTGGCTTTCACCTCTCTCTCAGGGTTGTTCAGAGAAAGGTGAAAACCAGGAGAATGGCAGGAAAAGAGAACAATCCGGACCAAATAACCGATTTGGAAAGTGAGATAAGGCTAGGGTCAGACTAACGCATTTTTCACAGCGACCGAAAGTGCGTCCGAACGCATTGCCGTATTTTTTCACGGAATGCGCGAAAACGGTCATACGATGCGCATTTTTGAGCGTGATTTTTTACGGATCCAAACCAGGAAACTTTGGGTGTCTGGACGTTATGTTGGCCGGACATGAGCAGGGTCTGACGTCTCCAAATCACGCACACACGCCGCTAGTGGATGCAGCGCACTCTGTACGTCTGTACTAGCGGTTCTGCATTCTCGAAAAAATGCATTCATTTTCCACTTGCGTTGCGCAGCCGGACTTTCGTGCGACCGTACTTTGTATATTGGCCGTCATTGCCCGTCATTTGCTGCTAGTGCGGCCGTGATTAAGTGCACCTAAACGCACGTTAAAAATTTGCTAGTCTGACCCTAGCCTAAATGGGAGAATTTTTCTGGTTTGGCTATTTTGACCTAGAATTTTCCATTCTCAAGTCATTCTCCTGCTCTTCACCGCTCTCTGAATAACCCTGACAGGGTTATTCAGAGAAAGGTGAAACTCAGGAGAATGACTGAAGAGAAAATTATAGGTCAAAATAGCCAAACCAGAAAAATTCTCCCATTTATCTCACTTTCCAAATCGGCTATTTGGTCTAGAATTTTCCATTCTCCAGTCATTCTCCTGCTTTTCACCGCCAAAAAATCTGTAAACTTTTTCTGCGGGTCCGAAAATGTCTCCTCTTTTCATACAGACTACCGCCCCAAGCAGTTGTTTATGGATAGATTAAAGGAAGAGCATTTACCGTCATTTGAAATGTCATTTTTTGGTTTTTACATATTTCTATACATCCTAGAAATCCGCCACTTCACGGGCAGGTTATGGGGACCTCCTAGGCACGATATTTGAAGGAATTTTTATTCCTTCCTTATTTATTTTCGTTTTTATTTTTAACCCTTATTTCATGGAAAACTCACTGTCCCTTTAAAAACTTTTTTTTTTTACTTTTTGTCCTTGTTTCCTGTCCCCCAGGGCACTACCCGGACCCCCATACACCTTTTATGGCAAATATCTAACATATATGCCCTCTTGGAGGGCACTCTAAAAACCGAATTTTCAGCCCCATTGACTTGTATTGAGTTCGAGTTCGGGTTCGGATCCGAACATTTGGAAAGTTCGGGTTCGGCTCCGAACTGAACTCGGGGAGTGTTCGGTTCATCCCTAATCATGAGCAGTTCCTTTCCTTCTCCATACTCTTCTCTTCCCATCACTCTGGTACAAGTTGATCTTGGTCTCATCTGTCCATAGGATCTTGTTCCAGAACTGTGAAGGCTTTGTTAGGTGTTGTTTGGCAAACTCTAATCTGGCCTTCCTGTTTTTGAGGCTCACCAATGGTTTACATCTTGTGGTGAACCCTCTGTATTCACTCTGGTGAAGTCTTCTCTTGATTGTTGACTTTGACACACATACACCTACCTCCTGGAGAGTGTTCTTGATCTGGCCAACTGTTGTGAAGGGTGTTTTCTTCACCAGGGAAAGAATTCTTTGCTTATCCACCACAGTTGTTTTCCGTGGTCTCCCGGGTCTTTTGGTGTTGCTGAGCTCACCGGTGCATTCCTTCTTTTTGAGAATGTTCCAAACAGTTGTTTCGGCCACGCCTAATGTTCTTGCTATCTCTCTGATGGGTTTGTTTTGTTTCTTCAGCCTAATGATGGCTTGCTTCACTGATAGTGACAGCTCTTTGGATCTCATCTTGAGAGTTGGCAGCAACAGATTCCAAATGCAAATAGCACACTTGAAATGAACTCTGGCCCTTTTATCTGCACATTGTAATTGGGGTAATGAGGGAATATCACACACCTGGCCATGGAACAGCTGAGAAGCCAATTGTCCCATTACCTTTGGTCCCTTAACAAGTGGGAGGCACATCTGCAAACTGCTGTAAGTCCTACACCGCTCACCTGAGTTGGATGTACATACCCTCAAATTAAAGCTGACAGTCTGCAGTTAAAGCACATTGTGTTTGTTTCATTCCAACTCCATTGTGGTGGTGTATAGAGCCAAAGATGTTACAATTGTGTCCATGTCCCAATATTTCTGGATCTGACTGTATATTGTGATATAGCCACTGCAGAGATTACTTTGATACTTTTGTGTGTTTTTGTTTATTTTCAGCAAAAAAAACACCTCCATTTTACATTAGTTATTATTATTAGACAAATTAACAAACTAAATAAAAACCAAGTTATTTTGACTAAAACTTTGACGAAAACCCATTGACATTTTAGTGGACTAATATAAACTAGACTATACAATGTTAGGGACTGGAGGGGCTATCTGGGACGAGAACCAATCAGAGGTAATCTCAAGTAAGAAAGAAATTATGATTTTTTTTTTATATTCAGGGTGTTTACTCCAGGAGTATATAATGAGTGCCGGAAATTCTAGAGAAATGCTTAAATAATGCAGAATACACTTTAAAACCATTATATTTTAGTTAAATCTACTTTAGAATACAATTCCGCCGACTAAAATATGACTAAGGCTAGGGTCAGACTGAGGCAGTGCGAACGCGCGTTCTGGCGCACATAATCACGGCCGCACTAGCAGCAGATGCCGGGCAATGACGGCCAATATACGACGTACGGTCGCACAAAAGTCCGGCCGCGCAACGCAAGTGGAAAATGAACGCATTTTTTCGAGAACGTTAAACCGCTGGTACTGACGTACAGAGTGCGCTGCGGCCGCATAGCAGCGTGTGTGCGTGATTAGGAGATGTCAGACGCTGCTAGTGTGCGGCCAACATAACGTTCAAACAGCCGGATTTCCCTAGACTTCTTTTCACCCCATCGTCATGAAATACGTCCAGAATTGCGCATCGTCTGACCACTTAAGCGTATTCCGTGAAAAAATGCGTGCGCACGCATCGACGTACATTTTGACGGTGGCCGCAGAAAATGCGCTCATCTGTCCCTAGCCTTAATCTAAATGGCAAAAAATAGACTGAGTTATCAGCCGAAACAATGTAGCTGCAAACTTTAGCTGCGAATAATACTTTATGGGACTCACTCGGAATTAAACCCTGTACTAGGGATAAATTATACAATCGCTGTCATCTGGCAGCACAAACGCTATTGTCCCAAACCATTTCCATCTTTTCAAACATAATCTTTATTGTATAATCATATAAAATTGTGATAAAATAAAAACAGGTCTAAAATAATAAATAAACAAGCAAAAATAACAATTTGTGGTCTTATTTGGTTGCCTAGGAGTTCTCTTGATATATCCAATTAGAGATGTGTACTGCTGAAAATTTCGTTTTGTTTCGGGGTTTTTTCCAGGTGTTTTTTTTTTTCTTTTTTTCGGGTCGTTTCGATTCGGAGATTCGATATCGATTCGAAATATCGGATCGATTCGATCATTTCGGTGATTCAGTTCAGTTTTTCATTTTTTAATGAGTTATTTGTTTTTTTTATAGCTTATTTAACAATGGGAAGTAGATTTACTACCAATAGAATGAAAGTTTCTTTACTTATTTGTTCTTTTAAGATTTTTTTAAACATTTTTTTGGGTGAAATTTTAGGTTTCTTAACTTTTTTTTAAAGAAACAAGGCTTTTTAACCCATAGGTTTCAAAGCAGCATATGATTTCGCACACTGCCGGGCAGCACCTCTACAGTATAATAATGCAGCATATGAACCTCTACAGTATAATAATGCATTATATGAATCCGCAAACTGCCGGGCAGCACCTCTACAGTAATAATAATGCAGTATAAAACAAGAAACCTACCGAACCGAATGACCCGAAATGATCCGAGTCACTGAAATGACCCGATTTATCGAATTGACCCGAAATTTCAACTCATCCAAAGTATCGAATCAGATGACTTGAAATTTCGAATCGATCCAAAATTTCGTGCGGTCATCCTTTCGGATTCGGGAAGCCCTCGGAAGCACAGAAATGGTAAATTTCGTCCGAAAATCGTTTCGGTACGAAACGAATTGCACATCCCTACATCCAATAATTCACTATTGATATACACATTGATAAAGGCACTTGGTATTAATTTACTCCTGGCTGAAAGGCACACAAAAAAGAAGTAATATAACTTACTGGAATTATTTTGAGCATACCAAAGGTTTGAGGATCACCAGGGATTTATTTCCAATATCCACAACCAGACTCTTTCTAACCAAAGGTTGAAAAGCATTATAATGCAATGCTGTATTAGCAACTCATTGACATTTTAGTGGACTAATAAACTAGACTAGAATGTTAGGGAGGGGCTATCTGGGCAAAGTAAGAGAAAGTAATTTCCAAGTAAGAGAGAAATTCTGAATTTTTTATTTTCAGATAGGATGTTTTCTCCAGGAGTATATAAGGAGTGCGGAAATTCTAGAGAAATGCTTGAATAATGCAGAATACACTTTAAAACCATTATATTTTAGTTAAATCTACTTTAGATTTAGTCGACTAAAACAATTCCGCCAACTAAAATATGACTAAGAATAAATGGCGCTCTAATCAGAAGACTGACAAAAACTGAATTGAACTTTACTGTCAACATTAACATTGCCAGGTTACAGCTTCTCTTTGAGCATTAGGAAAAAACTAACAAAACACAAACTTAGGCTAGGGTCAGACGAAAGCATTTTTCCCCGCGAACGTGAAAAAGTGTGTCTGAACGCATTGACGTATTTTTTCACGGAATGCGCAAAAACGGTCAGACGACGCGCATTTTCGGCCGTGATTTTGTATGGATCGTCAATAAAACTCTTTTTGCGTCTAGACGTTATGTAGGCTGGACATTAGCAGCGTCTGACATCTCCTAATCACGCAAACACGCCGCTATGCCGCAGCTGCGCACTCTGTACGTCAGTACTAGCGGTTCAGCGTTCTCAGAAAAATGCGTTCAAATTCCACTTGCGTTGCACGGCCGGACTTTTGTGCGGCCGTACATCGTATATTGGCCGTCATTGCCTGTCATCTGCTGCTAGTGCGGCCGTAATTATGTGCGCCAGAACGCACGTTAAAAGTGCGCTGGTCTGACCCCAGCCTAAATCCTACTCCTCTCCTGGAAATCTCTCAGTCACTACGGGCCAACTAAGCTGGTTACCGGTACAAGAACAAATCAGATTTCTCGGCGCCTAGGTGTACACTCTTTGTTCTGGTCTCAGTCCAGCAATGAAACACACATGCAGAGAACATGCCAACGTCACCCTCTCGGAGACCAATCACTGTATCGAGGATCCACAGAGAGGCAGTCGATGGATTGGATTGTAAAGTGCACAAGTCCCATAGTGTTGCTCAATTTGCGGCTCCTACGCTACACAAGTTGTATAGCAGCGCAAATTACGCAGACAAGCTTCAGGGGGTTCGGGACTCAGACTTCGAGCTGAAGAGGAGGAGCAGCAAAGGTGAGCAAAATCACCTTAAAATAAATAATTGGGCAGAGGCTGTCAGCAGCATCCACCCAATTATTTAAGGGCGAAAAAAAGAGAACTCTCTTTATTAATAGTGTTCCTTTAAAAACAGGTACATGCCTTGAGGCAACTTCTGCCACAGAGATACATTGTAACGAGCGGGATCTTGTTATTGTTCTTTATTGAATCATAGCAGGATGAAGTTTCAGTCCTCTCTGGGATTCTTTTGCAAGGCATAATCAATAAATCATTATCAAATAGCCCGTTATGTCTCGAACAAATTCCCAGTGAGCCCTGCATCGCCGACCTGCTATAACTGCGTAAACAGAACAAGATGAATTGGATTCAGAAGTCTTTGTGCGTGTTTCTGTCATGTCCCACGTCAAAGATCAGACCCGACGGCCAGCAGCTACGTCATTGCTGCTCGCTGCCTGGTGCACGACCGCGGCGGTCACGTGGGTGGCCGAGGGGTGCAGCGTGATGACGTGGCGCCGCCAAGTTTTCCTCGTGATACATCCTATAACATCCGATCCAGGACCAGCACCTTACTTACAATACCACAATACAAAAAGAAAGTGGCTCGATCCTCATTTTCCTACAGAGCACCTCAATTATGGAATAACCTCCCAGACGCCATCAAATCTTCCCCCAGCCTAAAGTCACTCAAGAGATCTCTATTAACATACCTCAATACAGACTGCACCTGTAAACATGTAACACAGTGACTATATACAGAATGCACCTGTAAACATGTGACGTAGTGACTATAAACAGAATGCGCCAGTAAACATGTAACATAGTGACTATATACAGAATGCACCTGTTATGCACCTGTAACATAATGACTATATACAGAATGCCCCTGTAATGCACCTGTAACATAGTGACTATATACAGAATGCGCCTGTAAACATGTAACATAGTGACTATATACAGAATTCACCTGTAAACATGTAACACAGTGACTATATACAGAATGCGCCTGTAAAAACATGTAACAGTGACTATATACAGAATGCCCCTGTAAAGCACCTGTAAACATGTAACATAGTGACTTTATACAGAATGCGCCTGTAATGCACCTGTAAACATGTAAAAATACTGACTATATACAGAATGCACCTGTAAACATGTAACACAGTGACTATATACAGAATGCGCCTGTAAACATGTAACACAGTGACTATATACAGAATGCACCTGTAAACATGTAACATAGTGACTATATACAGAATGCACCTGTAAACATGTAACACAGTGACTATATACAGAATGCACCTGTAAACATGTAACACAGTGACTATATACAGAATGCACCTGTAAACATGTAACACAGTGACTATATACAGAATGCACCAGTAAACATGTAACACAGTGACTATATACAGAATGCGCCTGTAATGCATCTGTAACATAGTGACTATATACAGAATGCCCCTGTAATGCACCTGTAAACATGTAACATAGTGACTATATACAGAATGCACCTGTAAACATGTAACACAGTGACTATATACAGAATGCGCCTGTAAACATGTAACAGTGACTATATACAGAATGCACCTGTAAACATGTAACACAGAGACTATATACAGAATGCGCCTGTAATGCACCTGTAACATAGTGACTATATACAGAATGCGCCTGTAATGCACCTGTAAACATGTAACATAGTGACTATATACAGAATGCACCTGTAAACATGTAACATAGTGACTATATACAGAATGCACCTGTAAACATGTAACACAGTGACTATATACAGAATGCACCTGTAAACATGTAACATAGTGACTATATACAGAATGCACCTGAACACAACAACAGTGACTATATACAGAATGCACCTGTAAACATGTAACACAGTGACTATATACAGAATGCACCTGTAAACATGTAACACAGTGACTATATACAGAATGCACCTGTAAACATGTAACACAGTGACTATATACAGAATGCACCTGTAAACATGTAACATAGTGACTATATACAGAATGCGCCTGTAAACATGTAACACAGTGACTATATACAGAATGCACCTGTAAACATGTAACACAGTGACTATATACAGAATGCACC
Organism: Leptobrachium leishanense; assembly: GCA_009667805.1. Lineage (NCBI taxonomy): Eukaryota > Metazoa > Chordata > Amphibia > Anura > Megophryidae > Leptobrachium > Leptobrachium leishanense. Next base: position 144,127,306 of record CM019071.1, read on the forward strand.
TGTAAACATGTAACACAGTGACTATATACAGAATGCACCTGTAAACATGTAACACAGTGACTATATACAGAATGCGCCTGTAAACATGTAACACAGTGACTATATACAGAATGTGCCTGTAAACATGTAACACAGTGACTATATACAGACTGCACCTGTAAACATGTAACACAGTGACTATATACAGAATGCACCTGTAAACATGTAACACAGTGACTATATACAGAATGTGCCTGTAAACATGTAACACAGTGACTATATTTCCTACATATTTATTTTCTGGGTTAATCTTTATATTTGTGTTTTGTTTTTAATATCTTGCATTTATTACTTTGTATTTCTGTAACGACTGTAAAACCTCAATGTTCTTGAACCCAGGCACCCTTAATTAAAAAAAAAAAAAATAGTGCATGAAAATAACCTGGAAATAAAATATAAGATCCTATGAATAATAAGTCTGTTACAGTATAAAAAAAAATGACATTTAAAAAAAAAAAAAAAAAAAAAAATCGGAATCAAAAATATTGCTGAAAAAAATCCTAAAAAAAAAAAGACTTTTTGCAGCAAATTTAAAAGAATAAACAGTAAATAAATATTTAATAAAAACAGTGAATATTTTTAACATTGAAACCTATGGGATTCTCCTGATTAAACCTGTCGAATGAAACCACTGAACATCAGGGCATTTCACTGACATTTCTCTGTTGTTCGGTGAATGTGAATAGATTAAGCATTGCTCTCTCTATGGGGGATTTCACTGCCGCCGAACAGGCATCATACTATTTTGCTCACAAATTGCCAATATTTGGTGAATCTCCAGCTATTTGAATAGCTGACTTGCCACGAAATTGCACCGCATGGAGAAATTCACCATTCGGTGCAATTCAGTGGCCAGTTCTCAGCTCAACCGAAGTATGAAAGCTGGAAGAAGAGCTAGCACTCTAGGGTCTTAATATAATAAAATAACACACTTTATTGATACATATTATTAAACGTCAGCGTTTCTGCTCATAGCAGGAGCTTTCATCAGGGTGTGTGTGTGTGTGTGTGTTTGTGAACACACCCAGGACATACTTGAAAACGAGAGAAAACGTATTTTAATCAGGAAGGATACATTGAGTTATCAATAAATATAGGTTTCCAGGGGATTATTGCACTGTTAGTGCTCTGAAAATAAAACGTAACAATCAAATGTTTTGATACCCCCCTATCTATTGCGATATCCCATCATACCCTGACATTTTATCAGTATCTATAAATACAAGCGTCGGTTGCGTCCCAGTGGCAGCACAACCTGAACCTATCAGCGGCCCTTGCACAACACATCACATGTGCTATACAGTGTGTCAGGCCGCCTCGTGCTCTGAAATCCAGTCCATGTTCACCTCACTGGAACGATTTTCCGCTGGTAAAAGAAAATAAATAAATATACATGAGCTGCCGGCAACTGTCAGATGGAGATACTACCGTTTCGCCATCTAGTGTTCAGTGAGCGCAATGCGAGGGGCAGTTGAAGAACAATTAACCCAATACATAAATAAATAAATGCTGGTAGAAAATGAGTATAAATAATGGATATCTGTACGCGACCAGGGGATGCGATGCGAGAGAGGAGCTCTTTCTAAAGCCACGGATACGTTTTCACTTCCCACAAGTGGAAATCGTTCATTAATCCCGGCTAATTAGGGGAAAAGCTAATGTATCTGAACTGGTAATAAGGAGACGCAAATGGCAAAAGTTGAATTGAGCTCTTAGCGGCTCCCTGTTACCGGACGCGTTGGGTTAAAGATGCCTCGAAGAATTAATGGCCTTTTTAAAAATGTTCACTAGAATTAGGATTTTAGGGAAGAACGCATTTTTGTAAAGTGCTGCGGAATTCGTGTCGCTATATAAATAAAGGATGATAATAACGTCACATTTGCAGGTTTGTTTTCCAGTCAAAATTAATAGCACACTATCATCATTTACTGACGTTGATGTTAGTATTAGGGTTAGGGTTATTATTTGTGCTTGTTTTAGGCGTAAGGTTACCTTTAGGGTGAGGGTTAGTCTTGGTTTGTTAGAATTAAAGTTTTGATTAATATTGATGTTTATTCTAGGGTTAGAGTTAGTATCAGTGCTTGTTTTACAGTTTAGTATTAGGCTAAGGTCAGACTAACGCAGTATTAACGTTTAGCAGCACTAAATCACGGCCGTGCTAGCAGCAAATTACGTCCAATGCCGTGCAGCATACGAAGAACGGCCGCACAAAAGTGCGGCCGCGCAACGCCAGTGGCAAACAAACACATTTTTTTGAGCGTCAAACCGCTAGTACTGACGTACAGAGTGCGCTGCGGCCGCATAGCGGCGTGTGTGCGTGATTAGGAGACGTCAGACGCTGCTAATGTCCGGCCAACATAACGTCCAGACGCAAAAAGGGTTTTATTGATAACCGTACAAAATCACGGACGAAAATGCGCATCGTATGACCGCTATCGCGTATTCCGTGAAAAAAATGCATCCATTCGTTCGAACGCACTTTTTCACGGACAACGCGAAAAATGTGTTAGTCTGACCCTAGCCTTAGGGTTAGAGTTAGTATTGGTGCTTGTTTTACAGTTAGTATTAGGGTTAGAGTTAATATCGGTGCTTGTTTTACAGTTAGTATTAGGGTTAGAGTTAGTATTGGAAGGAGTAGAGGTAACATCACTGCTCTATAACCCTGGAGACCCAGGTTCGAATCCCGGCCAGAGCACCTCTCCAGTAAGGCTAGGGTCAGACGAACGCATTTTTCGCGTCGACCGTGGAAAAGTGCGGTCGAACGAACGGACATATTTTTTCACGGAATACGCGATAGCGGTCATACGATGCGCCTTGTCGTCCGTGATTTTGTACGGATCATCAATAAAACACTTTTTGTGTCTGGACGTTATGTTGGCCGGACATTAGCAGCGTCTGAAGTCTCCCAATCACACACACACGCCGCTATGCGGCCGCAGCGCACTCTGTACGTCAGTAGTAGCGGTTTGACGTTCTCGAAAAAATGCGTTCGTTTGCCACTTGCGTTGCGCGGACGAACGTTCGTGCGGCCGTACTTCGTGTGTTCCCCGGCATTGGACGTCATTTGCTGCTAGCACGGCCGTGATTTTGTGCGGCTAAACGCACGTTAAAACTGCGTTCGTCTGACCCTAGCCTTAGTGTCCTTGGGTGAGACACCGAACGGTACATACTCGTCTACCACACAATATCGGCTGTGGAGTCCAGTGGTCCCGTCTCTATCCTTCGACCGTGGAGAAGCAAGTCATATCCCATTCAGCACATCCCTCCAATACAACTGTGGAGAAGCAAGTCTCAACTTTACGAGAAGTGAGTCCAACCCAACCACCAGGTCCAGATCTGCAATCATGGAAAGACAACTCGATCCCACTCAGAAGATGCCACCAGCGAGTGTCCTTGAGCAAGACACCCAACGATATGGATGCGCCTACCTCACAAAATACCTGTACATCTCATAGATCGTAAGTTCCCTTGGGAACAGGGACCCCCTGAATCAGGTCATCATCCAGGTGTGGTATTCTAATGCATTAACCCCTTGTACACTGATCTTGTAAAGCGCAGCAGAATATGTGGCGCTTTATAAATAAAGGATAATAATATTAATATTAGGGTTAGAGTTAGTATTTGGGTTAGAGTTAGTATTTGGGTTAGAGTTAGTATAGGTGCTTGTTTTAGGCTAAGGTCAGACGAAAGCAGTTTTAACGTGCGTTTAACTGCACTAAATCACGGCCGTGCTAGCAGCAAATGACATCCAATGCCGGGCAGCATATGAAGAACGGCCGCACAAAAGTGCGGCCGCGCAACGCAAGTGGCAAACGAACGCATTTTTTCGAGAACGTCAAACCGCTAGTACTGACGTACAGAGTGCGCTGCGTCCGCATAGCGGCATGTTTGCGTGATTAGGAGACGTCAGACGCTGCTAATGTCCGGCCAACAAAACGTCCAGACACAAAAAGTGTTTTATTGATGATCCGTACAAAATCACGGACGTAAATGCGCATCGTATGACCGCTATCGCGTATTCCGTGAAAAAATATGTCCATTCGTTCGAACGCACTTTTTCATGGACAACGCGAAAAATGCGTTAGTATTTGGGTTAGAGTTAGTATTGGTGCTTGTTTTAGAGTTAGTATTTGGGTTAGAGTTAGTATTTGGGTTAGAGTTAGTATTTGGGTTAGAGTTAGTATTGGTGCTTATTTTAGAGTTAGTATTTGGGTTAGAGTTAGTATTTGGGTTAGAGTTAGTATTGGTGCTTGTTTTAGAGTTAGTATTTGGGTTAGAGTTAGTATTTGGGTTAGAGTTAGTATTTGGGTTAGAGTTAGTATTGGTGCTTATTTTAGAGTTAGTATTTGGGTTCGAGTTAGTATTTGGGTTAGAGTTAGTATTTGAGTTAGAGTTAGTATTGGTGCTTGTTTTAGAGTTAGTATTTGGGTTCGAGTTAGTATTTGGGTTCGAGTTAGTATTTGGGTTAGAGTTAGTATTGGTGCTTGTTTTAGAGTTAGTATTTGAGTTAGAGTTAGTATTGGTGCTTATTTTAGAGTTACAATTAGTCTAAGGGTTAGGGTATTAGGGTTATAATTTGTGCCTGTCTTAGCGTTAGTATCGATGCTTGTTATAGAATAAAAGTTACTTTTAGGGTTAGCGTTATTCTAAGGGTTATGGTTAAGGTTGTTATTAGTTTTTGTTTTAGGGTTAAGGTTAGTCTTAAAGTTAGTATTAGGGTTAGAATTACTATTGGTGTTTTTAGGGTTAGGGTAAGTTTAGGGCTTGTTTGAGGGTTAGAGTTCGTATTGGGTCTTATTTTAGGGCTATAGTTACTGTTAGAGTTACTAATAGGGTTATATTATTTGTGCTTGTTTTAGGGTTAGGGTTGCTTTTAGGGTTAAGTTTAGTATTGGTGCTTGTTTTAGTAGGATTAGGTTTAGTCTTAGTGTTAGTATTGATGTTTGTTTTAGAGTTAGACTAACTCTATGGGTAAGTATTGGGGTTAAGGTTAAGATTTGTGCTTGTTTGAGTTAGGGTTACGTCTAGAATTAAGGTTAGCATCACTATTAGTGTTTATTTTAGGGTTAAAAATGCAGAGGGAAGAGAGATGGAGGTGAGTCTGTGAGAGTATGCTGTGGATAGAGAATGAGGTTGGTGAAAATGCACAGATAGAAACATCGACCCTTGTTTTAGGGTTAGAGTTAATCTTAGGGCTAGTATTAGGATAAAGGTTATTATTTATATCTGCTTGTTTTAGGGTTAACCACTCTAAAAAACTGATTCTGGTCCATTTTCGCTTAATTTTCTGGTAACAGAACCTGTTTTATAGGGTTAGGAGTTGGGGTTAACCCTAAAAGGATCCCTAACCCTAAAACTAACACCAGCATTGCTAAAATGATACTAATTTCGACTGAAAGAACAGCTCAAACATGCCTTTTTATTTTTTAGTCATTTTTCTTTACTAGCATCCACACGCTAGGGAACATTTTTACACAGTGACTTTATTGACGCAACATAACGTGTCCATGAGGTGGCGCTATTGTGCTAATTATTACTGCTGGCTCTGCTGGAATAGGACGCAGATTGTGCTAGAAATAATTTGACTAGGTGAGTATTTTTGTTCTTTTTTTTCAACTTCTGTGACATGATGACCGAGATGTGGAAGTGCCTGAGGTCATCCTTAGGTCAGCCAACAGTCGAGTTCCACCAGAGACATTTTTAACACCATAGAAAAGTGAAATGCGTGTCTGGCAAAACGCGTCGGCTCAAGACGACCTGAGCCCTCGGATGTGGACAGATGTCTTACGGCAAAAGTGTGACTTTATTCTGCATCTGCTGACAACGGCTGAGCCTGGTGGGAGTTTCAGCGCATGGCGGCGCTATAAACGAACAGGCCCCCCCCCACTAGATGTGACTAATGTCATAATGCTTTTTTATTTCTTTGTATTTCCTGCGGAATTAAAGGTTTTTGTGATTTCTAAACAGCTCTCTGTAATAATATTCCCTGATTATAACCTTTCAGCGCCAGATTGTGAGGAGCTGCGGGACGCCAGGCGCTGGGCAGGTGGAAGGCACACAATGTGCCCAATCTGAAATATATATATATTATACATAAACTATCAATCTCCGCTACCTGTGGTACGCGCTTTCTTCCCACCCACATGCCCCCCTCCAGCCGGCTTTCAGAACAGGCAGCTGAGGTCGTGATTCACATGCACGCAGGTCAGATTTACCCAAGATGCATAGGTTGGCGAGTGGGAGGCATTTAACCCCGTAAGCACCTGGGGCACAGGCGACATGTACCCTCATCCTTCTGGCACAAAAACGGTTCATACTGGACTCTCAGATCAATAAATCGCAGCATTTTCTGCCGGAGGGAAACAAATAGTGACAGTTGCAAGAAAATACCTGGACATGGTTTGTGCATCCTCAGCCGAGACTCTCTTTTCATGTAATACCCCTTGGCGTGACTTAGTAATATTGTGATCAGGAAACAATGTTGGTTCTGGAGACTCTCGCTTTGGATAGTCATTGATATAGGAAGTTGGAGCCCAAAAAGATCGGGGAGATAACTATAAATCAGAACCGGAAGAAGACATTGTGATGCCTCGGTACAAGGATGAAATGCTGCCCACTCCACCAAAAAATCTACGTGTGGTGTGTATGAGCGTATCACAGAGCTGCACAGCAATAAAACGCACAGTAATGTGCAGTGTGTATGAGCGAATCACGGAGCTCCACAGCAATAAAACTCCCAGTAATGTGTGCTGTGTATGAGCGTATCACAGGGTTCCACAGCAATAAAACTCCCAGTAATGTGCGCTGTGTATGAGCGTATCACAGAGCTGCACAGCAATAAAACTCCCAGTAATGTGCGCTGTGTATGAGCGTATCACAGAGCTGCACAGCAATAAAACTCACAGTAATGTGTAGTGTGTATGAGCGAATCACGGAGCTCCACAGCAATAAAACTCACAGTAATGTGCGGTGTGTATGAGCGTATCACAGAGCTCCACAGCAATAAAACTCACAGTTATGTAGAGTGTGTATGAGCGTATCACAGAGTCCACGGCAATAAAACTCACCGTTATGTGCAGTGTGTATAAGTGTATCACAGAGCTCCACAGCAATAAAACTCCTGCTCATACTCGTAAATTACTATATCACATAACAAAATGCCTCCCTACCTCATTCAGCTGCCATCTCTTATATCAGGCAGTCTAGACAACACATTAGATCCCCTGCATCCTTGTCTAAACATCCCCACCCCATTGCCTCTTCACTGCTCTTTTATCGTATACCACAGCTGTAAAGTGAGACTAGCAATACGATTTTGGTAAATGTTGCATCGTGGGAAAAATCCGCAAAATGTAAACAGGAGATAAAAAACAAATCTTTATTTTTCCTTTTTACATGCAAATAATTCAAATTAAAGAAAACAAAACAGGAGCTTGTGTTTTATAATGAGATTTATAATGTGTTTTATAAGGTGTGTTTGTTTGTAATGCACAAATATTCTAGTTACAGCTTAGGTTAGTGGTAGTGTCCCTTTAAATGCACCGGCTGGGCCTGTCAGGCACCGGGTCCCGCGTTTCTGTAGAAGCCTAATGACCCGCTTTGTATACATGAGACAAAGAATTTCCTGCGCGCAGAGTTTAATTTGGAATTAGGAATGCAAAGCGCCCCGTGGAAATAAAATCCCGCGAGCGTCTGATCCCGCGACGAGCCTTCCCCTGTAAAAACCAATAATTTATATTAAAGGGATAATGTGCGCGCCGGGGTCGCTCGCTTCCTGTGAATTTCATTAAATTATAAAGGAAAAAAATCACAGAAAAAAAAATAACTAACAGCCGAAACACTCTGCATTTCCACAATGTCTGGGTTTTACCTCATAGTTCAACAAGAAATGAATTATTCGTGGCTGGCTGAGCATCATGGGAAATATAGTTCACCTAGGCTTGCCAGGTCGGCCATGTTTTCCTGGACACACATTACTGTTTCATGCTGAGGGGGAGCACATGGAAAAGTGCTGCCCTGTAACATGTTTAATTCATATGCTGCAGGAAGGAAATAAAGGCAGGTCACCACCTTTCCTGTAGCGTATGGATTATACATGGTGCGGGGTGGCATTTTTCATGCAATAAATTATATGTCTCCAGGAAAACATGGCCGACCTGACGACACTAAGTTCACCACCAGTACTTGCACAATAAATTATAGCCCTCAGTGGTGCCACAGATGTAAGGGTCCCTCTATGCCCCCCAGGAAGGGTCACCTGGTCAGCCATGTTTTTCTGGACGCAAATAGTTTATTCATGCTGATGGGCAGCGCATGAAAAATGCCACCCCGCAGCATGTATAATCCATACGCTGCAGATAAGGAATCCCAGGTGACCTGCCTTGATTTCCTTCCTACGGCATATGGATTATACACGTTGCAGGGCAGCACTTTTCCCTGTGCTCCCCCTCTGCATGAAATCGTAAGGTGTGTCCAGGAAAACATGGCCGACTTGGTAACCCGACCCCAGGACCGGCCCTCCAGAACAGCAACACATTTCCTGGTGGGCCGCAGCATCTGAGGCCAGTCAAGACACCCTGACTCCTCACTAAGGGAGTGCTTAGTATGATGTGCACCAGGTAGAGGTGCAGGAACACTTTTTAACCCCTTGTTAGACCAGCAGGGATTCATCCCACTCCCTGGCGGGCGCTCTCACGTTAGAAGCCAGTTTCCGCTGTGTGCGGCGACGCGTCTCTGCAGATGTCGCTGTAGCTCTGCCACATCGATAGAAAGAGATTTACAGACACTAATATCTTTAATTTTTAGTTAATTAAACCCAGCTGCACTGGCTAATTTCTTAAACTATGCAAACGGCTACACGCGAAGCGGCGCAAGACGCCGTGACCAACGCGTTTTGCCCTGTTTACTGTGCGGTCTGGGTTACGCCTCATCTATATAATGCTGTGACTCCATAATGGGGATATTTCTCAGGTGATTTCAATCCCATATATTCAGGGTGTGCGGGTGTCTTTTTAGGGGCTCCTCCATATATTCAGGGTGTGTGGGTGTCTTTTTAGGGGCTCCTCCATATATTCAGGGTGTGCGGGTGTCTTTTTAGGGGTTCCTCCATATATTCAGGGTGTGCGGGTGTGTTTTTAGGGGCTCCTCCATATATTCAGGGTGTGCGGGTGTGTTTTTAGGGGCTCCTCCATATATTCAGGGTGTGTGGGTGTCTTTTTAGGGGCTCCTCCATATATTCAGGGTGTGCGGGTGTGTTTTTAGGGGCTCCTCCATATATTCAGGGTGTGCGGGTGTGTTTTAGGGGCTCCCCATATATTCAGGGTGTGCGGGTGTGTTTTTAGGGGCTCCTCCATATATTCAGGGTGTGCAGTGTCTTTTTAGGGGCTCCTCCATATATTCAGGGTGTGCGGGTGTCTTTTTAGGGGCTCCTCCATATATTCAGGGTGTGCAGTGTCTTTTTAGGGGCTCCTCCATATATTCAGGGTGTGCGGGTGTCTTTTTAGGGGCTCCTCCATATATTCAGGGTGTGTGGGTGTCTTTTAGGGGCTCCTCCATATATTCAGGGTGTGCGGGTGTCTTTTTAGGGGTTCCTCCATTTACTCGGGGTGTGTGTCTTGTTAGGGGTTCCTCTATATATTTGGGGTGTAAACCATGAAAAGTCCCTGTAATAAGTCTGTAATTTGAAAGATACTCTGTTTCCTCATGTTCTAAGTTCCTTTTTATGACACACAGGGTTGTATAAAGAGTCTGGGAAAGTCTTGGTTTCTGGCATCTTTCACATGGAGGCCTCTCTCTGCGCCCGGTTGAAATCTTGTGATATGATGGAGATCTATTTCACAGCATAATAATCTATTTCATATAATCTGACTATAAAAGAGATGAACAGATTGATATTAAACTATTTTCTGCAGGATTTGATTAATAAATCCCCTTAATGTCCCTTTTAAATCAGGGATCTTGACAACGGCCCCCCCCCCAGATGTAAATGCCTACATTTCCCAGAATTCTTTGAATGCAATAAATGGTCAGAGAATCATGGGAGATGTGGTTTAGAAACTCCAGGGCGGGGGCTAGAGTTTGAGATCCCTGCTCGCTAGCGATTGATCTCAGGGGGTGACGTCGGCCCCTCTCTGCATGTGTGAAGTCACTAGTGATCGATCTGGTGACTGGCAGCTGGGAAATTCAAAATCCCGGCTGCTGGCAACACTGGGTGGGGTGGAGGAAACTCCTCTGCTTCACCAGACTGGGGGGGAAGGGGGGCACTCCTCACATCCTGAGCACTTTAAACCTAAAAAGTGGTCAGAATGAGCAGAACGTCCCTTTAAGGCTGGGGTCAGACGAGCGTGATTTCTACGGACTGTACGTCCGTGCAGTACGGACATCGTCAGTACGGATGACGCAGTAGTGGTCACACAGTCCGTTTTTTCACTGAAGTTATTTTTGACGGATGTAGGAGGGAAAAATAAATTACAATGAAAAAACATTCTGTCCGTCAAAAATGCTGGACGTATAAATGCAGTCCGTCTGACCACGTTCCATCACTCACACACAAAGCTATGCAGACGTTGTGGACGTGGCGCACTCCGCACGTCCGTTCTAGCAGTATTACGTTCTTGCCTAACCTGCGTCCGTTTGCCGCGGCCGTTGTGCGTCCGCAGTTCAGTGCGGACGTACTTCATGTGTCAGGCTCCAATGGACTTACTTTCATGCTATCACGGACGTACTTTTAGGCGCAATCACGGACGTGAACACTACGCTCGTCTGACACCAGCCTAAATGATGACACGGCGCCTGCACCTTGGCGTCGGTCCATGCCGTGTATCTGCCGCTTTGTGTCACTCTTTAGCAGCATTGTTTGACGCTGACAGACGCCGTGGCTGAGCGCGTTCCGTCGCACAGGCTCTCCTGGGTCCTTGCTAACACAGTAGCGAGTGATTAGCTGCGGCTCCTCGTGGATCTGTAAGAATTTCTCACACGTCGCAGAATTCATTATCCGGGTTTGGCGCGGCGCACCTGGATACTGTTTCATGCAGAGGGGAGCCCAGGGAAAAGTGCTGCCCTGCAACATGTATACTTCATATGCTGCAGGAAGGAAATCAAGACAGGTCACCTGCGATTCCTTACATGCAGCGTATGGATTATACATGCTGCAGGGTGGCATTTTTCATGCACTGCCCATCAGCATGAATATATTGTGTCCAGGAAAACATGGCCGATCTGGCAGCCCCAGCTTGGAGAGATAAACGCCTCTTGTTTAAGTGACTTTTGAAAGTGCTGTGATGTTATCTTCATGAAAACGTATTTTCCTCCCATTTTTTGCTCTTCTCTTTATTTATCAGATAATAATTTGTTTTACACAGGGCGCATTTCCTGATAGGAGAGAAAAGAGAGGAAAACACTTTCAGGAAATTGTGCCCTGTGAAAAACTAATTATTAGTTGATCTAAAAAAAATATATAAAGTTATTATATATATAGATATATATAATTTTTTATAGATCAAATAATAATTTGGTTTACACAGGGCACATTTCCTGATAGGAGAGAAATATAGTAATCGGGAAATGTGCCTTGTGTAAAACAAATTATTATTTGACCTAAAGAAAAGAAATAAAAGATATAATTATTTGATTTAAAAAATATATTTTTATTTATTTTATTTCGTTTTTTAGGTCAAATATATATATATTTTTTTTATTTTTATTTTTTTTTTACACAGGGGAAATGTGTCCTGTGTAAACCAAATAATTATTTGATCTAAAAAAAAATAATTTAATTTTTATTTCTTTTTTTTTTTTTAGGTCAAATAATATTTTTTTTTTTTCACAGCGCACATTTCCCGATTACTATATTTCTCTTTTCTCTCCTATCGGGAAATGTGCCGTGTGTAAAACAAATTATTATCTGATCTATAAAAAAAATAAATTAATAAAAAAATAAAGAGCACAGCGAAACGGGAGGAAAATACTTTTTCATGAAGATAACATCACAGCACTTTCAAAAGTCACTTAAACAAGAGGCGTTTATCTCTCCAGAGTCCAGACGCTGTTGTGACAATGCCTGGCCGAAAAATAAACTCGCTCACCGTAATATTTGGAGCTCCTTTTGCTGGGATTACGGCACACGTGTGGTTTATAATGTTTATTTATTGTGTATATTTTTTTTTAATGCACACGTGACTGGGTTACAGCTTGTTAGTGCTAATACACCTTTAAAGATGAATAATGACGCGCGTTGAGTCGGCGGACGTACGGTGATTGGCAGGTGTTCTAGTTGTTCTGTTCACATCGTCTTGTTTACTGTGACGGATACAATTATAAAACATCAACATTCCGAAGCTGACAGTTTCGCTAATGACATTCACAGAACACAATAGAATTAACATTAAAAGCCCCCGACTAAGTGAATTGGAGATATGTGCGGCCCACTCTGTGCACCGGCGTTCATCCATCACGTTTTCTGGCTTCCAGGCGCAGTGACAATAGGAGAGAGGAGAAGGGCGGAAGAGGACAAGGTGCTCCAAGCTCTGCAATCTGGTCATTCGTTATGGAGACCATGTGAAACCTGGACGTTTGATACATCGCTCGGCAGGCGACGACAGACGCTTCCTCGGGCGACGTGACGTACTTCGTCCAAAGTAAGACGCGTGGAGACCTCCCACAAGCTGGTGAGCCAACCACACGGAGAGAACACTGAAGTAGGGATGCCCTGATCACTGTTTTTTAGCCGCCGATCCGATCTGAGTCAAGCGATACTCGGGATCGGCTGATACTAAAAGGGTTGGTCAAAGAACACCGAACTTGCCACCGAATTGCACCGAGCGGTGAATTTCTCCGTATGATGCAATTTTGTGGCAGATCCTCCATTCAGAAAGCTGGCAAATTGAGAAAAATTCGCGAATTGACAGCAAAATACGATGAAGATCGCTGTAATTCGACTGTCTTCTGTGGCACTGAAATTGTCCCATAGAGAAGTCATTGTTAATCTATTCAGAGAACGCCAAACTGCACCGAAACGTAAATGAAATGCCCAGATTTTTGGTGATTCGGTCGGACAGGTTTAAACAGACGAATCCCATAGGATTCAATGTAATAAAATATTATTGTTCTTAATTTTTTTTTTTATTAATTTTTTTCAGTTTCTGGATTTTTTGGCAACCTTTTTTTTAATGGCTTCTTTTCTCATTCAAGACAGTTTTTTTTTATAGGCCCTTTTTTATTATTTTCATGCATTTTTATTGTTTTATCTCTTTTTAAAGAATGGCAGAGTTCTGTTTTCCTGCAGTTCGGCGGACAGTACGGCACTCTTCGGCGCCGTTCCTTGAAATTTCAGTGCTTTTGGATAAGCCTATTAGTCGCGATTTGATACTGCTGGACTAGCGTCTCGGTCGCTAAAGGGAATTCTGGAAGCTTCAGCTTTCACCGCGGCGTCTTCCCTGCTTGCATGAGGGTCATGGAGCAGGTGCAGCAGAAGATGTGAGCCGCCATACTGGAGCCTCAGCGCTTCGGCGCTTACTTGCAGCATTTTCCCTGCCAGCTTGCGGGTCATGCAGCAAGCAGGGAAGATGCTGCAAGTAAGCGTAGAGGCGCCCGTGCTCCAGCATGGCGGCTCGTAGCTTCTTCCCCACCTGTTCCATGACCCACGAGCAGGCAGAGAAGATGTTGTGGTGAAAGCGGAGGGTCTTGGGATTCTGTTTAGCAACCGAGCCGTCGGTCTGGTCGAGCGGCACAGGATTGGGACTAGAGTCCTGCAGCATGTCGTAGATTCGGGGATTGGATCTGCTTGAAAAAAAAAATCGATCTCAAAAAACGCCACGTTTAGTACCTGATCCTAAAGATCGCATCGGAACATCCCTAAACTTAAGGAGTGATTCACTAGCCGCCGGTGTTCACCGTTGTTGCAAACAATGGGGAAAAACGCTGTTGTTGTAACTACAATGAACTTCGGTGATCCAGAGAAGCCAAAATCAACACCGGCAAGCGACGTTTCTACAAGCAATGGTGACCAATGGTGCCGCTGTTATTCTTCTGTAAACTGAGTAACCTGCGGCTATTCTCTGGTCGGAATGTTCTACCGATGTTTATATAGGCCAGGAGTAAAAATAAGGCGGAAGAGCCCATGAGTTGACCCTCGCTGCCCAGCTCAGTAAGAGTTAACCCGTGGCAATAGACCTAACAAAGGACTTAACACAGGAAAAGGAGGGGAGGGGGCCAGTTTAGGGAAGGGGTAGGGGCTTAACTTAACCCTTTCACTGCTGAGGATGTGTGGGGAACGTCCTTATTGACTCCTAAGGAAAGATAGGGGTTACTTTGAACCCCGATATCTCCTGACTGTTTTCAGCTAGCAGGGTCAAGTTTGGTATCATTAGAAAGGCCAGTGCATGGCCTTTCCAATGATACCAAACATGACCATGTTTAAAGTAAAGAGAAAAAATAATAACAATAATAATAAAAAAAGGAAAAATGTGTTTAAGACGTGAAATGGCTCAGCAGTGAAGGGGTTAAGGAAAGTAACATAGGGCTCCTAGGCTCAGTAGCTAGCGGGGCAGACACGGGAGAAGAATCATCATTTAGGCTGGGGTCAGACGAGCGTGATTTCTACGGGCTGTACGTCCGTGCAGTACGGACATCGTCAGTACGGATGACGCAGTAGTGGTCACACAGTCCGTTTTTTCACTGAAGTTATTTTTTGACGGATGTAGGAGGGAAAAATAAATTACAATGAAAAAACATTCTGTCCGTCAAAAATGCTGGACGTATAAATGCAGTCCGTCTGACCATGCTCCATCACTCACACACAAAGCTATGCAGACGTTGTGGACGTGGCGCACTCCGCACGTCCGTTCTAGCAGTATTACGTTCTTGCCTAACCTGCGTCCGTTTGCAGCGTCCGTCATGCGTCCGCAGTTCAGTGCGGACGTACTTCATGTGTCAGGCTCCAATGGACTTTCTTTCATGCTATCACGGACGTACTTTTAGGCGCAATCACGGACGTGAACACTACGCTCGTCTGACAGCAGCCTTAAGGCTAGGGTCAGACTGAGGCAGTGCGAACGCGCGTTCTGGCGCACTTAATCACGGCCGTGCTAGCAGCAGATGCCGGGCAATGACGGCCAATATACGAAGTACGGTCGCACAAAAGTCCGGCTGCGCAACGCAAGTGGAAAATGAACGCATTTTTTCGAGAACGTGAAACCGCAGGTACTGACGTACAGAGTGCGCTGCGTCCGCTAGCAGCGTGTGTGCGTGAATTGGAGATGTCAGACACTGCTAATGTCCGGCCAACATAACGTCCAGACACAAAAAGAGTTTATTGATGATCCGTACAAAATCACGGACGAAAATGCGCATCGTATGACCACTATCACATATTCCGGGAAAAAATGCGTCCATTCGTTCGAACGCACTTTTTCACAGACAACATAAAAATGCGTTCATCTGACCCTAGCCTAAAGCAGGTTCGGTGACGGAGACTTGGGTTGATCATCATATGCTGCATTATTATACTGTAGAGGTGCTGCCGGCAGTGTGAGGATTCATATGCTGCATTATTATACTATAGAGGTGCTGCCGGCAGTGTGCGGATTCATATGCTGCATTAATTATACTGTAGAGGTGCTGCCCGGCAGTGTGAGGATTCATATGCTGCATTATTATACTGTAGAGGTGCTGCCCGGCAGTGTGAGGATTCATATGCTGCATTAATTATACTGTAGAGGTGCTGCCGGCAGTGTTCGGATTCATATGCTGCATTATTATACTGTAGAGGTGCTGCCGGCAGTGTGCGGATTCATATGCTGCATTATTATACTGTAGAGGTGCTGCCCGGCAGTGTGAGGATTCATATGCTGCATTATTATACTGTAGAGCTGCTGCCCGGCAGTGTGAGGATTCATATGCTGCATTATTATACTGTAGAGATGCTGCCCGGCAGTGTGTGGATTCATATGCTGCATTATTATACTGTAGAGATGCTGCCCGGCAGTGTGCGGATTCATATGCTGCATTATTATACTGTAGAGCTGCTGCCCGGCAGTGTGAGGATTCATATGCTGCATTATTATACTGTAGAGATGCTGCCGGCAGTGTGCGGATTCATATGCTGCATTAATTATACTGTAGAGATGCTGCCCGGCAGTGTGCGGATTCAAATGCTGCATTGAAACCTATGGGTTAAAAAAGCCTTGTTTCTTTAAAAAAAGTTAAGAAACCTAAAATTTCACCCAAAAATACTTATTTATTCTTTAAAGATTTTTTTAAGCAAAGAAACTTTCATTCTATTGGTAGTAAATCTACTTCCCATTCTTAAATAAGCAATAAACTGAACCGAATGATCCGAATCGCCAATATGATCCTAACGCCAAAAATGACCCGGATCGCCAAAATGATCCAAATCCCAAAAATGACCCGAATCAAACGGTCTGAAAAGACCCGACACAAAAAAAACACCTAGGAAAAAGAACGAAACTAAATATTCAGCGGTGCACATCTCTAGGTGTTCAGGATTGATAGTTAATTTTTATATAGATATGTGTGTATTTATACAATTGTTGCAAAAGTGTGGGTGTGAATTTATTGGGCTGAGCGACAAAGCAGCAGTGGGCGACTCATAAAATGCCGATGTTGTTACAAAGTGGCGATCTCTATTGAACTCCAATACAAGTAACAGTGAAGCGACAGTAAATACGGCACCGGAGAACATCGACTGAAACACCAGCGAGAACTATGGTGGAAAAACTACAATAAATACCTTTTGCAGAAAGTAGGGTGGAAAGAACGATGAACGGTCTGGAGAGCTGTGGTGGCAGCCCCCTAAATAGAGAATTCACCGTACACGATACTGCTGGAGTTTGCCGAATTAAATCCAAGAAAGCCTTGTTACCAGTCTTAAAAACTAGGAGAAAAGCAGGATTGGCTGAGAGATCCCACCCTGCCTTTATTCAATAAGTAGGGGGGGGGGGGTCACTTATTGGGGGGGGTAGCAGAATTGTCGTTCGGGTGGGGGTTGGGGGGTGGAGTCTTTTTTACTTGGAAAAGCTGTGTCAGGACATGCCTGGGCTCACTGAAAACGAGTCCACGTAGAACCAAAACCGAGGGGATGTTTGTTTATTTATTAAACATGTCAAATCTAGATAAATAGAATGCCTGTTTTTATATTTTGTAGCAGCTGTTGTTTTGCTTTCTTTTCCCAGGCAGTGAGCATTTTATAGTCGCACCTGCGTTATCACGGTCGCAGCGATGCCATCCCTTGTAAAATCCCTAAAAAAATAAATAAAAAAATAAAAAAGGCGCATGTGGCCTGGATTCACCACCGCAAAATATTCAATGTGAAGCCACTGCAAACATCTGCCCCGGAGTCCCCCTTATACGCCCAGAGCTCGAGGAGGGGAGACGTGCCAGCCGTGACATACTACGCACGAGTGATGGTGATCCACAGGTTCCGGTGCTACTAGGAGCTCAGGAGCCATGTTTATTTATCTATCATCTACCATTTAATGTCGCCTCCTGGGGATGTCTTATTTCTCACCATGGGGACAATTAGCGACAAGGAGGAGGACGTCATCACAGACATAGAGATGTCCAGCCCTACAAATACTGCAATGCAGCCTGCTAACATCACTGGCATAAAATATATATACAGTCAGGTCCAGAAATATTGGGACATGGACACAATTCTAACATCTTTGGATCTATACACCACCACAATGGAGTTGGAATGAAACAAACACAATGTGCTTTAACGTTCAGAAGAAAACATTTTATTAATCACGGGGGTGATCACATAACTTAATCCGTATCTGCGTCCTCCAAAGCAACGCACTCTCCCCTCAGTGCTTACAGGACAAATATGAAAAAAGGTAGGAGCAGTGTCTGCAAAATAAATCACATATATATAGTGCAGACCGCAGATAAATGTATACAATTAATATAGCCTTGCTGGAATCTCACTCACAGAATAAACAAATAGTGTAGGCATATAGCAGGTTCTTGTTACCCCTCCTGGATGGAATTGGAGTTGATCACCTCCTGGAGTCCAGAAACAAGGAACAACATCGGTACCTCCTTCCAAAGAAACTCGCCAACAGGTAAGTCCAGGACTGGGGGAGTTTTACAGATTCAAGCCCAGGCTCTTTCTGGTATTTTAAAACAAATTTAATAACATATAAAATAAATTAAATAAAAGTTGGAACACACTCCAACGCGTTTTGTCCTTATTAAATCAAGGACTTCATCAGGGATAGTGTGTTCTGACGAGTTGGATGTACATACCCTCAAATTAAAGCTGACAGTCTGCAGTTAAAGCACATTGTGTTTGTTTCATTCCAACTCCATTGTGGTGGTGTATAGAGCCAAAGATGTTACAATTGTGTCCATGTCCCAATGTTTCTGGACCTGACATTATATATATATATATATATATATATATATATATATACAGTGGCAAGAAAAAGTATGTGAACCCTTTGGGATTACGTGGAGTTTTGCATGAATTGGCCATAAAATGTGCTCTGATCTTCATCTAAGTCACAACAATTTGAAAAACACAGTCTGCTTAAAATAATACAACATAAACAGTTCTGTAACTGTAACACTTCAATGTTCTTGAACCCAGGACATACTTGAAAACGAGAGAAATCTCAATGTATCCTTCCTGGTAAAATCCTTTATAAATAAATAAATTAATAAATTATGTTCAACAAACACATGAAAACATATAACATGTAAACATTCACAGTGCAGGGTGGAAAAAGTATGTGAACCCCTAGCCTAATGACTTCTCCAAGAGCTAATTGGAGCCAGGAGTGAGCCAACCTTGAGTCCAATCAGTGTGATATTATTGGATGTGTTGCTGAAAGCTGTCCTGCTCTTTAAAAACACACACCAGTTTTGGGTTTACTGGTTTCAAGAAGCACTGCCTGATGTGAACCATGCCTCGCAGAAAAGAGCTCTCAGAAGACCTACGATCAAGAATTGTTGACTTGCATGAAGCTGGAAAGGGTTACAAAAGTATCTCCAAAAGCCTTGATGTTCATGTGTCCACGGTAAGACAGACTGTCTACAAATGGAGAAAGTTCAGCACTGTTGCTACTCTCCCTAGGCGTGATCGTCCTGTAAAGATGACTGCAAGAGCACAGCACAGAATGCTTAATGAGGTAAAGAAGAATCCTAGAGTGTCAGCTAAAGACTTACAGAAATCTCTGGCACATGCTAACATTTTTGTTGACACATCTACAATAAGGAAAACATTAAACAAGAATGGAGTACATGGGAGGACACCACGGAGGAAGCCATTGCTGTCCAAAAAGAATATTGCAGCACGTTTGAAGTTTGCAAAAGAGCACTTGGATGTTCCACAGCACTACTGGCAAAATATTCTGTGGACAGATGAAACCAAAATTCAGTTGTTTGTAAAAAACACACAATACTATGTGTGGAGAAAAAAAGGCAAAACACCAACATCAAAACCTCATCCCCACTGTAAAACATGGCGGAGGGAGCATCATGGTTTGTGGCTGCTTTGCTGCCTCAGGGCCTGGACGGATTGTTGTCATTGATGGAAAAATGAATTCCAGAGTTTATCAAGACATTTTGCAGGAAAACGTAAGACCATCTGTCTGCCAACTGAAGCTCCGCAGAGGATGGGTGATGCAACAGGACAATGACCCAAAGCATACAAGTAATTCAACAAAAGAATGGCTTCAACAAAACAAAATACGCCTTCTGGAGTGGCCCAGTCAGAGTCCTGACCTCAACCCGATTGAAATGCTGTGGCATGACCTTAAGAGAGCGATTCAAACCAGAAATCCAAAGAATATTGCTACACTGGAACAGTTTTTTCTGAAGAGGAGTGGTCCAAAATTACTCCAGATCGTTGTGCACGTCTGATCTGCAACTACAGGAAACGTTTGGTTGAGGTTATTGCTGCCAAAGGAGGGTCAACCAGTTATTCAGTCCAAAGGTTCACATACTTTTTCCACCCTGCACTGTGAATGTTTACATGTTCTGTTCAATAAACACATGAAAACATATAATGTTTGTGTTGTATTATTTTAAGCAGACTGTGTTTTTCAAATTGTTGTGACTTAGATGAAGATCAGAGCACATTTTATGACCAATTCATGCAAAACGCCACGTAATCCCAAAGGGTTCACATACTTTTTCTTGCGACTGTGATATATATATATATATATAAAACCTATTACCTAAAACACATGTTGCTGTTTTTTTTTTTTCTTTGTTTGAATTAATTACATGTAAAAATGAAAAATAAAGTTGTTTTTTTTTAATCTCCGGTTTCCATTTTGTGGATTTTTCCCATGATGCAACCGTTACCAAAATCTTATGGCAAGACTCACTTTAGGATAAAGGGAATGGGTAGACAGGGCTGCAGGGGATCTATTGTGCTATCTAGGCTGTCCGAGGTTAGGCTAGGGTCAGACTAGCGCAGTTTTAACGTGCGTTTAGCCGCACGAAATCACGGCCGTACTAGCAGCAAATGACGTCCAATGCCGGGGAACATACGACGAACGGCCGCACGAAAGTGCGGCCGCGCAACGCAAGTGGCCAACGAACGCATTTTTTCGAGAACGTCAAACCGCTACTACTGACGTACAGAGTGCGCTGCGGCCGCATAGCGGCGTGTTTGCGTGATTAGGAGACGTCAGACGCTGCTAATGTCCGGCCAACATAACGTCCAGACTCAAAAAGTGTTTTATTGATGATCCGTACAAAATCACGGACGAAAAGGCGCATCGTATGACCGCTATCGCGTATTCCGGGGGAAAATACGTACGTTCGTTCGACCGAACTTTTTCACGGACGACGTGAAAAATGCGTTCGTCTGACCCTAGCCTAAGAGCTGGCAGCTGAATGAGATAAAACAGGAATCTTAAAAATCTTCTAATCTACCCCCTGGTGATGTCCTTTGAAATACATCCCAGACAATACAATGATGTGAGTCGATGACTGACCCATTTACTCCATTCTATGACCAAAACCACACAGTGAGGAGCAAGAGATGGAAAGATACAACACAAAATATCACACAATGGATGTACCCAGTGACACAAATAGAGGAAAATATTTTCTAAACAAACCAGAGAAAAAAAAATCACATGCAACATAAGGACATTGCATTTTTTTTGATGGTACTGGCCCTTTAAGGACATTTCATTTTTTTTGGTGGTAGTAGCCCTTTAACTCAGTTGCTTCATCCAAAAATATCAGCATGTTGTGGCTGATCAATGGGGGAGCAAAGGACTGTCTGCAGGATTATTTCGCTCTCTACTGTCACTCACCCCCCAGTGCAGATCCATATGCTCAGGAATTAACAGATGGGGCTCTGAGAGTGTTGTTTACTGTGTTACTATTATTTTTTTTGTGTTGATTCTCAGCATAATGTATAAACCCTTCTTGGAGCTAAAGTAAAGCTGCCATAGAATGGTCAGGTTAAACTTAAACGCCACGGGTTTAACTCCTTCACAGACACAGCAGCCAGAGATTGTGTTGGCACCATCTGGGGCTGTGCTGTATGATTTCAAATGAAATACGTTTGTTGCAAACAAGTTTTGGTTGCTTTTTGGTTCTAAAAGGTGTTCCTAAAGTTTCAGCCGTTTGGGTATAATGCCCAAAGGTTTTAAATCGGCTGGAGAGTGTCCCGACATAGCGAGCTTTCCCCAGCCGACATTCACCTGCCATATCAATGATTACAGTAATTAATTAAAAATGATTTTCCAAAAATCCACTGGTTCCTGGCGGTGGATTTTTGGAAAAATCATTTGGTTAGTGCAGGGGTTAAATGCTTAGAGTTGCCTCGTGCTCTTTCTTGATGTGTCCTCTCCTTTACGGAAGATATACATTTAGGCTAGGGTCAGACGAAAGCATTTTTAGCTGCGAACGTGAAAAAGTGCGTCCGAACGCATTGACGTATTTTTTCACAGAATGCGCAAAAACGGTCAGACGACGCGCATTTTCGGGCGTGATTTTGTACGGATCGTCAATAAAACTCTTTTTGCGTCTGGACGTTATGTAGGCTGGACATTAGCAGCGTCTGACATCTCCTAATCACGCACACACGCCGCTATGCCGCAGCTGCGCACTCAGTACGTCAGTACTAGCGGTTCAGCGTTCTCAGAAAAAATGCGTTCAAATTCCACTTGCGTTGCACGGCCGGACTTTTGTGCGGCCGTACTTCGTATATTGGCCGTCATTGCCCGTCATCTGCTGCTAGTGCGGCCGTAATTATGTGCGCCAGAACGCACGTTAAAAGTGCGCTGGTCTGACCCCAGCCTTAAGGTTTTTACAGTTTCTTTCTTCTTATCATAAAATTGCGTTTTTAGCACCGAGCATTTTGCTTACACTGCGCGCTACTTTTTTTCCCTCTGAAATCAATCATCTAAGGCTGGGGTCAGACGAGCGTGATTTCTACGGACTGTACGTCCGTGCAGTACGGACATCGTCAGTACGGATGACGCAGTAGTGGTCACACAGTCCGTTTTTTCACTGAAGTTATTTTTGACGGATGTAGGAGGGAAAAATAAATTACAATGAAAAAACATTCTGTCCGTCAAAAATGCTGGACGTATAAATGCAGTCAGTCTGACCATGCTCCATCACTCACACACAAAGCTATGCAGACGTTATGGACGTGGCGCACTCCGCACGTCCGTTCTAGCAGTATTACGTTCTTGCCTAACCTGCGTCCGTTTGCCGCGGCCGTTGTGCGTCCGCAGTTCAGTGCGGACGTACTTCATGTGTCGGGCTCCAATGGACTTACTTTCATGCTATCACGGACGTACTTTTAGGCGCAATCACGGACGTGAACACTACGCTCGTCTGACCCCAGCCTAAAAGAAACCGATACCAAATTCACTTTTTTCTGCACGCGATCAGATGAAATGTATATTTTTTTTCCCCATTTCATGTTATTTCAGGAAAAAAGTGCACAACATAAGAGAGGAGAAAATAAATAGGTTTTAGAAGATTATTTTACGGACATCTTGAGCGGCAATGTGCTTTCATTTTTTTTATTTCTTTCTTGTTACTTATTTACTTGGAATAGCAGCTTTTATAATTTTTTCGGACAGAGACCGATCCTGTCATTTTCCAAGACGTTTCCCCCCCCCCCCCGGGGAAAATTCTGCTGAAATCAAATGGTTTCATAAATATGTGACCATCCGAGAAATTTAGATTGCTCCCGAATTACAGTGTTTCTTAGGGATAGCCTCCAGTTGGGGCTAGAGATGGAAATGTTAGGGTTAGAAATTAGGGTTAAATTTAGGTTTAGGGCTAGGGTAAAGGTTAGAAATTAGGGGTTTAGGGCTAGAGTTAGGAAGTGGGGTTAAGATTAGTGTTAGGTCGAGGGCTAGGAATTGGGATTAAGGTAAGGGCTAGGTTAAATGGTTAGAGTTAGGAAGTGGGGTTAATATTAGGGTTAGGGCATAGGCTAGGAAATGGGTTTAAGATTAGGGTAAGGGCTAGGTTAAAGGTTATAAATTAGGGCTAGAGTTAGGAAGTGGGGTAAGATTAGGGTTAGAAACTAGGGTTAGGGCGAAGGTTATAAATTAGGATTTAGAGCGAGGGTTATAGTGTGTGTTTGAAATTGGGGTTATGGCTAGTGTTAGTATTTAGGGTTAGCTCTCAGGATAAGGTTAGAAATTAGGTTTAGGAATTGGGGTTAGAAATTAAGGTTAGGGTTAGAAATTGGAATTAGGACTAGGGATATCATTAGAAATTACGGTTAGAAATGTGGATTAGGTTTACAAATTAGGGGTAGGGTTTGAGTTAAGGTTGGAAATTAGGGGTAGGAATTAGGGTTAGAAAATATAATTAAGGTTAGTGTTAGAAAGTAGGGCTGGGACTAGAGTTAGGGTTAGGACTAGGGTTAGAAATTAGGGTTAGGGCTTGGGATAAGGTTGGAAATTAATTATGGTTAGGAGTTGGGGCTTGGGATAAGGTTGGAAATTAAGTTAGAAATTAGGGTGAGGGTTAGGACTGGGGTTAGAAATTAGGGTTAGGGCTTGGAATAAGGTTGGAAATTATGATTAGGAATTGGGGTTAAGATTAGGGTTCGAAATTAGGGTTAGGGCAACAAATTAGAATTAGGGCTAGGGAAACTTGTCACCCTAGTCATAACCATAATCCGAAAGCTAACCCTAACCCCAAAAAACACTGGGTTTTTAGGGTTAGGGAGCAAATTATAATTTTCAGATGGAGGTGAATTTGTAATAAAAGAATTTGACTTCAGCCAAATCTTGATCCTGAAAAATGCTTAAAAAAAATGACAGGAGTTGTCGCCTTGTTACGTGTCTGGAAAAATAAAAGTTGATATTTCAAGATATCAAATGTCAAAACAAACCAATACTCGTCCGCTCCAGCCTTCCGTATTCCTTACTTTGGGGTTTATTGGTATTTCTTTTTTTTTTCATGTTCATTTGTGCAATTGAGTGGTAATCTCGCCACATTCCTGTACGAGTCACGTGAGTAGGCGATTTCTGATTCTCGGTCCACATGTCATTAGAAGACCTCTACCGGCGTTATTAAATGTGATCTGCGTCCAGCTTTTTAATTGCTCGCTTTTTGCAGGCACGGAGTATTGTGCATTTAATCCACTTTAAAAAAGGGCATTTGTTACCGGCGAGAAGACTTTGTGTTGTTACAGCTTAATGTTCCTTAATCAATGTCTGCGCCGCTTCCCACACGAATAAGAATTCACTTTATTAGGAAGAGGTGCCAGAAATAATGTTCTGCTTTAAGGACACGCTCCCTGGCGCTTATAATTTAAGGGGGTCATTCACTAAGCTCTGAATTTGCTACTGAATTGCACCGGACGGTGAAGTTCACCATATACGCAATTTTGGTGCAATTAGTCTATTCAAGAAGTTGTATTTGCGACAAATACAGCTGAATTTACTACAAAATACGGCGTGATTTGGCAGCAACAAAATTGTCCAATTGGAAACTATTGATTTATCTATTCACATAACGCTGAATTGCACCGAATTGTGGTGAAATGACCTGATTTTGGTGATTTCAATTGGACAGGTTTAAACAGGCAAATCTAACAGGTTTCAATGTAATAAATGTAATTGTGATGTGCGTCACTTCAAACTTGGGGTACAGGGGCCTAAAGATGTATTTGGGGGTGGTCTCTTGTTGCTCTGCCTTGTTGGGCAAACACTGCCCCGTTATCTAAAACCTTAGACTGTAATCCTGTTAACCATTCCCGACTGTCAATGTTCTGTCTTGTCTAGAAATGTTGAGCAAATGTTTTATCCCATTAGCTGTTCTAGTCAAATTCTGTCCCAAATGCCGCGAAGCAGAAGGAGCAATAACTTAAGAACTGAAGAACATGGGAAACTCGCAATTTCTCTACGGGAGGGATTATGATGAAGTACTGTAAAATGCCAGGGTGTTATTTTCTATTGGCTGCCACACTACTCTGGGACTGTATATATGTAGTGTGACGGAACCGTTCTCTTCCGCCTGTCCCTGACTCTCCAGATACCCCCTTTCCAAGATCAGCCCGGCCTCTGAGTTGCTTGGAGCTCAGTGCCTCGAGCAGCCTGATCTGCAGCTCCAGATCTGCTTGATCTGAACCTCTGCCTTGGAGCCTCTTTGCATTTCCAGAAGGCCGCTCTGTGCCTTCTGAGGTTGAGTGTAGTGTAGCGTAGTTGAAGGAGACACCAGGCGAGCTGTATGTTCCAAAAGGATTCTCTCTTTATGGAAGATTTCCCCGGATATTTATACAAAATACAGCAATGCACATTCAAACTTCCCACCCATCCCTACAGTTCTGATTGGTTGGTTCCAAGACCACTGCAGGCCCTCTTCAGTTATAATTTGCATACCAAATGGTGAACATGTACCTAAAGTCTCTAATTACATTATGTCAGTTAGATATTTATAATAAACATTCTTTAGCCTTTAGCTCACCCAACATTTACATAATCTATTGTTCTAACACCTCAGATTAACCTCCCTGGCGGTATTCCCGAGTGTGACTCGGGGTTAAATTTCGCTACCGCGAACAGTAACCGAGTCACACTCGGCTGGATGTTTACTCACCTCCTCCTGGCTCCCTCGCTGTCCCCCCCCACAGTGTGATGCGGGGAGCTGCTTCCTGGAAGGCTCCCTGCGAGTCACACGATGCAGGGGGGGCGGGACTAGTGGCAAACTTAGAAAAATTGGATTCTACAGTGTAAAATGATAAGTGCAATGTTTATGAGCGGCCACTAGGTGGCAGTACAGGATAAGAAATAGACCATACATCCTCTCACCCTTGTTTTCAAGACAGATTTCAGTGTTTTTTGTTGTATTTTATTGAATATCATTTATTTGCATTATTTTGGATAATTATTTTTGGGATAATAAATTATTATGTTGTGTTTCAAACTTTATCGGACTCAGTGTATTTACTATTTTTTATTTATTTATTTATAAAGGATTTTACCAGTAAGGACTCTTGATTTCACGGATTTCAGTGCGTGATTCCTAATTATTACAGGCTAACTATGTACAAAAACACCTTTCCTTTAAAAAAAAAAAGAGACGCTTTTAAACATGAAATTTTGAAAAAAATTAGACCGCCAGGGAGGTTAAAGACAGACACTATCCCAGACTTCTTGAATCAAACATGCAGCCAGATGAGGGGAAAAGCCCTGTTGCATAAATTACACAGCCGTAAAGCTTGTTTACTGGCTATACAGAAACACATTTACCCACAGAAATATAAGTATATTTAAAACTAAAGCTACGCCATTTTACACTAAACTAATTTAAACTAAACCCAAACAATGTAAAATATATTTAAAAATCACACGATATAATTGAACATAAAGTCTCTTTGAGTTTGAAGCGTGGAGCGCAACGTCAGTTCTATAAAGGTGTTCAGTAGTTGTTGCTGTTCTAAGAAACCTACAGATCTACAGCGTCGTCTTATTTCTGGGGGATGCTAGCAAGGCTCTTTACGTGTACCTGTCCTTAGACAAAGCTTAAGGACTGGAGATAGGCACGAAAGCCTGCTGGGGAGAGCACGCGGGTCTGGCAAGGAAGCGGCATTGACAGATGTGACCCAGTCGGGGTACGGAGATCTGTTACAGTATTTATCTTTTTTTAAAAAATTAAAGATCATTTAATTTTTTGCAAAAACCTTTCATATTTTGTATTTTTAAAAGATCTTTTTATTTTAGACACTTTTTCATATTTTGTATTTTTTTTAACGATCTTAATATCTATATTTACACACATTTTTCATATTCTGTTTTTTAAAGATCTTCTTAATATTTATATTATTTACACACATTTTTCATATTCTGTATTTTTTTTTTTTAAAGATCTTTTTATTATTTAGACACATTTTTCATATTCCCCCCCCCCCCAAGTTCTTTGGACTTTGACGGTTTTCGTCAGCATCCGATAACTGCGTCAGCGAATGCATTTTATGGCGCAACGCGGCGACCGTTCGATGGTGGATGCACCGTATTTTCGGTGAAATGGAATCGCCGTAATTAAAAGCGTTTGCTCTGCGAATAGCTCTCGCTGTTCTATTAATCAGCGTCCTCGCCGCATTAAAGCGCCTGACACCTGCCAGCCCTGCGTTACACCGTTTATTGCGACACGATGAGTGAGACACACAACCTTCTGATAAGCCGACAATCACGCGAGCTGTGAGCGATTCGCTCTCGGAAACATTTACAGGGAATCTAAGGCTCGTCCTGTGAATCGTATTTTGCCGGATTATGGACTTTTTCGGCTGAATCGATCTGATCGGAACGCTCTCTTTTCTGAAGAAGAAGCTTATATGATAATGTCTGTAATAGACGACGCGCCCGGATCTTACACGTCAATAAACACTGCGAGTGATAACGCGCCTGTGTTTGTACGCTGTGCGGCAGAGAAGCCTCTCTGTCATCGGGACGCATTAAATCGCCCGTCTGCGGGAAAAAATGTAATTTAAATCGATCATTATGTGCCCGATCCAGTTTTTTTTTTTGTCATTGACCCTGATGGATAATGTGCGAACGTATTGAGGTATAAATTCGACACTGGGCTCGTTGTGTAAAACACATCACATGATGCCCTGATGGTCACGAGGCTGGCTGAGCATCATGGGATGCATGTCCTACTGAACATCGGAGATGCCCAAGTTCGCCAATGCTGTGGCGCAAATACAAGGGTCCCTATTCCAAGCGTGCCACTATGGCTGACGAGTGTCCCATCTTACTGCCGTGCGCCGTCATTGTCTATCTCACCTCACAGTTAAGCATCGGCGGCTCTGATTGAACCTCAGATTTTGGCGCCAAGATGGCAGCACTAAATTACTAGTACTAAACTACGGTCCAGTCATTATCAGGGCTTCCATTTAAAATCTGAGGGCCCCCTACTAACACGTTGCTCGGGGCCCCCTTCAGCAGTCCATGCCAGTAGACGAGGCAAAATTTTATGTTTTTGACTAATCTTCTGCTCCCCTGATTTTACAGGACATGGGTGAAATCCATGGTGGTCCATCAGTGATGGAAGAGCATTTATTTTGCTTCTCTAACTGGTGCAGACCATACTATTCACTCCATCAGTGAGAAATCAGAGTGCTGTGACCGGCCTCAGATGCTGCGGCCCACCAGGAAATTCGGTGCTGTCTTGGTGGACCAGCTCTGGAGGACATGGAGGGGTCTTTATATCTGTGGCACTTAGCCACAGGGTTTGGCAAGAGCCAGGAGCCACCAGGCCCCTTCTCATATCATGGGCTGCCCCCCCCACCCTGTTCCCGATGGCTGCCCTGACCATTATTCGTCTGTAAAAGTAAGTGATCGGCTATTCTCCATGATATCTCATTGCTTCTGCCCCTGTAATACAGTTGTGTTCAAAATTATTCAACCCCCAATGCTGTAAAGGGTTTTAGGGAATTTAGTGACATTTGTAATTGTATTCAGAATGAAATCCTACAAGGACTTTTTAAAGAACCATATGCAACTAAAATGACATCAATTGGTTTTGTAATACAGTAGTAAATGTTTCTTTTGTGAATTCTTCATTGACACAATTATTCAACCCCTTAAAGACTACCACTCTGAAGAACAGAGGTTCATTCAAGTGTTTTCAATCAGGTATTGAAAACACCTGTGGATGTCACGGAGCAGCAATAAAGCATAATAAGCACCAATTAGGCAGCTTTAAAATGACTGTGATACTCAGCTCCTTCTAGACATTTACTGGTGTGGTTACAAACATGGTGAAGTCAAGAGAATGGTCCAGGAAGACAAGAGAACAGGTGATTACTCTTCACAGGAAGGGCAATGGCTATAAGAAGATTGCAAAGATGTTAAACATACTGTCACACGGGGCGCTATAGCGCGGTCCTCTAGGGCAAGTATGTCACAGAAACAGTCTCTTTATAGTGGAGTTTTATTGTGGCACTCCAGCATACAAACAAAACAAAACAGAAATCAAAGCCTAACTCGTCTGAGTCTTACTAACAAAGTATATGTCCCTTACTAACGCAGCTAAATAATAAAATAACAGAACTCTTTGCCAACCTTTTCTTGAGGGACGCTGCCAACCATAGCACTTCACCAGCTCTGCTGTTACTCGTCTGTCTCTCAAAATGAATCAATCTCTCTCTCTGATTCCTCACACCCAGGAAACATTTAAGGGCTTTTAATTAGCAGGTGTGGAGACCTTGTAGCAGAGCGGAACAATTTAAAACACATATTTTCCTTCTGGGTTTAAACAGCCCACTGCCCTCTCAAAAACACAGGGGGAATGTACACACCATCGCACACAATTCCTTTCACCTTATCACATATCCCCCCACCCAGCTCAGACCCATCGGGCGAGCGGCCTTAGAGCAGAGGCAATGAACTCTGGAGAGACCATCAGCATTACCCTGGGCCGTACCAGCCCGGTGCTCCATCGAGAACTGGTAGGGTTGGAGACTAAGAAACCACCTGGTCACTCTGGCATTCTTTTCTTTGTTTTGCCTCATCCATGTCAACGGTGCATGGTCAGTGATCAGCAAAAACTGCCTCCCTAGCAAGTAATATCTCAAAGTCTCCAGAGACCATTTAATAGCCAGG
This sequence comes from Leptobrachium leishanense, assembly GCA_009667805.1. Lineage (NCBI taxonomy): Eukaryota > Metazoa > Chordata > Amphibia > Anura > Megophryidae > Leptobrachium > Leptobrachium leishanense. The sequence continues at coordinate 144,157,416 of CM019071.1, forward strand.
CACTCCTTCTCAACTACGGAGCACCTCAGCTCGTGAGAATCCAGCTTCCGGCTCAGGTACATAACAGGATGTTCCTCTCCTCTATGCACCTGAGAGAGAACAGCACCCAAACCCACATCTGACACATCTGCTTGTATGACAAATTGCTTCGAGAAATCTGGAGTAGGGATGTGCGTTTCGGGTTTCGGAATTTCGGAATTTTCACGAAATTTCCCGATTCGTGTTTTCGGATGCGGCCGAATTTCCGAAAATTTTTAGATCCGAAAATGGCAGATCCGAAAAGTTTTCCGAGCCGAAACGAAATATTTTCGGAATTTTCGAATGGACTTGAAATGTGTCAAATCGAAATTTATTGCTTTGAAACGAGGAGAACAGACGTTCCGAAAAAACGAAAATTTACGAAATTACGAAAAGTCGATACAAAAAACGAGCAAAGTTACACGAAAATACGAAAAACGGTCGAAATTCCGAAAACATGTACAATTCCGAAAAACGAAAATTTCCGAAATTACGAAAAGTCGATACAAAACCGAGTAAACAAGCCAGATGTGATCGGATCGGTATTCAGGGTTCGGAAACCTGCGGCGCTTTCGAAGGGGACACCCCGTGATGTCGTGGTGGCCTTTCGTGACGTAGCATTTAAGGTCAAGCTTATGTCTGCTCCTGGCGCAAGAGATCCAGTGAAATTTGAGGGCTCCACGTTGGCTTTGTATCACGACCTTCCATTCCAGACTCTGCTTGCTCGCAGGCGGTTCCGTCCTGTGACTGCGGTTCTTCGTCGGAGGGGGATCCGTTATCGGTGGGGCTTGGCGGGAGCATTGGTGGTGACACATAATAATGTCCCCTACACCATCACTGATCCTGAAACCGCCTGGTCCGACCTTGAAGCGGCGGGCATCTCGCCGGACCCTCCGGAACTTCAGCCAGACTGAGACCTGAGCGATATTGTTTACCCCCCCCCCCAGCTTTTTTCTTCTCTGTTTACGTGTCACTGGTCTATAGATAAGCTCTGAGTATAATTTATCAGGACAATTTATGGCATTTACGTTGATAGTCCTACATGCTTATGTGTTTCTTTTGTGTTTTCCTCCTTCACTGAGGTTGGGACTTCTTGCTTTTTGTTTTTATTATTCCCTTATTGACCTGATACTACTTGCATCTTACATTATCTGACTGGCTGACCGTAGTTAGTTTGGCCAGCCCTAGACGGCTGTCTTTTTCTACGTTTGATTTCGTGAATTTCTTGTTATGTATAATTCTCTAAATAAAGAATTAAAAAAAAAAAAAAAAAAAAAAAGAGTAAAGTGACACGAAAATACAAAAAATGGTCGATATTCTGAAAAAAAAATGTACACGAAAAACTAATCGAGCCGAACCGAATCGAAACAGAAATCGGTCGAAACGAGCCGAATCAAAAAGTTGAAAAATCTGAAAAATCGAACCGAAAAAAAAATAGGTGCACAAGGCTAATCTGGAGCTACCAGAATAGGGCTAGCACACAAGGCTTCTTTTAGGATCTGAAAGGCCTGTTCTGCCTCTGGGGTCCATTTGACCATGATGGGGCTTTTGGCTCTAGTAAGCTCTGTCATAGGGCTGGCAAGGGTAGCAAAATTGGGAATAAACCGACGATAGTAGCCTGTTAAACCCAGGAATGCTCTCACTTGCTTCTTGGTGACGGGACGTGGCCAATTGGCAATGGCATCCACCTTACTTTGCTGGGGTTTGAGGAGCCCACGACCAATCGTAGAACCCAGATATTTGGCCTCTTCCAAACCCAAGGAGCACTTTGCAGGGTTAGCAGTTAGACCGGCAGCCCGGATACTATCCACTACTGCCTGAACCCTAGACAGATGTGTTTCCCAGTCCTCCTCACTGTGAATCACTACGTCGTCAAGGTATGCAGCTGCATACTCTCGATGGGGCCTCAGTATCCTATCCATCATACGCTGAAATGTGGCTGGCGCACCATGTAGCCCAAATGGCAGTACTCTGTACTGAAATAACCCCTCAGGGGTAGAAAAGGCTGTCTTTTCCCTTCAAATCAATGTCAAACTGGCCAAAACACTCAATTTCAGTGGGGGTTGAATAATTTTGAACACAACTGTATATTCCCTGCGTTACAAACAAACTAGGCAGCTCCTAACACCTCGCTCCCACTGGGGCCTCGAATGATGAAACTCAAGTAAAATGCCCTTATATGGACATTGCACACAAATACACCCCATGCATTCACATACACTTTTCAACCAAGAGAACTGAATTAAATGTCTAAAATTTGAATTTATTGGGCTGAATTTTCTAAATTTTGAGCACAGGGAGAGGGGCCTCATATTTCAGCGTAGCCCAAGGCTAACACTGCTGTGGGGACCTCCATTGAACTCCGATGGACACAACGCAAGAACAACAGTAAAAGCAACTCCGACTGAAACACCGGTGGAAACTGCAGTGATATCTACACTAAATAACTACGGCGGAAACCAACTACAGTGAAATATGGCGGCGGCTCCATAACTAGAAAATTCACATAGCGTCACCTGACATGATCCTTTGTTGATTCCTGAAGATCCCCAAACTAAATCCACCAAATTCAAGGAAAGAACGGGGCTTTGTGAATCCCCCCTGTAACGATCCCACTAATATGAGACCGAGCTCGGGTCGGCCATGTGTTCCTGGACGTATGTTACTATTTCATGCAGTGGGGGAGCACAGGGAAAAGTGCTGCCCTGCAACATGTATAATTCATATGCTGCAGGAAGGAAATCAAGGCAAGACACCTTTGTTTTCTTAGCTGCAGCGTATGGATTATGCATGCTGCGGGGTGGCATTTTTCATGCACTGCCCATCAACATGAATACATTATGTGTCCTGGAAAACATGGCCGACCTGGCGACCCTACACAGAGACCAGCATACCGCTTCCTCCCCCCGCTTCCCCCGCCAGACATATAAACGGTGTAAAGTCCCTCCGGATCCACTATGCGTCATTTCATGTTGCGCGTTCCAGTTGGGCGCCGTGTCGTCGTTGATGCTTCCGTGAATCAGGCGTTCTCTGGAGAGATCCCGACGAGGAGCCGACTGCAGTTGGCACAAAATAACAAATGACATCACGGTGTTTTGAAATAACAAACACAGGCGCGCGGGCGATACAGAGGAGGAAAATAATCCAGCGCGGGGCTAATCGTTAAGCCACGAATAAGTAGGGAACTGCAGGGTTCCTGCAAATTTTGAAGAAAAAAATATGAAATTGAACATTTTTTTCCCCCCAAATTTGGGAACTCCTTCAGACAAAAGACCCAAAGTTCCCTTATGATTTATTACAATGCTGCGGCAACTGTCTATCATGTTCGATTCATTCGTCTTCCAAGCCAATCAGGGCCATGGAAAAGGTTTAATGACTATGATTGGGTAACGTGTGACATGCCAAGATTTCCCTTAAGGCTACTGAGGCCGTGGCCTCAGAATTTCAGGGGGTTGAGGAACAGCTCGACGGGCATCCTATAAAAAAGAGGCAGAAAAGAAGTCGCTGCAAACAAGATGCTACAATTGGGTCGACAACAAATTTGGACGCTCTAGGCCTGAAATGAAGAGACACTTTCTATAGTTATGGTTAGAAACTAGGCTTAGCGTTAGAAAATTGGGTTGTGGTTAGGAAACAGGGTTAATGTTAAGAATTAGGGTAAGGGATTTGATTTTAGGGTTGGAGTTAGGGTTATAAATTAGGGGTAGGACTAGAAATTAGGATTAGATTTAAGGGTTGGGGTTAGGATTAGAAATTAGGATCAGATTCAAGGGTTGTCGTTAGTTTTAAGGGTTAGGGTTAGGAATAGAATTTAAGAATTAGGTAAGGAGGCGTTAGAGTTGAAAATAAGTGTTAGGGTTAGGCTATTAGTTGTGCTTGTTTTAGGGTTAGGGTTACATAATACAGTTAGGTTTAGGGTTAGGATAACATTTTGGTTTATCCCTAACACTCTGCTTCATTTTTAAGCAACATATCTGCTAATTCTTTAGACGCAAGACCTCACCCTAAAACAAGCACAAATAGTAACCGAACCCTAATTTATAACCATAACCCTATGAGAATAGGAAGGGGGTGCTTCGAAAAGAGGTTGACCAGACAGTCACCCAAGCCAATCGAGCCTGCAGAATATGTTTTTATGATGACTTTTGAGTAACGTGTGACCAGGCCTGGATTTCCCATAAAGCCGCTGAGGCTGTGTCCTCAGGGTGTCAGGCGGAAGAGAGAGGCTCGTCAGGCATCCTATAAAAAAGATGCAAGGGGGAAAAAAGTTGCTGTAAAAAAGATGCTACAATTCGGCTGCGGATGAATTTGGACGCTCCGGGCCTGAAAAAGAGAATAACTTTCCATAGCTAGCATTAGAATTTGGGGTTAGGGTCATTGTTAAGAGTTAGGGTTAGAAATAAGGTTTAGGATTGGCATTAGAATTTGGGGTTAAAAATCAGGGGTTAGAAATTAGGGTTAATGTTAAGAATTAGGGTAAAGATATAGGGTTAGATATTAGGGTTCGGTTACAATTTGTGCTTGTTTTAGGGTTAGTGTTACATTTATGGTTAGGTTTATTGTTAACCCTAACATTTTGCTTCACTTCTATTTCATTTTTAAGCAACAGATTTGCCCCTTTTTTATGTGAGCCCTAACCCTGAAACAAGCACAAACAGTAACCTAACCCTAACACTATCCCTAATTTCTAACCTTAACCCTATGGGAATAGGGAGGAGATGCATTGAGTCGGCAGAGTGGGGAAATCCATCCCCTCTATGTGACCAGTCTACTGATCTTGATATGAAGCCACCAGCCTTTATTCTTTGCTACTGAAGCCCAGAGATTGTTTGAACTCATTGCCCGAGACCAAAAACTCTTCCACCGGCGAGGTAATGGTGTGGACGTAATTAAAAGCCTATCAAACACCTGTCTACACAGATAACATCTCATTGCTAAATATTGACGCTCTGAGGGCCAGCTTCTTATCTGGATCTGATCTGCCGGCCAGCTTTATGAGCCCTGAGTCACTCCGTGACACGGCGCCTCACTCATCGCTGCTCAATGTGGAGATATCGGACGTGGGGTGCAGCGTAGAGAAACGCTAATAAAACAACGTAAACGTCTAAACGCCTTCTACAATCATGTATCCATGTTATCATTTTGTATCAATTTAAAAAGCTGCTGAAGGCATGGCGACACAAATATGAACCACATTGATCCCGGCGAATAGTCGACATGTGCAGCGCTGAAAGAACCAAAAAAATATCCAATTTGGAAATAATCAGAATCAGTCGATACGGAATACTAGAGGCTTCCGATATATTTGGCCATTTTTCTGATATATTTGGAACCTTCATGTAGAATACATTTAAAAAATGGATAGGAGGGCTACGGTTAGGTTAGGGCTAGTTTAGGACTAGGCTTAGGGTGACCATTTAAGTGTCATGATTAGGGTTAGGGCTAGGTTTGGGACGACAGTTTCTGTGTCATATGATTAGGGTTCGGACTAAGTTAGGTTTAGGTTAGAGCTAGGCTTGGGGCGACAGTCTCTGTGTCGTGATTAGGGTTAGAGCTAGGGTTTGGCTAGGACTAGGCTAGGGTTGGGCTTTGGGTGACATTTCTGTGTCCTATGATTAGGGATAGGTTAGACTAGAGCTAGGCTTAGGGCAAGTTTCCGTGTCATATGATTTGTGTTTAGATTTAGGTTAGGACTAGGTTAGAGCTAGGCTTACGGCGACAGTTTCTGTGTCATATGATTGGGGTTGGGGATAGGTTAGAGCTAGGTTTAGGGCGACCGTTTCTGTGTCATATGATTAGGGTTAGGAATAGGTTAGAGCTAGGCTCAGGGCAACAGTTTCTGGGTCAAGTGATTAGCATTAGGGATAGGTTAGAGCTAGGCTTAGAGCAACAGTTTCTGGGTCAAGTGATTGGGATTAGGGCTAGGTTAGAGCTAGGCTTAGGGCAACAGTTTCTGGGTCAAGTGATTAGGGTTAGGTTAGGGCTAGAATTAGGGTTACCAATTTTTTTTAAATATATTTTTCAACTATTCTGATTTATTCCAAACTTTTCCGATTTATAAATCTTCCAGGTCCGAATCCAATCGGAAAAATTTGGATTGATTTGAAAGTTTTTACTTGAAAAACAATTCGGTTCGGACATTGGTCATTAAGAATTTGAATCGATCGGAATCGCACATGTCTAGGGAATAAGGAATCTGTGTTGGTTGCAGTAGGGTTGACAGGTCGGCCATGTTTTCTTGGACACATTATTTCAAGAAGTTTTAACCCTATAGTAACCCTTTAAAACCTAATCCTTAATATAAAGATGAAGACTGCTGAAAGTCTCATTTTCAGGGTCAATTAATAATGGAAAGGGATCGAGTCTCTGTTCTACATTTCTGGGGCCTGAAACTTTCCCATTGCGTGTGGTCTAACGTTTGGATACAAACACTTTGACTACTTTTTTTTTTAAATAAATGTTTGTGATTTTTTTTTTTATTTATTTAAATTTATTTTTACCTTACAAGCCTGTTTAGATCAGTAAATTCAATGGGTGACAATTATTCAATATTTTTTTCTTTCTTTCTTTTTCTAAATATCAGAGAAAAATAAGGTGTGTTTCTATTTTATTTACTTTTGGCTTTTTTAAACATATCATTTAATTACTAGAATAATAACTCTTTTCAGTAGCCGTGGTCTAATTACTTTTTTTCTTCTTTTTTTTTTTTTTTGTTGTTGTTTTTAAATGGATTCCTGGCCTTGGCGTCCTTGAAGCGAGGTTAATCACACCTTTTGTACAATTTGTAGAATTCTGAGCGATTAAAGAGACACAATACATAGAAACACATGTGTTATATTATGTGTTAATTATACGGGCTTAATGAGCAGCACTTACCGGCTTTTTACCTGACTGACCGGCTAATTAAGTGCTTGATCCCTTTTTTTTTTTCATATTTACAGAAATGATCAAAGTCATTACATTAGACTCGCCAGATCGGCCATGTTTCCCTCGTCGCATGTTACAATGGCATGCTCCCCCTCTGTAGGAAATACCAATCTAGCAACCTTACTTTGTCTTTACGGCAGGACCGCAGCTTCCATTGCAAACTGCTTATTTTTTATTTATTTATTAAAATTTGTTATTTATGATTATAATATGTCATATAAAATACAATGAGATACTTAATAATGAGAACGTGCCAGCAAGTCAACAGGATCATCATGAAGGATAGAAACCAGCAAGGAAACAAACGAGGAATAATAATAATAAAAAATATTAATATCATCCTCTATGGAGAAGGAACCAAGAGCAGGAGGATGGCTAAATAGAAAAGTAAATACATAAAAGGGGAAAAGAGGGGGGCTGCCTCAGAGTGGGTGACTTTTTTTTTTAAATTGCATTTAATTTTGTTGCTCGTTACCACGTATCCGTTGTTTTGTGTTGTTATCATTATAATTTATGTGCACAAATTTACATCAATTTCAATAAATTAGTACAAAAATTAGAATGACAAACATATATTGTTTATATTTTTTTAAATTGGAGAAATATATATATATATTTTATATTAAAATATATATATATATATATTTTTTTATATTAATTTATGCACAAATTTATTTAAATTGGAGAAATATATATATATATTTTATATATATATAATATATTTTTTTTAGATTAATTTATGCACATATATATAATTCTCCATCAATTTAAATAAATTTGTGCATAAATTAGAATGACAAAAAATATAAAAAAATATATATGCTTGTCAATCTAATTTATGAATAAATTTATTGAAATTGATATAAATCTGTGCACATAAATTAAAATAACATATATACTGTATATGAAAGCAAGACTCCTGTACTCACAGAGTCCAAACAATGTTTGCAATGCTCAGGACTCAGTTCAACTGGGGGGGGGGGGAAAGCTGGAACAAGAGCTAGCACTCCAGTCTTAATAAAATAAAACATAAAACTTTATTGATGCATATTAATTGTGGGTGAACATTTCAGCTCAAAGAAGGAGCTCTTATCAGGACGTATATATTTTAGGACCGTGCACTGAAGGCAATAAACTTTTTTGTTTAATTTTTACGAGTCCCAGAGTGCGTCTTCTATGGTACGTGTATATATATATTGTGACAGTGTGATTAGGGGCACAGTGGTGGACCACAGGTTTATTAGCAGGTGGATGGAGGACTCCCTTTTCCCCCTATAGGGTTAACTCACAGCCGATGCCTGATTAGGAGGACTGCTCTGCCCTTATAGGAGATGTGGTTCCCTCTGAGAGGGCAGACTTGGTGCTGGGTGCGGCAGAGAAGGAATCGCAATCCTGAACCCAAAAGGAAGGTACATTTTATTTTATTCTCGCTTATTGGTAAGCGGCTTAGCCGCCTAATATTTCAGATAGGAATACTGAATGTTTATTTAGTTTCCGCATAAAGGAGAAGGCGTTTGATTTATGTTTGTTTTATTTTCATGTTTATGGTGTACCGTGGCTGCGTAATAAAGGAAAGTGTGACGCATTGATCCCTGTGTCAATTGGCTATATCACTATATATACAGATATATATATATTATTGTACAAACTTACTATGTATATATAAGCAAAACTAAAGGACTTACAAAAGTAAAATTTTTTTAATAAACAAACACCAGTAGGGGTCAGCAATCTTGGCCCTCCAGATGTTTTGTAACTACACCTCCCATGATGCTCTGCCCCTTTTTGGGTTAGTGGAGAGTCGTGGGAAATGTAGTCTGGAGAGTCAAGGTCAACGACCCCCTGCCTTACAGCCGCTGCCATAACATGCGTACTTAATGCTCGTACCAGGTTTACACCTAACGAATAATAAATCCGCAGAAAGCATATTTTTGGGTGTTTTGAGGCTATTACCATGTGGATCATAAAAGCGGCTTGTTTTGAATGATTCCATATCGCCACGGAGACGACATCAAAACAGAATCTGGCTCCCACACGAGCGGCAAGCGGAATTTTAATGGATATTTATGTGCTCGCACGGAGCTTTGCAGCGAATCGCAGGGACCCCGGCAGTATCGCGCTAATTAATGACAGCATTTAATTCATCAGACTTTACCTCCTGGGCCTGGATTCTGCTGAATCAATGCTGAGCGAGGCTTGGCCATCTCTGCTGGGAATACGCCCCACGGATCTACTACTGTGTAAATGGTTTTACATTGTGTTTTTCCATTATTTCTGCAGAATTCTCAGCCTTTTTTTTTATATCATAAAAAAGTGATCATTTGTCCACACTGATACATAAAACTCATTACAGATATTCCTGCACGTTTAGACTCAACGGAAACACAAACATGGAGTCGGATAACCTCATTCTCGCACATTTGCAGCTTGTGTGTCTTTATGCCGGCTGAGCATTATGGGAAATGGTCCACTAGGGTCACCCCCACCATTAGGCTCACCCTCAGTCCTTATATAGAAGTGATGGCGACACTTGGCACTCCAGATGATTCGCAACTACATGTCTCATGATGCTCAGCCAGCCAACCTGAAGTGTGACGAGTGTTGCCAGTTCGGCCATGATTTCCTGGACACATTTCACGCAGAGAGGAGTGCAGGGAAAAGTGCTGCCTTGCAAAATGTATAATTCATACATTGCAGGAAGGAAAGCACCTGGGGTATTCCCACCTGCAGCGCATGGATTATACATGCTGCGGGATGGCATTTTTCATGCACTGCCCATCAGCATGAATAAATTATATGTGTCCATGAAAACCTGGCCGAACTGGCAATGAAATTTCTCTATCTAGATCAGGGATCTCATAATCCGACCTCCTAGATGTTGTTGGCCTACAATTCCCAGAATCCTTTGAATAGATATACAGAGCATTATGGGAGATGTAGTTCAGTAACATCTGCGGGTGTTGCAGAGTTTATCTCTGATCCAGACACTTATAATCTGACGCGCGCTTTGTATTTCCGTTTTATCACAGTAAATAAACACCATAATTATCCTAAATCAATATGCAATTAAAATACAAATTAAAAACTATAAACCCAACGCAAAAACAGAATTAACAGCTGCTAATCATAAAATAACCTCAGAGCAGTGAATGGATAAACATGGCACTCCGTGTTACCTGGAACTATGCATCCCATGATGCTAATCCATCGTTAAGATACCCTGAGGCTCATGGGACTTGTAGTTGCAAAGCAACTGAGTCACCAAGGATAGAAATCCCTGCTTTAGGAATAAAAAAGCAGTGAGATTTGGCTGATATAAACTCTGCCTCTCCAGATGTTTCTACACTACAGCTCCCATGACACTCTGGCCATCTAGGATGCTGGGAGTCGTAGGCCATCCACATCTGTGGGGCCAGAGTTTGAGACCCTTGCGATATACTATATGAATGCAGGGGCCTTATGAAGTGTAAAAAAGAGATTTTGCACGGCGTATTGAATCAAACTGACTGTAAAAGTAATTAGAAGCAATGTGCATTGTGTTCCGGAACACCAGGCGCTGGGGTTTATTCACTAAAATGTGAATCTGAAACCTGGATTTCAAAAATTCGGAGAAAAAAAAGCAGATTTGGTAAAAGCGCGGCCCAGTTTATAATTCACTATTTATTCCTTTTTTTTTTTGTACTGATAAATCATAACAATTTGTTTTTTTTTCTACATTTAGAAGCTGACTTTCCACATGGTGTGCGTTACCTGTGCAGCCTGAAAGCCGCCAGTGTCTTGGGTCGTGTTCTGGGCATTTCACGCTCAATATAATATTGATTTTAAAGGCGCTGAGCCGGCGCTGAGACTTACACCAGGCAGACTGGCCCCAGCTTAATATGTAGGGGTGACCCCCGGCGTGAGAATCGGACAATGTACAGGCGTATAAATTAAAACATGGTGAGACACAGACTCAGACTGGGGGAGGGGGGGGTCGACATAAATTGGAATCAGATCATACTGCGCAGCAAACCTCATACTGACAGGACAAGGTAACCAAGATCATAGGAGTGAGGTGTAAGGATGTGAGGGAGGGGGATCATATGTGAGGAGGTGTAAGGATGTGAGGGAGGGGGTCATATGAGTGAGGTGTAAGGATGTGAGGGAGGGGGATCATATGTGAGGAGGTGTAAGGATGTGAGGGAGGGGGATCATATGTGAGGAGGTGTAAGGATGTGAGGGAGGGGGATCATATGAGTGAGGTGTAAGGATGTGAGGGAGGGGGATCATATGAGTGAGGGGGATCATATGTGAGGAGGTGTAAGGATGTGAGGGAGGGGGATCATATGTGAGGAGGTGTAAGGATGTGAGGGAGTGAGGGGGATCATATGTGAGGAGGTGTAAGGATGTGAGGGAGTGAGGGGGATCATATGAGTGAGGTGTAAGGATGTGAGGGAGGGGGATCATATGTGAGGAGGTGTAAGGATGTGAGGGAGGGAGGTTATAGATTTAATTCTTTGAGCCTGCCAGGGTTTGTGATGGTTCCTCTGGTAGTGAGTGAAGCAGGTGAGGTGAGTGATCTGGCTATGAATGATGCTCTAGCAGTGAGTGATGTAGGCTAAGGTAAGTGATGCAGCTGAGGTGAGTGATGCTCTGGCTGTGATTGATGCTCTAGCTGTGATTGATGCTCTGGCTGGGAGTGATGCTCTGGCTGGGAGTGATGCTTTGGCTGTGGTTGCTCTGTGAGTGATGCTCTGGCTGTGATTGATGCTCTGTGTGATGCTTGTGAGTGATGCTCTGTAATTGCGTGGTGCTCTGAGTGATGCAGTGAGTGATGCTCTGGCTGGGAGTGATGCTACAGCTGGGAGTGATGCTTTGGCTGTCAGTAATGCTCTGGCTGTCAATGATGCTCTGGCTGCCAGTGATGCTCTGTGATTGATGCTCTGTGATTGATGCTCTGTGAGTGATGCTCTGTGAGTGATGCTCTGTAAGGTGAGTGATGCTCTGTAAGGTGAGTGCTATAGCTGGGAGTGATGCTCTGGCTGGGAGTGATACTTTGCCTGTGATTGCTCTGTGAGTGATGCTTGTGAGTGATGCTCTGGCTGGGAGTGATGCTCTGGTTGTAATTGCTCTGTGAGTGATGCTTGTGAGTGAGGGCTCTGGCTGGGAGTGATGCTCTGGCTGTCAGTGATGCTCTGGCTGCCAGTGATGCTCTGGCTGTGATTGCTCTGAGAGTGATGCTTGTGAGTGATGCTCTGGCTGGGAGTGATGCTCTGGCTGCCAGTGATGCTCTGGCTGTGATTGCTCTGTGAGTGATGCTCTGGCTGGGAGTGATGCTCTGGCTGTCAGTGATGCTCTGGCTGTCAGTGATGCTCTGGCTGGGAGTGATGCTCTGGCTGGGAGTGATGCTCTGGCTGTGATTGCTCTGAGTGATGCTTGTGAGTGATGCTCTGGCTGGCAGTGATGCTCTGGCTGGGAGTGATGCTCTGGCTGTCAGTGATGCTCTGGCTGTCAGTGATGCTCTGGCTGTCAGTGATGCTCTGGCTGTGTGATTGCTCTGAGTGATGCTTGTGAGTGATGCTTGTGAGTGATGCTCTGGCTGTCAGTGATGCTCTGGCTGTCAGTGATGCTCTGGCTGGGAGTGATGCTCTGGCTGTCAGTGATGCTCTGGCTGTCAGTGATGCTCTGGCTGTCAGTGATGCTCTGGCTGGGAGTGATGCTCTGGCTGGGAGTGCTCTGTGAGTGATGCTTGTGAGTGATGCTCTGGCTGTCAGTGATGCTCTGGCTGTCAGTGATGCTCTGGCTGGGAGTGATGCTCTGGCTGGGAGTGATGCTCTGGCTGGGAGTGATGCTCTGTGATTGATGCTCTGTGAGTGATGCTCTGTAAGGTGAGTGCTATAGCTGGGAGTGATGCTCTGGCTGGGAGTGATACTTTGCCTGTGATTGCTCTGTGAGTGATGCTTGTGAGTGATGCTCTGGCTGGGAGTGATGCTCTGGCTGTAATTGCTCTGTGAGTGATGCTTGTGAGTGATGCTCTGGCTGGGAGTGATGCTCTGGCTGTCAGTGATGCTCTGGCTGTCAGTGATGCTCTACCTGCCAGTGATGCTCTGGCTGTGATTGCTCTGAGAGTGATGCTTGTGAGTGATGCTCTGGCTGGGAGTGATGCTCTGGCTGTCAGTGATGCTCTGGCTGGGAGTGATGCTCTGGCTGTCAGTGATGCTCTGGCTGCCAGTGATGCTCTGGCTGCCAGTGATGCTCTGGCTGTGATTGCTCTGTGAGTGATGCTCTGGCTGTCAGTGATGCTCTAGCTAGGAGTGATGCTCTAGCTGGGAGTGATGCTCTAGCTGGGAGTGATGCTCTGGCTGTCAGTGATGCTCTGGCTGCCAGTGATGCTCTGGCTGCCAGTGATGCTCTGGCTGCCAGTGATGCTCTGGCTGTGATTGCTCTGTGAGTGATGCTCTGGCTGGGAGTGATGCTCTGGCTGTCAGTGATGCTCTAGCTAGGAGTGATGCTCTAGCTGGGAGTGATGCTCTAGCTGGGAGTGATGCTCTGGCTGTCAGTGATGCTCTGGCTGTCAGTGATGCTCTGGCTGGGAGTGATGCTCTGGCTGTGATTGCTCGGAGTGATGCTTGTGAGTGATGCTCTGGCTGGCAGTGATGCTCTGGCTGTCAGTGATGCTCTGGCTGTCAGTGATGCTCTGGCTGTGATTGCTCTGTGAGTGATGCTCGTGAGTGATGCTTGTGAGTGATGCTCTGGCTGTCAGTGATGCTCTGGCTGTCAGTGATGCTCTGGCTGTCAGTGATGCTCTGGCTGTCAGTGATGCTCTGGCTGTCACTGATGCTCTGGCTGTCAGTGATGCTCTGGCTGGGAGTGATGCTCTGGCTGGGAGTGATACTCTGGCTGTCAGTGATGCTTGGGCTGTCAGTGATGCTCTGGCTGGGAGTGATGCTCTGGCTGGGAGTGATGCTCTGGCTGCCAGTGATGCTCTGGCTGCCAGTGATGCTCTGGCTGTGATTGCTCTGTGAGTGATGCTCTGGCTGGGAGTGATGCTCTGGCTGTCAGTGATGCTCTAGCTAGGAGTGATGCTCTAGCTGGGAGTGATGCTCTAGCTGGGAGTGATGCTCTGGCTGTCAGTGATGCTCTGGCTGGGAGTGATGCTCTGGCTGTGATTGCTCTGAGTGATGCTTGTGAGTGATGCTCTGGCTGTCACTGATGCTCTGGCTGGGAGTGATGCTCTGGCTGGCAGTGATGCTCTGGCTGGGAGTGATGCTCTGGCTGTCAGTGATGCTCTGGCTGTCAGTGATGCTCTGGCTGTCAGTGATGCTCTGGCTGGGAGTGATGCTCTGGCTGTCAGTGATGCTCTGGCTGTCAGTGATGCTCTAGCTGGGAGTGATGCTCTGGCTGTCAGTGATGCTCTGGATGTCAGTGATGCTCTGGCTGTGATTGCTCTGTGAGTGATGCTTGTGAGTGATGCTCTGGCTGTCAGTGATGCTCTGGCTGGGAGTGATGCTCTGGCTGTCACTGATGCTCTAGCTGGGAGTGATGCTCTGGCTGTCAGTGATGCTCTGGCTGGGAGTGATGCTGGGAGTGATGCTCTGGCTGGGAGTGATGCTCTGGCTGTCAGTGATGCTCTGGCTGGGAGTGATGCTCTGGCTGGGAGTGATGCTGTGAGTGATGCTCTGGCTGGGAGTGATGCTCTGGCTGGGAGTGATGCTCTGGCTGTCAGTGATGCTCTGGCTGGGAGTGATGCTCTGGCTGGGAGTGATGCTGGGAGTGATGCTCTGACTGGGAGTGATGCTCTGACTGGGAGTGATGTTGTGGCTGAGAGTGAATCCGGCGGCTGAACACATTGTATCCAGTGCTGGGTTGGCGGGGGAAGCTGCAGCACCATGGTCAGCTCCTGTAACTCTCACGCCGTACTGTGACTCTGCTCACATTGACCCCCCCCCCCCCTCTTACCTGTCATCGTTCTGGAAGGTCTGGTCCCCCAGCAGGAGGTCTCGGAACCGGTACCGTGGGGGGAGGGGCGGCACCTCTGTCTCCAGCTCATTCATCTTCAGGGAGCTGATGTCTAGGATGACTCCACTCCTGTCAGGTGCCAGCCTGGAGAGATGCAGAAGGAGGAGGAAGAGGTTACTGCACGTTCTACCTCAATGTGTGCAGCATGCTTTCAATGACGCCCCCAACAGGGCGGAGCCAGCACCTTCTCCTCCCAGACACCCCCTGCTGAAACACCCCCTGCCCCACATCCTTACAGCACAGCTGGCTATACAGGGGGGGGGGGGCATGGGGAGGGGGGTATACAGGAGGGGGGGCATGGGGACCCCCAGAATAATGCAGCACATTCCAACACAGCATCACACACTGTCTCCACATCCAGACACACACACTGTATCCACAGCCAGACACACACACTGTATCCACATCCAGACACACACACTGTATCCACAGCCCGGCACACACACTGTATCCACAGCCAGACACACACTGTATCCACAGCCAGACACACACACTGTATCCACAGCCATACACACACTGTATCCACAGCCAGACACACACACTGTATCCACATCCAGATACACACACTGTATCCACATCCAGATACACACACTGTATCCACAGCCAGATACACACACTGTATCCACAGCCAGATCACACACTGTATCCGCATCCAGATATACACATCCACATCCAGACACACACACTGTATCCACAGCCAGATACACACACTGTATCCACAGCCAGACACACACACTGTATCCACATCCAGATCCACACACTGTATCCACAGCCAGACACACACTGTATCCACAGCCAGATACACACTGTATCCACATCCACAGCCAGATACACACACTGTATCCACAGCCAGACACACACACACACTGTATCCACATCCAGCATCACACACTGTATCCACAGCCAGACACACAAACTGTATCCACAGCCATATACACACGCTGTATCCACATCCAGCATCACACACTGTATCCACAGCCAGATACATACTGTATCCACAGCCACAGCCAGATACACACACTGTATCCACATTCACAGCCAGATATACACAGTATCTACAGCCCGACACACACACACACTGTATCCACAGCCAGACACACTGTATCCACATCCACAGCCAGACACACACACTGTATCCAGCCACAGCCAGACACACGCTGTATCCACATCCAGATACACACACACACTGTATCCACATCCAGACACACACACTGTATCCACATCCAGATATACACGCACTGTATCCACATCCAGATACACACACTGTATCCACAGCCAGACACACACACACTGTATTCAACCATTGTCAGAGACACAAACTGTATCCACATCCCCTGCCAGACACACGCTGTCACACATTCTACAGTTGCAAGAAAAAGTATGTGAACCCTTTGGGATTACGTGGAGTTTTGCATGAATTGGTCATAAAATGTGCTCTGATCTTCATCTAAGTCACAACAATTTGAAAAACACGGTCTGCTTAAAATAATACACCACAAACATTATATGTTTTCATGTTTTTATTGAACAGAACATGTAAACATTCACAGTGCAGGGTGGAAAAAGTATGTGAACCTTTGGACTTAAGAACTGGTTGACCCACCTTTGGCAGCAATAACCTCAACCAAACGTTTCCTGTAGTTGCAGATCAAACCTGCACAAGATCTGGAGTAATTTTGGATCCACTCCTCTTCACAAAACGGTTTCAGTGTAGCAATATTCTTGGGATGTCTGGTGTGAATCGCTCTCTTAAGGTCATGCCACAGCATTTCAATCGGGTTGAGGTCAGGACTCTGACTGGGCCACTCCAGAAGGCGTATTTTGTTTTGTTGAAGCCATTCTTATGTTGAATTACTTGTATGCTTTGGGTCATTGTCCTGTTGCATCACCCATCCTCTGCGGAGCTTCAGTTGGCGGACAGATGGTCTTACGTTTTCCTGCAAAATGTCTTGATAAACTCTGGAATTCATTTTTCCATCAATGACAACAATCCGTCCAGGCCCTGAGGCAGCAAAGCAGCCCCAAACCATGATGCTCCCTCCGCCATGTTTTACAGTGGGGATGAGGTTTTGATGTTGGTGTGCTGCGCCTTTTTTTTCTCCACACATAGTGTTGTGTGTTTTTTCCAAACAACTCAATTTTGGTTTCATCTGTCCACAGAATATTTTGCCAGTAGTGCTGTGGAACATCCAGGTGCTCTTTTGGAAACTTCAAACGTGCTGCAATATTCTTTTTGGACAGCAATGGCTTCCTCCGTGGTGTCCTCCCATGTACTCCATTCTTGTTTAATGTTTTCCTTATTGTAGATGTGTCAACAAAAATGTTAGCCTGTGCCAGAGATTTCTGTAAGTCTTTAGCTGACACTCTAGGATTCTTCTTTACCTCATTAAGCATTCTGCGCTGTGCTCTTGCAGTCATCTTTACAGGACGATCACGCCTAGGGAGAGTAGCAACAGTGCTGAACTTTCTCCATTTGTAGACAGTCTGTCTTACCGTGGACACATGAACATCAAGGCTTTTGGAGATACTTTTGTAACCCTTTCCAGCTTCATGCAAGTCAACAATTCTTGATCGTAGGTCTTCTGAGAGCTCTTTTCTGTGAGGCATGGTTCACATCAGGCAGTGCTTCTTGAAACCAGTAAACCCAAAACTGGTGTGTGTTTTTAAAGGGCAGGACAGCTTTCAGCAACACATCCAATAACCTCACACTGATTGGACTCAAGGTTGGCTCACTCCTGGCTCCAATTAGCTCTTGGAGAAGTCATTAGGCTAGGGGTTCACATACTTTTCCCACCCTGCACTGTGAATGTTTACATGTTATGTTCAATAAACACATGAAAACATATAATGTTTGTGTTGTATTATTTTAAGCAGACTGTGTTTTTCAAATTGTTGTGACTTAGATGAAGATCAGAGCACATTTTATGACCAATTCATGCAAAACTCCACGTAATATTTTTTCTTGCAACTGCATATATTCTGTGCATTCTAAATCTAACCATTTTATATATTTCTATACATTGTCTACATTCTATATACTCTGTACATTCTATATAGTCTATACCAGGCCTCAAAATTTCCTGCTCACATTTGGCGAGTGGAAATTACATGAGGGCGAGTGGGAATGCAGAGGCAATGCTGGATAGCGATTAGGTGGTGCAACTAGTGGCAAGTAACTCTTAAGGCCTGGCTGGTAGCTCAGGACTTGAAATTTTGAGGCCTGGTCTATACATTATATATAGAGTATATAGAATATACATAGTATATAGAATGTAGACATTGTATAGAAATATATAAAATGGTTAGATTTAGAATGTACAGAGTATATAGACTGTACAGAGTATATATAATGTATAGACTATATAGAATGTACACTCTGTACATTCTATACTACACATTTTATAAATTCTATACATTTTATATATTCAATATATTCTACACATTCTACATTTTATATACATTATTATTATTATTATTGTTTATTTATAAAGCGCCAGCATATTCCGCAGCGCTGTACAATAGGCACAGTATAGACAGGGTTACAATACATTGAACAACATTTGACAAACAGTAAAGGAGGAGATGAGGGCCCTATTCCCGTAGGAACTCACAATCACATTATTTATATTCTCTTATTGATACCATCCCTGCAAAGATCTAGTGCTGTACATTTCCTCAGCAGAGCATGGTTAGTGTTTCAGCAGGGGAAGGGTTAAATATCCAGCCGAGATGCCTGAATCTGACTCAGTAAGCGACTGTATCATAATCATTATAATTGCTGTGTCTTTATAATCATTATTAAATCATACCTTTTCATATAATACATATTAAAATATATTATTTTTATTACTCTGCCCTTGTCTTAAAATATTATCAAAAACAATACTTAGATTTACAAAACACCAACATATTCTGCAGTTCTTTATAATGGGGAATGTGGACAGGCTGGGGACACACACAGGACAATGTATAGTCACACACACCAGTAATACAGCTAAGAAGGGCTCAGATCATGGGCCTTATTACCAAAAAATACTTTTATGCAATTTGCTTAGCTTTTTGGCCCATGAGCTTACAATCTAATATTTTTTGAGGGTGTACAAAACAAACAGTATAAATGTTTCAAGTGGATAGTTGATATTTACACAGAGAATATAGAAAATATGATAGACCCCTGCAGCTTGTTGTTGTTTTGTCGATTTTTGTAATTTTTTAATTTTATTAATTTTTCTTGTTTTTTTTTTAACATCCCATAATAACATGCACAAGATCTGGAGTAATTTTGGATCCACTCCTCTTCACAAAACGGTTTCAGTGTAGCAATATTCTTGGGATGTCTGGTGTGAATCGCTCTCTTAAGGTCATGCCACAGCATTTCAATCATATATAGCAAATCATATATAGGTGTAGATGATCAGCAGCCTCCAGAAATCTATTTATCTCCAGACACTAACAGGTCTATACACTAAAGGGTGAAGTGAGGGGAATCGGGAGGAGAAGAGAACAATCTAGGCCAATTGGCCGATTCGGAAAGGGAGATAAATGGGGGACTTTTTCTGGTTTGGCTATTTTGACCTAGATCTTTCTCTACTAGGCACTGTGACCATTAATGGAAACTGAATGGTCCATGTGACCTCAGTGTCCTCTTCCGTTCCCCCTGTGTTGTGGTCCGGGGGGCTGATTCAGAGAATTAACTCCGCCCAGAAAGTTTTAGATCAGGGCTGGCTAATCTTACTTCCTGTAAAAAGGGCAGGAATGAACACTAATGCATTTCTGCCTCTAGCCAATGGCTCTCAATGCGCTCCCACTCAGAGGCATTGGATTGGCTGAGCACTTGCTTAAGCATCCAGCTTCCCCATGTCATGTGACACCTGCGGCTTGAGCGGACCAGCCCCAGGAGAACCTGGTATGGATTATAGGTGAGGTTTACACACAGTAAAGGGTTAAAGAACCCGAGAGTGTCCCTTTATCAGCCGTAGAAACATATCTTCCAAGTGTGAGCCAGACCGAGCATAAACTGCTTAGGCTAGGGTCAGACGAACGCATTTTCGCGTTGTCTGTGAAAAAGTGCGTTCGAACGAATGGACGCATTTTTTCACGGAGTACGCGATAGCGGTCATACGATGCGCCTTTTCGTCCGTGATTTTGTACGGATCATCAATAAAACCCTTTTTGTGTCTGGACGTTATGTTGGCCGGACATTAGCAGCGTCTGACGTCTCCCAGTCACGCACACACGCCTCTAGCGGACGCAGCGCACTCTGTAGGTCCGTACTAGAGGTTTGACGTTCTAGAAAAAATGCGTTCGTTTGCCACTTGCGTTGCGCGGACGAACTTTCGTGCGGCCGTACTTCGTGTGTTCCCCGGCATTGGACGTCATTTGCTGCTAGCACAGCCGTGATTTTGTGCATCTAAACGCACGTTAAAACTGCTTTCATCTGACCCTAGCCTTAAAGTGGAGACTCCCATCCTACGCTATGATCCCTTAAAGTTTATAAAATTTACATTTTACAGGTTTTTTTTGTGCTTTTTCTACAACAGGCCTTCACTTTTTTGCTAATTTGCATTCATTATTTATTTCTTACTTTTGATGACTTATTCATATTTCAGCGCCGTGGAATATGTCGGTGCTATATAAATAAAGTATAATAATAAAGAATAATAATTTCAAAGCAGAGTCAGATTATTTTGTTTTAGATTCTGCCCAATTATTTACAAGACAAAAAAAAAAGGTAACTGTATTTTTATATCATGTCTCTTTAGGTGTTCTGTTCCTTACGTAGTAATAAAATGCGCCCTGTTACCTGTACCCAGGTATGGCTGCCATGAGATCATATTTCTGGGTATAGATTCCGAGTTTGCAGGTTTCCGATTTGTTTAATAATACAGTAATTATTTACTAATATGCTTTCACGCTCTATTAGCACCAAAAGTGACAGAGACAAAATGAATGTGTTTGTGCAAGGTCAACGTGGAGTTAATGGAGTTGTTATTGTTACGCGGTGAATGGTTTTCCCATCATTTCCAGAAAATAAATTGTTTCCTGTATCATCTCATTTATTGTAAGAGGTAATACAGAACATACAGGGTCACAACATGCAACATTAACAGAAATATTCAGGGTGTCTTTTTAGGGGTTCCTCCATATATTCAGGGTGTGTGGGTGTCTTTTTAGGGGTTCCTCCATATATTCAGGGTGTGTGGGTGTCTTTTTAGGGGCTCCTCCATATATTCAGGGGCTCCTCCATATATTCAGGGTATTCGGGTGTCTTTTTAGGGTTTCCTCGATATAGTCAGGGTGTGCGGGTGTCTTTTTAGGGGCTCCTCCATATATTCAGGGTGTGCGGGTGTATTTTTAGGGGCTCCTCCATATATTCAGGGTGTGTGGATGTATTTTTAGGGGTTCCTCCATATATATATATATTCAGGGTATGCGGGTGTCTTTATTTTAGGGGCTCCTCCATATATTTGGGGTGTGTTTTTTAGGGGTGCAGTAGGTTGTGACATCATCCAGCAAGCCTGGGAATAGCCCGGTCTCTGGCTCCGCCTCCATCACTTTTCCATAAAACACATCTAAATATCACAAAAAAAATTGTCTGATGTAACACTCCACCAATTACTCTATAGAAGCAGATAAATAAATCTTTTATTTCTAAACAGGTGCAGTTAATTGCAGTTTTTTTTCCTCCCCCGGATGGTGAATGTGATTGTCAACAATTTGTGTTTTGTTTTTACATCCTGCATTTTATTACTTTGATTTTTTTACAGTTGTTACAGAAATACAATGTTCTCGAACCCAGGAAAAAGAGAGAGATCTTAATGTATCTTTCCTGGTAAACTCCTTTG
Organism: Leptobrachium leishanense; assembly: GCA_009667805.1. Classification (NCBI taxonomy): domain Eukaryota; kingdom Metazoa; phylum Chordata; class Amphibia; order Anura; family Megophryidae; genus Leptobrachium; species Leptobrachium leishanense. The sequence continues at coordinate 144,179,204 of CM019071.1, forward strand.
CAAACAAACAACAAACAAACAAACTCAGCGTTACAGACCGGACTCTTATTCTCTCAGTCAAGGCTGCAGCTTCTCCCAGGAGGAATCTTAGACCAGTTACATATGATTTCATTTAAAAAATAAAATATATATCTTAGGTCATCATGGAGTAGAATGGAACCCTGTGGTGTTATAATTTGGTCACTAAGGGTAGTAGATACATGGAATAGCCTCCCAGTGGGAGCAGTAACAGTTATAGAAAGGGTAGTAGATACATGGAATAGCCTCCCAGTGGGGGCAGTAACAGGGATATAGAAAGGGTAGTAGATACATGGAATAGCCTCCCAGTGGGGGCAGTAACAGTTATAGAAAGGGTAGTAGATACATGGAATAGCCTCCCAGTGGGAGCAGTAACAGGGATATAGAAAGGGTAGTAGATACATGGAATAACCTCCCAGTGGGGGCAGTAACAGGGATATAGAAAGGGTAGTAGATACATGGAATAACCTCCCAGTGGGGGCAGTAACAGGAATATAGAAAGGGTAGTAGATACATGGAATAGCCTCCCATTGGGGGCAGTAACAGGGATATAGAAAGGGTAGATACATGGAATAGCCTCCCAGTGGGGGCAGTAACAGTGACATAGAAAGGGTAGTAGATACATGGAATAACCTCCCAGTGGGAGCAGTAACAGTGATATAGAAAGGGTAGTAGATACATGGAATATCCTCCCAGTGGGAGCAGTAACAGTGATATAGAAAGGGTAGTAGATACATGGAATAGCTTCCCAATATATATATGTGCGTAGTCTGTCCATGTGTAAAAGTAGGGAGAGTTTATCTTCGCAGAGAGGTAGGACAGATGTAGCGGAGCCTGCTCCATGGACTCCTTGCACAGGAATGCCCTGGCTGCCCAGCTGGCACTGAACGGGTTGAATGCCATTTGGCTGACGGCTATAATTTGTAAATAAAGGTCTGCGCAGCGCGTGAATCCACGGGGCAGCTTTCCCATCGCGTCCACTTGACACAGCCCAGCTGCTCCAGAAAATCTGTAAAGTGGAAACTCTGCGGATCGTAAACCCTCTCGACAGCTGAGGAGACCTGATTCCCCCCCCCAGGGGCAAAACAGATTCAAGGGGGGCTCAATATGGAATACCTTGCTCTAATGAGGAGTGCTTTGCTCATCTGCAGCGACGTAATACAAGGAGGCGACTGCAAACTCTCATACTCTGTGAGCAGACCTCTCAGCTATTCCTAGAACTTGCACCTACGATGGTGAACCTTGACACCTTAGAGGGGTCACCAGATCAGCCATGTTTTCCTGGACACTTATAAAGTATTCATGCTGATGGGCAGTGCATGAAAAATGCCACCCCGCAGCATGTATAATCCATACACTGCAGGTAAGCATTCAAAGAAGAATCCCAGCAGGGTTATTCAGAGAAAGGTGAAAACCAGGAGAACTGGCAGGAGAAGAGAACAATCTAGACCAAATAGCCGATTTGGAAAGTGAGATAAATGGGAGAATTTTTCTGGTTTGGCTATTTTGACCTAGAATTTTCACTTCTCCAGCCATTCTCCTGGTTTTCACCTCTCTCTGAATAACCCTGCAGTTGATTTGCCTTGATTTCCTTCCTGCAGCATATGAATTATACATGTTGCAGGGCAGCACTTTTCCCTATGCTCCCCCTCTGCATGAAACTGTAATACATGTCTGGGAACCCTACACACCAGACGTTACTGAACTACATGTCCCATGATGCCCAGCCAGCCCAATGTGTGGCTAAGCATCATGGAACATGCAGTTTCAAAACATCTCGGGTGTCGAGATTTGCTATTACTTACGTACAAAATACTCAGTCAAACTCAGCTCTGCATCATGGGAAATGTAGTTCACAGACTTTAGCAGTGCCCAGATTAGCCACACATCATGCCCTTCATGACTCACCTGCATGTTATACATTGTACATTCTTGCACAAGGAAGATACTTTGTGACACTGTCAGAAGGAGTAAATGCTGGCAGACACCAAGTCACTCTTAAGACTAGGGGTACATGGACTTAGAGATGCTTTTGGGAGGTGTGTGACTGTGGGTTTTGGTGGGCCTGATGTGTTATATTGCTCCCCAGCCCTACCTAGAAATGTTTTACCTTTGTTGTTCTGCTCATCCCCTGTGGTTGTTATCCCATTGCAAACTCAAAATAAAGTCAGTATAATTTCTGAGCTCACCCTACAAGGAGCTCTGGCTATTGACTGGGTGAAACTGGACCAGAATCAATACTCCTTTGAGGCTACTGATGGCAATAGGGAGCCTTGCTGCACGTGGATACCCACCCTGGGTAAAGACCACCTATTACGCCCATACCATGACATTATGTCCTTTATTTTTCTGCAGACCAAGTCACGAAGCATTCAGGTTTAATACCGTGTCCTTTACGCATTTTGTGCACATTAAGCTCTTGGTCAGATCTCAGGGGTGTGTGTACAGTCTTCCTGGACCCAGATACACACCATGCGACCAGGTCAGGTCCCACAGGAGAGGCACATCTGTCACAGTACGGCCGGCTACGCAGGACCTGGACCTGTATATACAGTCATTCACAGTCAATACTCCAATTCCAGTGTACGGGAGCGTCAGCGGTGTACGTCAGGTCAGTAACCCTAACCGTCCAGAGATTTTGGAACTACATGTTATTATTATTATTATTATTCTTTATTTATAAAGCGCCAGCATATTCCGCAGCGCTGTACAATAGGCACAGTATAGACAGGGTTACATGAAGCTTTGCCGGCGTAATGAGTGCTTGAGCATCATGGGAGATGTAGTTCTGGAAGGGTACGGTCGCCGACCGCTGTTATGAGTTCCCTCCTGCAGCCAGGTAGAGCAGAGGGGGACACAGCAATGGAATGTACACCCACCCAGGTATGGGGGGGCCGGCAATGGAATACACACCCTGCCCTAGCCTTTTTAATAATACACACACTGGTTAAAGCGTACCTGGGTCTCCTCCAGTTCGTTAGGGGAAAATAGTTCCCGAGCCTCGCGCGGCCCCCCTTCATCCTTTCAAATTTAACCTCAGAATTTTCCATTCTCTGCATTTTTTGTCGAATCCACCCGTTGGGTCTCCACGAGTCTGGACGTTACGATGTATCTGTCCCGGCCCTGGAGGAGCTCTGCGGCTCAGCCGCGCTCATTGCTGCAGTGTATACAAAGGGAAATATATCTCCTCTGTATATAATTATTCTTAGGGTAAAGGCTTCCCGTAAATCCTTGTAACGAGTCGTCCCAGGTCAAGAGAATCGGGGGAAGAACGTTTCCCACAAGGTTCAGATTAGTCCTGTATGGAGCAGTGGAATAAACAAATCGATGCATCATATTTGGGCAAAGGATTCTGAGCCAAGTTCGGGAAGCGGGCGCTGCTTTCCCACGCGAAAAGTATATATATACACTCACCGGCCACTTTATTAGGTATCCCTTGCTAGTTATCGGGTTGGACCCCCTGTTGCCTTAATTCTTGGTGACATGGATTCATTAAGGTGTTGGAAACCTTCCTCTGAGGTTTTGCTCCATATTGACAGGATGACGTTGCGCAGTTGCTGCAGATTTGTCGGCTGCTCATCCATGATGCGAAACTCCTGGGCCACCACATCCCAAAGGTGCTCGATTGGATTGAGATCTGGAGCACAGTGACCTCATTGTCATGTTCAAGAAAGCAGTTTGAGATGATTTGAGCTTTGTGACATGGTGCAATATCCTGCTGGAAGTGGCCATCAGAAGATACAGGTGACACTGTGCTCATAAAGGGATGGACATGGTGCAATATCCTGATGGAAGTGGCCATCAGAAGATACAGGGGACACTGTGCTCATAAAGGGATGGACATGGTGCAATATCCTGATGGAAGTGGCCATCAGAAGATACAGGGGACACTGTGCTCATAAAGGGATGGACATGGTGCAATATCCTGATGGAAGTGGCCATCAGAAGATACAGGGGACACTGTGCTCATAAAGGGATGGACATGGTGCAATATCCTGATGGAAGTGGCCATCAGAAGATACAGGGGACACTGTGCTCATAAAGGGATGGACATGGTGCAATATCCTGATGGAAGTGGCCATCAGAAGATACAGGGGACACTGTGCTCATAAAGGGATGGACATGGTCAGTAACAGTACTCAGGTAGGCCGTGGCATATAAACAATGCTCATTTGGTACTAAGTGGCCCAAAGTGTGCGAAGAAAATATCTCCCACACCATTACACCACCATCTTGAGGCGTTGATACAAGGAAGATGGATCAATGCTTTCATGTTGTTTCGCCATATTCTGACCCATCTGAATGTCACAGCTGAAATCGAGACTCATCAGACCAGGCAACATTTTTTCCAGTCTTCTATTGTCCAGTTTTGGTGCCTTTGTGAATTGTAGCTTCAGTCTCCTGTTCATAGCTGACAGGAGTGGCACCCGGTTGTCACGGACCGCGTTGGTATCGCGGCCCGCGCTGGATCTAGGGGGCGCCTGGCAGCGGCTTCCTCGCTGCTCGCTGGCCAGGCGCCGAGTGATAACGCAGCCGGCTGCGCTCACGTGGGGCGCCAGGGGGCGGGGACTGGCGTGATGACGCGGACCCGCCGAGTTTAAAACCCGGCTTCACTATTCACCGGTGCCCTGACGTGGTAGTTACTTCCCGCAGAGCTCTTGAATTATTTGGCAAACGACTATTCTGTGTATGACCCTTGGCATTGGCAAACGACCACTTGTGTATGACCCTTGGCATTGGCAAACGACCACTCTGTGTATGACCCTTGGCATTGGCAAACGACCACTCTGTGTATGACCCTTGGCATTGGCAAACGACCACTCTGTGTATGACCCTTGCATTGGCAAACGACCACTCTGTGTATGACCCTTGGCATTGGCAAACGACCACTCTGTGTATGACCCTTGGCATTGGCAAACGAATTATTCTGTGTGTGACCCCTGGCATTGGCAAACGAACCATTCTGTGCGTAACCCCTGGTATTGGCATTAACTCTTCTTATTCTGGTATTGAGGTCAGTCTGTGTGGCACCCTAAGCACACATCAGACTACCTCTTGTCTGGTTAGGATCTTGGGAAGAGCTAAATTATTCTAGGTCTTGTGTATCGTTCTAGTGTCATTCTTGTGGATACACTATCCTGTCATATTCTGTGTCTGTCTAGTCGTGCCGACCAACCTAAGGATCGGAAGGGTAGAGAGTGTCCTGCGTATAGGGACCACTAGTCAGATAGCTGAGGGATCCGTGACAATATCTGGTATTCTCTCTTGTATGTGCTCTGTGCTGCCATTCTAGTAATCTGTCTAGTAGAGCCGACCACTCAAGGATCGGAAGGTTAGAGAGTGACCTGCGTATAGGGACCACTACTCTAGTATCAGGGGGATCCGTGACACCGGTGTGGTCTGCTGCTGCTGTAGCCCATCTGCTGCTGCTGTAGCCCCTCTGCTTCAAGGTTGGACGTGTTGTGCATTCAGAGATGGTTTCTGTAGACCTTAGTTGTATCGAGTGGTTATTTGAGTTACTGTTGCCTTTCGATCATCTCGATCCAGTCTGCCCACTCTCCTCTGACCTCAACAAGGCATTTTTGTCCACACAGCTGCCACTCGTTGGATGTCCTCTCTTTTTCTGGTCATTCTCTGTAAACCCTAGAGATGTTGTGCGGGAAAATCCCAGTAGATCAGCAGTTTGTGAAACACTAAGACCAGCCCGTCTGGCACAAACAACCCATGCCACGTTCAAAGTCACTTAAATCCCCTTTTGTCCCTCATTCTGATGCTCGGTTTGAACTTCCGCAAGTCGCCTTCACCGCGTCTAGACGCCAAAGTGCATTGAGCTGCTGCCGTGTGATTGGCTGATTAGCAATTTGTGTTAACAAGCAATTGAACAGGTGTACCTAATAAAGTGGCCGGTGGGTGTGTGTATATATATATATATACACATACATGTACATATTAACACAGACATCTACATACACAGTAACACACACTAACATACACATATATACACACACAAATGCAAGCACACATAAAATTTCCATATAGTTATTTTGGCCTAATTTCGCAATCCCCCTGAGGGGGGAGGGGAATCTCAATTCCCAGTCCTGGATAAAATCACACATTGCGCAGAATTTCTGGGAAGGAGTGCGCAAAAAAAAATTCAGTCTTTCAGCCGACCTCTGTCATTCCCTGCTTGGATGAAAGTCACAGGACGCACGTGAGGAATCCAAACCTGTCTGGGGAGCTCGATGACACACATGATGTTATTCAAGGGGGGGGGCACACAGCCTGGAAACCAGGAGACACGAAAACCTATCTTTTAGGTTGCAATGCCAAGATGAGTTTAGGCTGTCCAGGAATCCTCATGACGTACAGAAACACCGGCCGCACAAAATCAGAATATTGAAGGGTCCAGCTGTCTTTGGCCGTGACACAAGGGCCACATCTCATACTGTGGCGGAAAAATCTACCACCAATCCCTATGGACGAAGGACAAGCCGAGACTGGCTGCCCCACAGGACCTTTAATATTTTTGCCGGGAGGTGGGGGAACGAGTTCCCATTTGTCCTACGCTGCAAATCGCATCAAAGCGGTGATAAATCCATACCTCGCCCCCCTCTGGGGGGGCTCAGTCATTTTAAATTATTATACGGTAAGAAATATTTGGAATATTCCCAGTGTATTCCTTACTGTAATGTGACGGGGAGATGTCACCATCTGCTGGCCAGAAGGAGTTACTGCAGTTCAGGTCTCCATGTAGGATAAGCTGGGGCGATGTCATTCAGTCACATTCCCAGCTGGTTTTAAAAAGTGTTCATGCCCACGTTGCTAAAACTTTAGGGCGTGTTCTGCAGCTCATATGCAAATGTGGTGTATTTGCAACAAACTAATTTCAGGTGCTTTTTATCCTGCTCAGCTGCAGGTCGAGAGAACTTGATATCGCGCAGCTGATCATGCCTCTTAAAAAACCAAGTTCTCTCGATCTCGGGAGTAAAGGGGTTAATTATATGATACATTTGCCTTTAGAAGGCTACCCCCCACCCCAGAATATTTGGGGTTCCAACACAGATACTGCCGGCTTTAAAAAAAAATATCAAAAAGTACTGCTATATTAGTGCATGCAAAATAGAGTTCTAAACACCAGCACAAACTTTATACTATTTACTTTTGTTATTGATGTTGGAAATGAACAAATTATAAATGAGGTAAAAAGCAGTGAATTTAAGAGGTCTGGACGGGGTTTCCTGGGAGCCGGGGGGAGAGGGGGTAGTTGAAATCCCAAGAAGCGCCAGTTGCTTTAATTATTAATTTCTGGTAAAGTGAAGCTTTTTACATTTCTTTTCTGCTTGCGCGTCATCCCATTAGCATGCATTTCATGGCTGGCTCCCTATAATTAAACATCACCTCTGTGTAGATGTCAGGCTCGTAAAATGCCCCCGAGGGCAGCGCTGCCAGCATAGAGGAAGACCCTGCCAGCTGGGGGGGAAAAAAGAAAATGCATGTGCTGTCAGCATGGGATCCCAAAACCCATATTTAAACCCTGCGAGGGGTCAGAATGGTCAGGAGATGCTTGTTAATAAAAAAACACAACATTTGGAGTTTGGATCACTGGCAGCTGTTGGGTCTTTTGCTGTGATCGCGGCCCGCATTCGTCGCGGCATCGTGTGGATAAGCTCATGCAATGTCACAGCATTTATTTGCATCCAGAGTGGCATTAATTTGTGGCCAAGATCTTGTGTTGATGATGGGAGAGTCGCAGGGCTGCATAAAGTCTTCTCCAGCACATTATCCCAAAGATCAACCTCAATGGGGTTAAAATCTGGACTGTGCGGTGGCCAATCCATGTGTGACAATGATGTCTCATGCTCCCTCAGCCACTCTTGCACAATTTGAGCCCGATGAATCCTGACATTGCCATCTTGGAATATGCCCGCTGTGCCATCAGGGGAGAAAAAACCCATTGATGGAAAAACATGTTCATTCAGTATATTCAAGGAGTCACATGACCTCATATTTTGCGCACATAAAGTCGCTGAACCCAGACCCGACAGACTGCAGTCACCCCAGATCATAACAGGCTTGTATGGCAGGTAACTTATTTTTGGTCAGAGGAGGCTAAAAAGAGGAGTGAGGGGAGGCTGAGTGAGAAGATTGAGGAGAGACTGAGGGAGAGGAGTGAAGAGACTGAGGGAGAGGAGGGAAGAGACTGAGGGAGAGGAGGGAAGATACTGAGGGAGAGGAGGGAAGAGACTGAGGGAGAGGAGTGAAGAGACTGAGGGAGAGGAGGGAAGAGACTGAGGGAGAGGAGGGAAGAGACTGAGGGAGAGGAGTGAAGAGACTGAGGGAGAGGAGTGAAGAGACTGAGGGAGAGGAGGGAAGATACTGAGGGAGAGGAGTGAAGAGACTGAGGGAGAGGAGGAGTGAAGAGACTGAGGGAGAGGAGGAGTGAAGATACTGAGGGAGAGGAGGGAAGATACTGAGGGAGAGGAGGGAAGAGACTGAGGGAGAGGAGGAGTGAAGAGACTGAGGGAGAGGAGGAGTGAAGATACTGAGGGAGAGGAGTGAAGATACTGAGGGAGAGGAGTGAAGATACTGAGGGAGGAGGGAAGAGACTGAGGGAGTGAAGAGACTGAGGGAGAGGAGTGAAGAGACTGAGGGAGAGGAGGGAAGAGACTGAGGGAGAGGAGTGAAGATACTGAGGGAGAGGAGTGAAGATACTGAGGGAGAGGAGGGAAGAGACTGAGGGAGAGGAGTGAAGAGACTGAGGGAGAGGAGTGAAGATACTGAGGAGAGGAGGGAAGAGACTGAGGGAGAGAGTGAAGAGACTGAGGGAGAGGAGGGAAGATACTGAGGGAGAGGAGTGAAGAGACTGAGGGAGAGGAGTGAAGAGACTGAGGGAGAGGAGTGAAGAGACTGAGGGAGAGGAGGGAAGATACTGAGGGAGAGGAGTGAAGAGACTGAGGGAGAGGAGGAAGAGACTGAGGAGAGGAGGGAAGATACTGAGGGAGAGGAGTGAAGAGACTGAGGAGAGGAGGGAAGAGACTGAGGGAGGAGGGAAGAGACTGAGGGAGAGGAGTGAAGAGACTGAGGGAGAGGAGTGAAGAGACTGACTGGGGAGGAGGGAAGAGACTGAGGGAGAGGAGTGAAGAGACTGAGGGAGAGGAGTGAAGAGACTGAGGGAGAGGAGGGAAGATACTGAGAGAGAGGAGTGAAGAGACTGAGGGAGTGAAGAGACTGAGGGAGAGGAGTGAAGAGACTGAGGGAGAGGAGGAAGATACTGAGGGAGAGGACGGAAGATACTGAGGGAGAGGAGGGAAGAGACTGAGGGAGTGAAGAGACTGAGGGAGAGGAGTGAAGAGACTGAGGGAGAGGAGTGAAGAGACTGAGGGAGAGGAGGGAAGATACTGAGAGAGAGGAGTGAAGAGACTGAGGGAGAGGAGGGAAGAGACTGAGGGAGAGGATGGAAGATACTGAGGGAGAGGAGGGAAGAGACTGAGGGAGAGGAGTGAAGATACTGAGGGAGAGGATGGAAGATACTGAGGGAGAGGAGGGAAGAGACTGAGGGAGAGGAGTGAAGATACTGAGGGAGAGGAGTGAAGATACTGAGGGAGAGGAGTGAAGATACTGAGGGAGAGGAGTGAAGAGACTGACTGGGGAGGAGGGAAGAGACTGAGGGAGAGGAGTGAAGAGACTGAGGGAGAGGAGGGAAGATACTGAGGGAGAGGAGGGAAGATACTGAGGGAGAGGAGTGAAGAGACTGAGGGAGAGGAGGGAAGATACTGAGGGAGAGGACGGAAGATACTGAGAGGAGGGAAGAGACTGAGGGAGTGAAGAGACTGAGGGAGAGGAGGGAAGAGACTGAGGGAGAGGAGTGAAGAGACTGAGGGAGAGGAGTGAAGAGACTGAGGGAGAGGAGGGAAGATACTGAGAGAGAGGAGTGAAGAGACTGAGGGAGAGGAGGGAAGAGACTGAGGGAGAGGATGGAAGATACTGAGGGAGAGGAGGGAAGAGACTGAGGGAGAGGAGTGAAGATACTGAGGGAGAGGATGGAAGATACTGAGGGAGAGGAGGGAAGAGACTGAGGGAGAGGAGGGAAGAGACTGAGGGAGAGGAGTGAAGATACTGAGGGAGAGGAGTGAAGATACTGAGGGAGATGAGTGAAGATACTGAGGGAGAGGAGTGAAGAGACTGACTGGGGAGGAGGGAAGAGACTGAGGGAGAGGAGTGAAGAGACAGGGGAGAGGAGTGAAGAGACTGACTGGGGAGGAGGGAAGAGACTGAGAGAGACAGGTGAAATGTGGAAAATAAGCAAAGAATGGAGAATGCAGAAATCAATCCCTTCACTCGCTGCATGAAGAGGTGTGCAGTACAGGTGTAATCCTCCCTCACACCTCCACACATAACCTGCTCCACTTCGCCCCCCCCCCTCGCTGCCCCCCCCTTGCCCCCATTCACAGTTATTTGTCTTTGTGGAGCCCAGACCTCTGGGGATTCAGGTTCTGCAGAAATTGAACGTAATGAATCAGATACCCTCCCCGGGCTGCCAGACTCCGGTGCCATGAAGTGCCACTTCCAGTCCATCTGGAAGCTTTTTCATTTTCAATCCTCCAGTCACATCTGCTGCCGTGACCACCGCCATTCTGTATCGATGGCCGATAAATGCTCCGTCTGCTCCTACGCCAGCCGTGCCCAGAAACGAGGCCTGGTGTAACCGGGTATAATTTCTTGTTTTTCCCATTCAGCCTTGGCCTTTCTCCATCGCTCCTGTATCATCATATCAATCTTTAAAGAGACACGCTGATGCTTTAATAGTAATAATAACAATAACACGCCGGTCACCGCCACAAACTGTGTCACCGCCACGAACTGTGTCACCGCCACAAACTGTGACCGACTTAAAAGCATGTTTTAGGGGGTTTCGCCTGTTTAACCCCGTCACTACCAGTAGATTTTTGTAGAAAAATTATCATAACATTTATTTGACACATGCGAAGCTAACAATTAAAGCATTATCAGCATACAGGCAGAAATATCACTGGGATGAAAGGTGGTAAACTCTAGATGGCGTCCCTTATCTGGCAATGCAGACTACGTGTAACACTGTATTAGCATACAGGCAGAAATATGACTGGGATGAAAGGTTGTCAACTCTAGATGGCGTCCCTTATCTGGCACAATGTCACACGGGGTCTGCATTATCAGCATACCGGGAGAAATGGCCTTTGTATCAGTAAATGTGCTGCAGACAGATAATAAAATAGTGAGATCTGCTTACACGGGGTCTGCATTATCGGCATACGGCAGATGCAGTAAATGTGCTGCAGACATATAATAAAATGGTGAGATCTCCTGCTTACACGGGGTCTGCATTATCAGCATACAGGCAGATGCAGTAAATGTGCCGCAGACAGATAATAAAATGGTGAGATCTCCTGCTTACACAGGGTCTGCATTATCAGCATACAGGCAGATGCAGTAAATCTCCTGCTTATGGGCATTTGAAGTGATCAGAATGAGATTATTAGCAATGCAATATCTGTATGGCAATTACAGAAACACCTTGTATCTGTATGTATGCTGCCGCCCCAAGCAGTTCGTTATGAATAGATTAAAGGAAAACCATTTACCATCATCTGAAACGTCATTTTTTTCTTTTTAAATGTTTCTATACATCCTACAAATCCGCCACTTCACGGGCAGGTTATTGGGACCTCCTAGGCATGATATTTGAAGGAATTTTTCGTTTTTATTCTTAACCTTTATTTCATGGAAAAATTACTGTCCCTTTAAAAACGTTTTTTTTTTTTTTACTTTTTTTCCTTGTTTCCTGTCCCCCAGGGCACTACCCGGACCCCCATACACCTTTTATGGCAAATATCTTGCATACATGCCCTCTTGGAGGGCACTCTAAAAATCGAACGTTCGAGTCCTATTGACTTGCATTGAGTTCGAATTGTGTTCGTGTTCGAATGCGCTACTCGTGAGCTGCCTCTGCGCTTTATTTTCCTCTTTTTTTCTCCATTCCCGTGTTCGTCGTCTGCCTTTTCTGTCCCTTGCTGCTTTTCCTCTGTGATCCCTTTCCCCCTCCCTCCAGCGTCTCTTATTTTCTGGGGGGGGGGGGGTTGTTTCCGCGTGCCGCTGCTCCCTCTGGGGGACACATTGACAGGGAATCTCCTGCTGTCTCTCTCCTTTGATTCTGTGACGGTTTTGCTGAGTTTTATCACTCTTCGCCGTCCTCCTTGGACGCAGATTTTAGAGTGTCATTATGCTGTTCGTGAGCAGCTAAAGAACATGTTTCTCTTTTAACTCAAAGAGCAGGGACTGAGAAATACTGTTAATATTTATAGAATGTCTCAGTTTGATCAGCTGATCAGCTCGCAACATTGTTTCTGTGTTTTTTAATTGCTATAAAACACAGTGGGATTGATTTAAATCGGCCATGTTTTCCTGGACACATATAGGGCCCTATTACATTCTCAACGCAAAAACACACGGTAAAATGCGCGTGAATTTGTGCGCCAACATTAATGCGCGTAAATCAATGCTGAAATTACAATCCTCGCACATTAAAAGGACGCGCACAAATGCTAGCGCAGCAACGTTGTGCACAGAAATCAGTGTGTGGGACTGTTTTTTCACGCGATTCAACCAATCAGAATTAAGAACCCCAATTGTCTCACGTTACGTTTTTGCGCTTGTCAAAATCAATCTGCGCATATATGCTGCATCAATAAAAAAAAAACACACAACTTCTCAATTTTATTGTTTGGGTATGTGTAGAATGTGTAACTATACTTTGATGCGTATTTTTTTTTGGGCTGGTGTATTTGGTTTCGATCAGGTTGATAGAATTTAACACCAGCTTTTAGGAGTTGCTAAAATAATGCGCGCAAAGACTGTGCATTACAAACTGCGCATAGATTGTAATACCATCCTCATACCAGCGCACAAACGCATTTGCGCTCACAATGATAAGTATAGGACGCGCGAAGTACAGTAAGCTCGCGCAGGTTCACCCGCGGTAGATTTATACGCGGATTTGTTGCGCTGAGATTGTAATACGACGTTCAGCACAAAGGGTTTTGCCCCTCACGTTAATGCGTTTTTGCGAGGGCGCAAATGTATACGTGAAGAATGTAATAGCCCATAGTTTATTCATGCTGATGGGCAGTGCATGAAAAATGCCACCCCGCAGCATGTAAAATCCATACGCTGCAGGTAAGGAATCCCAGGTGTCCTGCCTTGATTTCCTTCCTACGGCATATGACTTATGTTATATGACATATGATACATGTTGCAGGGCAGCACTTTTCCCTGTTCTCCCTCAGCATGAAAAAGTAATGTGTGTCCAGGAAAACATTGTTTCCGAATTCGCAGATCAATTTTCCTGGACACACATTACTAGGGAAAGAACATGGAAAAGTGCTGCCCTGCAACATGTATAATTCAAATACAGATAGAGATACAGAGATATAGATACAGACAGATGGATACCATTTTTTATCTATCTATCTGTACGTTAATATGTGTTAATTCTCCTGTCTGTCCATCTGTCTTCCTTTACACATCATACAGTTTTGTATAACTATACTGTCTAGGTGTTTGCACAGTATTCCTGACCCCGGACATTAGGACAACATTTAGGCCAAAATAGCCAAATTATATATCATTTTTGTCCCTAATGTGTGATTGTGTCAATTTGTGAATCTCGTGTCTTTGTGCGTCGCCCCGTCTCTCGCTTTTGTTATTACAGGGTCACTTCACACTGTGACGCGGTTGCAACCTGAAATTCTACTCACAAATAAGTCCCAAAAAAAATTAAATGTTGTGTTTACGGCCAGATATCATACGACAGACAGGTCCTGTATTCCCCCCCCCTGCACCCCAAACCTTATTTTCCAATCTCCAAAAAGCAAACAAATCTCTGGAAACGGCAGAAAGAAAACACGGGGGACGTTTGCATAAGACAAATATTTTGGGAAGATGTTGGCCGGCGGGCCTGGAGCGTCTTGTTTATCTTCCAGCATCAAAGAGGAGCAGGATGGAGCAACATGGGCCGCAGCCCGTACCCCCATCTAGTGCCGACCCAACTGATGGAGCCCAGCGGGACAGCGCCCAGCGAGCGAGGTCTGTTTACCGGACGCAAACCTGCCAAAAACAAGGGAATGTGCTGCACTCAGAGCTATCCGGACCTCCTGCCACGACAGAGGAATAGACGGACCTCCAGCATGCGGGGGGAGCACGCCACGATCTGCCCCCCAAAACTAGAGACCACAGACTTCATCGCTCGCTTTAGACAGCACTTTACCTCGTCAATACAACAAAGTGTGATAATGGCTGCGGGTGTACAACCCGCGGGGCCTCGGGCAGTGCCCGACGGGTCAGTCCGGCCCTGGGTGAGGCGTAACGTCACTCTGTTATTTTCTTAAATGTTATAATACACATTTATATATATATATATATGTACATAAAACACACAAACATACGCTTGGAGTACTATAAACCTATACACACACATACATAACCATACATAAATATTTATATATAGCCAAAAATACATATAACGGATCGGTCAGTAATAATTCTATTGTCAACGTTTCAGTCCTCGCTGGACTTTTGTCAAGAGTCTGGCCTTTCCAGTGACGCCAAACATGACACTGTACATCAGGGCTGTCACACTCACCCCCCCCCCCCAGATCTCACTAGCCTACAATACCCAGAATTCATTGACTGCAATCAATGGCCAGGGAATCATGGGAGTTGTAGTTCAGAAACATCTGAACAGAGCTGAATGTAGATGTTGCAAGTGACCGTAAAATCACATTTGTTGCAAATACAGTGAACTGTAGCGATTCAGAGAACTGTATCAGTGGGGGAAACCCGGACGATCTCCAGTGACCTGAACAAATGTTTACCTTCTCCTCTAGTATCAAAAGATAAGGAAAATGACCAAAGAAAACAACCTTCTACACCAAAAACCCACTTTTAGCTCTTTACGGCGCTGAAAATACAGTAATCTATTTTTTTTTTGTGTCATTTTGCCAGCGCTGTGATACACCACATGTCGTGCCGCGGGGAATCCTCAGCACTCCCACACGTTAACGATGTAATTAACGAGCTCTGTATAAAGCGAGTGCAGGGTTTATACAATGTGTCATCAGACCCGAAAAAATCCACACGTCGCGACTTATTTGGTCCGTGTAATGCAGCACCGCGTCAGGAAGCTCTGACATGAGCGGGTCACAGCGAAATACACCCCCTCACAACAATATCACCCGCAGATAGAGAATCCCCCCAACAGGGATAGGGGACTTCCTGTACTCCAACACCTCACACCCTATGTCATCTGATGCGTAAGATTGATTTTTAGGGGCTCCTCCATATATTCAGGGTGTGTGGGTGTCTTTTTAGGGGTTCCTCCATATATTCAGGGTGTGTGGGTGTCTTTTTAGGGGCTCCTCCATATATTCAGGGTGTGCGGGTGTCTTTTTAAGGGTTCCTCCATATATTCAGGGTGTGTGGGTGTCTTTTTAAGGGTTCCTCCATATATTCAGGGTGTGCGGGTGTCTTTTTAGGGGCTCCTCCATATATTCAGGGTGTGCGGGTGTCTTTTTAGGGGCTCCTCCATATATTCAGGCTGTGCGGGTGTGTTTTTAGGGGCTCCTCCATATATTCAGGGTGTGCATGTGATGTTTTCCACAACCGTGTTTATATTCTTACTTAATTGGTTGACTTTTGTATTATAACAGTCACTTACTTCCGTATAAGAAAGTTGTAGTTTATTAATCGGTGTAGAACAGTTTCCTCACAGAGCTGCCTCATAACACTGCTCTGCTTCTGCTGCCATTTTACATCTACCAGAACATTCCCCCAACTGACAACAGGAAGTGGAAATCACCTCAGGGCAGAACAGGAAGTAGGAAGGCAGAAGAAAAGCAATGCATCATTTACAACCAACAACAGTCCATACCTCACATTACACACACACTATATATTCTTACACAGTCTAACAACCCATACATCACAGTGCAGGTGTGTTTTTAGGGGTTCCTCCATATATTCAGGGTGTGCGGGTGTCTTTTATGGGGATCCTCCATACAGTATATTCAGGGTGTGCGGGTGTCTTTAGGGGTTCCTCCATATATTCAGGGTGTGCAGGTGTCTTTTTAGGGGTTCCTCCATATATTCAGGGTGTGCGGGTGTCTTTTTAGGGGTTCCTCCATATATTCAGGGTGTGCGGGTGTCTTTTTAGGGGTTCCTCCATATATTCAGGGTGTGCAGGTGTGTTTTTAGGGTCTCCTCCATATATTCAGGGTGTGCGGGTGTCTTTTTAGGGAGGGGCTCCTCCATATATTCAGGGTGTGCGGGTGTCTTTCTAGGGGCTCCTCCATATATTCAGGGTGTGTGGGTGTCTTTTTAGGGGTTCCTCCATATATTTGGGGTGTGTGGGTGTCTTTTATGGGGTTCCTCCATATATTCATGGTGTGCGGGTGTCTTTTTAGGGGCTCCTCCATATATTCAGGGTGTGCAGGTATCTTTAGGGGCTCCTCCACATATTCAAGGTTGTGCGGGTGTCTTTTTAGGGGCTCCTCCATATATTCAGGGTGTGCGGGTGTCTTTCTAGGGGCTCCTCCATATATTCAGGGTGTGTGGGTGTCTTTTTAGGGGTTCCTCCATATATTTGGGGTGTGTGGGTGTCTTTTATGGGGTTCCTCCATATATTCATGGTGTGCGGGTGTCTTTTTAGGGGCTCCTCCATATATTCAGGGTGTGCATGTGATGTTTTCCACAACCGTGTTTATATTCTTACTTAATTGGTTGACTTTTGTATTATAACAGTCACTTACTTCCGTATAAGAAAGTTGTAGTTTATTAATCGGTGTAGAACAGTTTCCTCACAGAGCTGCCTCATAACACTGCTCTGCTTCTGCTGCCATTTTACATCTACCAGAACATTCCCCCAACTGACAACAGGAAGTGGAAATCACCTCAGGGCAGAACAGGAAGTAGGAAGGCAGAGAAAAGCAATGCATCATTTACAACCAACAACAGTCCATACCTCACATTACACACACACTATATATTCTTACACAGTCTAACAACCCATACATCACAGTGCAGGTGTGTTTTTAGGGGTTCCTCATATATTCAGGGTGTGCAGGTGTGTTTTTAGGGGTTCCTCCATATATTCAGGGTGTGCGGGTGTCTTTTATGGGGATCCTCCATACAGTATATTCAGGGTTTGCGGATGTCTTTAGGGGCTCCTCCATATATCAGGGTGTGCGGGTATCTTTAGGGGCTCCTCCACATATTCAAGGGTGTGCGGGTGTCTTTTATGGGGTCCTCCATATATTCAGGTGTGCGGGTGTCTTTAGGGGCTCCTCCATATATTCAGGTGTGCGGGTGTCTTTTAGGGGCTCCTCCATATATTCAGGTGTGTGGGTGTATTTTTAGGGGTTCCTCCATATATTCAGGTGTGCGGGTGTCTTTTTAGGGGTTCCTCATATATTCAGGGTGTGCGGGTGTCTTTTTAGGGGTTCCTCCATATATTCAGGGTGTGCAGGTGTGTTTTTAGGGTCTCCTCCATATATTCAGGGTGTGCGGGTGTCTTTTTAGGGGCTCCTCCATATATTCAGGGTGTGCGGGTGTCTTTCTAGGGGCTCCTCCATATATTCAGGGTGTGTGGGTGTCTTTTTAGGGGTTCCTCCATATATTGGGGTGTGTGGGTGTCTTTTTAGGGGTCCTCCATATATTCATGGTGTGCGGGTGTCTTTTTAGGGGCTCCTCCATATATTCAGGTGTGCAGGTATCTTTAGGGGCTCCTCCACATATTCAAGGTTGTGCGGGTGTCTTTTTAGGGGCTCCTCCATATATTCAGGGTGTGCGGGTGTCTTTCTAGGGGTCCTCCATATATTCAGGGTGTGGGTGTCTTTTTAGGGGTTCCTCCATATATTTGGGGTGTGTGGGTGTCTTTTATGGGGTTCCTCCATATATTCATGGTGTGCGGGTGTCTTTTTAGGGGCTCCTCCATATATTCAGGGTGTGCAGGTATCTTTAGGGGCTCCTCCACATATTCAAGGTGTGCGGGTGTCTTTTTAGGGGCTCCTCCATATATTCAGGGTGTGCGGGTGTCTTCTAGGGCTCCTCCATATATTCAGGGTTTGTGGGTGTCTTTTTAGGGGTTCCTCCATATATTTGGGGTGTGTGGGTGTCTTTTATGGGGTTCCTCCATATATTCATGGTGTGCGGGTGTCTTTTTAGGGGCTCCTCCATATATTCAGGGTGTGCGGTGTCTTTTTAGGGGCTCCTCCACATATTCAAGGGTGTGCGGGTGTCTTTTTAGGGGCTCCTCCATATATTCAGGGTGTGCGGGTGTCTTTTTAGGGGCTCCTCCATATATTCAGGGTGTGCGGGTGTCTTTTTAGGGGCTCCTCCATATATTCAGGGTGTGCGGGTGTCTTTCTAGGGGCTCCTCCATATATTCAGGGTGTGTGGGTGTCTTTTTAGGGGTTCCTCCATATATTCAGGGTGTGCAGGTGCCGTCATTTGATTTTCCCTTTGAGAAACACAGAATGTTATCGCTGTTGTCTTCACTAATGGTAAATTGCAGCGTTTAGTGAATGATCCCCTTTGTATGCAATTTGACCGTTATGCAATGCTGGCCGACATACGTTGGTCGCTGTGAAACGCACTTATTTAGGATAGCCACTTCTTCCTTTCCTTCAGGGGTCCGTCTCCCTCACCCTCAGCATCGCAATGTATAAACACGGGTCCCGGTCGCCTCCGCCAAGGACAGACACTTTGCTTATTGCGCAGTAGGTGTCCCCAGGTAGCAGCGTGTACCCCGCACCTGTACATTTTGTCCTCTCTGCTCCTGACCTTCCACATAAACACTGGAAATGTATTTAACAGTAAGAACATTAAAGCAGCACGGCCCCCCCCCCCAGATACCTTCACCTTTGTATACAATATTTTCTGTTTTTTCCCCTTTCTTTACTGAAACTGTATAACTCGCACTATAAACCTGTGGGGGGGGGGGCTTACTCTCTGTAATATTGTAATTTTTATTATTATACTTTTTTCTGTTTTATTTTCCCGTTCAGGCATCTGATCCGCTGACGTGCCCGAGGCGTTCTGCTCACCCGGCGTCCCACCGCGCTGTCTGCCTGCTAGGTGGGCTGAGGATTGTTTGATGTCAATTTCTTGCTGCTCTGATCTATTTCTCTTTCCCCCCGATGGGAGGCAGGATTTTGGGGGGTGTTAGAGGGGGGGTTCCAGCTGCATATAGAGGCCCGAAACGCATCTGGAGAAATTAAAAAAGGAGAAAAAAAACTAAGAAAACAGATAAACAGCAGATGGTAAAGTGTCACCTGTAAATCTGAGGGATTCTGCGTCGCTCGAAGGCACCGAGGGGTCTGAATGTCACAAAAAAAATGAACGTTGTATTGTGTCGGTGTGCGTAGTTAGAGCAGTACACAGAGCCGGATTTAAATCTCAGGAGCCTATAGGTACAGAAATCTGGAGCACCCCCCCCCCCCAATAAAGTATCAAAGAAACTTTTTTAATTTTTGTTTTGGGGAAACAAAAAAATAATGAACATGCGCTCACATCGAAAGAAGGAGCAGAAGCTGCTGCCTTAGAATGAAGCATAAATGGAGAAGAAGGGCTTGGGTTAACCCTAAAACAAACACAAATAGTAACCTAACCCTAGAACAGGCACAAATCCTAACCTAACCCTAGAACAGGCACAAATCATAACCTAACCCTAAAACAAACACAAATAGTAACCTAACCCTAAAACAAACACAAATAGTAACCTAACCCTAAAACAAACACAAAAAGTAACCTAACCCTAAAACGGGCACAAATAGTAACCTAACCCTAAAACCAGCACAAATAATAACCTAATCCGAAAACAAACACAAATAGTAACCTAACCCTAAAACAAACACAAATAGTAACCTAACCCTAAACAGACACAAATTGTAACCCTAACCCTAAAACAAACAGAAATTGTAACCCTAACCCTAAAACAAACTCCAATAGTAACTTAACCCTAACCCTAAAACAAACTCCAATAGTAACCTAACTCTAAAACAGACACAAATTGTAACCCTAACCCTAAAACAAGCACAAATAGTAACCTAACCCTAAAATAGACACAAATTGTAACCTAACCCTAAGGCTAGGGTCAGACTAACGCAGTATCAACGTGCGTTTAGCAGCATACAATGCCAGGCAGCATACGAAGAACGGCCGCACAAAAGTGGCAAACGAACGCATTTTTTCTAGAACGTCAAACCGCTAGTACGGACGTACAGAGTGCGCTGCGTCCACTAGCGGCATATGTGCGTGATTGAGAGACGTCAGACGCTGCTAATGTCCGGCCAACATAACGTCCAGACACAAAAAGGGTTTTATTGATGATCCGTACAAAATCACGGACGAAAATGAGCATGGTATGACTGCTATCGCGTATTCCGTGAAAAAATGCGTCCATTCGTTCGATCGCACTTTTTCACGGACAACACGAAAAATGCGTTAGTCTGACCCTAGCCTAAGGCTAGGGTCAGACGAAAGCAGTTTTAACGTGCGTTTAGACGCACGAAATCACGGCCGTGCTAGCAGCAAATGACGTCCAATGCCGGGGAACACACAAAGTACGGCCGCACGAATGTTCGTCCGCGCAACGCAAGTGGCAAACGAACGCATTTTTTCTAGAACGTCAAACCGCTAGTACTGACGTACAGAGTGCGCTGCATCCGCTAGCGGCGTGTGTGCGTGATTGGGAGACGTCAGACGCTGCTAATGTCCGGCCAACATAACGTCCAGACACAAAAAGGGTTTTATTGATGATCCATACAAAATCACGGACGAAAAGGCGCATTGTATGACCGCTATTGCGTATTCCGTGGAAAAATGCGTCCATTCGTTCGAACGCACTTTTTCACAGACTACGCGAAAAATGCGTTAGTCTGACCCTAGCCTAAAACAATCACAATTAGAAAAAAAACGTATTTTTCACCAGCTTTTTATTTTTGCACATTAGAATGGTCATGTTTGTTATCATTGTAAAGATCAGACTCTGCTCTTTGCAGTGACACCTCACTTAACCTTGTGCTGTGGAAAAATTTAGAGATGCAGGTTCCCAAGGTCCCCCTGTCTCTGCTCACTGCAGTGCCATGGTTTTGGTTGTTGATGAAACAATGCATTGTGTCATCACCTTCACACTTGCTGGCATCGTGGGAAATGAGAAAGTGAGTTAGTGCAGCATCATTGGTCTCTTTATAATTGTAAATGAACATTAATGCTGCGTTTAGAAAAAAAAAGAAAAACATTTTATTAATTTAAAAATAAAATAAATAAACTTGGTCATGTTTGGTATCATTGGACAGGCCACACTCTGACCTTTCCAATGATACCTTATATGTACTTCCAGCCTGTAGAGGTCCGTAAATTATTGTAAAATTATATTTAAAAAAAAAAATAAAAAAATAGAAAGGCACCCTCTTGTGGCAGGCGTCTGCAGGTATAAGCCTACTTTGCCAAATTATAAATCTGGCCCTGGCAGTGCAGCCATAGGCAAACTATGTTTCCCATAGTCCTCCGGCAAATGCAGTCTGGCAAGGAACTGTGGGAGATGCGGTGTGCAATAACCATCATTGATGCTGGGGGCCTCAGACAAGGGCTGTCAATCTCTGGACCCCCAGATG
This sequence comes from Leptobrachium leishanense, assembly GCA_009667805.1. Lineage (NCBI taxonomy): Eukaryota > Metazoa > Chordata > Amphibia > Anura > Megophryidae > Leptobrachium > Leptobrachium leishanense. The sequence continues at coordinate 144,200,929 of CM019071.1, forward strand.
TTGTTGCCTACAATTCCCAGAATCCCTTCAATGCAAGAGATGGGCAGGGAGTCATGGGAGCTGTAGTTCAGAAACAGCTGAGGGGCCAGAGTTTGACAGATCCTCATGGTCACCAAAAAATGGATTAGGATTATTAACTCATTAGGTGTTGAGTGGAGCAGTGTAACTATGATGTTCTTTTTCAATCAATGGTACGACTATAACCATCACAACACCAGTATAACCATCACAGCACTTGCAACCCCAGTATAACCATCACAGCACTCCCAACACCAGTATAACCATCACAGCATCCACAACACCAGTATAACCATCACAGCATCCACAACACCAGTATAACCATCACAGCACTCACAACACCAGTATAACCATCACAACACCAGTATAACCATCACAGCATCACAACACCAGTATAACCATCAGCATCCACAACACCAGTATAACCATCAGCATCCACAACACCAGTATAACCATCACAGCACTTGCAACCCCAGTATAACCGTCACAGCACTCCCAACACCAGTATAACCATCACAGCATCCACAACACCAGTATAACCATCACAGCATCACAACACCAGTATAACCATCAGCATCCACAACACCAGTATAAGCATCACCGCACTCGCAACACCAGTATAACCATCAGCATCCACAACACCAGTATAACCATCTCAGCATCACACCAGTATAACCATCACAGCATCCACAACACCAGTATAACCATCACAGCATCACCACACCAGTATAACCATCAGCATCCACAACACCAGTATAACCATCACAGCATCACCACACCAGTATAACCATCAGCATTCCACACACAGTTATACCATCACATCCACAACACCAGTATAACCATCACAGCATCACAACACCAGTATAACCATCAGCATCCACAACACCAGTATAACCATCACAGCATCACAACACCAGTATAACCATCAGCATCCACAACACCAGTATAACCATCACAGCATCACAACACCAGTATAACCATCACAGCATCACAGCCAGTATAACCATCACAGCATCACAACCACAGTAATAACCATCAAGCATCCACAACACCATTATAACCATCAGAGCATCACAACACCAGTATAACCATCACAGCACTCACAACACCAGTATAACCATCACAGCATCACACACCAGTATGACCATCAAACAGCATTCACAACACCAGTATAACCATCAGCATCCACAACACCATTATAACCATCAGAGCACTCACACCACCAGTATAACCATCACAGCACTCACACCACCAGTATAACCATCACAGCACTCACAACACCAGTATAACCATAACAGCACTCACAACACCAGTATAACCATAACAGCACTCACAACACCAGTATAACCATCACAGCATCACACCAGTAGAACCATCACAGCATCACAACACCAGTATAACCATCAGCATCCACAACACCATTATAACCATCACAGCACTCACACCACCAGTATAACCATCACAGCACTCACAACACCAGTATAACCATCACAGCACTCACAACACCAGTATAACCATAACAGCACTCACAACACCAGTATAACCATCACAGCACTCACAACACCAGTATAACCATAACAGCACTCACAACACCAGTATAACCATCACAGCACTCACAACACCAGTATAACCATCACAACACCAGTATAACCATCACAACATCACAACACCAGTATAACCATCAGCACTCACTATACCAGTATAACCATCAGAGCACTCACACCACCAGTATATCCATCACAGCACTCACACCAGTATAACCATCACAGCATCACAACACCAGTATAACCATCACAGCATCACAACACCAGTATAACCATCAGCATCCACAACACCAGTATAACCATCAGAGCACTCACACCACCAGTATAACCATCACAGCATCCACAACACCAGTATAACCATCACAGCATCCACAACACCAGTATAACCATCACAGCATCACAACACCAGTATAACCGTCAGCACTCACTATACCAGTATAACCATCCCAGCACCAGTACATCCAACACAGCACGCATAATACCAGTATAACCATCATAGTACCAGTACAGTAAAACTAACAGACAATACCAGTACAATATTACTCATTCTAGCACTACATCACCAGTATAGCCCCAGTGCAGGTTACAGCATCACAGAACCAGTATGGCCCCTCTGGGTTTACAGGTACCACCAGTATATTACCCCATATAACAACCTTAAAACCATTATACCCTCCCTGGGGTTACTGGTACCAGTATATTACCCCATGTAACAACCTCAGAACCAGTATACCCTCCCTCTGGGTTTACTGGTACCAGTATATTATTACCCCGTAAACTTAGGACTCCTAGTAGCAGCATAGCCCCCCTCCCTGCCCCTATAGAAAGCACCCTGTGACCTGCCCCCTGCTGCCCTGGCATTGCCCAGCACATCACCCCACATCATAAAACATATAAAACACTGACACAGAGTCATCAGACCATTAACCCTTGCACTGCTGCAGGGGGTTACCCACCTGGAGGTGTATTTCTGGGAGCTGCCATCATCATAGATGAAGGTCTGGTTAGTGTAGCACTCTGTGCACATCCTGCTGCCCCTCTGCCCTGGCTCCAGCTGCCCAGGAGGGTGAGGACCAGTGGCTTTGTAGACCCCTTGGAGACTCCTGTCTTCAGTGGAAAATGGCATCTGAGAGTTGCTTTAAATCCCTAGCAGGCAGAGAAAGTGCTGCCTGTGACCACCAGACCATGAAGCCCCCCTCTCTCTCCTCCCTTTACTTAATAGTATTTTTTTTAATGATTTTTGCCCTTTTTTAGGTGGTCTTTCCAGCTGATTCCTGTGCAGCCCCTGCTCACACTGCCAAGGCTGCTTCACACAAGAGATGGAGTTCATCCAATGGGGGTGTAACAAGGAAAGGTCTCCCCCCACTCCCTCCATCACCACCTCAAGTCCTGCAGGTGGGGTGGGGGGACCAGCAATGCTCCTGGATGACACATAGACCCAACACCAGACACCAGCCTGCTCCAGGCTATTAATACCACACCTGCCTGGCACCTATTAAAAAAAATAATTAAATCTCTGAATAAAACACATCAGAAACCCACATATTAGTTAAAAAAACAGTCCCTGCATCCTCCATCCTTTATAGTAACAGGGGGTAACAATGTAACAAGCCCTTCAAGATGCCAACTTAGATTTAAAAAAAATCCAGATAACACTTTGATAATTAACTGTAAAATAAAAAAAGACCATGCACTTTGCATTTCTTCTATAAAAGCACATTTTCTGTTTGTAATTTTCCCCAGATTTCTTTTTTCATTCTCTTCCCCCCCCCCCCTCCACTCTCAGGTCTTTAGATACTGTGGTGATATAGCAGCATCTGCTGGTCAGTGCTGGTATTGCAGTCACCAGCCCACCTTCCTGTATCCCTCTGGACCATTTCTGTTGGATGTTTTTTTTTTTTTTGTGAATTACTTTATATTTCAGGGTCAGGTGATCTTCCACATAGTAAGCATTTTTTTGGGGGGGGGGGTCTCTTGCCCTTGGTGATTCCCCATAGTGCAGTGGGAGCTCCTGATGGTGCAGTTCTTGATGCTATCAGATGTCTCCAAGGTTCCTGTGAGTGACAACAAAATGCTGATGGCAGAAAAAAATAAATAAATAAGGAAATGAAAGCTGCTGGTGAGCGATGGCTTTCTCATGCATTAACCCCTTCAGATCCGAATCACAGCTGCTGCAGATTCCAGGGAGCCTTTTCTGCACCTTCTTCATTGTAAGAGAGATGATGCTTTGCCCAGAGTGTGACTCAGAGGCAGCAGCACATGGTGGAGCAATCATCAGCTGTGACAGTAACAAGGGCTGTGATTGTGAGCAGAGAATCTGACACCTTTTATAGGCATCCTTAATATAGATACACAACGCGCATTACTGTGAGTTTTATTGCTGTGGAGCTCTGTGATACTCTCATACACACTGCACATTACTGTGAGGAGGTGAGCTTTATTGCTGTGGAGCTCTGTGATACTCTCATACACACTGCACATTACTGTGAGTTTTATTGCTGTGGAGCTCTGTGATACTCTCATACACCCTGCACATTACTGTGAGGAGGTGAGCTTTATTGCTGTGGAGCTCTGTGATACTCTCATACACACTGCACATTACTGTGAGCTTTATTGCTGTGGAGCTCTGTGATACTCTCATACACACTGCACATTACTGTGAGTTTTATTGCTGTGGAGCTCTGTGATGCGCTCATACACACTGCACATTACTGTGAGTTTTACTGCTGTGGAGCTCTGTGATGGGCTCATACACACTGCACATTACTGGGAGTTTTATTGCTGTGGAGCCTTGTGATACGCTCATACACACTGCACATTACTGTGAGTTTTACTGCTGTGGAACTCTGTGATGGGCTCATACACACTGCACATGAGCTTTATTGCTGTGGAGCTCTGTGATACAGTCATACACATTGCACATTAATGTGAGTTTTATTGCTGTGGAGTTCTGTGATACGGTCATACACTGCACATTACTGTGAGTTTTATTGCTATGGATTCTGTGATACGCTCATACACATCGCACATTACTGTGCGTTTTATTGCTGTGGAGCTCTGTGCTAAATTACTATTTAATAAATATCTAATATTACAAAAAAGTGAAATCTTTGAAAAGATACTTAATTATGAAAAATATACAATGATTTTAATTTATTAAAGAATTTGCTTGAAATAAATTATCATCTTACAGAAAAGTTCAGACCATTAGAATTAAAAAATATACAATCAATATATCTGTGACATTAAACCTGTTTAATAATAAAGCGATTATATGGAAAATGTAATGATATGTTACTAATAATCTCTGATAATAATAATGACAGACAGACGGCCGCTGGGCGCATCACTGCAAAGCGTCAGTCCCTGAAGGCTGTGCTGCTTGTGGTCTGCCAGTTAAGAGAGAAAAATTGTGTAAATGTGGTTTTAATATCAATTTTTGATATTAAATTTTAATGTAAATATTTTTATAATACTTTATATAATTTTTAAGATAAACGGAGGATCCATTCTGAAATCATCAGGGAGTAATATGTCAGTCTGCTTTTGTTTTCAGGCATATTTACTTAAATTGGGGTTTTTTCATAAATCAGCCAAAAAATAGGAAATACAATTATTTATAAAGCACCAAGAACTTTCCTATCTGTGTTACGGCATCTGAATATTTAATAAAATCTAACAATTTCCAAATTTCACACAAAGAGAAAAATGAAATTAATGCATGAATGAAATTATAATCATGGACACGAGTCAGAAAACTCAAAAAAAAGGAATAGGTTCCCCCGGCAACGTGTCCAGACATAATACCGGGTGTTTATTTATTCGTTGCACTTAAATAAAAAAAAATTAAAGCATTAAAAATGTTCTAAACCAGGTGTCAGCGACATTGGCCCATGCAGATGTATTGAAACTACATCTCCCATGATGCACAGGTACCCTTTAGGGTGGCTGAGCCTCATGGGAGTTGTAGTTACAAAATATCTGGGGGGCCAGAGTTTGAGACCTCTGTACTAAACCATAAATACAATCCTATAAAATGTAGATTGAAGCTTGTTTTTATCGGTAGAGGATGCTGGGGATGGACGTCTCCGTGCTAGCCGGGCGCAGTCTGCCTCCTGCTTCATGGGGTTGGATACTGAGCCCAGTACTGAGCCCGAAAGCTGACTTTCTCTTTGGCGAATTCCCCGTGAAACTCCATCTCGACTTGACTTCCCACAGACTCCCAATAAAACAAGTGATTCCCGTGAAAAGCCGTAGATGTCTTCAAATCCCGAATCTGAAACATAAAAAATTATATATAAAAAATATAGAGGAGATTATTCAGCAAACAATTCCTGCATCTTCTACAATATTATTATGGTAAAGATTCAGGGTGTGCGGGTGTCTTTTTAGGTGCTCCTCCCTCCATATATTCAGGGTGTGGGGGTGTATTTTTAGGGGTTCCTCCATATATTCAGGGTGTGCACGTGTCTTTTTAGGGGCTCCTCCATATGTTCAAGGTGTGCGGGTGTCTTTTTAGGGGTTCCTCCATATATTCAGGGTGTGCGGGTATATTTTTTGGGGCTCCTCCATATGTTCAGGGTGTGCGAATGTATTTTAAGGGGTTCCTCCATATATTCAGGGTGTGCGGGTGTATTTTTAGGGGCTCCTCCATATGTTCAGGGTGTGCGAATGTATTTTAAGGGGTTCCTCCATATATTCAGGGTGTGTGGGTGTATTTTAAAGGGTTCCTCCATATATTCAGGGTGTGCGGGTGTATTTTTAGGGGTTCCTCCATATATTCAGGGTGTGCGGGTGTATTTTAAGGGGTTCCTCCATATATTCAGGGTGTGCGGGTGTGTTTTAAGGGGTTCCTCCATATATTCAGGGTGTGCGGGTGTCTTTTCAGGGGCTCCTCCATATTTTCAGGGTGTGTCCTTATAGGGGTTCCTCCATATATTTGGGTTGTGTTTTTAGAGCCTCCTCCATATATTCAGGGTGTGTGGGTGTCTTTTTAGGGGTTCCTCCATATATTCAGGGTGTGCGGGTGTCTTTTTAGGGGTTCCTCCATATATTCAAGGTGTGCGGGTGTATTTTTGGGGCTCCTCCATATATTCAGGGTGTGTGGGTGTCTTTTTAGGGGTTCCTCCATATATTTAGGGTGTGCGGGTGTATTTTTGGGGCTCCTCCATATATTCAGGGTGTGTGGGTGTCTTTTTAGGGGCTCCTCCATATATTCAGGGTGTGCGGGTGTCTTTTTAGGGGTTCCTCCATATATTCAGGGTGTGTGGGTGTGTTTTTAGAGCCTCCTCCATATATTCAGGGTGTGTGGGTGTCTTTTTAGGGGTTCCTCCATATATTCAGGGTGTGCGGGTGTCTTTTTAGGGGTTCCTCCATATATTCAAGGTGTGCGGGTGTATTTTTGGGGCTCCTCCATATATTCAGGGTGTGTGGGTGTCTTTTTAGGGGCTTCTCCATATATTCAGGGTGTGCGGGTGTCTTTTTAAGGGCTCCTCCATATATTCAGGGTGTGCGGGTGTGTTTTTGGGGGCTTCTCCATATATTCAGGGTGTGTGGGTGTGTTTTTAGGGGCTCCTCCATATATTCAGGGTGTGCGGGTGTGTTTTTGGGGGCTTCTCCATATATTCAGGGTGTGTGGGTGTGTTTTTAGGGGCTCCTCCATATATTCAGGGTGTGCGGGTGTGTTTTTGGGGGCTCCTCCATATATTCAGGGTGTGTGGGTGTGTTTTTAGGGGCTTCTCCATATATTCAGGGTGTGCGGATGTCTTTTTAGGGGGTTCCTCCATATATTCAGGGTGTGCGTGTGTTGTTTTAGGGGGTTCCTCCATATATTCAGAGTGTGCGGGTGTATTTTTATGGGCTCCTCCATATATTCAGGGTGTGCGGGTGTTTTTTTAGGGGTTCCTCCATATATTCAGGATGAGCGGGTGTCTTTTATGGGGTTCCTCCATATACTCAGGGTGTGCGCCTGCGGGTGTATTTTCAGGTGCTCCTCTATATATTTGGGGTGTGCTTTTAGGGGTTCTTCCATATATTCAGGGTGTGTGGGTGTCTTTTTAGTGGCTCCTCCATATATTCAGGGTGTGTGGGTGTCTTTTTAGTGGCTCCTCCATATATTCAGGGTGTGTGTGTGTCTTTTTAGGGGCTCCTCCATATATTCAGGGTGTGCGGGTGTCTTTTTAGGGGTTCCTCCATATATTCAGGGTGTGCGGGTGTCTTTTTAGGGGCTCCTCCATATATTCAGGGTGTGCGGGTGTCTTTTTAGGGGTTCTTCCATATATTCAGGGTGTGTGGGTGTCTTTTTAGGGGCTCCTCCATATATTCAGGGTGTGTGGTGTCTTTTTAGGGGTTCCTCCATATATTCAGGGTGTGTGGGTTTGTTTTTAGGGGCTCCTCCATATATTCAGGGTGTGCGGGTGTCTTTTTAGGGGTTCTTCCATATATTCAGGGTGTGCGGGTGTCTTTTTAGGGGCTCCTCCATATATTCAGGGTGTGTGGGTGTCTTTTTAGGGGTTCCTCCATATTTTCAGGGTGTGCGGGTGTGTTTTTAGGGTCTCCTCCATATTTTCAGGGTGTGCGGGTGTCTTTTTAGGGTCTCCTCCATATTTTCAGGGTGTGCGGGTGTCTTTTTAGGAGCTCCTCCATATATTCAGGGTGTGTGGGTGTGTTTTTAGGGGTTCCTCCATATATTCAGGGTGTGTGGGTGTGTTTTTAGGGGCTCCTCCATATATTCAGGGTGTGCGGGTGTGTTTTTAGGGGTTCCTCCATATATTCAGGGTGTGCGGGTGTCTTTTTAGGGGTTCCTCCATATATTCAGGGTGTGTGGGTGTCTTTTTAGGGGCTCCTCCATATATTCAGGGTGTGTGGGTGTGTTTTTGGAGTCTCCATATATTCAGGGTGTGCGGGTGTATTTTCAGGGGCTCCTCTATATTTGGGGCGCACGGCTTGCCTTGCAGGTCTCAGAGTAACCCTGGAAGATTTTTCGCACCCCGGGGTCTCACCAGAATGTAGCTGGAGTGCGTCTTGTTCCCCGTCTCCAGGTCCATGTACAGAGCGTGAATGGCGATGGTAAATTTGGGGGGTACGTCAATGAAGACACGACACGTGGGGGGTCCCCCCTCTTGCCAGGCTTGTACGGGATTCTGGATGTTTCCCTGCGTCCCGAAGAGCTGGACGTCACAATCTATAATGAACCAAAACACATCAGGAAGGCGGGAAGGGGCTTATTTCATTTGTTTTTTTGAGACCAAAACCCACGAATTAGCATTTTTTTACATATTATATAGGGCGCGTTGCTCTGATTGTCATATAATATATATATATATATATATATATAATGACAAACACACGGTACCTCTGAACTGGTGGGTCGCGGCTTGCACGCTCCGGTACTCCAGCTGCACCCCGTTTCCCGGCTGGGTTCGGCGCTGTCTCACTGTCAGAGTGTTGGATTTTGAGTTGATGGTCACCCCGGCAAGACGGTTGCATTTCTTCTGCCACATTGTTCGCCCGTGGAATAACAGATGTTCCCCTGCCAGAAACGACAAATACAGAGACATACAGGGTTATCCAAAGAGATTCGAAAAGTCACCGCATGTTCGGTGACTTTTCGTCCTCTTCAATTCGGTTCCTTTTGCCGATCCCATTTCGGTGACCCTGCGGTGTATTCAGCAAACACCACAGGGTCCCCGAATTGCAGGGAAAAGCTGCCGAAAACATGACGAAAACTAACCGAATGCACGCTGAAAACAAGCAAAAACATCTGGATTAACCTTAGAAAAAGCCGAACAGGAGCCGAACATGAGCCGAATCACACAGAGCCGAAGCAGCTGTGACGTAGAGGAGGCAGTGAATAAATTAGCAAAACCATTTGTATGAATCTGGGAAAAAGAAACGCTGTTTGCAAAGAAACTACTGAGCGAAAATGTCTGAAATTTTCACAGGAGGTCCAGGGAATGATAATAAAGAGGCTGTTACAAAAAAAATAAGTAAACTGAAAAAAAAAAAAAAAATCGGACTTTTAATTTTTTTTTAAAAAATTCAGAAAAATGCTTAAAGTATCCTAAAAAATCTATAAATAAAGAGACTTTTTGCTGCAGAATTTTATAATGAACGGTTTATTAGATATTGAATTAAAACAGGAATATTTTTAACATTGAAGCCTATGGGATTCTCCTGAATAAATTTGCCGAATTAAACCACCGAATGGCAGGGCATTAGGGGAACCTTTCACTGCTGGTTTGTGTTCTCTGAATAGATGAAGCAGTGCTTTTTCATGGGGATTTCACTGCCCTCGAACAGGCACCGAACAGGCACCGTATGTGCAGGCAATTCGCCAGTATTTGGCGAATTGCCTGCTCTCTGGATAGCCGAATGGCCAGGAAAGGTAACCGAACGCTGATTTTCAGCGTTCGGTTATCTTTCTCAAGCAATTCGAATCTCTTTGGATAACCCTGATAGACGTTTGCCAAAATATACACACACACGTTATTAACCCTATCACTACCGTTTGCTGTCTGTTGGGAAAAAGCCCTCAAATGGCAGTTTTGTGCAAAAAAAAAAAAGGGTAAAAGATTAAAATAACATAAATTTGCTCTTTTTTAATTTCTCATGTATTGGTTTATCCTTTATAGAAATATCACTGGGATTAAAAATTGTAAACTCTAGATGGCGTTCCTTATCTAGCACAATGTTACACATACAGGGTTATTCAAAGAGATCCGAATTGCTTGAGAAAGGTAACCGAGCAGTGAAATTCAGTGTTCGGTTACCTTTCCTGGCCATTCGGTTATCCAGAGAGCAGGCAATTCGCCAAATCCTGGCGAATTGCCTGAACATACGGTGCCTGTTCGGTGCCTGTTCGAGGGCAGTGAAATCCCCATGAAAAAGCACTGCTTCGGCTATTCAGAGAACACAAACCAGCAGTGAAAGGTTCCCCTAATGTCCTGCCATTCGGTGGTTTAATTCGGCAAATTTATTCAGGAGAATCCCATAGGCTTCAATGTTAAAAATATTCCTGTTTTAATTCAATATCTAATAAACCGTTCATTATAAAATTCTGCAGCAAAAAGTCTCTTTATTTATAGATTTTTTAGGATACTTTAAGCATTTTTCTGAATTTTTTAAAAAAAATTTAAAAGTCCGATTTTTTTTTTTTTTTTTCGTTTGCTTATTTTTTTTGTAACAGCCCTCTTTATTATCATTCCCTGGACCTCCTGTGAAAATTTCAGACATTTTCGCTCAGTAGTTTCTTTGCAAACAGCGTTTCATTTTCCCAGATTCATACAAATGGTTTTTCTAATTTATTCACTTCCTCCTCTACGTCACAGCTGCTTCGGCTCTGTGTGATTCGGCTCCTGTTCGGCTCCTGTTTGGCTTTTTCGAAGGTTAATCCAGATGATTTTGCTTGTTTTCAGCGTGCATTCGGTTAGTTTTCGTCAGGTTTGCGGCAGCTTTTCCCTGCAATTCGGGGCCCTGTGCTGTTTGCTGAATACACCGCAGGGTCACCGAAATGCAATCGGCAAAAGGAACCGAATTGAAGAGAACGAAACGTCACCGAATGTGCGGTGACTTTTCAAATCTCTTTGGATAACCCTGATAGTCTGCATTATCAGCATACAGGCAGATGCAGTAAATGTGCTGCAGACAGATAATAAAATGGTGAGATCTCCTGCTTATGGGGGTTTGTAGTGATCAGAATGAGATTATTAGCAATGCAATATCTGTATGTGCTGCATAATGCCTGTGTATGGCAATTACAGCAACACCTTGTATCTGTATGTGCTGCATAATGCCTGTGTATGGAAATTACAGCAACACCTTGTATCTGTATGTGCTGCATAATGCCTGTGTATGACAATTACAGCAACACCTTGTATCTGTATGTGCCGCATAATGCCTGTGTATGGCAATTACAGCAACACATTGTATCTGTATGTGCTGCATAATGCCTGTGTATGGAAATTACAGCAACACCTTGTATCTGTATGTGCCGCATAATGCCTGTGTATGGAAATTACAGCAACACCTTGTATCTGTATGTGCCGCATAATGCCTGTGTATGGCAACTACAGCAACACCTTGTATCTGTATGTGCCGCATAATGCCTGTGTATGGCAATTACAGCAACACCTTGTATCTGTATGTGCTGCATAATGCCTGTGTATGGCAATTACAGCAACACCTTGTATCTGTATGTGCCGCATAATGCCTGTGTATGGCAATTACAGCAACACCTTGTATCTGTATGTGCCGCATAATGCCTGTGTATGACAATTACAGCAACACCTTGTATCTGTATGTGCCGCATAATGCCTGTGTATGGCAACTACAGCAACACCTTGTATCTGTATGTGCCGCATAATGCCTGTGTATGGCAATTACAGCAACACCTTGTATCTGTATGTGCTGCATAATGCCTGTGTATGGCAATTACAGCAACACCTTGTATCTGTATGTGCCGCATAATGCCTGTGTATGGCAATTACAGCAACACCTTGTATCTGTATGTGCCGCATAATGCCTGTGTATGGCAACTACAGCAACACCTTGTATCTGTATGTGCCGCATAATGCCTGTGTATGGCAATTACAGCAACACCTTGTATCTGTATGTGCTGCATAATGCCTGTGTATGGCAACTACAGCAACACCTTGTATCTGTATGTGCCGCATAATGCCTGTGTATGGCAATTACAGCAACACCTTGTATCTGTATGTGCCGCATAATGCCTGTGTATGGCAATTACAGCAACACCTTGTATCTGTATGTGCTGCATAATGCCTGTGTATGGCAACTACAGCAACACCTTGTATCTGTATGTGCCGCATAATGCCTGTGTATGGCAATTACAGCAACACCTTGTATCTGTATGTGCCGCATAATGCCTGTGTATGGCAATTACAGCAACACCTTGTATCTGTATGTGCTGCATAATGCCTGTGTATGACAATTACAGCAACACCTTGTATCTGTATGTGCCGCATAATGCCTGTGTATGGCAACTACAGCAACACCTTGTATCTGTATGTGCCGCATAATGCCTGTGTATGGCAATTACAGCAACACCTTGTATCTGTATGTGCTGCATAATGCCTGTGTATGGCAATTACAGCAACACCTTGTATCTGTATGTGCTGCATAATGCCTGTGTATGGCAATTACAGCAACACCTTGTATCTGTATGTGCCGCATAATGCCCGTGTATGGCAATTACAGCGCAACAACTTGTATCTGTATGTGCTGCATAATGCCTGTGTATGGCAATTTCAGCAACACCTTGTATCTGTATGTGCCGCATAATGCCTGTGTATGGCAATTACAGCAACACCTTGTATCTGTATGTGCTGCATAATGCCTGTGTATGGCAATTACAGCAACACCTTCAGGGTTATCCAAAGAGATTCGAAAAGTCACCGCACGTTCGGTGACTTTTCGTTCTCTTCAATTCGGTTCCTTTTGCCGATTGCATTTCGGTGACCCTGCGGTGTATTCAGCAAACACCACAGGGTCCCCGAATTGCAGGGAAAAGCTGCCGCAAACCTGACGAAAACTAACCGAATGCACACTGAAAACAAGCAAAAACATCTGGATTAACCTTCGAAGAGGAGCCGAACAGGAGCCGAACATGAGCCGAATCACACAGAGCCGAAGCAGCTGTGACGTAGAGGAGGCAGTGAATAAATTAGAAAAACCATTTGTATGAATCTGGGAAAAAGAAACGCTGTTTGCAAAGAAACTACTGAGCGAAAATGTCTGAAATTTTCACAGGAGGTCCAGGGAATGATAATAAAGAGGGCTGTTACAAAAAAAATAAGTTAACTGAAAAAAAAAATCGGACTTTCTAAAAAAAAAAAAAAAAAATCTGAAAAATTATTATTATTATTATTATTCTTTATTTATAAAGCGCCAGCATATTCCGCAGCGCTGTACAATAAGCACAGTATAGACAGGGTTACAATACATTGAACAACATTTGACAAACAGTACAGGAGGAGATGAGGGCCCTATTCCCGTAGGAACTCACAATCTGGGAGGGTTGGGGTTGGAAACAGGAGGAGAGGACTGTAAGGTGAGAGTGATTGATGGTTGCGTCAGTGAGTTGGGTGGTAGGCCTCCCTAAATAGGAATGTTTTCAGGGAGCGTTTGAAGGAAGAGAAGTTAGGGGAAAGTCTGACAGCACGAGGGAGAGCGTTCCAGAGAGTGGGGGCTGCGCGTGAGAAATCCTGCAGTCTATCATGGGAAGAGGTGATGCGGGGAGAAGCTAGGCGCAGGTCACTGAAAAATGCTTAAAGTATCCTAAAAAATCTATAAATACAGAGACTTTTTGCTGCAGAATTTTATAATGAACGGTTTATTAGATATTGAATTAAAACGGGAATATTTTTAACATTGAAGTCTATGGGATTCTCCTGAATAAATTTGCCGCATTAAACCACCGAATGGCAGGACATTAGGGGAACCTTTCACTGCTGGTTTTCGTTCTCTGAATAGCCGAAGCAGTGCATTTTCATGGGGATTTCACTGCCCTCGAACAGGCACCGAACAGGCACCGTATGTTCAGGCAATTCGCCAGGATTTGGCGAATTGCCTGCTCTCTGGATAGCCGAATGGCCAGGAAAGGCAACCGAACGCTGATTTTCAGCGTTCGGTTACCTTTCTCAAGCAATTCGGATCTCTTTGGATAACCCTGATTGTATCTGTATGTGCTGCATAATGCCTGTGTATGGCAATTACAGCGCAACAACTTGTATCTGTATGTGCTGCATAATGCCTGTGTATGGCAATTTCAGCAACACCTTGTATCTGTATGTAGAAACATAGAAAAATGTTGGCAGATAAGAACCTTTCGGCCCATCTAGTCGCCCAATTACATGGATACTTTCCCTGGATTTATCTTTTATTTAGGATAGCCTTATGCCTATCCCATGCCTGCTTAAATTCAATTACTGTTTTGGCCTCTACCACTTCAACTGGAAGGCTGTTCCATGTATCCACCACCCTCTCAGTAAAATAATGCTTCCTGATGTTACTTTTAAACCTTTGCCCCTCTAATCTAAGACTATGTCCTCTTGTTTTGCTACTTTGTTTCCTTTTAAATATACTCCCTTCCTCTACCTTGTGGATTCCCTTTACGTATTTAAATGTTTCTATCATATCTCCTCTGTCTCGTCTTTTTTCCAAGCTGTACATGTTAAGATCATTAAGCCTTTCCTGGTAACTTTTCTCCTTCAAGCCGTACACCATTTTAGTAGCCCTTCTCTGAACTCTCTCTAAGATGTCTATATCCTTCTGGAGATACGGTCTCCAGTACTGCACACAGTACTCCAAGTGAGGTCTCACCAGTGCTCTGTACAGTGGCCTGAGCACTTCCCTTTTCCTACTGCTAATACAGGCTCTCCCTACACAACCAAGCATTCTGCCAGCATTTCCAAGCATTCTGCCAGCATTTCCAAGCATTCTGCCAGCATTTCCTGCTGCTCTATTACATTGACTACTTACCCTTAGATCCTCAGAAATAATGACCCCTAAATCCCTTTCCTCAGATGTTGAGGTTAGGACTGTATCAAATATTCTATATTCAGCCCTTGGGTTTTTACGTCCCAGGTGCATTATCTTGCACTTATCCACGTTAAAACTCAATTGCCACAACTCCGACCATTTTTTTAGTTTACCTAAATCATTTGTCATTTGGCTGATCCCTCCAGGAACGTCAACCCTGTTGCAAATCTTTGTGTCATCAGCAAAAAGACATACTTTTCCATTAATACCTTCTGCAATATCACTAATAAAAATATTAAATAGAATGGGTCCAAGTACTGACCCCTGAGGTACCCCACTGGTAACAAGACCTTGCGCCGAATAAACTCCATTTACCACAACCCTCTGTTGTCTGTCACTCAGCCACTGCCTAATCCATTCAACAATATTGGAATCCAAGCTCAAAGATTGCAATTTATTGATAAGCCTTCTATGCGGAACAGTATCAAAAGCCTTACTGAAATCTAAATAAGCAATGTCTACTGCACCACCTGTGTCTATTATTTTTGATACCCAATCAAAAAAATCAATAAGATTAGTTTGGCATGATCTCCCTGTGCTGCATAATCCCTGTGTATGGTAATTACAGCAACACCTTGTATCTGTATGTGTCGTATAATGCCTGTGTGGGGCAATTACAGCAACACCTTGTATCTGTATGTGCTGCATAATGCCTGTGTATAACAATTACAGCAACACCTTGCATCTGTATGTGCTGCATAATGTCTGTGTATGGTAATTTCAGCGACACCTTGTATCTGTATGTGCTGCATAATGTCCGTATATGGCAATTACAGCAACACCTTGTATCTGTATGTGCTGCATAATGTCTGTGTATGGTAATTTCAGCGACACCTTGTATCTGTATGTGCTGCATAATGCCCGTGTATGGCAATTACAGCGCAACACCTTGTATCTGTATGTGCTGCATAATGCCCGTGTATGGCAATTACAGCGCAACACCTTGTATCTGTATGTGCTGCATAATGCCCGTGTATGGCAATTACAGCGCAACACCTTGTATCTGTATGTGCTGCATAATGCCCGTGTATGGCAATTACAGCGCAACACCTTGTATCTGTATTTGCTGCATAATGCCTGTGCATGGACATTACAGCAACACCTTGTATCTGTATGTGCTGCATAATGCCTGTGTATGGCAATTACAGCAACACCTTGTATCTGTATGTGCTGCATAATGCCTGTGTATGGCAATTACAGCAACACCTTGTATCTGTACTGTACACTGGGATTTACACTCATTATAACCCCCTGAATCTTATCCCTGTACAGCAGCGACTGACCCCACAGCTCTCCCTGTATTCTGACAAATCCCTGGCTGCTGGAATGCTGCAGTAAAGTTTGTTGCGGCTTGTTTACTGTAATTACAGCAGGATGGACGTGACGTCTTCTTAATGAGGTCTAAGTAATTTATTTATAAATGCATTCACATCCTTTGCCGTCAGGACCGCGTGGCTTTCGGCGACACGTACCAGCAGTGCAGTTGAGTGAGCTGGAAAGCACCTTAACGACGATCGCCTCTCCCAGCGGGCGCCCGATGGAGAACGTGCAGTAATTTTCCAGCATCCCGACAGTGCTCAGCACTCCGGTGGCGTTCAGGAACAGGTGCCCACAGATATCTGGGGGGGGATGGAAGTGGGGAAACGTGGGATGGTGCTTATGGGGTTCGTGCTGGATACTGGAGCAGAGGATACAGATGAAGCAGAGGAAGAATGCTGGATACTGGAGCAGAGGATACTGGAGCAGAGGATACAGATGAAGCAGAGGTAGGGGTGCTGGATACTGGAGCAGAGGATACAGATGAAGCAGAGGTAGGGGTGCTGGGTACTGGAGCAGAGGATACAGATGAAGCAGAGGTAGGGATGCTGGAGCAGAGGATACAGATGCAGCAGAGGTAGGGATGCTGGATACAGATGAAGCAGAGGTAGGGATGCTGGATACAGATGAAGCAGAGGTAGGGATGCTGTCAGGAGCAGATGTTACGTGGATTGAGATTCATCAATACTAACTGCTCTCTCTGCGCCATTCCTCCACCTCATTGATCTGGTGCTCCGGTGCTTTCGGTGTCATCTTGGCGTCGTAAGGGACGGATCCCGCTTTGAGCTCAGGCTTCAGGTCAGGAGGATTTGAGGCTTCCACAGTTGGAGTGTCCGTGAGAGCCACTGGTGGGGCCGGCGTTGGCGTGTCCTGCCCGCAGGGATGTCCGGAGCAGCCCCGCAGGGTGAGCGGTTTAGCGCTATGCATGCAGAAGGTGGGGCTCACCTGCTGGCCGGTCTTCTGGTTGATGCAGGAACTCTGGCGCGTTTGGATCCCATTTCCGCAAGTGGCAGAACACTGGATGTGGAGACACAGGAGGCAGCGCAGTGAAAGTTACCAACGACACAAACTGAACCGGCGGCTGGAATTCTGGGCAGAAATCACCAAATTGGATAAAATAGCTATTTTTATGGCTCGCCTGAAAATCTGCAATTTGACCGTGAGGTCTCCAATGCTCCCAGGACAGGAAATAAACCCCGACGTGCGTGTGGTTGACTTCTGAGAGCAGAGACGCCTGGTCAAGGTCCCCAAACAGCACTGAAGGCTTTCAGGACCTCCTCGCAGAGGTCCTATAAATGCCTTTCAGGTGGAGCCGCTCGGAAAAAATGGTCAATGGCCGACAACATCGATATATTTATGACCGTGTCCCTCGTTGCCTTGGAGCTTGGAGGAAAGTTGGCTGCACAGAACATCTTATGCTCTATAACGAAATTCTCCAAGGACAGACGGAAACGTTGTGGCGGCAGCCACCCATCCTCACCTGGCTCCAGTCGCTCGTCTCCCACACGTAAAAGCAGTTGGTAATGAAGCAGGGGATGATAGACGAGGGTTTCTCCTGAGCAGAGCAGGAGGTCGAGTTCACTGGCAGGTCCTCCCCGTCCACTGTCTGCACACAAGCCACGCGTTGCTTGGATATTCCGTATCCACAGGCTGAGGAGCACTGGCCCTTCTCCATCACCTTCCACCTGTAGAGAGAGGGGACATTCAGGCGTCTTCTAAACCAATAGTTCCCAACCCTGGTCCTGGGGGACAACCTAATGATTACCTTAAGGAAATGCAGACTGAATCCTGCAATCACTGTACGGGAAATCATATCACCTGTGCAGGTCTTCAGATATCCTGCAAACCTGGCTTGTTAGGGGGACCTGAGGTCTAGCACTGAGATCCACTGCTCTGAACCAGCATACTAATGGAAGAACCCAATGGATGTTGAGATATATATATATATATATATATATGCCGGACGGACACATTTTATAATCAAACTGCAGGTTTCTAGGAGTCGAGGAACAGGAGGATCTATAGAAGTTCTCCAAAACTAATTTAGCTAGGTGAGGAACCAGCAGCAATCTCTGTAGGCCTCTCGGTTCCTTGGTTCCTGGGCTCTGTCAAGCCATGGTGCACTCATGTCACACACCAGCGAGACCAATAAATGCGAACAATCAAAATCCCACATGATCGGGTTTAACGATGTGTCTCGGTTCGGCCGAACACCCTTGTAAGTTACCATGGCGGGCAGGGATGCTGGTTGCACAGTTCCTGGCTTTGAAGATGGGGCAGGTACTGGCACTCTGTGTCTCCCACGATCTGCTCCTTGCCATCCTCTCCGTCGTGGTCCCTGACGCAGTAGCGAATTCTCCGCAAGACACCCCCGCCACAGCTGACGCTGCAAGAGCCTGACTGGTAACGCCACCTGTAGGCATCGTAAGAAGCGATGATGGCGGAGACCCCATAAACCACAGACCCCCTCCAGTGCTAGCAGGACTCCAGGTCCGCTCTTGGCCGTCCTTTAGATGTCAAGCGCGATACAGTGTTTGCATAGCATTGGCCTTACCGGACCGGGCAGGGCTGCGTCCCACAGGTTCTGGTGTCGCTCGGGCGGTGGAGCCGGCTGCACTTGGCGTGAGGGAAGCGACGCAAGACGCCGTTTTCCATCCTGGCGCAGAAGACTTCCAACTGGATAGTCCCTCCTCCGCAGGTGACCGGGCAAGGGGTTCGCTCTCGCACATCCCACCTGCAGGACATGGACCATGGGTCAGCAGCCAACCGCAGCCCCCAGATGTTCTGGAACTACTATCAATTTGCTCATTAAAATATGTAACAGATCTTCGTAACCTGACCGGGTGACATCTGTCAATGTCGCTTCATCGCCAGACCAACGTGCTCTACCCAGCAGACTCGCGTGCCTTTATCCAGTCCTTAGACGAAGCGTAAGGACCAGGACACGTAAAGAGCCTGCTAGCATCCACCAGAAATAAGACGAGGCTGTAGATCTGGGGCTTTTGAACAGCAACAACACTGAACGCCTTTCTTGAGCTATACAGTCCCGGGGTAGCGTGGCAGCCAATAGAAAACAACACCCTGGCAATATACAGCACTAACTCATAATCCATCCCCTAGAAAATGTTGTGAGTTTCCCATGTTCTTAAATTCTGATGTTACTGCTCCTTCTGCTTTGCGGCATTTGGGACATAATTAGACTAGGACAGATAATGGGATAAACATTTGCTCAACATTCCTAGACAAGACAGGACAATGACAGATGTGATTAGTAAACATGATTACAGTCTAAAACATCAGATAATGGGGCAGTGTTTGCCTGACAAGGTGAGATTAACAAAACTACTCAAATATACAACAGATAATTAACACATTCCTGAGAGAGGATGTTGGAAAAGGCTATCAGAAGATAGCAACAGATACACACATAGACCATAGAAAACAATAACATTATTCCTACATAACACAGATTACACAGACACTCTGCACCCTCACAGACACAGGGTGACTTCAACATAAGAGAGGGCTGGGAAATAATATAGAACATCAGGCCTGCACCTCCAAAGTACATCTCTAGGCCCATGTACCCCTCAAAATGACACACGTCAAAAAATAGATATAAAATGAGGAGGTGTACGCATACTAGATTTAGTTCTGCGCATTAAAACAAACGTGTTAGTGTCTAGTTACCCTGGGGGGCAGCTTTGGGGGTTACAGGAATCCTGACGGCTTTTCGGTTTGAGGGTCCGGTTGCAATTCTCCTCCAGAGCTTCTTCTCTGGTGTGAAAATCGATGCAAACATAGTGCAGCTCCATCGTGCCTAAAAAAGAAAAGGGGGGGGGGGCAAGTGAACAAGTCCTCCCCCTCCAAAAATAAAAATTAACCCCTTCACTACCAAGGGATTTCCCAGAAAACTAGTGTCAGGAACCAGTGTTTTTTGGGGGGAGGGGGAGCCATTTTTAATTTAATGATACAGTAAGAAATATTTGGGAATATTCCCAATGTATTCCTCACAGTAATAACCTGATCGGCAGGTAGATGTTGGCCAGAAGGAGTTACTGCAGTTCAGGTCTCCGTGCAGGATCAGTTGGGGAGATGTCATTCAGACACATTCCCAGCTGGTTTTATAAAGTGTTAGCGCACCGAGCACCATGTCCAGGGTGCTGAAACTTTAGGGGAGTCTCCTGGGGCCAAAAAGCACATTAAGTTAATTTGCAGTGATACACCGTAGCAGTGGAATGTTGTAAGCCGATTTCAGACTGCTGTGTCTGCTGCTGCTGATCGAGAACGCATGATCGGGGTAGTGAAGGGGTTAAAGCAAGAAAATAGGACATAAACAAAACAACAACAAAAAACCTCCAACGCATCCTACCTGAGCCGCAGGTAACCGAGCACTGCCCCAGGACGGGACTCCAGACAAACACGCCGGTTTGGGAGTTTGTGCTCAGTTGAAGCCCCGCTTGCCGCTCCCCAGGAGGAGATATCTGAGGATCGGGAAAAGGTAACGTACATTTTTTCGAATAACCGACTAGGTCATTAACGTCAAACTTTGCCCACTCCCTAGATGCTGCCGAACTACAACTCCCAGGATCCTCTGGCCATCTATTGCAATCAAAATAATTCTGGGAATGGAGGATCGCCCACATCCTGGCGGCTGGAGCCTGATGCCCTGCGCTAAGTGGCCATGGTGCCAATGATGTGGAGTTTGTGTTTCCGATTTTTGTGTCGGACATTAGAAGCGCCGGTATTTTAATGTAACATTCCTACGTGTCGAGTCTGCCCAGGCCGCTACCGTCCCAGAGTGAGGCGGGACACATGTCAACTCCCATCACACACATACTCACGGTTTCCCAGCCCACAGGACACACGCTGACGATACACTGGACCGTGCCGGGGGGCTTCTCTTGATCCATGCACTGAGAATCCTCCATGAGGGCTTCCCAACCAGCCTGGGGCAGAACACAGGAGACGTTCCTCTGCGCTACTCCATATCCGCACACCGCGGAGCACAGGCCTGGCTCCGACACTTCCCACCTGCACAGGGAGCCCACCTTTAGCAACCTCACAAGAACATGTGACGTTACGCTTCTGTTTTGTTACTGTTATACACACTGCCTGGCAAAAAAATAAGAAGCCGACGTTCACCATTGTGAAAATCCCCCTGTGATGTGACGTGCTCAACATAAGAGAAGGTAAGTTTCCCAAAACCCTCAATTTCCATTGATTCATTGAGATCTATAACAGGGTTCAGGTCTATGTGAGTCACCCTGTATATATATATATATAATATATATATATATATATATATATACACACACGCAGATACACTGTCTGGCCCAAAACAAATTCACTGTAATATGTCGCCTTTTGCTGTGATCGCGGCCCGCATTCTCCGCCGTATCGTGTTGATAAGCTCATGCAACGTCACAGCATTTATTGGTGTCCAGAGTGGCATTAATTTGAGGCCAAGATCTTGTATTGATGATGGGAGAGTCGCGGCGCTGCATCAAGTCTTCTCCAGCACATTATCCCAAAGATTAACCTCAATGGGGTTAAAGTCTGGACTGTGTGGTGGACAATCCATGTGTAAAAATGATGTCTCACGCTCCCTCAACCACTCTTGCACAATTTGAGTCCGATGAATCCTGGCATTGCCATCTTGGAATAGGCCGCTGTGCCATCAGGGGAGAAACCTGCTCATTCAGAATATTCAGGGAGTCACGTGAACTCATTTTTTGGGCAGATAACATCGATGAACCTTGACCTGACCATCTGAAGCCACCCCAGATCATAACAGGCTGGTATGGGAGGTAGGGACCTTTTATTTGGGTCAGGCAGTGTGTATTAGGTCAATACCCGGCAGTGTAACAGAATCAGAGAGTTGTAACGTTTGTGCAAATAACTCGATACAGAGGCTGAGAATCCAAAAAGTACACAGAAACATAAAAAATAGAATTAATTCCAGATGATCGGCTGCTTCTACTCACTGACTGCTTCAAGGAAATACCTGGCTGGGCACGGTGTGAGGGCACACATGGAGAAGTCCTCGGGACGGGGTGTTTGGGCACAGTGGGAATCTGGCAGGACGGTCTCATTGCTTTGTTGGTGGCTGACGCATCGTACATTGAGGTGCGCAACTCCACCACCACACGACACGCTGCACGGGGAGGACTCCTTCACGACCCACCTGTAAGGTAACATGACTGTTGAGACAAACGTGCAAGACGTGGCAGCCTGACAAAGACTTGAAGGACCGGGATCTCTAGGACATTTGAAGGACCGGGATCTCTAGGACATTTGAAGGACCGGGATCTCCAGGACATTTGAAGGACCGGGATCTCCAGGACATTGGAAGGACCGGGATCTCCAGGACATTCGAAGGACCTGGATCTCCAGGACATTTGAAGGACCTGGATCTCCAGGACATTTGAAGGACCTAGATCTCCAGGACATTTGAAGGACCTGGATCTCCAGGACATTTGAAGGACCTGGATCTTCAGGACATTTGAAGTATCTGGATCTCCAGGATAAAGCTTTGGAGAAGATTCAAGCCGGCAGACACTTTCTAACAAGTGGTGATGCTCATAGACCTCCTGTATGAAAAACAATGGTGGAAACCAACTGGACAACTCCGACTGAAACACAGGAAGAAACTAGGGTGAAATCTACACTAAATTCCTACAGAAGAAACAGTGGTGGAAAACCAATGGGAATCCCATCGAAAGCGATGCTGGGAACTCCGCTAGACAACTTCAGCAGAAACTATGGTGGAAAGAAAGTGAAAAGTATGAAAGACTCGGATGGCAGCTCGTAGATAGAGGATTCATTGTAGCCCTACTTGATCCTCTGTAATTTGCCAAAGTTAAACCACCGTCCTTTCAATTAAATAACGGTGCTTAGTGATAGCGGATAAACCCTCATTTGCCAACTACAGATGTCTCCATCTGACTCTGACCTGGGTGGACAAGGGTCTTCTCCACAGGGTTCCTGGTACGAGGCGGGATGCACAGAATCAATGCAGAACTCCGGCTGGGTTGGCTGTTGGAGTGTCTGGTCCATACAGACGTGGGTCACCACCTGAAAACCTGGAAACAGGAAGAGGGAGGTGACCATGACTAAAAAATACATGTTCCAACTTCGGGCAACACTGTTGGCTTCAGCTTCATGTGATCCAGTATTAACAATACACACAGGGCTGTACTTTCTAAACTCCGAGCTGTGGTAGCCATTGTAGCAGTTATTCAGCCGTGGTTTGACTGGACACACTCGGGCAGGGCTGGCAGCAGAAATTGTGGGGCCCCTTTCTGAACCTCTGCTCGGGCCCCTCTTCCCTCAGCCGCCCATGTCCGTAAACTAGCCCAACAAAACCAGGAAAACACAATCCGCGCTTAGTGACCAGACCTCACAATCTGAACGCTTTGGAGGCCATGATTCTTCTCTCACCTTCTGCACAGCTGACGGAACAAGGCCCCCTCACTGCCGACCACGCGTAGGTTTGGTTTTTCCGAGGGATGTAGTAGCTGTACGAGATGTCTGGATTTGTGATCTCTCCGTATTCTTGCCCGTATCGTCTGTAAACCTGCGCACGAACAAAATGTCAGCAAAACGCTGTAACACCTTCCCGGATAGACGTCTCAGGACACATGGCGCCTCAGGACACATGGCGCCTCAGGACACATGGCGCCTCAGGACACATGGCGCCTCAGGACACATGACGCCTCAGGACACATGGCGTCTCAGGACACATGACGCCTCAGGACACATGACGCCTCAGGACACATGGCATCTCTAGACACATGGCGCCTCAGGACACATGGCGCCTCAGGACACATGGCGCCTCAGGACACATGACGCCTCAGGACACATGACGCCTCAGGACACATGGCGCCTCAGGACACATGGCGCCTCAGGACACATGGCGTCTCTGGACACATGGCGCCTCAGGACACATGGCGCCTCAGGACACATGGCGTCTCTGGACACATGGCGCCTCAGGACACATGGCGCCTCAGGACACATGACACCTCAGGACACATGACGCCTCAGGACACATGGCGCCTCAGGACACATGGTGTCTCCGGACACATGACGCCTCAGGACACATGACGCCTCAGGACGTATGGCGTCTCAGGACACATGGCACGTCAGGACACATGGTGTCTCAGGACACATGGCGCCCCAGACACGGTCTCCGTCCTGGCGTGGTTATGGAATACATTGTTGGGGGCTGCAATGTTTTAAACGCATCTTCCTCTCACCTGTATCTCAATGTTCCCCGTGGTTGGACCGTGAATATGGATCTGTTCCAGGTTTGGAAGCTTTTCGTGGGTCAGCGTCACTCTATACGCTATCCGTCTGTCTTCCAAGATGGTGGGGTGCGTGAGATTAACAGAGATCTTGTCTCTTCCGGCGACGATGTACATCCCATTCTCTAAAAGAGCTGGAGAGAAATGCGGCCGACATTGTGGAAAATATCTGCCTAGAAGTCTGTGTATCTGTCCTGGTGTGAATCTGTCTATCTATTAGACGGTCTATATATCTGTCTATCCATCCGTCTGTCTATCTATATATTTAAGTTTTTATCCGTATATCTATCTATTCATCTATTAGTATAGCTATCCATCCATCTATCAATCTATGAGTCTATATCTATTTCTATCCTTGTCGTCTATATGTGCATTGCGTTACAGTGTATATGTGCATTGTGTTACAGTGTATATGTGTGTAGGTATCGCGCAGCACACACACACACTGCAAGTTTTGGATCAGAAGTTAAACGGATTTTTAATAGACACATTAAATCAGTGTACGAGGCTCTCTCTCAGATTGCGTCTCTCCGGGCTGTGCGCGCAGAAGCGCGGGCCTGATGAATGCACACACTAGACATGTGCATTAGTTTTATTACTAAAACAATTTAGTCCGAATTTTGGGATAATTTAGTTTTCGTATGACTCAAGAGATACGAAACTGCTCGGTCTAAAGAAACTAAAGGAAAATGCATTACAAATTAGTTTCAGTTCTTTTTGTAATATTACATTGATGAGTGAAGGTGACCAGCAATGAGGATGTTCTATACAGAGAGGGACATTAATTAATTCAGGAGGATGTTTTATACAGAGAGAGGTATTAATTAATGCAGGAGGATGTTATATACATTATACAGAGAGGGGTATTAATTAATGCAGGAGGATGTTCTATACATTATACAGAGAGGATTTTTTTTTTAGCCCATTAAATCCAGTGGCTGTGAGCGCTGAGATCGGCTGCTTGTCACATTATCTCCCAGTACAATGCATCAGGCTCAGCTGTTACAGTAATTGACTGCTGCTCATCACAGCACTCAGAGTTTCAGTAAAACAAGGAAATAATATTGTTTATAACCTCTTATATATAAACATATTATTTAATAGTTTTACTGAAACTCTGAGCGCTGTGATGAGCAGCAGTCAGTTACTGTAACAGCTTTGCCTGACACATTGTGCTGAGAGTGAGAGATACTGTAACAAGCAGCCGATCTCAGCCCTCTGAGGAGCCACCACTACAATATTAATTGTATCTGCTGGTTTTCGGATGAAAAAAATTTGTTTTCATATTAAAGAACTGAAAACAAATTTCTTTAGCAACTAAATAAATTGCGTTTTAGGACGAATTCATTCGTCCAAAACGAAATTTTGTGCTGTGCACATGTCTAGCACGCACAGCAGCAGATGTGGAAACGTTTCCCTCTTACCTAAATGTGTAAAGAGTGGCCTCTGATTGGTCACGGTAATTGCCCTCGCTCCAAGGGGCACAGCCAGGAAGGTGAAGTACCCTGGAATCAGAGAGGGAGGCAGGTGAGTGAACGACTGCCGCCCCGCCCCCCCCCCCCAGCGAAACGCGGTTTTATGCTCCATGCTGTGTTTATACAGGAAAATAATCCGACACGGTCTCTGTGTGTCAGCGCCGGGGATTAATGAACAGCAACACAGCGCTCGATTTATATCTCAGGAGTCTGTAAACACAAAAATCTGGTGTGCCGCGCCCCCTCCCCACCAGCAAAAAAAAAAAAGGTGCAAAAATTAAGGGAAACCCTGGTTTTAACTTTTGTTTTGGGGCAAACAAAAAATATTACAAGAAAAAGTGTAAAAAATAAAAATAATAGATAAGATGTAATTAATTTTCTTAATAAAAATAAATAATTAAAATCTATTTAAAAATAAATAAATTCATAATTTAAATAACATCCAATAATTAATCCATAATTTCTAATAAAAAATAATTAACCAAAAAAATAACAGGGTTATTCAGAGAGAGGTGAAAAGCAGGAGAATGGCTGGAGAATGGAAAATTCTAGGTCAAAATAGCCGATTTGGAAAGTGAGTTAAATGGGAGAATTTTTCTGGTTTGGCTATTTTGACCTAGAATATTCACTTCTCCAGCCATTCTCCTGCTTTTCACCTCTCTCTGAATAACCCTGTAAGTGTTTTATATTTTATTTTAATTTTTTAAAAAAATTGTTTTAACGATTTCTTTTGTAGTTTTGTATTTTAGTTTTATAGAGGAAGGCACCACAGGGGGCACCTTTCTCTAAAAAAAAAAATCTAGAAAAAAATGGGAAAAAATATATATATATTTTTTTAAATTTGTCTTTTAATTATTTTTTTTCTTTTACAGAGAAAGGCGCCCGGCCGCCACTAGAAATTTATTTTCCCTGAATCGAAAATATAAAATGATTTTTTTCCCCCAGTGTTACAGAGCGAGGCTCCCCTAAAGGCACATGCCTACTTTGCCTTATAGTAAATCCAGCCCCGTCAGTGACTGAATTTACAGAGTGAGGGGCACTAACCTAACGACAACTTCTGCATCATGGCAGACTACAAGTCTCAGCGTGCAATCCCTGCAAAAATGAAAATGGCATCATCTTGTGCGATCATGGTGCACCCCTGGCAGCCCCCGAACCTTGAGTACTGGGTTTACCCATCACTGATCTGGTGGGGGGCATCATGCCCTGTGACATGGGTGGGTGGGTGGATGGATTGCGACTTGCCTCCTGCTTTTCCTTCGGAGAAGAAACTGCTGACTCTGCTGCAGGTGTTGTTGTCGCCTCCGCAGACCCCACATGGATCAAGCGCCTTCCCCGACTCCATCACGCCGTCACAACCAAAGGCCTAAAAGAGAACATTTACAGGGTTATTCAGAGAGACCCGATCTGGCCCCGAAATATCACCGAACAGGGAATTTCCCCATATGGAGACATTTCGGGGCCATTCGGCTATTCAGAGAGCAAGCAGTTTGCCAACTTTTGGCGAATTGCCAGTAGGTACAGTGCCTGTTTGACGGCAGTGAAATACGGTGCCTGTTCGACGGCAGTTAAATACGGTGCCTGTTCGACGGCAGTGAAATCCCCCATAGAGAAGCAATGGTTAATCTATTCACAGACACTGAACAGCAGAGAAATGTCAGTGAAATGGTCTGATGTTCAGTGTTTTCTTTCGGCAGGTTTATTCAGGCGAATCCCATAGGTTTCAATGTAAAAAAATATTCCCGTTTTTACTCAATCTCTAATAAACCATTTATTATTTTAATCTGCAGGAAAAAAAGTCTATTTACAGATTTTTTTTAGGATCTCTTAGGCATTTTTCGGGATTTTTTTCGGCAATTTTTTTTCCCTTTTTTTTAAATTTTCTTAAATAGCTCTTTTCTTTCTTCTGTAACAGCCCTTTTTATTATCATTCATAGGATCTTATATGTAAATTCCAGGCATTTTCATCAGGTAACAGAACCTCAGCAGAGCAGATTCCTTTAACCCCTTCGCTACCAAGTGATTTTCCAAAAATCCAGCGTCAGGAACCAGTGTGTTTTTTCTGGAAAAATCATTTTTAATTAATGATACAGTAAGAAATATCAGGGAATATTCCCAATGTATTCCTTATTGTAATAACCTATGTGACAAGGAGATGTCGCCACCTGCTGGCCAGAAGGAGTTACTGCAGGTCAGGTCTCCGTGCAGGATCAGTTGGGAAGATGTCGCCACCTGCTGACCAGAAGGAGTTACTGCAGTTCAGGTCTCCGTGCAGGATCAGTTGGGGAGATGTCACCACCTGCTGGCCAGAAGGAGTTACTGCAGGTCAGGTCTCCGTGCAGGATCAGTTGCGGAGATGTCGCCACCTGCTGGCCAGAAGGAGTTACTGCAGTTCAGGTCTCTGTGCAGGATCAGTTGTGGAGATGTCGCCACCTGCTGGCCAGAAGGAGTTACTGCAGGTCAGCTCTCCATGCAGGATCAGTTGTGGAGATGTTGCCACCTGCTGGCCAGAAGGAGTTATTGCGGGTAGAATTGCAGCTTGTGGCTCCATGCATCCAGTAGGGAAAGGCCAATATGTCAGGATGTTTTCCAGCCAATTTTAACCAGTTGTAGCTGGTTTAGGGGCGCCGTCTGAAGCCCAAAAACACATTAAATTTGTTTTTTATTTGCATTGATGCAGCGCAGCCCCAGATCGTGTTAACACAGTATCAGGCTGCCGTGTCTGCTGTCGCTGATCACGATAGTGAAGGGGTTAAATCTATGAATATGCCTCATTTAAGGATTTACGTTTGCCGACTCACCTTGCAGCTCCCGGCCACGCACAGGCTGAACGCGGCGTCTGTCTCGGCGCTGCGCTCGCAACGCGTGCCGTCTATGAAGCGGTCCCTACGCGCCACCATGAAGTTCTTCCCGCGGGCACGGCACAAGTGCTGGCACAGGGAGTCGCCTAAATCACAGACAAGCAGGAATTATCGAGACGACACAACGTGACAGTAAAATAAACACCCCGAGCACATTATATTATCCAAGACGGAGGTCCAGACGTGTGACGACTTTATGGGCGAAAAGAGTGTTTGCGGGACGGCGGGTGTTCGAAGCAAAAAAAGGCAGAGTGGTGGAATTCTGTATCCCCGGCGCCACCTAGTGGTGGTTTATAAATCAAACCAGATAAAATAAATGCAATAAAAGCAGCTTGAATACGATGCAGTCAATAATTAAATAGATAAAGCTCTTGCAGTGGGTATACCTTCACGTCTGATTGCGGCGTCCACGGCTTATAGTGAATCAGCAGCTTCTCTCATCCACTTGGTGGTATATCCATTCTAACCCACCAGAGTAGGAATTTGATGTGGTGGGACCAGCGCTTCATTCAACTCGCAACCCCTTGGTCAGATTGGTCCCCTCTGCTGTGTTTTCATTGGTACCTCAAATAAAGGATACGAGTACCATAGTGTCACATGTCGATACTGTCGCCGGCTGCAAGAACATCTGGTGTCTGATTGAGACACTAAAAAATGTGAGTGTATCCCCTTTTACTTTCTATTGTGACACCACCCTGACATGCTACACTATGGTACTCGTATCCTTTATTTGAGGAGGTGCCAACGGAAACACAACAGAGGGGACAAGTCTGACTAAGGGGACACGAGTTGAAGGAAGCGCTGATCCCACCACATCACACTCCACTTAAAAAAAAAGGCAGAGAACTGCAACAGTTAAACCATCATGGGGTTAATCAAACAGCGCCGGTTTTTGCAGAATTTCCACGCGCTGCTGAAAATCACTGTTGTTGTAACGGCAACAAATTAGGGTTGCCAGGTCAGCCATGTTTTCCCAGACACATGTATTTTATTCATGCTGAGGGGCAGTGCATGAAAAATGTCACCCCGCAACATGTATAATCCATGCTCTGCAGCTAAGAAATTATAAAGGAATCCCGGGTGACCTGCCTTGATTTCCTTCCTGCAGCATATGAATTATACATGTTGCAGGGCAGCAGTTTTCTCTTCGCTTCCCCTCTGCACCCGCCGAGCCGTAGGAGAAGCTTCACAGTGAAGCTTCTCCTGCTGCAATTTGGATTTCCCTCTTGTTGTCATTGTTGCTTTGGTGGCGATTTCCGACGGCGTTTGCAACTTCGGCGCACACCAGTGCTCTTTGATTAACCCCTTCAGTATATTTGTGTATTCCACGTGGCTCCCACAGTTTGCACAGAGCGTGCAATCCACCCGAACATGTAACGCGGAGGGTGAGCGTGTTCGTTTGGAGCTACGTGTAAAATGCATTGGGGCTGTGGATGTTATAATAAAGGGGTCAGGAACCTCGGCAGCCCAGACGTGTTGAAGCTGCTTGTGCCATGTCATGGCTGCCAGCAGTCAGAATGATCCTGGGAGGTTCCTGGGTTAGTATTCGGTGTACCGGCAGGGCCGGATTAAGATCTCTATGGGCCTGGAGCTGAAGATTTTGGTGGCTTTTTTTGGAATTTTGTGAAATGAAAGCATATTTTAGGTTATAGTGCAGATACTGATATATCTAACCAGGCAGATACTGTGTGAGTAAATTTACATTCAGATTTCAATCATTTAAAGCATGTAAAATAATTTTTTCACATTTTATCATCCAAACCTTTGTGGTTATATATTCTATAGGGAATTCTTGTTAATTTTTTTAAAATGGGATCCTGTTATTGCATTTTTCTGAGAAAATATAAAATTTTAACCAAAAAAATGAAATATTTCCCTTGTGTTTTTTGAATAATATGACTATGTATAAAACACTGATCTTGCTCCCAGCGTGGGAAATGAGAAAGTGAGTAATGGCAGTGGCAGCTCATTTTATAAGTGACAAATGGACAATGCCATGGCATTGGAACTAAAAATAAAAAGATAAAAACTTTTTAGGTTTTCTTTTTAGATTTTACATGGTCATGTTTGGTATTAATGCAAAGGCCAGATGCTGACCTGTCCAATGACACGTCCCTTGACCTTGTAAGGTGTAAAGATTAGTAATGCAGGGTTCCAAAGTCACTCCCCCAGTGCACTTTGCTGCAGTGCAGTGGTTTAGGTTTTTGGTGTAACAATACATATTAATGGATCGTGTCATCACCTCCACACTTGAGATGGTGAGTTGGTGCAGCATCATTGTTCACTTTATAATTGAAAAGTGGAAAGTATTGCTGTGTTAGAAAGAAAAAATAAAGTAATATTTATTATTTTATTTTTATTGTTACATAAAACCTGGTCATGTTTGGTATCATTGGAAAGGACATACTCTGGCCTTTCCAGTGATACCTCATATGACCCTGTAGCTGCTATGGTGTTGGAGATAATGGGGTCTACATGTTCATAAATGCAGACATTGTTATTTTTTCTCTGGGCCTATTCTGGGGCATGGGCCTGGAGCTGCTGCTCCATCTGCCCCTATGTTAATCCGGCCCTGTGTACCGGGGGTTAATTGTCCCAGAAATCTAACCTTAACTCATTCACTGCAAGACTCAAATCTCAGGACATTTCCTGGGACAATATCCTGCATGGACAGCTGCTTCGATAACATGTGGGTTACTGAGCTTCACCATCACTGGTATAATATATATATATATACACACTATATATATATATATATATATATATATACGGTATATCCCCATCAGATCGTATGTATATATATATATATATATACTGTATATCCCCATCAGATCGTATGTATATATATATATATATACTGTATATCCCCATCAGATCGTATGTATATATATATATATACTGTATATCCCCATCAGATCGTATGTAAATATATATACAGTTGTGTTCAAAATTATTCAACCCCCAATGCTGTAAAGGGTTTTAGGGAATTTAGTGCACATTTGTAATTGTATTCAGAATGAAATCCTACAAGGACTTTTTAAAGAACCATATGCAACTAAAATGACATCAATTGGTTTTGTAATACAGTAGTAAATGTTTCTTTTGTGAATTCTTCATTGACACAATTATTCAACCCCTTAAAGACTACCACTCTGAAGAACAGAGGTTCATTCAAGTGTTTTCAATCAGGTATTGAAAACACCTGTGGATGTGACGGAGCAGCAATAAAGCATAATAAGCACCAATTAGGCAGCTTTAAAATGACTGTGATACTCAGCTCCTTCTAGACATTTACTGGTGTGGTTACAAACATGGTGAAGTCAAGAGAATGGTCCAGGAAGACAAGAGAAGAGGTGATTACTCTTCACAGGAAGGGCAATGGCTATAAGAAGATTGCAAAGATGTTAAACATACCAAGAGAGACCATAGGAAGCATCATTCACAAATTCAAGGCAAAGGGCACTGTTGAAACGCTACCTGGTTGTGGCAGAAAGAAGATGCTGACTTCGACTGCTGTGCGCTACCTGAAGCGTAGAGTTGAGAAAAGTCCCCGTGTGACTGCTGAGGAACTGAGAAAAGATTTGTCAGATGTGGGTACTGAAGTTTCAGCTCAGACAATACGGCGCACACTGCGTAATGAAGGCCTCCATGCCAGAACTCCCAGGCGCACCCCCTTGCTGTCTCCAAAGAATAAGAAGAGTCGACTGCAGTATGCCAAAAGTCATGTGGACAAACCACAGAAGTTTTGGGATAGTGTTCTGTGGACTGATGAAACAAAATTAGAACTGTTTGGGCCCATGGATCAACGCTATGTTTGGAGGAGGAAGAACAAGGCCTATGAAGAAAAGAACACCTTGCCTACTGTGAAGCATGGCGGGGGGTCAATCATGCTTTGGGGCTGTTTTGCTTCTGCAGGTACAGGGAAGCTTCAGCGTGTGCAAGGTACCATGAATTCTCTTCAGTACCAGGAGATATTGGATGACAATGTGATGCAGTCCGTCACAAACCTGAGGCTTGGGAGACGTTGGACCTTTCAACAGGACAATGATCCCAAGCATAGCTCCAAGTCCACTAGAGCATGGTTGCAGATTAAAGGCTGGAACATTTTGGAGTGGCCATCGCAGTCACCTGACTTAAATCTGGTGGGACTTAAAGAAAGCAGTTGCAGTGCGCAAGCCTAAGAATGTGACTGAACTGGAGGCTTTTGCCCATGACGAATGGGCGAAGATACCCGTAGATCGCTGCAAGACACTTGTGTCAAGCTATGCTTCACGTTTAAAAGCTGTTATAACTGTAAAAGGATGTTGTACTAAGTACTAAGATTGAATGTCACTTGGGGGTTGAATAAAACTGATAATGATGTGAGCACAGAAAAGACATTTGTGGTTATTTCATTATAAATGTTATGTTATATTTGTCTGACCTACACGTGCCTCTTTGATTTAATTGTAAGCAAGATGACTGAATGATCAAAATCAATGTCAAACTGGCCAAAAACACTCAATTTCAGTGGGGGTTGAATAATTTTGAACACAACTGTATATACTGTATATCCCCATCAGATCGTGTGTATATGTGTATATATATATATATATATATATTATATATATATATATATATATATACTGTATATCCCCAGGGTGTGTGTATATACAGTGGCAAGAAAAAGTATGTGAACCCTTTGGGATTACGTGGAGTTTTGCATGAATTGGTCATAAAATGTGCTCTGATCTTCATCTAAGTCACAATAATTTGAAAAACACAGTCTGCTTAAAATAATAGAACACAAACATTTTATGTTTTCATGTGTTTATTGAACAGAACATGTAAACATTCACAGTGCAGGGTGGATAAAGTATTTGAACCCCTAGCCTAATGACTTCTCCAAGAGCTAATTGGAGCCAGGAGTGAGCCAACCTTGAGTCCAATCAGTGTGATATTATTGGATGTGTTGCTGAAAGCTGTCCTGCCCTTTAAAAACACACACCAGTTTTGAGTTTACTGGTTTCAAGAAGCACTGCCTGATGTGAACCATGCCTCGCAGAATAGAGCTCTCAGAAGACCTACGATCCAGAATTGTTGACTTGCATGAAGCTGGAAAGGGTTACAAAAGTATCTCCAAAAGCCTTGATGTTCATGTGTCCACGGTAAGACAGACTGTCTACATATGGAGAAAGTTCAGCACTGTTGCTACTCTCCCTAGGCGTGGTCGTCCTGTAAAGATGACTGCAAGAGCACAGCGCAGAATGCTTAATGAGGTAAAGAAGAATCCTAGAGTGTCAGCTAAAGACTTACAGAAATCTCTGGCACATGCTAACATTTTTGTTGACACATCTACAATAAGAAAAACATTAAACAAGAATGGAGTACATGGGAGGACACCACGGAGGAAGCCATTGCTGTCCAAAAAGAATATTGCAGCACGTTTGAAGTTTGCAAAAGAGCACCTGGATGTTCCACAGAACTACTGGCAAAATATTCTGTGGACAGATGAAACCAAAATTGAGTTGTTTGGAAAAAACACACAACACTATGTGTGGAGAAAAAAAAGGCACAGCACACCAACATCAAAACCTCAGTAGTAATTCAACAAAAGAATGGCTTCAACAAAACAAAATACGCCTTCTGGAGTGGCCCAGTCAGAGTCCTGACCTCAACCCGATTGAAATGCTGTGGCATGACCTTAAGAGAGCGATTCACACCAGACATCCCAAGAATATTGCTACAATGAAACAGTTTTGTGAAGAGGAGTGGTCCAAAATTACTCCAGATCGTTGTGCAGGTCTGATCTGCAACTACAGGAAACGTTTGGTTGAGGTTATTGCTGCCAAAGGAGGGTCAACCAGTTATTAAGTCCAAAGGTTCACATACTTTTTCCACCCTGCACTGTGAATGTTTACATGTTATGTTCAATAAAAACATGAAAACATATAATGTTTGTGTTGTATTATTTTAAGCAGACTGTGTTTTTCAAATTGTTGTGACTTCGATGAAGATCAGAGCACATTTTATGACCAATTCATGCAAAACTCCACGTAATCCCAAAGGGTTCACATACTTTTTCTTGCCACTGTATATGTATCTTCTCGTACTATTTGGGGTTTTTAGGAGGTTTAAATTCTCCATCAAACCGTACTCACCATTTGCAAAGCCGGCAGCCGCCGTCCACCTGTAGAAGGTGGGTACCCCAGGACTTAGGTAAAGGGGTTCGATATCTGTGGCCGAGCACTGCTCCTCCATGAAATCCAACTGGGACGTCTCGCAGGCCTTAAAGAGGAACAAAAGGAAGCTGTGATCCACCAGAGATACCTAGCGCAGGAGACAACCCCACAGGAGACACGAGACGTCCTGCAGGTCACAGACCGGGCTCAGGTTCAGAATTCCTGGATGGTGCCGGTCGTTGTGACACCGTGAGATACGATGGAGCCCCTGCTTCAAACCCTGGATCTTTCTAACAATTTGCGCTTCGAGAAGTGAATCGCACCCCGGGGGACGCATACCTGAGTGTTGCACATTTCAGCTTGTAGGCTGGGCCCCTCGCAGTTACGTCCTCCAAAGGCAGGTCTGCAAGGAGAGGGAGAGAGGCGATACAAACAGGTGGAAAATACCCCCAAAAAAAACAATCAAATCGTTGTGTCTTTCGTCCAAATAAAGTGCCTTTAAACAAACGTGGATGAGCCCCCCCCCTTCCTCATTTCTGGGTCCGCTAAGGGGTTGGTTGCCCCGTGGCCGGCAGAGAGACATCGTTTGGGTATTGTATATTATTGGCTGACTGGGTGCAAGAACCCCCCCCCCTTCCTGTTTTATCTTCAAACCAAATGAGTAAGTCCTAAGGGGTTATTCACTAAGCACAGCAGTGGCACAGGAGTTCAGCATTGTAAAAAAATCACCCAGTGACGTGATGTGCTCAACATAAGAGGAGGAAGGTTCCCCCGAAACTCTCATTAATTTCCATTGATTCGTCTAAGACTAATAACAAAGACTATGGGTTCAGGTCTATTTGAATCACCCTGTATGTATGTATATATATACTGTATACACACACTGTCTGGCCAAAAATAAACTCACACGCTGTAATATGTGGTTGTGTTGTCTTTTGCTGTGGTTGCGTCACGCATTCGCCGCGGCCTCGTGCCGATAAGCTCATGCGATGTCACAGCATTTATTGGCGTCCAGAGTGGCATTAATTTGTGGCCAAGATCCTGTATTGATGATGGGAAAGTCGCGGCGCTGCGTAAAGTCTTCTCCAGCACATTATCCCAAAGATTAACCTCAATGGGGTTAAGGTCTGGACTGTGCGGTGGCCAATCCATGTGTGAAAACGATGTGTCATGCTCCCTCAACCACTCTTGCACAATTTGAGCCCGTTGAATCCTGTCATTGCCATCTTGGAATATGTCCACTGTGCCACCAGGGGAGAAAAAACCCATTGATGGAAAAACCTGCTCATTCAGTATATTCTGGGAGTCACATGACCCATTTTTTGGCCCCATAATGTCGCTGAACCCAGACCCGACCAACCAGAGTCACTCCAGATCATATCAGGCTTGTACGGGAGGTGGTAAAATTTTTTTTAACTGTAAATACTTTATATTAAATGGTCACATTTGGTTTTCCACTGGACCTGCATGTGATCACTGACACCAGCTCTCCTGACTGAGCATGTCTGAAGTGGCCTCGGCTGGGACAGATCTAAAAAACTGTCCGATCTGGCATCGCTTTGTCTATTTATCCCAGGAAATACCAGCACGTGCCAACCTGGGATTATTACACTGTCTCTTTCTGGTCACGACGCCCCCTCCACAGCTGCGGGAACAGGAGGAATAAGATGTCCAGCTGGACCAGGCTCCATGCATGACGGCCACCGGGTTCAGATCCTCCAAGGAACTGCACTGACCCTTGTGGCACCACTGAAAGAGAGGAGGACGCGCATTAATAACAATGATATGACGCAGACAGGGCTCGAGTCGAGCGGGAACGGCGTTCCCGCACTTCTCCCGCTGCGGGAACGCAGCGTTCCCGCTGTGGCCCGAGCCCGAAAGGCTGGAGCAGGCGGCCGCCGTACTTAGCCGGCGGCCGCGTGCTTCCTGTTAGAACGGCCGCAGACAGGAAGTGGAGCCGCTCGCCTGGCTGTTTCATCCCAGGCGAGCGGCTCCACTTCCTGTCTGCGGCCGTTCTAACAGGAAGCACGCGGCCGCCGGGCGCAGACGCCGCAGAGAGGTGAGCTGGGGGCACTATCCATGAGCTGAGCTGGGGGCAGTATCCATGAGCTGAGCTGGGGGGCAGTATCCATGAGCTGGGGGACATTTCCATGAGCTGGGGGGCAAATCCATCAGCTGGGGGGCATATCCATGAGCTGGGGGACATTTCCATGAGCTGGGGGGCAAATCCATCAGCTGGGGGGCATATCCATGAGCTGGGGCATTTCCATGAGCTGGGGGCATATCCATGAGCTGGGGGGCATATCCATGAGCTGGGGCATTTTCATGAGCTGGGGGGCATATTCATGAGCTGGGGGGCATATCCATGAGCTGGGGGGCATATCCATGAGCTGGGGGGGCAAATCCATGAGCTGGGGGGCATATCTATGAGCTGGGGGGCATATCTATGAGCTGGGGGGCATTTCCATGAGCTGGGGGGCATTTCCATGAGCTGGGGGTCATATCCATGAGCTGGGGGTCATATCCATGAGCTGGGGGGCATTTCCATGAGCTGGGGGGCATATCCATGAGCTGGGGGGCAAATCCATGAGCTGGGGGGCATATCCATGAGCTGGGGGACATTTCCATGAGCTGGGGGGCAAATCCATCAGCTGGGGGGCATATCCATGAGCTGGGGCATTTCCATGAGCTGGGGGCATATCCATGAGCTGGGGGGCATATCATGAGCTGGGGCATTTTCATGAGCTGGGGGGCATATTCATGAGCTGGGGGGCATATCCATGAGCTGGGGGGCATATCCATGAGCTGGGGGGCAAATCCATGGGCTGGGGGGCATATCTATGAGCTGGGGGGCATATCCATGAGCTGGGGGACATTTCCATGAGCTGGGGGCAAATCCATCAGCTGGGGGCACATATCCATGAGCTGGGGCATTTCCATGAGCTGGGGGCATATCCATGAGCTGGGGGGCATATCCATGAGCTGGGGCATTTTCATGAGCTGGGGGCATATTCATGAGCTGGGGGGCATATCCATGAGCTGGGGGGCATATCCATGAGCTGGGGGGCAAATCCATGAGCTGGGGGCATATCTATGAGCTGGGGGGCATATCCATGAGCTGGGGGCATATCCATGAGCTGGGGGGCAAATCCATGGGCTGGGGGGCATATCTATGAGCTGGGGGGCATATCCATGAGCTGGGGGGCATATCCATGAGCTGGGGGACATTTCCATGAGCTGGGGGGCAAATCCATCAGCTGGGGGGCATATCCATGAGCTGGGGCATTTCCATGAGCTGGGGGCATATCCATGAGCTGGGGGGCATATCCATGAGCTGGGGCATTTTCATGAGCTGGGGGGCATATTCATGAGCTGGGGGCATATCCATGAGCTGGGGGGCATATCCATGAGCTGGGGGGGCAAATCCATGAGCTGGGGGGCATATCTATGAGCTGGGGGGCATATCTATGAGCTGGGGGGCATTTCCATGAGCTGGGGGGCATTTCCATGAGCTGGGGGTCATATCATGAGCTGGGGGTCATATCCATGAGCTGGGGGGCATTTCCATGAGCTGGGGGGCATATCCATGAGCTGGGGGGCAAATCCATGAGCTGGGGGGCATATCCATGAGCTGGGGGACATTTCCATGAGCTGGGGGGCAATCCATCAGCTGGGGGGCATATCCATGAGCTGGGGCATTTCCATGAGCTGGGGGCATATCCATGAGCTGGGGGGCATATCCATGAGCTGGGGCATTTTCATGAGCTGGGGGGCATATTCATGAGCTGGGGGCATATCCATGAGCTGGGGGGCATATCCATGAGCTGGGGGGCAAATCCATGGGCTGGGGGGCATATCTATGAGCTGGGGGGCATATCCATGAGCTGGGGGGCATATCCATGAGCTGGGGGACATTTCCATGAGCTGGGGGGGCAAATCCATCAGCTGGGGGGCATATCCATGAGCTGGGGCATTTCCATGAGCTGGGGGCATATCCATGAGCTGGGGGGCATATCCATGAGCTGGGGCATTTTCATGAGCTGGGGGCATATTCATGAGCTGGGGGGCATATCCATGAGCTGGGGGGCATATCCATGAGCTGGGGGGCAAATCCATGAGCTGGGGGGCATATCTATGAGCTGGGGGGCATATCCATGAGCTGGGGGGATATCCATGAGCTGGGGGCAAATCCATGGGCTGGGGGGCATATCTATGAGCTGGGGGCATATCCATGAGCTGGGGGGCATATCCATGAGCTGGGGGACATTTCCATGAGCTGGGGGCAAATCCATCAGCTGGGGGGCATATCCATGAGCTGGGGCATTTCCATGAGCTGGGGGCATATCCATGAGCTGGGGGGCATATCCATGAGCTTGGGGCATTTTCATGAGCTGGGGGGCATATTCATGAGCTGGGGGCATATCCATGAGCTGGGGGGCATATCCATGAGCTGGGGGGCAAATCCATGAGCTGGGGGGCATATCTATGAGCTGGGGGGCATATCCATGAGCTGGGGGGCATTTCCATGAGCTGGGGGTCATTTCCATGAGCTGGGGGTCATTTCCATGAGCTGGGGTCATATCCATGAGCTGGGGCATTTCCATGAGCTGGGGGGCATTTCCATGAGCTGGGGGGCATTTCCATGAGCTGGGGGCATATCCATGAGCTGGGGGGCAAATCCATGAGCTGGGGGGCAAATCCATGAGCTGGGGGGCATATGCATGAGCTGGGAGCAATATCCATGAGCTGGGGCAGTATCCATGAGACCTGGCGGGCAATATCCATGAGACCGGGGGCAATATCCATGAGACCTGGGGGCAATATCCATGAGACCTGGGGGCATTATCCATGAGACCTGGGGGCATTATCCATGAGACCGGGGGGCATTATCCATGAGACCTGGGGGCATTATCCATGAGACCTTGGGGGCATTATCCATGAGACCTTGGGGCATTATCCATGAGACCTTGGGGGCATTATCCATGAGACCTGGGGGCATTATCCATGAGACCTGGGGGCAATATCCATGAGACCTGGGAGCATATATCCATGATACCTGGGGCATTATCCATGAGACCTGGGGGCAATATCCATGAGCTGGGGGGCATATCCATGAGCTGGGGCATTTTCATGAGCTGGGGGGCATATTCATGAGCTGGGGGCATATCCATGAGCTGGGGGCATATCCATGAGCTCTGGGGGGCAAATCCATGAGCTGGGGGGCATATCTATGAGCTGGGGGGCATATCCATGAGCTGGGGGGCATTTCCATGAGCTGGGGGGCATTTCCATGAGCTGGGGGTCATTTCCATGAGCTGGGGGTCATTTCCATGAGCTGGGGCATTTCCATGAGCTGGGGGGCATTTCCATGAGCTGGGGGCATATCCATGAGCTGGGGGGCAAATCCATGAGCTGGGGGGCAAATCCATGAGCTGGGGGGCATATCCATGAGCTGGGAGCAATATCCATGAGCTGGGGCAGTATCCATGAGACCTGGCGGGCAATATCCATGAGACCGGGGGCAATATCCATGAGACCTGGGGGCAATATCCATGAGACCTGGGGGCATTATCCATGAGACCTGGGGGCATTATCCATGAGACCGGGGGCATTATCCATGAGACCTGGGGGCATTATCCATGAGACCTTGGGGGCATTATCCATGAGACCTTGGGGGCATTATCCATGAGACCTTGGGGGCATTATCCATGAGACCTGGGGGCATTATCCATGAGACCTGGGGGCAATATCCATGAGACCTGGGAGCATATATCCATGATACCTGGGGGCATTATCCATGAGACCTGGGGGCAATATCCATGAGACCTGGGGGCAATATCCATGAGACCTGGGGCATTATCCATGAGAGCTGGGGCAATTCTATCCATGTGAACTGGGAAAATATATCCATATAACCAGTGCTGTGTATATAATTCTGGGGGTCTGTGCCTGGATGTATATATATAGATTATATATAAACGCGTTAGTCCAGTTGCCAAAATCGCGAGTATACCTGTACGTAGTGATACCTTTCACTGATCAGTATAGTTTCCAGTTTACACTCTTGAAAGCTTGTCTTTTAAATGTAAAGTTAACCCAATAAAAATGGTATCACCGGCTCGTCCGGCTATACTCGTGATTATATATATTTTTTCTTCAGGTAATAGGGGTTGTGGAATTCGTGGGTGAGTTCCCTCACTTTTTTTCCCAGGACTTGACCCCTGGACGCAGAGGTGCAGTTAAAGGAATCGAAGGTAATACGGACCACATGGGGCAACATACACAGGTCTATTCACTGAAAGGTGAAACTCAGGAGAATTGGCAAGAGAAAAGAACAATCTAGACCAAACAGAAGTTCTGGAAAGTGAGATAAATGGGAGAATCTATCCTGGTTTGGCTATTTTGACCTGGATTTTTCACTTCTCCAGTCAGTTTCACCTTTATTCAATAGAACTGATAGTGACATATAGCGTGGATAATTAATAAATATCTCAATATAATAAATATATCTCTCCGTACAATGAATATATAGGTATGTGTATTTATTTATTGTCTGGAGGATGTATATTTACTAATTATATCAAGATATTTATTAATTATATGTGTGTGTGTATATATATATATTTATTCATATATAATTAATAAGTATATATCTCCATACAATGAATAAATACACACATATATAAAGAAAAAAAATCTACATATAAGTAATAAATACATATTATATACACACACACATATATTGAATAACTATATCCATGTAATTAATATACTGTGTATATATATATATATATATATATAATGAATAAATACATGTGTGTTTATATATATATATATACACATATATAATAAATATATCCATTTACTTAATCCACATATATATATATACAAAATTATAGATAATTAAGTATATCCTCCGTTACTAATGTTCTTTATACACTCATACTGCACCTAAAGGGACTGACAGCAGGGCTGACCTTATCCAGACTGATCCTGCAGCCCTGACGTCTTAACGTGAGCTTATTTCCTATCCTATATAGAATATTACTTTTCTCTGGCACCTAGACACGCACCTTATTGTCTCCACACTCTGTGCCATCAAGAAGGGGCACCAGGATCCGATTACAACTTCTGCGGTCCTGCTGGCTCGTATGGCAAGACAGAACTCTGCACGTGTCCTACAGGGAAGACGAGGTGATGTGTGAATGAATGAAACGCTCGTCTTTAGCATTTTTATATTAAAATATATATATATATATAACAGAAAAAGCGAATGGAGTTTATTGTGAACTCAGAAAAATAAAACAAATAATTTTGGTCTATTTTGCCTCCAGGGAGAAGCTGGGGGCATGTGGTTAAGGTTTTACGTCTCAGCTTGGGAATGTAGTACATTTGTGAGATGATCAGGATTGTTATGCTGGGCATAAGGAAATTAATTAAATAAATGATTGCGTGCTGCTGCCATGGCACATCGTGGTACACAAGACCAACGATGGCGCGATTTATCAGCCTTGAAGGGATGCCATAGCATTTAGGGGGAGTAGGGGAAATGGAGAGAAAGGGGTGATGGGGTGGTGAGCCCTTGCATGGTCATGTGCCTAGAGCAGTGATGGCGAACCTTGGCACCCCAATGTTTCTGAACTAAATGTTCCATGATGCTCAGCAGCCTTATGTGTGACCAAGCATCATGGGACATGTAGTTCTGAAGCATCCGGGGCGCTGAGGTTCCCCATCGCTGGCCTAGACTGTCAGCTCCTTTATAAAGTCTGTGTAAGCCGCTTTCCTCACCAGGTCATTCCTGGAGAACGTGCACGCAAGAGCTGAACTTCCAAAAGCGATCTGGCACTGCTCATCCGCCCCGTAATAATGACCCGGCTTCCAGCCTGGGATGGTGTCCTCCTGCGCCGGCAAGTCGTTCACGCAGCTCGCTCTGTCACTACTGTCAGACAAGAACGTGAGAATAATCATTCACAGACACGTAAGAGAAACAGGATATACGATTGTGCAGCAAAATACATAAAACACCATATAAAACCCTATAGCACTTTTTAAATGCAAGATTAGTGCCCCCTCCCCCAGGAGAAGCAAAATTCCCAGACAGATCTCACTCCTGTCCCCCTGTATTACTGTAAAGAAGCTGCAAGGAGCAGCCCCCACCCTCGCTTTAACAAACTTTACTGCATCATTCCAGCAGCCAGGGATTTGTCAGAATACAGGGAGAGCTGTGGGATCAGTCGCTGCTGTACAGGGATAAGATTCAGGGCGTGGGGGCGGAGCTGACTACTGATGGGTACAGACGCATGCTGCTGAGCTCTCCTGCGGACTTATCTTTTTCTTTGACTTTTTGCTTCCCCCGTCTATTTTGAGGCCCCGCCAAGAGAGTACTGTTGCCCTGGGTTGAATAAACCAGGTACCGAGTTGATCTGTTGAGTCCCTACCTGCCGTTGCAGCCTCCCTTGTTTTCAGGCCTATGGATGAGGCCTACCTCAGCGGCCATTTTTCAAGCCTGCAGCGACTCCTCGGATTTCCTGGTCCCTATAGGCTGCCTGTGCTGTCGTCGCAGGTGGTGGTGCTTGCCTCACACGCGCCTCCTCCTTCGGATCATCTGGGTTTCTACGTCCTGATGGCTGCTCCGAATTCCCTGCCCCTCACGAGAGGGATGCTGATGGAACTGTGGCGGGTATTCCGGGAGTCTTGGCTTCTCGACCGTCAGGAAGCTGGGTGGAGCGGTGCGATGATCCCTGCTGCTGCGGCGTCTGGTGATGAGCCGGTGACAGACCCGACGGAGACG
Organism: Leptobrachium leishanense; assembly: GCA_009667805.1. Classification (NCBI taxonomy): domain Eukaryota; kingdom Metazoa; phylum Chordata; class Amphibia; order Anura; family Megophryidae; genus Leptobrachium; species Leptobrachium leishanense. Next base: position 144,244,962 of record CM019071.1, read on the forward strand.
TGGCCCTGCGGTGACCCTGTTGGATGCGGAGGCAGCCCTGAGGCCCCGACCACGAGTGACCCGTTACTGGAAGAACGGGCCCCGGCTGAGCTTCTTGATCCCCTGGAAGTCTTACCTGCTGTGGAGGAGGCTGTCCAGATCGCTGCCTGCTGCGGTTTGGTGGGGCCCTTTGAAACTCCGCCGTCCTCTGTGATGCTGGGGCGGTCTAGCGACTGCAGGATGGTCCTGGATTCCTGGAGGTGTGAGGTCCGGTCTGCTGCAGCCCCTGTTGTGGGCCTACTATCTGGCGTGCCCTTCGGACGGGACTCACTCTCTGCCGCGGTGGCCTGCCTTGCTGACCGGGCATGTCCTCTGATGAGCCTCTCACATGTCGCGTTGGGGGCCCGGTTTCTCCTTCTACTCTGGGACACAGGCTGAAGATGTAGATGAATATATGGGCTGCTGTCCCCCCTCCCTTTTCTGCTTGTCACCCCCACCCGATGAATACCCCCCTGACATTCTGCGACACTTTTTGTCTTTGAGGACATTTTTGTCTTTTCTGGACACTGGATGACCTGGATAGCCCCACTCCCGAATTCCTGGCTGCGGAATACCCCTACGTGGCTGGTTCCTTATTTTCCCCCTCAGAAGTGTTTATCCCCCCCTGATTTTTTTTTTATTTATTTATTTATTTATTCTTCCCTGCTGACATTCCCCTCCCCCTACACACACTTTTTTGAGGACTCTTGCTGAGTTTTTCTCTCCCCCTCCCCCCAGACACTCTTTAGTGGACTTTCCTTCACCTGACCAGGACGTGGATTGGCATGACGGTCTGAGCATCTGGCCCACAATTTTTTAATTTATTTTTTTTCGTATTTTTTTTCTTTTTTCTTTTTGTGTGCGGGACCATAGGTTGCCCTGGGTGAGCCATTGGAGCGGATACCATGGCTCTGTCTGCTCCCTCTGGCCCCAGGACGCCTGGCCCTGTGACCCCTTCCGTGGCCTCCAGTCATCTTGCGAGGTTGCTGGAGCGAGCCAGGAATGCCATTTTTTCCTGGGCTGTCCCCCGCCCCCTTTTTTTTTTTTTAATTTTACTATTATTTTATGTGGATGCCTCGTCCCCTGTCTGACGACGAGACCACCTTCCTGGTCACTTCTGTCCGAGTGCCCTTCTCCCTCCCTTTTATTTTTTGTTATCATTGAACCTTGCTGGCTCTTCTCGTTTTTTTTGTTTATGTTTCTGCATGATCTACTCTTGGCTTATTTTCAAAATAAAAATTTTGAATATCAAAAAAAAAAAAAGATTCAGGGCGTTATAATGAATGTAAATCCCTATACAGTACAGATACAAGGTGTTGCTGTAATTGCCATACACAGGCATTATAGAAACATAGAAAAATGTCGGCAGATAAGAACTTTTCGGCCCATCTAGTCGCCCAATTGCATGGATACTTTACCTGGATTTATCTTTTGTTTAGGATAGCCTTATGCCTATCCCATGCTTGCTTAAATTCAATTACTGTTTTGGCCTCTACCACTTCTACTGGAAGACTGTTCCATGTATCCACCACCCTCTCAGTAAAATAATGCTTCCTGATGTTACTTTTAAACCTTTGCCCCTCTAATCTAAGACTATGTCCTCTTGTTTTGCTACTTTGTTTCCGTTTAAATATACTCCCTTCCTCTACCTTGTGGATTCCCTTTACGTATTTAAATGTTTCTATCATATCTCCTCTGTCTCGTCTTTTTTCCAAGCTGTACATGTTAAGATCATTAAGCCTTTCTTGGTAACTTTACTCCTTCAAGCCGTACACCATTTTAGTAGCCCTTCTCTGAACTCTCTCTAAGATGTCTATATCCTTCTGGAGATACGGTCTCCAGTACTGCACACAGTACTCCAAGTGAGGTCTCACCAGTGCTCTGTACAGTGGCATGAGCACTTCCCTTTTCCTACTGCTAATACCTCTCCCTACACAACCAAGCATTCTGCCAGCATTTCCAAGCATTCTGCCAGCATTTCCTGCTGCTCTATTACATTGACTACTTACCCTTAGATCCTCTGAAATAATAACCCCTAAATCCCAACCCTCAGATGTTGAGGTTAGGACTGTATGAAATATTCTATATTCAGCCCTTGGGTTTTTACGTCCCAGGTGCATTGTCTTGCACTTATTCACATTAAAACTCAATTGCCACAGCTCCCACCATTTTTTTAGTTTTCCTAAATCATTTGTCATTTGGCTGATCCCTCCAGGAACGTCAACCTTGTTGCAAATCTTTGTGTCATCAGCAAAAAGACATACTTTTCCATTAATACCTTCTGCAATGTCACTAATAAAAATATTAAAGAGAATGGGTCCAAGTACTGACCCCTGAGGTACCCCACTGGTAACAAGACCTTGCGCCGAATAAACTCCATTTACCACAACCCTCTGTTGCCTGTCACTCAGCCACTGCCTAATCCATTCAACAATATTGGAATCTAAACTCAAAGATTGCAATTTATTGATAAGCCTTCTATGCGGAACAGTATCAAAAGCCTTACTGAAATCTAAATAAGCAATGTCTACTGCACCACCTGTGTCTATTATTTTTGTTACCCAATCAAAAAAATAAGATTAGTTTGGCATGATCTCCCTGAGGTAAACCCATGTTGTTTCTGATCCTGTAATCTATGTGTTTTTAGATGTTCAACAATCCTTTCCTTTAACATGGTTTCCATTAATTTCCCCACTACTGACGTAAGACTAACTGGCCTATAGTTCCGATTCCTCCCTACTACCCTTCTTGTAAATAGGCACAACATTTGCTAATTTCAAGGATTGGTTAAATAAATCTGTTAACGGTTTTGCTATTACACCACTGAGCTCTTTTAATAATTTAGGGTGGATCCCATCAGGCCCCATTGACTTATTTGTCTTTACTTTAGACAGCTGCTGTAGAACCTCCTCCTCTGTAAACTCATATGTAAATGTCTCATTCGTGTTTCCTCCTAACTGAGGTCCCTTTCCTTCCTTTTCTTCTGCAAAGACTGAACAAAAATATTCATTGAGGCAGTCAGCGAGACTTTTATCCTCTTCTACATTATGCAGCACATACAGATAATAGGTGTTGCTGTAATTGCCATACGCAGGCATTATGCAGCACATACAGATACAAGGTGTTGCTGTAATTGCCATACGCAGGCATTATGCGGCACATACAGATACAAGGTGTTGCTGTAATTGCCACACACAGGCATTATATGGCACATACAGATACAAGGTGTTGCTGTAATTGTCACACACAGGCATTATGCGGCACATACAGATACAATGTGTTGCTGTAATTGCCACACACAGACATTATGCGGCACATACAGATACAAGGTGTTGCTGTAATTGCCATACACAGGCATTATGCAGCACATACAGATACAATGTGTTGCTGTAATTGCCACACACAGGCATTATGCGGCACATACAGATACAAGGTGTTGCTGTAATTGCCACACGCAGGCATTATGCGGCACATACAGATACAAGGTGTTGCTGTAATTGCCACACACAGGCATTATGCAGCACATACAGATACAAGGTGTTGCTGTAATTGCCATACACAGGCATTATGCAGCACATACAGATACAAGGTGTTGCTGTAATTGCCATACACAGGCATTATGCAGCACATACAGATACAAGGTGTTGCTGTAATTGCCATACACAGGCATTATGCAGCACATACAGATAAAAGGTGTTGCTGTAATTGACATACACAGGCATTACACAGCACATACAGATATTGCATTGCTAATAATCTCATTCTGATCACTACAAACCCCCAGAAGCAGGAGATCTCACCATTTTATTATCTATCTGCAGCACATTTACTGACACAAAGGCCATTTCAGCCTGTATGCTGATAATGCAGACCCCGTGCGACAATGTGCCAGATAAGGGACGCCATCTAGAGTTTAAAACCTTTAATCCCAGTGATATTTTTGCCTGTATGCTGCTAATGCAGACCCAGTGTACCATTGTGCCAGATAAAGGACCCTGTCTAGAGTTTACAACCTTTCATCCCAGACATATTTCTGTAAAGGATTAAAAAAAACTAGTATAGAGGGAAAGAGCTTCTGCTTTGTATTGTGATACCTGAGGAACCGGAGGAACTGCTCCCTGCTGCACTCAGACCATGTCAGGCTGACGCTGTTATGGCTCGCCTGTACCGCCATGATGTTACCGTTGCCGCTGCAGTGGTTTCTTGCTCCGTCATGATTTATTCCAAAACTGTGAGATTTAAAGACAAGACTGATCAACCTGAGAACCCCTTACAGTGCAGTGTACCCCAACAACGAAAGAGAGGGATAGAGGGATAGCCAACCAGCCAGAGAGCCAGCCAGAAAACTCATTTTATGTTGGTTTAACGTTGACCCAGAAAACACCACTGAAGTCACAGGTTTACGTCTCCTTTCACGCGTGTCCGTCTGTCCGTGCTGCGCTTACCTGTGGCCTATCTCGTGCGCTATGGTGATGCCAAGATCAAAGCCGGTGTCTTTGGCGATGACACAACTCCAAGAAGAGGAACAAGCACCGCCGAGCTCGGTGACCCCGCGCAGTGTCTGCACTCTGTCAGTGAGATCAAACCTGCGAGAGGAACCAGTGCTTTTTATTATATACAAAATCATGTTTAATGAATTATACAGAAATATTTGCAACAAATGTATTCCTTGCTGTAATAACCTATGTGTCAGGGAAATGTCACCACCTGATGGCCAAAAGGAGTTACTGCAGATCAGGTCTCCGTGCAGGATCAGTTTGGGAGATGTCGTCACCTGCTGGCCAAAAGGAGTTACTGCAGATCAGGTCTCCGTGCAGGATCAGTTTGGGAGATGTCGCCACCTACTGGCCAGAAGGAGTTACTGCAGCTCTGGTCTCCGTGCAGCATCAGTTGGGGAGATGTCATTCAGACACATTCCCAGCTGACTTTATAATGTGATAGCTCTTCAGGCATCATGCCCAGGGTGCTGAAACTTTAGGGGCGTGTTCTGGAGCCAGAATGGAAATAAATATACACTGTTTAGATATACCTCTAGGGCTGCCCTCTATTAGATTGTAAGCTCAGGAGACCAGGGCCCTCTTTTCGCTGTCATTCTCCATGAGTCAAATGTATCTGTTAATTTTATGATCGTTTTGTCCCACCCGTTGTACAGCGCTGCAGTACATGTTGGCACTTTATAAATTGTAAGAGTAAGGTGAAATCGATATGTAAAGACTCTCCCACCTGGTTACATACAGGACGAGGTCTGCATGTTGGGGCTCATCGTCCCCCGGGGGATTCACCTTCTTGCTCCATTCACATACACTCGATAGGAAAGATTTGATGTCGGTTGTGATTTTTATATCAACCTGGAAGGGTTAAAAAAAAAGGATATTAATAGACAATTAGACCATCAGACAGGTCAATGTATGGTTACAGCAGCGACAGGGAACTTTCACGCCATATGTTTCGGAACTAGATATCCCATGATGCTCAGCCAGTCTTACGCGTGACTGAGCATCATGGGACATGTAGTTCTGAAGGACCCAGGGTGCCAAGGTTTGCCGTCACTGGATTAGAGATTTTTACCTCGGGTTCGGTCAGGATGATCATCTTCACGAGATGAACTCGAAACGTGGCTCCAAGCGAAGAATCTCTCAGCAGCTCTGCGCCCTGAAAACACAGGAGGGGGTTATGGGGGTCAGAGGTCAGGAGAACAATAACTGCAACATTTTATACCATGTGGCATGCGTGCTTAAGGCCTTATCCTTTAGATTTCTGAAGCCTGTAGGCAAAGAAATCTGAAGTGCCACCCCCCTGCCAAAATTTAAACTCTAAAAAAAAAAAAGAAAAACTTTACAATATTTAAAAAAATAAATTAATAAATAAAATAAAGATTTAAAATGTATTTTTTTTTTACAATTTCCTTCAAGTTTTTTATTTTTTTTACTATTACGGACAAAATGTGTCCACCTCGGGGAGGAGGGGGGTCGTGCCCTGTAACACTGAAATTTTTAAAAAAAAACATTTTATTGTTTTACAATTATTCGTTTACATTTACATTTTTTTAAAAACTTTTACAGAGAAAAGGTGTCCACCACGGTGGGTGGGGGGGGGGGGTTTGCTCTTTTTATAACTAAACTTAAAAAAATAAAAACAACTTTTGAAAATTTTTACAATTATTCTTTTACATTTTTTTAATAAAACTTTTACAGATAAAAGGTGTCCACCACGGGGGGGGGGGTGTCTTTCTCTGTAAAACTAAAATGAAAAAAATAAATTTTTTCTTCTTTTTTTTTTACTGTTATCCTTTTATTCTTTTATATCTTTTTAACTTTTACAGAGAAAACGTGTCCACCACGGGGGGGGGGGGCATTGCTCTGTTAAACTAAAATAAAAAGATATTAAAAGTTATAAAAACAATTTTTTTTTCGTTTTACACAGGAAGCCTACACATGCCTACAGTGCCTAATGGTAAATCTGGCCCTGTTTGGGGATACTTTAGCATTATGTGGACTAAAGATTCCAAACTCCAGACCTCCCAGATGTTGAATGCCTACAATTCCCAGAATTCTTTGAATGCAGTAGCTGGTCAGAGAATACTGGGAGTTGTAGTCCATTTAAACGCAGTTTCCCTTTCTTTGTTTTTTTTTTAGGAATCTCCCAGTAAAGGCTAGAGACAATTTTTTTATCATGTCCCAATTCAACCTCCTGCAAAATGTACAATGTTTAGGTTGGTGAGGATGTATCTCTCCGTGTCCTCCTGGTGAAACTGGTGGACATCATGTCCCACGACCACCAACAGCTCCAAGTGCTTCACGTCTGCTGCAGCGCGCTTTCTCATGGGATGCGTGGCGAGCATGGAAGGTGACGCTGCATCGGAGGGAAAACAGAGGCTTAAAGCAAAGACAATTCCTTAAGAGCAACATTGTGACCCTGCCTGAACCATGACATCATATACATTAAAGTCTGATAAAATACCCAAGAGCTTGCAATCAGATATTATACAGTATATACAGGCTGAGTGCTCCTTATCAGAGATGCCCGGGAGCAGATGTGTTCTAGATTTGGGATTTTTGGGGATTTTTACATATAATAATGAGATATCTTGGGGATCTTAGCCTAAACACGACATTCTTTAATGTTTTATACACACACAGCCTGAAGGGCGTTTTATACAGGATTTTAATAATTTTGTCTTCCCGGCACATGATGTCAGCTGGGATTTTACATTTAAAAATTTATAAAGACATTTTTATAGAAAGAGCTAACAAAATAATAAAGAAATATTCATATAAAGAAATAAAAATAATAAATATAATATATAAATAGATAAAAAAAGTTATATACAGAAATAAAAATAATACAGAAATTTATATATTAAGAAATAATAAAGACATATTTATATAAAGGGCTAAAATATAATACATATTTATATAAAGAAGTAAAAATAATAAATATACATAAAGAAATGAAAAAGTTATATAAAGAAATAAAAATAATACAGAAATTTATATATAAAGAAATAAAAAATAATAAAGTCATATTTATGTAAAGAGCTAAAAAACTAAGAAATATTCATATAAATAAGTAAAGATAATAAATATATAATAAGAAATAAAAATAATACAGAAATTTATATAGAAAGAAATAAAAAATAATAAAGAAATATATATAATAAACAAATACAAATATTTATATATATTTCTTTAATAATTTTAAAGTATAATTTCATAAAAAATAATATTTTTTTTATTAAACATATATTTCTATATAATTTATTAATTTCTTATATATATATATATAATTTCTTTATTATTTTTTATTTCTTATATATAATGTCACACAAACCATTATTCAAAGCGCAAAATATATTTGCTTACCATCTTCTGCAAGCGGATATAATCCAACTCGGAATAAGAGGTGAGGATTCGCATATTGTTCCTTTAACAACGTCACGTGTTTTTTCTTCAGCGGCTGGATAAATGACCGCTTCCCCTCCACCATGATAAATCCGCGCTGGATGCCGCCATACCGCGCCACGAGCAGGGTCCATGGAAATCATATTAAAAAAATAATAAAATACAGCACAATTAGTTTATGGAATTTATGCAAAAAAAAAAACGCAGAGTGTGAGACGACTCCTAACGTTCCAATTGGCCCAGATACACAGAGTTAGTAAATGATTGGCGGGAGGCCAGACACTCGATTTCACCTGCACAAACACGATGGTCATTTACACAGGATTCTGGATACCTGCCTCCGCAACAAGGAGAACACAGGGTGAACCATTCCCCTGATATATATATATATATATATATATACACACACACAAACACACACACTGCCTGGCCATAAACTCACACGCTTTAATATCTGGTTGTGTTGCCTTTTGCTGTGATTGCTGCCCGCATTCTCCGCCGCATCGTGCCAATAAGCTTGTGCAATGGCACAGCATTTATTGCGTCCAGAGTGGCATTAATTTGTGGCCAAGATCTTGTGTTGATGATGGGAGAGTCACGGCGCTGCGTAAAGTCTTCTCCAGCACATTATCCCAAAGATTCTCAGCAACCTTGGCCCCTGTTTTGGAACTACGTCTCCCATGATGCTCAGCCACTCATCCAGTTGTCTGAGCATAATGGGAAACGTAAGGTTGCTGACCCCTGCCTTATAGGAACACGTTAGACTCCTCCATACAGGTAATAATAGCAGGTACAGTGGCCATAGTGGTATTTTACAGATTTATTCTTGGCCGTTATTAGATTGTAAGCTCCGCGGGGGAGCACGGCGGGAGCTCACCAGTTCTCCTTCACAGTAACTGATGAGGGATCTGACTCCTGCTGGGTGCGTCGCGGTCCCCGGTAAGCCGCAGCCTTCCGGGAAGTTCTTCAGGAGCTGAATGGATGCGTTGAGGACGCGCTCTGTAGCAACCGGCCCCCGAGTATCTGTAAATCTGAAGGTAAAGGCGTCTTCTGCGTTCTGCCGCAGCACGCAAACTTTGACAGAGCACGGGCCATGCCTCTCGTGGAGCTCACAGGTACAAGCGAGGTCAGCAACGTCGACATCGGACGCTGGAAACAAAACAAAAAAACAAAGCAAAATATGTCATTATTATTCCACAGTGGAAAGGTCCTGAAATCTGTGTATCAGGGGTCTCAAACTCTGGCCCCCCAGGTGTTTATTGCCTACAATTCCCAGAATTCCTTGAATGCAACAGCTGGTGGCCAGAGAATCATGGGAGCTGTAGTTCAGAAACAGCTGGGGTCCCTGAAATTTGAGATCCCTGCCTTATATGTTAGGGTCAACAAATCAGTTTAGTCGATCTACCTCATATAGTTGTTTTGTTACATTGTTGCATGTTTAGAATTTTATATCCTTGTAATGCCAGGCTGACACATTAGAATCGTAATTTTTTGACATAAATATAGAAATATACAATTCTAAGTCATGTACTCGGAGGCTCCTATTTGCATTTCTTCCATTATTGCACAAACAGCAGCAAAGGGTTAACTTTGAAAAAAATGTAACAGAAGAAACAAACAACCCTTCCCCAGCATGGGGAGGCCCTCCCATAGTCCTTGTCCCGCCCCAATCCCACGTTCAAGTAACCACTGCAGGAGCTTCCACTTCCTCTTCCTTTGCTGCTCTCGCAGCGGCAACATCGTGACTGAGATGAGTATAGCGCGCCAGCGTTTTTACTTGTCTATCTGTCTCTATTCATTTAAATTCATTCTATTTCTTTATTTAATTCATTATTCTAAACTCTCCTGTTACTCTCTGGTCTCTGCTCCCGGCGTTAACCGCGGACAGTGACTCATTCTCTCCCCCTCCGGCGGCTGGCCATTACCTGCCGTCGGGGGTGGCCTTTTATCTTCTATTACTACAGCTGTTTGTTTCCCCGCTGTGCGCTACCCACTGGTTCAGAACACACCGCTCGTTCCACTCACATTCCAGCTGGCCGCAAACCCCTTGATCTCCTCAGCGCTCGGACGGGTGGTAGCCCCGCCCCCTCGCATGCGCGATTCTCGCGGGGTTTGCGGCGCCCATTTTAGCTACCTTAAGGTGCGCACACTTCACACATCGCTCCACACGCGGTTTTACCCGGCCACAACGCTCACAAGACATGTCCCCTGTCTAAGCCCACCGAGTTAAGCCCTCAACACTGCCAATGCATCGGACTCCAGCTCCATGCAGGCACAATCTGGAGACCAGAAATACCGCAAAAGGTACTCAAAATCCGAGGCACGTCTCCAGCGTTTAGAAGCTTCCCTCCAGGCCTCCATGTCCTCTGCTGTGCAGTCTGCTGTATCCTCCCTGGCTGATACATGGGAACAGTCACTGAATGCCATCCTAAACACTCAGGTACAACCTACCCCTGACAGACAGCCTTCCCCTGCGCACTCGCAAGGTTCCAGACGCAGCTCTGTGCAAGGCCCCTCTGTTGAGCCGGCGCCTGATCCCCCAGGGGACGATTCTGTCCGTCTAAGGACACACACGCTGCAACCAGCAGCCGCAAGTATGGCAGTCCCTCCACGCTGCCGGGTCCCAGCACCCAACTGGTCCCTCGTAAGAGAGCCCTCAACCGCGGGCCCCTCGAGTGGTCACCTCCAAACGACATCGCCAAGCGACACCAGCGCTGACCGAGTATTCGGACACGGATGAATATGAGGATCCAATGACCGAGGAGGATGAGATCCTGGAGATAAACGCTCCAGAGGATCACGCCCTCATGGCCGCAGTGGTTCCCGCCCGAGCTGTCCGCTCCAAAAGCTTGGTCATCCTTGACCCCCAGGGCAACCCACTGTTCGAGCCAGAGGACCTCAAACATCCTAGGTCCACAGCCTGGTGTCCTGCTGCGCATGTCGAGCCATGGGTTGACGCCCATATGCGCCGGCCACTCGAGAAAGTGGACCGTGCGAGGTTACGGGCGGAATGCCCTAGACCCACCACCACGGGTAAAACGTGCCTGACCCCCGTGGTGGACAAGAGCTTTCAAAAATACACCGGCAGGCGCGGTTGGTCTGCCAAAAAAGGCATTGACAGTGTCCTGAAAAGTTGTCAGGACAAGGTACTAGATGTTGCAGGCCCTATGGTCCGCATATTTGAGTTGGTGGAGGAGGCCAAGACTCAAGATTTATTCTTAGACCCTAAACAAGTGGGCGAGTGGCTGCAGCGTGCGTTTTGCCTCCTGGGGAATGCCAACGCCGCTATTTCTGCTGAACGCAGAAAGAGTATCCTCTTAAAAGTTGACTCCGGTCTGGTTGACCTGGCCACCAATGATTTGGGTGCAAAGGCCCAGGGCATGCTCTTTGGCAAACCTTTCCTGAAAGATATGGGCGAGTACACCCAGGCTTTCCAGTTCATCGACAAGTCCGAGTCAACCATGAAACGCATCTTCGCCAACAAGAAGCGAGTTTTTGGTAGAGCCGGCAGCTACAGGGGTCGCGCTGCCAGTGCCGGCCGAGCGGGCTATAACGCCTCCCGCAATGCTCAAGGCCCCACTACTGCAAACACCTCCTCTAATAACACCGGTTCCGCTGGTCCGGTCCCGTACACGAGAGCCGGTCCCTGGCGTGGCAGAGGTTACCGTGGAGGCAGAGGTTCATCCTACTACCGACGAGGAGCTGGTATGTCCTTATCAGATTATTCATTGTTCCCAAGTGCAAGTGGGGGGCCGCCTCCGTCTTTTTTCCAACGCTTGGCGACACATATCATCGGATCCGTGGGTCCTTCAGGTAGTCTCAGGGCTCCTCCTAGAGTTTGTCTCCCCTCCTGTACAAGACTCCCTCCCATTGCCTCTTCGCTTTGCGCAAGACCAGATGAATCTGGTTCAAGAGAAGTACACACACTCTACCAGAAAGGCGCTATAGAGCTCGCGTCCCCCGCTCCACCTGGGTTCCTCAGCACCCTTTTTCTCGCAAGGGGGCGGCAGGCGCCCAGTCATCAACCTCCGATCCCTGAACGAGTGGGTGGTCTACCATCATTTCAAGATGGAGGGCATCCACACCCTCAGGGACTCTCTATCCCAAAACGATTGGATGGTCAAGCTCGATCTAAAGGACCACACACATCGCGAATGCCTCAAGTTCACGTGGGGTCCTCACACCTGGCGGTTTACATGCCTACCCTTTTTGCCTGTCATCCGCCCCGTGGTGCTTCACCAAACTACTAAAACCAGTAGTGCACCACCTACGCGCCCGGGGCGTACAATTGGTCATCTATCTAGACGACATACTTTTGATGTCCCCCTCTCGCGGGTCCCTATTATTACACCTCTCCTGGACGATTACCCTCCTCCAGGACCTGGGATTCCTGATAAACGAGGAAAAGTCTATCCTAGTTCCCTCGCGCCACCTGGAGTTTCTGGGATTCCTGGTGGATTCAGCCCAAATGTCTTTACGCCTGCCAAACTTCAAAATAGTTTCCATAAAAAAGGAGATTCGATCTCTCCTGCGAGTGGGCCATTGCTCCCTACGCTCTCTGGCCCGTATGGTCGGACTCCTGGCAGCAGCAAGACTAGCAATTCCCCCGGGTCCGCTTCACTACAGGGCCCTCCAATTCTTGAAGGCCCGTTCTCTCCGGTCCGGTCTGGATTACGCAGACAGCATCACCCTCACTCCGGACGCGGTTGTAGATCTCCGATGGTGGCTCCTCAACATTGTTCGCTGGAACGGGAAACCGATTCGTTCGCCACCTCCCTCCATGGTGGTGGACTCCAACGACAGCAAGACCGGTTGGGGTGCCCGCTGCGGCTCAGAGGAGACGGGCGGTCGCTGGTCACCAGAAGAAGCAGATTACCACATCAATGCTTTGGAACTCCTAGCCGGTCTGTTCGCCCTCCAGTGCTTCACGAAGCAACATCGGCCGGACAGCGTTCTTCTGAGGATGGACAACGTGTCCGCAGTACGTTACGTCAACGGACTCGGAGGCCCACGGTCACCGAGGCTGACATTCCTTGCCCAGAGGTTTTGGGAGTTCTGCTTCCGCATGAACATGACTGTACAGGCCCAGTTCCTCCCCGGCCTCCTGAATCAGGTGGCAGATTGGAACTCAAGACACCTCTCGGACTCCGGAGATTGGCGGCTTCATCCATCCGTTTTCTCCGTGCTTGCCGATACCTGGGGTCCGTTCGACATGGACCTCTTCGCCTCCCGCCTCAACACCCACCTCCCGGTGTTCTTCAGTTGGCGCCCGGATCCGGAAGCCCTGGCGACAGACGCCTTCCTGCAAACGTGGTCGGCTGCCCGTCCGTACGGGTTTCCCCCGTTTTCCATGATTGCCCGCTGTCTCCTTCATGTTCGACGCCATCAAGTTCAGATGGTCCTCATCACCCCGTATTGGACGTCGCAGTCGTGGTTCCCCACCCTGCTCAGCATGGCGATGGACGCCCCGCGATTGATTCCGCTATCCCGGACCCTCCTCCTGGATCCGTCAGACCAGCCACACCCATTAATCCTGGCGGACAGACTGCAGCTATTGGCATGGTTGATCTCTGGCAACCCCGCGGACCCACAGGGGTTTCGGACCGCACTGCAGACCTCCTCCTCCAATCCTGGGCTCCTGGAACACGATCTTCTTACCGCGCAGCCTGGGACAAATGGGCTGCTTGGTGTATGGGGAGGAGTTGGGATCCCTTTACGGCCCCTCTGAACGTGGTACTAGATTTTCTCACCGTTCAGTTCGATGAGGGGAAGGCCTACCGGACGGTCAACGTAATTCGGTCGGCCTTGTCGGCTGGCCATGCGGGCCTTTCGGGGGTGCCTGTTGGCAACCACCCGTTGGTTTGTCGGCTTTTACGCGGCATGCGTCTTACTAGACCACCCGCTCCCCGCTACACATCCACATGGGATGTTACTCTAGTTCTGTCCCTCGTGTGCTCCTGGCAAGATAATGACCTCTTATCCCTCAGGGCTCTTTCTGCCAAATTGATCATGCTGTTCTGTTTGGTTGCTTGTAAGCGCGTCAGCGATATTCGCGCTCTGGATTTGGGGCTCGTTCTTTTGTACCCGAGGGTGTACGTTTTCGTATCTCTCGACGCACAAAGACTTCATTGACCTTTGTCCTTTTTCCCGCTTTTCCTGCCGAACCCCTCTTGTGTCCAGTACGTTGCCTACGGGCCTACGAGTCCCGTACTGCCCCTTTCCGTTCCCTTCCAGACTCGCCCCTGTTTTTATCTTTTTGTCCTCCCCACCGACCGGTGGTTTCTGCTACTCTGGCACGCTGGCTACGCTGGCTTATGGAGTTGGCAGGAGTCGACGTCACCTGTTTTGGGGCTCATTCCGTACGTAGTGCGGTGGCCTCCAGGGCAGTGTCTGTGGGCTGTCGGATTGAGGATATTATGCGGGCTGCCGATTGGTCAAGGGAATCCACTTTCCGCACATTCTATTTTAAACCTATTGCGGCAATGTCGGATGCTGTCTTAGGACGGCGTTAAACTTGCAAATAGGAGCCTCCGAGTACATGACTTAGAATTCATAAATTTTCCTATTAACATGACGGAAAGTTTAAATTCTAATAATGACTCGGAGGCGAGTATTTCCCACCCTTCCCTCCCTATTCCTGTCCTGTCCTACACACACCCGCATATGAGGTTTACATTCACGACTATTAAACTTCACACACTGTTCATGAGTAGTGTCTTTTATTCACACATTTAGCGCTGCTGTCAGTGTGCCTGTCTGAATGGGTGTCTTTTTCTGGACGTGCCGTGTTGGTGTATACACCCTGTTACGGCTCCGCCTCTAATTCCATTCCGTGTCCCTTCCTGTTTTTCAGCGTCCTAAACAGATTTACGTCTTCTGGATATGCCTGATATCTTCGGATCCGGTTTGCCGTTAATTGTTGAAGCTGGTCCGTCCTAGTTGGCTTTTGTTGCCTTGTCGCAGGCTCGGAAGAGGAAGTGGAAGCTCCCGCAGTGGTTACTTGAACGTGGGATTGGGGCGGGACAAGGACTATGGGAGGGCCTCCCCATGCTGGGGAAGGGTTGTTGTTTCTTCTCTTACATTTTTTCCAAAGTTAACCCTTTGCTGCTGTTTGTGCAATAAAGGAAGAAATGCAAATACTCGCCTCCGAGTCATTATTAGAATTTAAACTTTCCGTCATGTTAATGGGAAAATTTATGAATTATACCCCCACCCCGCCCCAAATCCGGGTTTCCCATGAATTACTGTCATTGCGTTATACATTTTATTAATTCCATTGGATACAAAGTATCGCTTCCCAGACACCAGCTCACAGTGGATACAGAGATGCAGAATACACACCTTGGGCCAAAAAGTGAGTAAAAATCCATGACATGCAGAAAAAACATATTATTGCCTTTTTTTTAGCTAGTTTGAGTCATTTTGCAGAGGGGGGGCATTACCTGGGATGGTGTCTGTCCCAAAATAAGACATCAGGTCGTCCAGGGGCAGGCGGTGTAGAAACGTCTAGAAAAATAAATGGTGTTAGGAAGTATCACTGAAAACATTTTAACCCCTTAATGTTCTCATGCTGGTCTATGCTGTTATACAATGCGGTGCTTTAACTCACAGTGACAGCATAGACCGTCATACAGTGCAGTGCTTTAACGCCCAGCGACAACATAGACCGTCATACAGTGCAGCGCTTTAACTCCCAGTGACAGCATAGACCGTCATACAGTGCAATGCTTTAACGCCCAGTGACAGCATAGATCGTCATACAGTGCAGAGCTTTAACTCCCAGTGACAGCATAGACCGTCATACAGTGCAGAGCTTTAACTCCCAGTGACAGCATAGACCGTCATACAGTGCTGCGCTTTAACACCCAGCGACAGCATAGACCGTCATACTGTGCAGCGCTTTAACTCCCAGCGATCAGATGAAGTATACCAATCAATCAATATTGATTGATTGGTATACTTCATCTGATTGATTTATGGCAAATAAAGGGTTGCTCCCATGAGTAGGTCACTGTGCATAGTGCTGCGGTCCTTAGCGCGCAGTTAGTTACTTTGTGTGCCTGATCGTGCCATGGTCAGGAGGCCGGGGTTCACTCAGCACGTCGGCTCTGTGTACATACAGCGAAGCGTAAACATTAGAAGAAACCGCAAAACAAAAAAAACAGGACGTGTACCTCTGCCATGTCCCGTGCCACCACGATGGACCCAGGGGATGCCACGGTTAGTAGTGCCAGCGGCACCAGGAGAAGGATCATGGTGACCAGGACGGATACCTCCTGGCGCGTCGGGCGGTGGGAATATAAACGACTCGATACTATATTTCACTATGCAGGGCGAACGAAGCAAAGTCCACGAGTGGTCACAGAGCAACGAGCTGATCGATCACAAAGGTTAGTCACAGGTGGCGGACGGGTAAGGGGGGCTGCTCGCGTTGGACTCGCAGGAGCTTGCACAACAGCCTGAGAGCACTGTGTGAGCTCTATGATACCTGCCAGTGTCTGCTGAAACAACACTAGTCTGCATCACTGGCTTCCTTCTAAAGAAGGAGGAGCCCCTAAAAAGACACCCGCACACCCTGACTATATGGAGGAGCCCCTAAAAACACACCCGCACACCCTGAATATATGGAGGAGTCCCTAAAAAGACACCCACACACCCTGAATATATGGAGGAACTCCTAAAAAGACACCCGCACACCCTGAATATATGGAGGAACCCCTAAAAAGACACCCACACACCCTGAATATATGGAGGAGCCCCTAAAAAGACACCCACACACCCTGAATATATGGAGGAGCCCCTAAAAAGACACCCGCACACCCTGAATATATGGAGGAGCCCCTAAAAACACACCCGCACACCCTGAATATATGGAAGAGCCCCTAAAAACACACCCGTACACCCTGAATATATGGAGGAACCCCTAAAAAGACACCCACACACCCTGAATATATGGAGGAACCCCTAAAAAGACACCTGCACACCCTGAATATATGGAGGAGCCCCTAAAAACACACCCGCACACCCTGAATATATGGAGGAGCCCCTAAAAAGACACCTGCACACCCTGAATATATGGAGGAGCCCCTAAAAACACACCCGCACACCCTGAATATATGGAGGAACCCCTAAAAAGACACCTGCACACCCTGAATATATGGAAGAGCCCCTAAAAACACACCTGCACACCCTGAATATATGGAAGAGCCCCTAAAAACACACCCGTACACCCTGAATATATGGAGGAGCCCCTAAAAAGACACCCACACACCCTGAATATATGGAGGAACCCCTAAAAAGACACCTGCACACCCAGAATATATGGAGGAGCCCCTAAAAAGACACCCGCAGACCCTGAATATATGGAGGAACCCCTAAAAACACACCCGCACACCCTGAATATATGGAGGAACCCCTAAAAAGACACCCGCACACCCTGAATATATGGAGGAGCCCCTAAAAAGACACCCACACCCTGACTATATGGAGGAGCCCCTAAAAACACACCCGCACACCCTGAATATATGGAGGAGCCCCTAAAAAGACACCCACACACCCTGAATATATGGAGGAGCCCCTAAAAAGACACCCTGAATATATGGAGGAGCCCCTAAAAAGACACCCACACACCCTGAATATATTGAGGAGCCCCTAAAAAGACACCCACACACCCTGAATATATGGAGGAGCCCCTAAAAAGACACCCACACACCCTGACTATATGGAGGAGCCCCTAAAAAGACACCCACACACCTGAATATATGGAGGAGCCCCTAAAAAGACACCCGCACACCCTGAATATATGGAGGAGCCCCTAAAAAGACACCCACACACCCTGAATATATGGAGGAGCCCCTAAAAAGACACCCGCACACCCTGAATATATGGAGGAGCCCCTAAAAACACACCCGCACACCCTGAATATATGGAGGAGCCCCTAAAAAGACACCCGCACACCCTGAATATATGGAGGAGCCTCTAAAAAGACACCCACACACCCTGAATATATGGAGGAACCCCTAAAAAGACACCCGCACACCCTGAATATATGGAGGAGCCCCTAAAAACACACCCACACACCCTGAATATATGGAGGAGCCCCTAAAAAGACACCCACACACCCTGAATATATGGAGGAGCCCCTAAAAACACACCCGCACACCCTGAATATATGGAGGAGCCCCTAAAAAGACACCCGCACACCCTGAATATATGGAGGAGCCTCTAAAAAGACACCCACACACCCTGAATATATGGAGGAACCCCTAAAAAGACACCCGCACCCTGAATATATGGAGGAGCCCCTAAAGACACCCTCACACCCTGAATATATGGAGGAACCCCTAAAAAGACACCCTCACACCCTGAATATATGGAGGAGCCCCTAAAAGGACACCCACACACCCTGAATATATGGAGGAACCCCTAAAATACACCCGCACACCCTGAATATATGGAGGAACCCCTAAAAAGACACCCTCACACCCTGAATATATGGAGGAGCCCCTAAAAGACACCCTCACACCCTGAATATATGGAGGAGCCCCTAAAAGGACACACACCAAAATACCAGAGGAAACGGTTTTTATTGCATATTTTCGCTGTACGTTTTGGGACGTATCCGTATAATGTGCTTTATAAGGGTAGAGGGGGCCTCTCGGGGAGACACGAATCTTAACGTGATAAAGTGGATTTGGGGCCAGGACCCAATTCTTCAAAAATTTTATGAAGTTTTAAACATACGGCTTTTAAATGAGATCATGTCTCTGTCTGCTCTGAAGACCTGTCAATCTGCGAACCGGTAAATGTAATTTCCTGGCTCTCAGGCTAGTTTGTTGCTTATGTTACCAAACATAGTGTATGCTGTGCGATTTGCAGGCGCTGAGCTGGGCCTCCCCTGTGAGCGGGTGCGATGCCCCCCTAAAAATAGAAAGGAGGTGCCCGGCAGAGCAGCCTGGCCCCCTATATTATGGGCTGTGGCGCAACATATCATTGAGAGGGGGGGGGCTGGTCTCTGAGGCAGCTCAAGGGTTAAGACGACCTTAAGAGGAGTCACTGAGCTGGGCATATTAAGGCAGGAGCTGGCCAGTTATTCCATTTCTGCGTTCCACAAGTGAAACGCACCGTTTAGTGAACAGAGCCCAGAGTCCTCAAAACGTGCAAACACTGGGTTGTAGTGGGTCTGTGCTGGCTGAGGATTGCAGGAGCTGCTGTCTGGGAGGATGATGAGGATTTGAGTTACCCTGTGTTGCTGGCTGGGGATAGTGGGGCTTGTAGTCACATTGGGTCTGTGCTGGCTGAGGATTGTAGGAGCTTGTTCTGTCTGGGGGTGATGGGGATTGGAGTTCCCCGTGTTGCAGAGTGGGTGGGGATAATGGGAGTTGTAGTCCTCCTCCCTCCTGGCAGGATATTCCCAGGCTTTGCTTTGTGTGTATGGTGACAGACTGGCCCCGCCCCTCACCCCACAATGCAGCGCGGGAGCCGTGACGCGTCCAGACGCTTCCATTGTCCACAAACACCGGGAGAAACATTGAGTGAGTGGGGGCACCTGAGCGTGAGGTAACTGCCTGGGGGGGGACTGAGCGTGAGGTAACTGCCTGGGGGGGACTGAGCGTGAGGTAACTGCCTGGGGGGGGGGGGACTGAGCGTGAGGTAACTCCCTGGGGGGGTGGGGACTGAGCGTGAGGTAACTCCCTGGGGGGGGGGGGACTGAGCGTGAGGTAACTGCCGGGGGGGGACTGAGCGTGAGGTAACTCCCGGGGGGGGGGACTGAGCGTGAGGTAACTCCCGGGGGACTGAGCGTGAGGTCCCGGCGGGGGGGGACTGAGCGTGAGGTAACTCCCTGGGGGGGGGACTGAGCGTGAGGTAACTCCCTGGGGGGGGGACTGAGCGTGAGGTAACTCCCTGGGGGGGGGACTGAGCGTGAGGTAACTGCCTGGGGGGGGACTGAGCGTGAGGTACTGCCCTGGGGGAGGGGGACTGAGCGTGAGGTAACTCCCTGGGGGAGGGGGACTGAGCGTGAGGTAACTGCCTGGGGGGGACTGAGCGTGAGGTAACTGCCTGGGGGGGGGACTGAGCGTGAGGTAACTGCCTGGGGGGACTGAGCGTGAGGTAACTGCCTGGGGGGGGGACTGAGCGTGAGGTAACTCCCTGGGGGGGGGACTGAGCGTGAGGTAACTCCCTGGGGGGGGGACTGAGCGTGAGGTAACTGCCTGGGGGGGACTGAGCGTGAGGTAACTCCCTGGGGGGGGGACTGAGCGTTGAGGTAACTGCCTGGGGGGGGGACTGAGCGTGAGGTAACTCCCTGGGGTGGGGGGGACTGAGCGTGATAACTGCCTGGGGGGGGAGACTGAGCGTGAGGTAACTCCCTGGGGGGGGGACTGAGCGTGAGGTAACTGCCGGGGGGGGGACTGAGCGTGAGGTAACTGCCTGGGGGGGGAGACTGAGCGTGAGGTAACTCCCTGGGGGGGGGGGGACTGAGCGTGAGGTAACTGCCTGGGGGGGGGACTGAGCGTGAGGTAACTGCCTGGGGGGGGGACTGAGCGTGAGGTAACTGCCTGGGGGGGGGACTGAGCGTGAGGTAACTGCCTGGGGGGGGACTGAGCGTGAGGTAACTGCCTGGGGGGGGGACTGAGCGTGAGGTAACTGCCTGGCGGGGGGGGGGGACTGAGCGTGAGGTAACTGCCTGGGGCTGGGGGGACTGAGCGTGAGGTAACTGCCTGGGGCTGGGGGGGACTGAGCGTGAGGTAACTGCCTGGGGAGGGGGGACTGAGCGTGAGGTAACTGCCTGGGGGGGGACTGAGCGTGAGGTAACTGCCTGGGGGGGGGACTGAGCGTGAGGTAACTGCCTGGGGGGGGGACTGAGCGTGAGGTAACTGCCGGGGGGGGACTGAGCGTGAGGTAACTGCCTGGGGGGGGACTGAGCGTGAGGTAACTCCCTGGGGGGGGGACTGAGCGTGAGGTAACTCCCGGGGGGGGACTGAGCGTGAGGTAACTCCCTGGGGGGGGGACTGAGCGTGAGGTAACTGCCTGGGGGGGGACTGAGCGTGAGGTAACTGCCTGGGGCTGGGGGGGGGACTGAGCGTGAGGTAACTGCCTGGGGAGGGGGGACTGAGCGTGAGAGGTAACTGCCTGGGGGGGACTGAGCGTGAGGTAACTCCCTGGGGGGGGGGGGACTGAGCGTGAGGTAACTGCCTGGGGGGGGACTGAGCGTGAGGTAACTCCCTGGGGGGGGGACTGAGCGTGAGGTAACTCCCTGGGGGGGGGGGGACTGAGCGTGAGGTAACTCCCTGGGGGGGGGGGGACTGAGCGTGAGGTAACTGCCTGGGGGGGGGACTGAGCGTGAGGTAACTCCCTGGGGGGGGGACTGAGCGTGAGGTAACTGCCTGGGGGGAGAGACTGAGCGTGAGGTAACTCCCTGGGGGGGGGACTGAGCGTGAGGTAACTGCCGGGGGGGGGACTGAGCGTGAGGTACTGCCTGGGGGGGGAGACTGAGCGTGAGGTAACTGCCTGGGGGGGGGACTGAGCGTGAGTAACTGCCTGGGGGGGGGACTGAGCGTAGGTAACTGCCTGGGGGGGACTGAGCGTGAGGTAACTGCCTGGGGCTGGGGGGGGGACTGAGCGTGAGGTAACTGCCTGGGGAGGGGGGACTGAGCGTGAGGTAACTGCCTGGGGGGGGGACTGAGCGTGAGGTAACTGCCTGGGGGGGGGGGGACTGAGCGTGAGGTAACTGCCTGGGGGGGGGACTGAGCGTGAGGTAACTGCCTGGGGGGGGGACTGAGCGTGAGGAAACTCCCTGGGGGGGGACTGAGCGTGAGGTAACTCCCTGGGGGGGGGACTGAGCGTGAGGTAACTCCCTGGGGGGGGGACTGAGCGTGAGGTAACTCCCTGGGGGGGGGACTGAGCGTGAGGTAACTCCCTGGGGGGGGACTGAGCGTGAGGTAACTGCCTCGGGGGGGGACTGAGCGTGAGGTAACTGCCTGGGGGGGGGACTGAGCGTGAGGTAACTCCCTGGGGGGGGGACTGAGCGTAGGTAACTGCCTGGGGGGGACTGAGCGTGAGGTAACTGCCTGGGGGGGGGAACTGAGCGTGAGGTAACTGCCTGGGGGGGGGAACTGAGCGTGAGGTAACTGCCTGGGGGGGGGGGAACTGAGCGTGAGGTAACTGCCTGGGGGGGGGAACTGAGCGTGAGGTAACTGCCTGGGGGGGGGGAACTGAGCGTGAGGTAACTGCCTGGGGGGGGGAACTGAGCGTGAGGTAACTGCCTTGGGGGGGGAACTGAGCGTGAGGTAACTGCCTGGGGGGGGGAACTGAGCGTGAGGTAACTGCCTGGGGGGGGGAACTGAGCGTGAGGTAACTTGCCTGGGGGGGGGGGGAACTGAGCGTGAGGTTAACTGCCTGGGGGGGGAACTGAGCGTTGAGGTAACTGCCTGGGGGGGGGGGAACTGAGCGTGAGGTAACTGCCTGGGGGGGGGGGGAACTGAGCGTGAGGTAACTGCCTGGGGGGGGGAACTGAGCGTGAGGTAACTGCCTGGGGGGGACGGAACTGAGCGTGCGGTAACTGCCTGGGGGGACGGACGACTGAGCGTGCGGTAACTGCCTGGGGGGGGGACTGAGCGTGAGGTAACTGCTTGGGGGGGGGAGCTGGGTGTGATGTCACTGCCCGGGGGAGCTGGGTGTGATGTCACTGCCTGAGGTGGAGATGACCTCATTTCTCTAGCACACAGGGCCCCCTGAGATCCGGTGATGCAGACCCTGTCCTAGAAGCTGCTGGGATCAGCCGCCGCATTTCCCGGGAACCAGAGCCAGGTGGATCCTGTGCCGGGATGAATAGCGTGGAACAAGACGGGACCGCCCCCGCGGAACCCACCGCTGCTGCTCAGGATGATGGCATGACCTGGTGGTACCGCTGGCTGTGTCGATTCGCTGCCATCCTGGGCGGGATATGTGAGTCTTATTACCCAGAGGTTATTTCATGTCTGACCTCAATGTGTCCTGGGTTTTGGTAAACCTCGAGCTCCGGGAGGGAGTCAGGCCCCGGGGGGAGTCATGCTGGGCTGTAACCTCCCGGAGAGGAAAAGGGGGAGCTGGGCTGTGCCATCCCCCTGAGAGGAAAAGGGGGAGCTGGGCTGTGCCATCCCCCTGAGAGGAAAAGGGGGAGCAGGGCTGTGCCATCCCCCTGAGAGGAAAAGGGGGAGCAGGGCTGTGCCATCCCCCTGAGAGGAAAAGGGGGAGCTGGGCTGTGCCATTGCCCCCCCCCAGGCGGGAGTTAATTCCAAAGAATATTGACTAAGCGGCAAGTGGCGCAGCCCGGCTCCCCCTTTTCCTCTCCGGGAGGCGACGGACCAGCCCGGCTCCCCCTTTTCCTCTCCGGGAGGTGACGGACCAGCCCGGCTCCCCCTTTTCCTCTCCGGGAGGTGACGGACCAGCCCGGCTCCCCCTTTTCCTCTCCGGGAGGCGACGGACCAGCCCGGCTCCCCCTTTTCCTCCCTGGGCCGTCGCTTCCCAGAGAGGAAAAGGGGGAGCTGGGTTGTCGCCACTTGCCGCTTAGTCAATATTCTTTGGAATTAACTACTAAACCCTTAATCCCCGGCACGTGCTCAACCGGCAAATACCAAGTGGGCAGATCCTGATTGGTGGAGCCACTTCCTGGTCTGAGCCGTAAATCCCATGATCCATTCTAAACGTTTCATGTTTTTTAATTCACTTTTTTTTTTTTTTTTTTGGTTAATTACAGATGTTTTTTGTAGTGACATCACCCCCTTTCTAGATCTTTCCATCCCTCCGGTCTCCTGGTGGTGATACGGCACGCGGGCACCTGACACGAGCCTCCTTTCACCACGTCTCTGTCCTTAAAGCCCTCGGCTAAAGCAAAGGGTTGCACAGAGTAGACACGTTGTTGCAGCGTCCTGTTGGCTGCTGGGTTTGCGTGCTACGCCGTGGAGTGTTCCTGACTGTTACTCCCCCCCCCCCCTCCTCTTTCGCAGCTGGGATTTCACCCGGGGAGGAAAATGTCAGGTGACACTCCTGCCGTGCGCTGCCAACTGAGAGGAGCGGGCGTATCGTATGAAGGGAGCACCATGAATGTTTAATGAGCGAGCGGCCGCGCACACAGACTGGATAGATTCCTGAATGGCAACGCTCTGCGTGCTACACCCATACTCTATATGAAGGCATCCTGCGTGTTTCACCCATACTCTATATGAAGGCATCCTGCGCGCTCTGCGTGCTATACCCATACTCTATATTAAGGCATCATGCGCGCTCTGCGTGCTACACCCATACTCTATATGAAGGCATCCTGCGCGCTCTTCCCCGGTCACTTTCTAATAAACTACTTTAAATCATCCTGTGTAATCCCCGGCCTTGACCTGGAGCTGAGCAGGTGCAGGTGTCGCGTTAATCGGGATTATGGTGGCGCCGCGGCATGTTTCCCCATCTGCTGTGCCAGCACTCCATGGGCAGTTTGACCAGGATAGTCCTGACGGCTCATGAGACCAACTGTTCTATATCCCCCACCCTGTGCCCGCAAACCCAAGCGTCCTCATGCCATGTGACACAGGGTCACCCCGAATCCCGGTGTGAGGATCTGCTGTGAAGAGCGCTAACTCATTTACAACACGTAGACCCCAACTCACTGCAGGACTACAACTCCCAGCATTCTCTGTGGATCATTGTTCTGTTAGTGTTTTCAGTCTCTGCAGTCCAGCCCTGACCTGATCCGGTTCCTCCTGACCTTCCTAAATATATGGAGGAACCCCTAAAAACACACCCGCACACCCTGACTATATGGAGGAACCCCTAAAAATACACCCACACCCTGACTATATGGAGGAACCCCTAAAAATACACCCCCACACCATATGGAGGAGCCCCTAAACAAACACACACCCTGAATATATGGAGGAGCCCCTAAAAAATACACCCGCATAACCAGAATATATGCACCTTCCAAAATTTTTTTTTTGTCCCTCTCATAAGTGGTTGCCATGTTGCTGGAGAGGATTATGGGAATGTTAGTCCCTTTTGTGCTGGAGGTAACACAGAGCTATGCATATATTGTCACTGCTGCAACACGGGCATCTGGGATAGTGACTGGTCAAACTGGCGAATCAGCATTATTTGTTCGTAACTCTGGTCCAGCAACTTGGGATACGCAGTCCATAAACATCCGGGATGCCACCAAGGTGACCCTCTGCTTTATTATGTCACGCAGTGTATTATCAGCGCACCGGGACAATTGTATAGAAACTGTTTTTAGCCATTTGTCTAATGTGTCTTTGTTGTTTTGCAGCGTGCGCCATCGCCGGTTTGTGGAACTGCGTCACCGTCAATCCCCTGAATATAGCGGCGGGCGTGTGGATGATGTGAGTACACCCCATTACACCCCACTGAATATAGCTTAATAAGGGACACGACCACTGACATAACCTGTAACTAGATTACTTGTGCAATACAAATAAAAACACTTTATAAAACACATTATAAAACGCTCTCCTGTTTCTTCCCCCTTGTGTTTGAAGTAATTACACGTAAAAAAGAAAAAGAAAGTTAGGTTTTAACTCGGGTTTCCATTGTTTTGTATTTTTCCCATGAAGCTTTGCTTTGTGGCTTTTGTTTATTTAATCTACACTATTTAAACTATGGAGGTGGGGGAGGGAATGTTTAGATAAGACTGCAGGAGGCTATTGTTCTGGAGGCTAACGAAGTGCTGGCAGCTGAATGAGATAAAATAGGGAGCGTAAAAATCTTATCTCCCCCTGGTGACTTCCTTTGAATAAATCCCACACAATACAATGATGTGAGTCGATGACTGACCCATTCACTCCATTCTATGGTCAAAGCCACACAGGGAGGAGCAAGTAATGGAAAGATACAACACAAAATATCACACAATGGATGCACCCAGTGACAGAGGAAAATATCACACAATGGATGCGCCCAGTGACACATATAGAGGGAAATATTTTCTAAACATACAAGAGAAAAAGAAACACATGTAAGATATCAGCAACATATAATAAACACAATAAGGACATGTCAGTTTTTGGTGTTACCGGCCCTTTACGAAAATATTGAGACCGGGGAATCTTCAATGTTAAGTCTTTCTGTGAAATTTTGAGACCTGTCACTAAGTCTCCATCACTCAATTACAGTTTATATGTAACGCGATCACGTGTCTTTGTGTTCTGCCCCCCCCCCCCCCCAGGCTGAACGCGTTTGTGCTGTTTCTATGCGAGGCGCCGTTCTGCTGTCAGTTCATTGAATTCGCCAACACGGTTTCCAGTAGGGTGGATAAGCTGAAGCCCTGGCAGAAGGCCGTGTTTTACTGCGGGTACGGAGCCTGTGCAACTTTTTTATTTTTAAACAATATTTGAATCATTTAATATTCTTATTTTTTTAAAGACGTTCTTGTGCTGTTAATCCGTTAACTCCCGAAAGGGTTTCTTGCTGCTTGTGTTTAACTGTAACTTCCATCTTTTATCATTTAAAGCACCTTCACATCTCGCAAAACACTTACAGCTCTTTCGCTCATTTTATATTATTTATACATAGGAGAAAAAAATAGCAGCACGGCCCAGCTTTACCTGCTCTCTTAAGGGGATCAATGGGGTATTTATGGAGCCGGGCCCTCTGCTCCTCTAGATTGTAAACTCCTGTGAGCCGGGCCCTCTGCTCCTCTAGATTGTAAACTCCTGTGAGCCGGGCCCTCTGCTCCTCTAGATTGTAAACTCCTGTGAGCCGGGCCCTCTGCTCCTCTAGATTGTAAACTCCTGTGAGCCGGGCCCTCTGCTCCTCTAGATTGTAAACTCCTGTGAGCCGGGCCCTCTGCTCCTCTAGATTGTAAACTCCTGTGAGCCGGGCCCTCTGCTCCTCTAGATTGTAAACTCCTGTGAGCCGGGCCCTCTGCTCCTCTAGATTGCGAGCCGGGCCCTCTGCTCCTCTAGATTGCGAGCCGGGCCCTCTGCTCCTCTAGATTGCGAGCCGGGCCCTCTGCTCCTCTAGATTGCGAGCCGGGCCCTCTGCTCCTCTAGATTGCGAGCGGGCCCTCTGCTCCTCTAGATTGCGAGCCGGGCCCTCTGCTCCTCTAGATTGCAAGCCGGGCCCTCTGCTCCTCTAGATCTCTGCTTTTTCGTTTGGTTTGTCTTACCCATAGGCCAGGGTTCAGAACGCGTGTTAACCAGGCTCTTTTCTCCCCATAGAATGGCGATAGTTCCTGTCTTCCTCAGCCTAACGCTCACCACGCTCTTTGGAAACGCCATTGCCTTCGCGTCCGGAGTGCTGTACGGGCTCTCAGCCCTGGGCAAAAAGTTAGTCTTCCTGTCGGATACATTGTTACCCTTTAGCTTTGGTCATGAGTAGCTGTTGGAACGTGAATGCAGGTGGAGCGCCCCTTATCCTGAATTCTCAGGACCCCCGAGCATTCCGCATTTTGGATTCTCCCACGTCTCGGAGGAAGGAGATTGTGTCAGGGGATCCGCTTCCTGCTGCGAGTACACCCGGTGGTGGGAGTTTCTCTGCGAACACGTTGCATGGAGCCGGAGTGACCTGTGCAGTGTGTCACCACCTGGGGTTGCCCTGAGGCTTTGTGTGTGTGAGGTGGTCTGCTGGAACGCTCAGGAGCCATGTTCCGGAGCACCAGGACCGTTCAGAGCCTTCCAGTACCAGAATCTGGATTTAAGGCTGGCCAGACTGGAAGTGACGCTAAGGGATGTTAATATTTAGGGGAAGCGATGTGTTCCCTGGGGTCTAGCGGGTAGTGTGTGGTTTCACCATCACTTGGTGACTCGATTCCTACCGTTTAGGGATTGCCGTGACGTTGTGTCACACCCTCTCTCGGCTCTACGATTCTGAACGCTCTGCGTTGACACTTTGCATCCGCCAGGAAATGCAGAGCCTGCTCGCTCGCCTCTACACACCGGTGTGTCGCTGCAGGAGCACGTCTGGCCTCTCCTAGTAGACATGGAGACGAGCTGGTGATGTTGACCTCCATGTTTTGGTCACCATGCTGACCTTGACACCTCGGTTTAGCAACCAGCGGCCTGGCCGTCTTCTTTAATGGGATATTTTATTAAGGGGTACGACGAGAATAAAAAGGGAGACGAGGGGGTGGGGGAGTCAACTAACAGGCCGTCTTTTCAATGACCACATTTTCCTTTCCTTCCACAGGGGCGACGGCATCTCTTACGCCAAACTCCAGCAGACGAAGAAGCAGCCGGATGAGGAGAAGGCGAGCCCCACATAAAAGCCGCGTGCGGACCCCGGAGACGCCCTGCGACTTTAGGATTAACAAATTTTTAATTTTTCTTTTCCTTCTCCCCAAAACTGGATTTTTGCTGTGATGTCTTTTTTGGGGGATCCTGCGCGGCGCAATCTGCCGCACAAGAACCATCTGGATTCGAGCGCCTCTTTTTCTATAAAGTGATGCTCAAGGCTCTTGTCCTTTGTCAAGGTTTTATGGTGTGGAGGATGCCCAGGCCGAGCCCAATCACACGGGACGCGAGGGACGTATCTCCGCACTTAGTGTGCTTCTCGCAGACTTTGTTCTTTCTTTCTAGAAGTTTGGGATATTTTACAGGTTTTCATCTGACGTAGTCTCGGTTCTGTTATTGTGGTTGGTTTTTAGTGTTTTTTTGGTTTTTATTTTGCATCAGAATTGTCTTATCTTCTTCTAGTCCGATACATTTTATTCTCTACGTATCCAGTTGCACATTTTAATAATGGATGTAGTCGCCTTGTTTACCTGCCCAGGACCCGTCTGCGGTGACCGGAGGCATCCTGGGGTTTTATACCGGATCTTTCCTGCAACATTGTCAGAAACCGCAGTTTGTGGTTGGTCTCGTTTTTAAGCTTCCTGTCGGGTGATAACGAGGTTTATTTTCCATCCGGCTGGGAAATTAACGTAGAATAACATGTTTTATACAATGCGTTTACATAATACGGGTGTAGCTTCTCCCGGGGAGTTTTCACGGCGGTTTAATTCCACCTGCGGATATTTTATCTCGTCGCTCAGGTTCCTCCTACGGATGCAGATTGACTTTTTATTTCTGGGATTGGTGGGGGGTGGGATCGCATGGGATTTTGGGAATTTTGACTCCATGAACAGAGATCCTGTCTGCTAGATTATGTACGGTACATGTGCGTATTTGTGGGGAATTGCAGGTTTACCATCGGAGAGTCACGGGTTCTTGGACGCAACAAAATAAGGCACATCTTTAATATTGACTCTCCAATGTGGATTCGGCCGAAATAGAGCATCAGTGTCACTGAGCGAGGGTTAGGATTACTATTTGTGTGTGTATTTGGGGATAGGATAACTTTTGAGCTTGTTTTAGGGTTAGGATATTAATTTGAGCTTGTTTTAGGGTTAAGGTTAGAAATTAGGTTTAGGGCAGGGCTTGACAAAGCCTGGTAGCTGGCTCCTAGATTCAATGCAAATTTGTCAAGCCCTGGTTTAGGGTACTATTTGATTTTTGTTTAGGGATTAGGTTTAGGCTACTATTTGATCTTGGGTTAGGGATTAGGTTTAGGGTACGATTTGAGCTTGGTTTAAAGTTAGGGATTATGG
Source organism: Leptobrachium leishanense (assembly GCA_009667805.1). Classification (NCBI taxonomy): domain Eukaryota; kingdom Metazoa; phylum Chordata; class Amphibia; order Anura; family Megophryidae; genus Leptobrachium; species Leptobrachium leishanense. The sequence goes on from CM019071.1 coordinate 144,274,449, forward strand.
TTAGAGTTACATTTAGGATTAAGGTTGAAACTATTGGAGTTTGGTTTAGGTTTAAGGCTAGAAACTAAGGTTATGGTTCTATTTGATCTTGGGTTAGGGATTACATTTAGGGACTAGGGTTGAGGGTAGAAATTAGGATCCTATCTGACCATGGTTTAGGATTAGTTTTAGGGTCACATTTAGGGTTACGGTTAGAAATTGGGTTTAGGGTATTATTTGAGCTTGGTTTAGGGTTGGGAGTTGGGTTTAAGGCTACATTTAGTGTTCAGGATTAGGGTTAAGGTACTATTTGATTTTATTTTAGGATGAAGGTAAAACATTGGGGTTAGGGTACTAATTGTGCATGGTTTAGGTTAGGGTTACGTTTAGGGATTAGGGTTTAGCTTTAGGGTTACATTTAGGATTAGGGTTGGTACTATTTGAGCTTGGTTTAGGTTTAAGGTTAGAAACTAGGGTTAGAGTACTATTTGATATTGGGTTAGGGATTAGGTTTAGGTTTACAGTGGATACAAAAAGTATGTGAACATTTTGGAATTACGTGGAGTTTTGCATGAATTGGTTATAAAATGTGCTCTGATCTGCATCTAAGTCACAACAATTTGGAAAACACAGTCTGCTTAAAATAATACAATACAAACATATGTTTTCATGTGTTTATTGAACATAACATGTAAACATTCACAGTGCAGGGTGGAAAAAGTATGTGAACCCCCTAGCCTAATGACTTCTCCAAGAGCTAATTGGAGCCAGGAGTGAGCCAGCCTTGAGTCCAATCAGTGTGATATTATTGGATGTGTTGCTGAAAGCTGTCCTACCCTTTAAAAACACACACCAGTTTTGTGTTTACTGGTTTAAAGAAGCACTGCCTGATGTGAACCATGCCTCGCAGAAAAGCGCTCTCGGAAGACCTACGATCAAGAATTGTTGACTTGCATGAAGCTGGAAAGGGTTACAAAAGTATCTCCCAAAAGCCTTGATGTTCATGTGTCCACGGTAAAACAGACTGTGTACAAATGGAGAAAGTTCAGCACTGTTGCTACTCTCCCTAGGCGTGGTCGTCCTGTAAAGACTGCAAGAGCACAGCGCAGGATGCTTAATGAGGTAAAGGAGAATCCTAGAGTGTCAGCTAAAGACTTACAGAAATCCTTGGCACATGCTAACATTTTTGTTGACACATCTACAATAAGGAAAACCTTAAACAAGAATGGAGTACATGGGAGGACACCACGGAGGAAGCCATTGTTGTCTCAAAAGAATATTGCAGCACGTTTGAAGTTTGCCAAAGAGCACCTGGAAGTTCCACAGCACTACTGGCAAAATATTCTGTTGACAGAAGAAACCAAAATTGAGTTGTTTGGAAAAACCACACAACACTATGTGTGGAGGAAAAAAAGGCACAGCACACCAACATCAAAACCTCATCCCCACTGTAAAAGATGGCGGAGGGAGCATCATGGTTTGGGGCTGCTTTGCTGCCTCAGGGCCTGGACGGATTGTCGTCATTGATGGAAAAATGCATTCCAGAGTTTATCAAGACATTTTGCAGGAAAACGTAAGACCATCTGTCCGCCAACTGAAGCTCCGCAGAGGATGGGTGATGCAACAGGACAATGACCGAAAGCATACAAGTAATTCAACAAAAGAATGGCTTCAACAAAACAAAATACGCCTTCTGGAGTGGCCCAGTCAGAGTCCTGACCTCAACCCGATTGAAATGCTGTAGCATGACCTTAAGAGAGCGATTCACACCCGACATCCCAAGAATATTGCTACACTGAAACAGTTTTGTGAAGAGGAGTGGATCCAAAATTACTCCAGATCGTTGTGCAGGTCTGATCTGCAACTACAGGAAACGTTTGGTTGAGGTTATTGCTGCCAAAGGAGGGTCAACCAGTTAAGTCCAAAGGTTCACATACTTTTTCCACCATGCACTGTGAATGTTTACATGTTATGTTCAATAAAAACATGAAAACATATAATGTTTGTGTTGTATTATTTTAAGCAGACTGTGTTTTTCAAATTGTTGTGACTTCGATGAAGATCAGAGCACATTTTATGACCAATTCATGCAAAACTCCATGTAATCCCAAAGGCTTCACATACTTTTTCTTGCCACTGTACATTTAGTATTAGTGACATTAAACCCTCAAATTTTTTAACATAAACCAATACTGTAATGTGTGATTTACTGTAGTCCATGGTTGTTTTCCTTCTCTTTGCTGCTTTTCCTTTTAAATCCGTAGCTCTTCTCATACTGGGGGAGAACTTCCTTTTGCAGCTGGCTGCCACTTCCTGTAATACTGGCTCAGGTTGCAAACCTATACACAGACACCATGTATCCATTCCAGAGACAAGGTAGTCTGCTGAACCAGGAAGTTCTCCCCTAGCATGAGAAGAGATAAGGATTTAAAAGGAAGAGATGGAAAACTACCATGGATTACAGTAAATCACACATTACAGTATTGTTTTATGTTAAAAAATCTGATGGTTTAATGTCACTTTAAGGTTGGTACTATTTGAGCTTGGTTTAAATTTAAAGCTAGAAACTAGGTTTAGGGTACTATTTGAGCTTGGTTTAAGGTTAGGGATTAGGTTTTAGGGTTACATTTATGATTAGACAGGGTTACATTTTAGGGTTAGTGATTAGGTTTGGGGTTACATTTGGGATTAGAGTTGGTACTATTTGAGCTTGGTTTAGGTTTAAGGCTAGAAACTTGGGTCATGGTACTATTTGAGCTTGTTTTTAGGGTTAAGGTTAGAAATTAGGATTAGTGTACTATTTGAGCTCGGGTTAGGGATTAGTTCTAGGGTTACATTTAGGCTGGGGTCAGACGAACGCAGTGCGAACGTGCGTGCAGCCGCACTTTATCACAGCCGTAGTAGCAGCAAATTACGGGCAATATACGAAGTACGGCGGCACAAAAGTTCGGCCGGGCAACGCAAGCGGCAAACAAACGTATTTTTTAGAGAACGTGATACTGCTAGTACTGACGTACAGAGTGCGCTGCGTCCGCTAGCGGCGTGTGTGCGTGATTAGGAGACGTCAGACGCTGCTAATGTCCGGCCAACATAACGTCCAGACGCAAAAAGGGTTTTAATGATGATCCGTACAAAATCACGGACGTAAATGCGCATCGTATGACCGCTCTCGCGTATTCCGTGAAAATATAAGTCCATTCGTTCGAACGCACTTTTTTTTTTTTTCACGGACGGCCTTAGGGTTGAGGTTAGAGATTAGGTTTAGTGTTCGCTAGAACCCTAACATCCTGTTCCATTTTTTTTATTTATTTTTTTGCTTTATTTTTATGCAGGAGTAAAAAAAGGAGGGGAGGGGGAGCAAATCTTTTGGCTACAAATGAAGCAGGATGTTAGGGTTGAATTTATCACTCTATAGGGAAAATGACTCGATTCGGCCGCAGCGGCAAATTTGGATTGTGGACGATTTGGAGAGTCATTTTTAAAGACGTGTCTTATTGTTTTTAATTTTTGTTGATGCATCAACCGGCACCGGAATTGCACGTTTTGGGCCACAATACCTGAATTTAGTGAATTCTCCTTTCCCGACCCCTTACTCTAAAACAAAACAAAAAAAAGGATCTTGTTTTATGTCCCAAACCTTTTCCAGTTTCTCTGAAAACCCCTCAAGTCCAAGCTTTAATGCAGCACAGAGGAAGGTCACGTTTACATAATCCAATGTTGATCTGAAACGATCCTTCTTCGCCCTATTAAAGATTCATCAACACCCTGTATGACACCAGGTACCGGCACCCCCCCCCCGCCCCGCCTGAGGGCGAGGCATCCCGTGACCTACTTATTTTTATTCTTCTGGTTTGAGGGTCAGATCATACTATATTGACTCCTGCCTTTGCACTAACGCTCCAGGCTGACCGATATATTGGATTTATTACGGATAATTTAGGACATATTGCCCTGCGTTCTTGTCTTCTACCGCTCGGGTCTGGTTGTTCTGCGCAGGCGCTGGCCGGCTTTGCTTTATGAATTCAAACCCTCTGCCTTATTTACACTGTGCGCAAAGGGTTAAACAAATAAAATGTGATCTTTCTGTGAAAAAAAAACACAGAACATGCTGGACGTGACGGAACATATTTCACAGGCCGAGACCCGGCAGTAACCCCGTACCCGAGCATCCTGCAGGTACAGCTCTAAACCTCTCATTTCTATAACGCGTGATGTTTTTTTTGGTGATATTTTCTACTCTTTCTGATTTTTCTACTCACGCCCTAGTTTTATACATTCTTCCTGAAGTCCTCGATCCGATGCTGCACCCCCACCGTTCCTGGTTTTCGCAGGACAGTCGCTACATATAAGACGTAAACGCTTCGCTCGTGGTGAAAGATGCTCAGGTCGACACTAATTCTTCCGATCTGTCTCTTTTGAAGACCTCTTTTTTGTTTGTTTTATTGCACGTTGATACTTGTTGTTTTTTTTTTTTTGTCCCCCATTTTTTTATTTTATTATACGGATTCCCGCCCGTGGCGCTGTATTTATTACCTCTGGATACAACTCCGTCGCGGTGTTTTAAGAAACGCTGCGAACCGGTTACAGTTTGAAAAAAAAGGGATTATTTTATTTATATGATGTTCTACTTCCCCGTCCAGGGATCTGTATGGCCAGTCGTGTCTCTGCAAATGTCCATGCATTGCTTTTAACCCCTTCAGTACCAAGATTGTGTATACTCCGCAAGGCACCTGCTAACACTCCGACATGGCGTATGCTCCATGCAGGCCAATACTGGAGCAATGCAAAGGAATTTCCTTTTTATTTATTTTTTTTGCAAACCATATTAATTTGCAAATCCCCTCCACAATGTACCCACAAAGGTTTAGCATCTTGTGCAAGATACCCAAGGTGCCAAAACGGTTAAACCCACAAGAGAATGGAAAAAAAAAACTGATCCCAGGCTGTAGTGGCACTCCATGGCCAGCAGGTGGTGCCATCGGCCTGTCAGACTTTGCATTTGTTTGAAAATGTCCTTCTGATGTTTGACTATGTATTTCAAGCACAGTGTCAACGCATGTATAATGCAAATTTATTTTGTCTCTCCATGGGATCTTGACAGGGGATTTAGGGCAAACGACTTGGTAGCGAAGGGGTTAAGACGCAGAGGATGGTGAGGAACACGAGGCATTGGTATGTACAGCGGCAGGACTGGCCGTCACTGACTTGAAAGTGAAGTGGTTGTTGTTTTTAATGTACGGCTGTGTATGACGTGAAGCCGCCCTGGGCTGAGCCGGGTTTAACGTGTCGTAAGTGTATTTTTAAATCCGGTTTTACTTCCTGTCTATGCAGTGAAATAAAGAGATTACGTTTCTACCTCCTACAATGACATCGTGTGTGACTCCACCGATCGTTTTTTATGAAGCCTCTGTGTGCGTTTCTCCCCCCCCCCCCATAAGAAGATTTACATAGGACTGCCCCCTGCCGCCGGCTGTTAACTCTGGAAGAGCTGTTTATTTATTTTTTGGGGGGGTGGGTGAGTTATTTAATTTTTTTTTGCTTTTTTTTAAACAAGGTTTTAGATCTTGCTAAAAAAAAAAATCTCTTAAATCGCTTTGTTTTTGTGAATGCAAACAATCTCATTTTAATATATATATATTCGGTAGGCTGTGTTAGTCCAGTTTGCCAAAATCATGGGCATAGCAGCACGTAGTGATACCTTTTTTTTATTGGACTAAAGTAAACTTTTAAATGGAACGTTAGTCCAATAAAAAAAAGTATCACTACGTGCTGCTATACCCGTGATTTATATATATATATATACACACACTCGAGTTGGAGTGCTGGTATCCCGTGATATATATAGATTATATATATAATCTATATATATCACGGGATACCAGCACTCCAACTCGAGTGTGTGTGTGTATATATATATATATCAATCACGGGTATAGCGGCACGTAGTGATACCTTTTTTATTGGACTAACGTTACATTTAAAGTACGAGCTTTCGAGAGTGATCCTCCCTTCGTCAGGTATAGAAGTCTAGGCTTACTGATCAGAACAGTGGAATTAAACATTGGGACATTCATAGGGCGCACAGTTGGGGTGTTAGATGTTGTACATCGCCAAATGGCATGGTCAGAGGGGGGGGGACCACAAAAAGAGCATTTAATTGTCTCGGGCACATAAGACAACAGTCATGAAATCCTGTCCACTTCAAAGGGAATGTGAAAGGACAAAACGAACAAAAAAAAACAAACACCTAACAGTGAGTATGGGGAAGACGCAGCAAAATAAGAAAAAGAGAAAACCAAGCCCCAACCAGAATTGTGAATATTATGTGACGTTATTATAGTGGGTTAAAAAACCCGAATCTACATTTAAGTCCTTGTTTTATACTGTTGAAACGTGATCATTTTCATTTCATAGATTTTGCGTTCCTGGTGGTCTTTAAAATGTCCTTTTTTGAGGATTTTAATTATGAGGTTTTGGATGGAGTCGTCTGTTAGATTGAAGTGATGTCCCACTGGGGTACAATGTGTTTTCCTGGTGGTTCCTGGTGGAGTGTCTGTGCTTGTTCATCCTGAGATTTAGTTTAAGACTGGTTTCACCAATATAGCAGCCCTTATCACACGCCGTGCACTGGATCATATAGACCACAATTGCCGACGTGCAAAGGTATGAGCCCTTGATGCTGCGTGTGGCGTTGTTGTACCGTGCAGTGCTGCTGTCACATATATGTTGGCACAGTTTGCAGCGGGGTTTGTTACAGCGTTTGGTCCCATTCTGTATGTCATCCTGTTCCTGGGCGAGTTTGCTGCGGGCCAGTTTTTGCCTCAGGTTTGGGGGTTGCTTGAATGCCAGTAAGGGGGGCTGTGGGAATATTTCTTTGAGCGCAGGGTCCTCTGTGACCAGTGGCTGCAGATCTTTGATTTTGCGAATTCCCTCGCGTCGGGTTGTAGGAAACAACTAGAGGGATCCGTGTGGTGATTTTTCTTTTCTTTGTAACGCAACAGCTGTTCGTGCGGTGTTTTCAGGGCAGATTAGATTTTTTTCAGCGATTTGTCCTTTCCTTATAGCCTTTCCGCTGGAATGATGCAGACAGTATGTTCAGGTGTTCATCCCTGTCCACAGTGTCTGAGCAGATTCGGTGGTACCTGATGGCAGCATTCTTGGGGAAACAGTTCACACCCTATTATTTAAAACACACATTTTACGCGCCCTGATCACTGTCTTGTAGAATGATCAGATGCACGTTTTAACCTTTAGGCCGGGGTCAGAGGAGCGCACTATGTGCGCCTGTGCTGACGTGCCTCCCAGCGTCCGTCGCAGTGTTGTGATGCTTCCACGGGGGCTGGCCACACGCTGTAGCGCGTGCAAGAATTTTAATACAAGGACTCAGAGGCTCCTATTGCAGTCTCTTTTCTTGCTTTTAATAATAGTCGAAATGTCGAAAAAATACAACAGACATAAACTAAAACATTTTTCTAACAGTGGTATCTTCTAACCCCCCCCTTTCCCAGAGGTATAGTCCATAGTTCCTCCAAGTCTATAGATAGGAAGAAAAGGCTGGAAGGCAGTCCTCTTTTCTTGCGGCTAGGAAAGATAAGTATTCAATTTATTACTCTGAGAGTTAAATTGCTTTATTTATTGTAAATCAGTGTTTGTTCATTTTCTGTTCGCCTGGCTTTAACCAAGGCGTTCGGAGTGGTGTGCGGGGGTTTGGCTGTTGGCTCGTGGTGATGGGCGGGCCGCCAATCCCTCTTAGGTTACATTTACTTTATGCGTGAGGTGATTTTTTTTTGACTCAGGATGGCTTAGAGCGGCTGCGACCATTTCGGAGGGCGGGGCGCATGCGCGAGACCTCCGCACGCTTTCACCCGCCATCTCACGAGCTCTCACGCTGCCTCAGATATGCCGCGCGGCCAGAACGAACTGTGCGGATTCAAAGAGCTCCTCGCCAGCAAGAGATTCCGAATCAGACTATAGCTCCATACACATGGCAGATATGTATCAAAAAGCGGACACTACCCCCTCCAGGTTCTGTTATTACTGGCCCTGATTCCCTGGCTGCCCCCAAATCCCTGGAACCTCAGATACAAAAATCTATTGAATCTGCTGTAATTAAAGCGGTTTCTGCCCTATCCGATTCATTTGCCAAATCTATAAAAGATGCTTTAGCGGAGGTTAAACGTAGCTCTATCCCGGAAAAACCGGGTGATGATTCGGGCACATCCCTCACTACTGTGACGCCCGTCGATCCTCCCTTGGTCACCGCCATGGGGAAACAGCCCACTGATTCAAAAAAGCGCAGGGCTGGAGGTGCTGGCATCCCCGCAACACTGCCCGGGACTGTCATGCCAGAGGCACAAGCTTCTAAAAAGCGCACCAAAAAGACGCTTCATATTGAGAATGAACCCCCTAAAAGGGCTGAGTCCTCTGACTTCTCTAGCGCTGTTGCTCGTCCAAGCTCTTCCAGTGCTCATAATATTCCATCAGATGAGGAGGATCAGAGAGATGATGCTATTGACGTATACGCCTCAGATGAGGACTTTAATGAAACCGTTGCAATTCCCAAATCAGACCCTTCTGGTAATATTTACGATCCATTAGGTAATCCTGAGGATTTATCCCATCCCAGATCGTCTGAGTGGACGCCTATTCCTCACGTGGAAGTGTGGGTAGATGCTAGAGTGCGCACAGCTCTAGATAAAGCCACTAGAAATAAAATGAAGTCTGAGTGCCCCCGACCCTCTACTGTGGGGAAAACATGCATGACGCCCGAAGTTGATCCCATATTTATTTAAATTTGTAGAAAATAAGGGATGGTCCCAAAAACGGGGTATCGACTTGGCTTTTAGGACATGCCAAGATAAACTATTTGACACTACGGGTCCGTTAATTAAATTATTAGATGTAGCAGAACAAGCTAAGCTAGCTGACGCAACTTTAGATCCCTACAACGTTTCTAACTGGGCTCAAAGGGCCCTTAGCTTTTTAGGAAACACTAACACCGCTTTAGCCTCCGAGCGGAGGAAATGTATTTTATTAAAAATGGATACACAACTCGCTGGGGTGGCAGACAATGAATTGGGGGCCAAGGCCCAAGGTTCCTTATTCGGTAAAGGATTTCTTAGAGATATGTCCGAATATTCAAGAGCGTTCACGACTATGGAAAAAGTAACTACGTCAATCAAAAAAGTGTTTACCACCGAAGTTTTTGCAAGGGCTGGCAGGGTCAGGGGTCGCGCTGCCGGCCGTACACGAGCAGGTTTATCCCGCCCGTTTGCAGGCTCTGTTTCCTATGATGCTTCCCAATCGGAAACAAGAGTGGCTCAATTCTACCCGACTAGAGCACGTCCCTGGCGTATCAGGGGATACAGAAGTTACCGTGGAGGTCGAGGATTCCGATATTTCAGAGCTCCAGGTACGGGATCTTGTTATTCCTCATACATCAATCCCAGTTGGGGGTCGATTGTCTGCTTGTCTTCCTCAGTGGCGCGAAATCACTTCGGATTTATGGGTACTACGCACGATCCAAGGTTTTCGTATAGATTTCGTTTCAGAACCCAGTCACCTATCTCTTCCTCTACCGCTGGTATTTTCAGGCGGACGATGCAGCGTTGGTGGAAGAGGAGATAACAGATCTATTGAGAAAGGAAGCCATAGAACAGGCTCCTCCAGGGGACATGAAGTTCATGGGCAACCTCTTCCTAGTTCCCAAGAAGGGAGGCGGGAGGTGCCCGGTCCTCAATTTGAAAAGTTTAAATCTACATATAAAGTACAATCCTTTTCAGATGGAGGGCTTACATCTCCTGAAAGATGTGCTCAAACCAGAAGACTGGTTGGCGAAAATAGATCTGAAAGATGCCTATTTGACAGTTCCAATGGCAGAGGAGTCCAGGGGGTTCCTCTGCTTCCGTTGGAACTCGATAATCTGGCGCTTTCGTTCCCTACCATTCGGCCTCTCTTCAGCGCCTTGGTGCTTCACCAAGCTGCTGAAGCCGGTTGTCAGTCGTCTTCGGTCACAGGGTGTGCGGATGATTATATATCTGGACGACATCCTGTTGTTGGCCGAGTCAGAGTCGCTTCTGAAGAATCACATCAATCAGACGATACTCTTACTTCAGGATCTAGGTTTCCTAATAAATTTGGAAAAATACATCATTCAGTGCGTTCTCTAGAATTCCTGGGTTTTATACTTTGCCCACAATCGATGACCTTGTTCCTTCCGAATCAGAAATGCAAGTCCATCCTGAAAGAGGTTCAGGCTATTCTGTCCAGTGTATTACCGGCGTTGAGGGATTTATCCCCTATAATCGGTACTGGCAGCCATGAGGCTAGCTATTCACCCTGCTCCTCTGCATTATCGGGCCCTCCAACGCCTGATGGCCCATTCCCTAAGGCAGGGGCTCGATTTATGCAGATCAAGTGACTCTATCGATAGGGGCACGTCAGGATCTCCGATGGTGGATTGCGAACCTCCGATTCTACAACGGCAAACCTACGATGGTGATAGATTCAGATGCGTGTCTGGCGGGTTGGGGCGCCAGGTGCGGAGATATGACCGGTGGCCCCTGGTCCGAGCAAGAGGCTCTCATTCATACAAACGGACTAGAGCTATTAGCGGGATTATTCGCTATTCAGAGTTTCCTCAAAGGGGAAACTTGTTCATCGGTGCTTCTCTGCATGGACAATTTTCCTGCCGTCCGTTATATCAATTCTCTAGGGGGTCCCAGATCCGCTCTTCTGACGGCAATGGCGACCCGTCTATGGGATTGCTGTTTTCTACACTAGTTATCAGTTCAGGCGCAGTTCATTCCGGGTGTCTCGAATCTCCTAGCAGATTGGGGCTCGAGGCACACGGAGGACTCAGGAGATTGGCATTTGCGATCGTCGATCTTTTGGATCATTGCAGACCTTTTGGGGTCCCTTCCAGATTGACCTGTTTGCATCTCGCCTGACCAGCCAGCTACCCAACTTTTACAGTTGGCATCCGGATCCCATGGCTCCCGCCACGGATGCGTTTCTGCAGAATTGGGCAATGTCTCGTCTTTATGCGTTTCCCCCGTTTCAGTTACTGCTACGGACGTTACGCCAAATTCGAGTTCAGGCGGCAGAGCTGGTTCTCGTGGCCCCATTATGGCCCAACCAGCCATGGTTTCCCCTGTTCTTGGAATTAATGACAGATGTCCCGCGGTTGCTTCCGGATCTCCCGGATTTGATGGTGGACAAACGAGGTTGTCCTCACCCGTTGTTGATACAAGGAACCTGCCCGCTCTTGGCCTCCCTGGTCTCGGACGTCAGGGGTGGCCGGAGGCATTTCGGTCAGGGCTGGTGTCCTCCTTCGGGTGGCATGGGCTCCAGGCACTTTGTCCGGTTACGACTCGGCCTGGGCCCAATGGTCACGTTGGTGTGGTACACGGGATCTGGATCCCTTTCAAGCCCCTCTGAATACTATAATTAATTTTCTATCGGAATGTTTCGATAGTGGTAAAGCTTATAGAACCATTAACGTGTTCCGTTCCGTTTTATCGGCTTATCATATAGGTTTCCAAGGGATTCCGGTGGGTAAACATCCCTTAGTCTGCCGTTTACTGAGGGGCATCCGACTTTCACGTCCTCCGCTCCCTAAGTATTCGGAGACGTGGGATGTTGCTATCCTGTTACGTTTTCTGGTTTCATGGCCTTCTAATGAGAATTTGTCTCTCAAACAGTTGTCAGCTAAATTTGTAGCTCTCCTCTGCCTCGTCTCATGTAAAAGGGTAGGGGATGTCAGGGCTCTAGATTTCCAGGTTCGATCATTTGTCCCTGAAGGGGTGCGCTTCGATGTGTCTCGTCGAACTAAGACGTCGCTTACATGTTTTTTACCCAGCGTTCCCTTCTCAACCTGCTCTTTGCCCAGTGCAATGTCTTCAGGTTTACGAGGTGCGTACAGTTTCGCTGCGCAGTGACGAGGTGTCTCCTCTGTTTATTTCATTCAGGTCCCCCCATAACGCGGTTGGTTCCACGACTTTGGCGCGTTGGCTGACATGGTTGTTAGAATTGGCTGGGGTGGACGTGTCAATATTCGGGGCTCATTCCATGCGCAGTGCGTCAGCTATGAGGGCGGGCTGTCGTTTGGAGGATCTGCTCAGATCCGCGGATTGGTCTCGCGAGACCACTTCGTACCTTTTACTTCAAACCGATAGTTCATTGGTCGTCCGCTCTCATGGACCAGCTTTGAACTTGCAATAGGAGCCTCTGAGTCCTTGTATTAAAATTATTGAATTTAGCTAAGTTATGAAGATAAGTTAGAATTTTAATAAAGGACTCAGAGGTGAGTATTGCCCACCCTGCCCTCCCGGGGCGGACTCCAGGGTTATTTGTATGCATGTTATGCTTCATGCACCGGTATCTCACCCTCTGCTTTGATTTCAGCCCAGTGACGTGTTCCTGTCTTTTCATCTGGATGTCTTGGTTTGATTCAAGTGATGACCGGATCGCATCCTGTTTCATGTTGTTCGTTTGGTTCCAGTTCGTTTGCAAGAAAGAGGACTGCCTTCACGCCTTTTCTCCCTATCTATAGACTTGGAGGAACTATGGACTATACCTCTGGGAAAGGGGGGGTTAGAAGATACCACTGTTAGAAAAATGTTTTAGTTTATGTCTGTTGTATTTTTTCGACATTTCACTTGCGACTATTATTAAAAGCAAGAAAAGAGACTGCAATACTCGCCTCTGAGTCCTTTATTAAAATTCTAACTTATCTTCATAACTTGGCTAAATTCAATAATTCCAGGGTATGATTCTGGCATATAGCTATTTTAAAAGAGGGGGGGGGGGTTGGTTTACGGTTTTTTTTTTTATACTTAATGTTATGTAAATATTAAGGGTACCACAAGCAAAGCAAAAAACCCGAATCAAGGTTTTTCTTTTTAATTTTGTCTGTGATTCTAATTGATTTTATTTAAGTGTATCTACACATTATACTTTTTCTTTTAACCCCTTCACTAACAGTTTTAAACAAAAAACACCACTGTCAGGAACCAGTGTGTTTTTTTTTATTTTTTTATCCTTCATAAAATACACATAAATGGAGCTTACACTTGTGAGCGATATCTGTGCTGCCATTCCAAGCTCCATTTATTTATTCTTGTTATTGTGGGCACATTGTGTGGGGGGGGGCATAAAGTTGGCGGCGGCGGCCATTTGTTCTATTTGGAGATTTTTTACACTCGCCTTGTGCTTATAAAATGATACGGTCAGAAATATTTGGGAATATTCCCTATTTGTCAGGCAGATGTCGCCACCTGCTGGCCGACTCCTTTTGAATGGTTTTAGCACCTTGGGCACGATGCCCGCAGAACTAAAAACTTTGGGGGCACCTTAATAAGCCCAAAACCAAACAAAATTCATGGTCAACAAACTGTTTTCATTTGCTGTTGTCCTGCAGATCGAGATAACTCGATATCAGGTGCCTTTTCGAAGAGCCGCATTAAGGACAGACGAGGTCTTTTGTGGTACCCAAAATGTATAGATAACTCATTATAAAATCTACTTTTTTAATATTATATGTATGTATGTGTATATAATATATATATATATTTATGTGTTTTTTATTATTGCAGAAGCCATCTGCACATCACAGCAATTCAAAGAACTGCATCCCAGAGCTCCTGTGCCACATTCCCAATATGCAGCAAGGAACTCTGGGTAGGATATGCAAATGACCTGTGTCTCACTTTCATTGCATCCTGTGTCTGTTATTACACCGAGCCCTTAACCACTTCAATGCTAAGGACGCGCTCAGCGCGTCCTCAGCATTGCCCCTGGTATGCGGAGGACGCGCTGAGCGCGTCCTCGCATTGGGGTCAGCGTTCGGCCGGGTTCCGGCCGATCGCTGGCCCCTCCGGTGCGGGCTGACATCCTGGATGTCAGCCCGGCATCCGGAGCAGTGGCCGCCATTGTTATGTGTCATCGCGCCCCCGCGATGACACATAATTCAGGCGCCCCCCCCGCATGTGCGGAGGAGGCGCCTGAAAGGGAGGGGGGGGAGGTCCTTCGGACCTCTCTCCCTCCCGATCGGCGGCTCACAGGGGCTTAACCCAGGCATCATTTGGAAGGGCACAGCCTGCCCTTCCAAATGATGCCTGGCATTAACCCCTGGGGAGCTGGATCGCAAATCGGCGCTGAAAAGCGCCGATTTGCGATCCTTCCCGGGAGCTGGCCGACATCTTGGATGTCGGCCAAGCTTCCGGGAACTCCCCCAGAGGACTGGCGTCATCGTGCGCAGCACGATGACGCCAGTCCTAGCATTAACCCCTAACTGCCACGAAGTGTGGAGATAGGGAGTTCCAATGAACTCCCTATCTCCCGATCCGTGGCAGTTAGGGGTTAAATTTTGATATCGTTGGATCGGCCAGAGCATGGCCGTTCCAACGATACCAAACATGAAAGTAAAAAAAATGTAAAAAAAAAATAAAAAATAAAAATAAAAAAAAATTAAAAAAAAAAAATTAAAAAAAAAAAATAAACACTTTTTTTTTTTGTTTTTTGTTTTGTTAATGCAGCAATATTGTTCCCATTTCAATTATAATGTGAACAATAATGCTGCATTAACGATTTTTGTATGCGGTGCGTTTGTTAAAAATGGTGTCATTTTCCCCAAAAAAAAATGTAACGAGACCCCATCTCTAATTTTTTTAACAAGCGCACCCCATACAAAATATAACCGCAATTGCTCGCATGTTAAAATGTGGAAAAAAACACTTTACACGCTGTAAATTATTGAAAATACATATTTTATTGCATTTTTTGTTATAATATACAAACATGACATAACGTATACATATAATAATGACATATTATGAATCTACCGAGTCTGACGGAAAGAACGATATATAATATGTCGATGTCATATACTAAAATAAGCCTTCAAAACAGGTTTAAACATGATGCGCAAAACAGGTAAAAAATGACCTCAGCACAGGGGCGGGAAAAGCCTCAGCAGCGAAAGGGTTAAATCAATGTGGCTTTTTTTTTTTTTTTTTTTTTTTTTTTTTTTAGCAGAGATCAGGTTTTTGCAACTGGTCAAAGCCACCACAACCGTTGTAAGTTTTATATATATATATATTGCATAACGTAGCGGCAGTCAAGGTCTGCTAAGTATCAAAATTTATTTCTCCCACAGCATATATATGGTAACAAAAATAATAGACACAGGTGGTGCAGTAGACATTGCTTATTTAGATTTCAGTAAGGCTTTTGATACTGTTCCGCATAGAAGGCTTATCAATAAATTGCAATCTTTGAGCTTGGATTCCAATATTGTTGAATGGATTAGGCAGTGGCTGAGTGAAAGGCAACAGAGGGTTGTGGTAAATGGAGTTTATTCGGCACAAGGTCTTGTTACCAGTGGGGTACCTCAGGGGTCAGTACTTGGACCCATTCTCTTTAATATTTTTATTAGTGATATTGCAGAAGGTATTAATGGAAAAGTATGTCTTTTTGCTGATGATACAAAGATTTGCAACAGGGTTGACGTTCCTGGAGGGATCAGCCAAATGACAAATGATTTAGGTAAACTAAAAAAATGGTCAGAGCTGTGGCAATTGAGTTTTAATGTGGATAAGTGGAAGATAATGCACCTGGGAAGTAAAAACCCAAGGGCTGAATATAGAATATTTGATACAGTCCTAACCTAACCTCAACATCTGAGGAAAGGGATTTAGGGGTCATTATTTCAGAGGATCTAAGGGTAAGTAGTCAATGTAATAGAGCAGCAGGAAATGCTGGCAGAATGCTTGGAAATGCTGGCAGAATGCTTGGTTGTGTAGGGAGAGGTATTAGCAGTAGGAAAAGGGAAGTGCTCATGCCACTGTACAGAGCACTGGTGAGACCTCACTTGGAGTACTGTGTGCAGTACTGGAGACCGTATCTCCAGAAGGATATAGACATCTTAGAGAGAGTTCAGAGAAGGGCTACTAAAATGGTGTACGGCTTGAAGGAGAAAAGTTACCAAGAAAGGGTTAATGATCTTAACATGTACAGCTTGGAAAAAAGACGAGACAGAGGAGATATGATAGAAACATTTAAATACGTAAAGGGAATCCACAAGGTAGAGGAAGGGAGTATATTTAAAAGGAAACAAAGTAGCAAAACAAGAGGACATAGTCTTAGATTAGAGGGGCAAAGGTTTAAAAGTAACATCAGGAAGCATTATTTTACTGAGAGGGTGGTGGATACATGGAACAGTCTTCCAGTAGAAGTGGTAGAGGCCAAAACAGTAATTGAATTTAAGCAGGCATGGGATAGGCATAAGGCTATCCTAAACAAAAGATAAATCCAGGGAAAGTATCCATGTAATTGGGCGACTAGATGGGCCGAAAGGTTCTTATCTGCCGACATTTTTCTAGGTTTCTAATATTAATATATATTTTATTTAAACCATAGCCCCTGAATACCTCTGGTTATTATACAGATCTCATGGCTGAGCAACGCAAACCAAATAATATATATATATATATATATCTCTCAGTTCTATACCTGTAGTTTAATTTTCATAAAAAAATGTATCACCTCGAGCATACAATGAACGGAATATAAAGCAAGACAACGCGTCTCCTTGTAATAAACGTACAAGATACAGTTTGTTGCTGCAGCTTTTCTTTTGGCTGTTGGGGGTTTCTTGCCGTCGTGTCAGTTTATAGCGGAGTTTTTTGGGCGATTCCATTCTGTTTAAACACCAGGGAAGCATAGTGTAACCGGCAGTGTTAAAAAGGGGAGGGGGAGGGGTAAAACAGTCCGTGCAAGATCCTATTTTACAAACCCGCCGGCGCGATGTATACTGTATCCGGCAAGTTCTGGTCAGCCTGCTTTTAGCCAACTGTAGGACTTCACGGCTCCATGTAAACGTATGGCGCTGCTTGTTTCTGCATCAATCCTGCAATCTGATTGGCTCTTACGACTAAAGATGGAGTTTCGTGCGTGTGAAAACCATAAGTGGGGATCTGCTTTGTTGCATCCTTTGCGTTTCACGAGGTCTGTGTCCTCAGTTTGTCCTGTAGGAGCAGGGGGGGGACCTTGTTTTGGGAGTATCGGCGTGTGGGACGGATTCCCCGGGACGTTAGTGGTTCGTTACGCCTAGTGTTTAGCTGAGAGTGTGGCCGACCGAGGAGAACAATCCAACTTGGTGACTACTTTGACGATAGCGTTCTCTCTCCTCGACGGCCAACCCTGCGCTTCAATGGGGGACGACGACACTGACCTCTGATCAATGGACGTTCCACCCCTCCTACCTAATGAACGAGCGTCGACCTGTTCTAAAGAAAGACTCAATCTGCTCCAAGGTCCGTCCTTTGGTCTCTGGGACGCAGCAGTAGGTGAAGATCAGACCGCAGCAACAGATCACCGTGAAGAAGAAGAAAGGAGTCTCTAGGCCCAGGGCGTCCTAGGGAGAAAAATCGATGTGAGTTTTGGGTAAGAACGCAATCCTTGTATTATTTTGTGGCGTACAATAAGGCCTTGCGTTCAGGCCATGCAGCAGAGCAACGGTCTCCTTCCCCTCAGCTCCATAAACGGGACAACCCAAGATATTTCAGGACAGCATGTGCCGCAATGCTGAGTCCGCTTTAACCCACGCGGAGCATCTGAGGACGTGTAGCTCGTGCGCCAGTTTGGTGCTGAGGTTGACCATCACTTCCCCATTCTATGCTCTTGCACTCGTCCGCCAGTAAGCGGGTGACGAGCTGCAGACGCCTGCGGTGGATCCTCTGCTCAAACCGGTCCTACTCCCTCCTGTCACTTACTGCAGCTGGAAAGAAAACTTCGGTGAGGAGGAAACCGGTCAACCAGCTGACGAGCACGCAGAGGCCGGAGGCCAAGCCTCTCGCTTTCAAGGGTAGAATCTCCGACATGAGCAGCCACGTGATGGGTCCCCAGCCGAACGCGTAACCTGGAAAACAGACACCGAGACGTCAAGACCCTGGAGCATCAGACGGCCCAACGCTTTCCATGACTTCCTGCTCGGAAGCACTAGAGGGGTTATTCACTACGCTCCGAATTTACCACCGAATCGCACTGGACGGCGAATTCCACAATATATGCAATTTCGGGGCAATTTGTCTATATTCACAAAATACGCTGTGAGCCGGCGTCACCGACATTGTCTCCAAGAACCCTCTTGATTCGTCTAAGCACAGAACGCAGCGGTGAAAACGTCTAATTTTCGGTGATTTCTATTGGGTTTAAAAATGAAAATCCCATTGGTTTCGATGTAAAAAATATCTTTTAATTATTTTAAGACCATTTATTATTTGCAAAACCCTTTTATATTTTTTTAAATGATTTTTCGAATTCTTTTTGAAAGGAACTTTTTTTAATTTAGACACAATTTTACTACATTTTTATTGGTTTCAGCTCCTCCTCCCCCCCCCCCCTCCCTTGGATGCAATTCCCGAGGCAATTTCAGAGCTTAACGGCGCAATTCAGTGTTTTTTGCCGACAACTGCCACGGCGACTCCGTTTTCAGTGAATGCACCGTATTTTCGTCGAAATGGAATCGCTGAAATGCGAGACACGCAAACTGCTCCGATTCAGTGCTGTGTGAATAGATCCCTGGGATGGAATTCCCGTATGTGCTGCTGTGCCGGGATCTGAGCAGCAGAGATTGCTCTCTGTGTGTCGGATGCTGCAGGTCTGTAACACTATCACGATGCCTTTTATACGGAGTGTCTGTCTGCAGGTGCTGATGGTAACGCTTAATGTAAAGTGGCTTTCCAGAAAATCACTTGGCAGTGAAGGGTTAATCCCTCCCCAATGTTTAACCCTTTGTAATGATCATCTCAGCTGCTCACCTACAGGGCTTCCTTCAGAAATCTCGGGGCCCCTTACTGAGCCACTGGTCGGGCCCCCCTTTACTCAGCTGGCTATTTTTATAAACTAA
This sequence comes from Leptobrachium leishanense, assembly GCA_009667805.1. Taxonomy (NCBI): domain Eukaryota; kingdom Metazoa; phylum Chordata; class Amphibia; order Anura; family Megophryidae; genus Leptobrachium; species Leptobrachium leishanense. The sequence continues at coordinate 144,293,338 of CM019071.1, forward strand.
TAAAAAATAAAACCTTTTCTGTTTTACCTTTCTTTTGGAGGGAGCGGGCGAACGCCCTGCTAGATAAAATGTGTTTCCTGGTGGGAGAGTGGTCGCTCTGCCAGAGATTAGCCAGAGTGCTTTTACCGGCCCACCGGGAAATTTCCTGGTATCCCGGTAGGTCAGTTCAGTTTGGCATTGAAGGGGTCTCACATTGTCTTACCTCATTTATCATCGGGGTTATTCAAAGAGATTCGAATTGCTGGCGAATGGTAACCGAACAGTAAAATTCAGGGTATGGTTACCTTTCCTGGCCATTCGGCTATCCAGAGAGCAGGCAGTTCACCAAATCCTAGCGAATTGCCTGCACATACGGTGCCTGTTCGAGGGCAGTGAAATCCTTATAGAGAAGCACTGCTTCGTCTACTCAGAGAGCAAAACCCAGCAGTGAAAAGTTGCCGAATTGCCCTGCTGTTCGGTGGTTTAATTCGACAGGTTTATTCAGGCGAATCCCATAGGCTTCAATGTTAAAAATATTTCCGCTTTAATTCAATATCTAATAAACCGTTGATTATAAAATTCTGCAGTAAAGAGTCTCTATCTATAGATTTTTTTAGGATATTTTAGGCATTTTTTTTTTCTTTTTTTTTTTATTATTATTATTTTATATTGTTTTCTCTTATCATTCATTGGATTTATATGTAAATTCCAGACATTTTCGCTCAGTAATTTCTTTGCAAACAGCATTTCACTTTTCAAACATTCAAGCGTACTGTTTTTTGTTTTTTTCTCCATTCGTCTGGTTTTTCTGGCGGCTGCTCTGCGCTGTGATCGGCTGCTCGGATTTCTCTGGCGTGTTCAGCAGGGTTAATCCAGATGTTTTTGCGGTGTTCAATGTGCGTTTGCCGGGCTTTGTGGTGAGTGTTCGTCGGGTTTGCGGCGACTTTTTCCTGCATTACGACGGCCCTGTGGTGCTTGCTGAATACACCGCAGGGTCGCCAAAATGGGATCGCCAAATCACACCGAATTGAAGAGAACGAAAAGTCACTCAACGTGCGGTGACTTTTCGATTCTCTTTGAATAACCCGGAGTGTTTAAGGGTCAGGGCCCCCTTCAGACACTGGGCCCCCCGAACACATGGGCTGTCACCCCCTGATGGCTGCCCTGCTCACCTATGATGTAGAACACAATGCAGATCAGCGGGATGTTGGACAGGTTCTGGAGGGAGTCGGGCAGGGAGCCGGACTCCGTCACCATTCCTGTGATGTTGGTCGAGTTCTGGGAATGTCCCAAATCCTTGGTGAAATGGATGTAAAATCCCATGGCGATTGAGGAGGCCAACATCAAGGAACCTGAAACAGAGCGAAGTCAGTGTCACAAGGGAAAAGCACGGACCTGACCGCCTCACGGGTCCCATGTCAGCAGGCGACGCGCTCCAGTTACAACACGGCATACATTCCCCTGACACGAAGAATGTGGGGAGAAAAAAAACAGTCTCTTTCTTTCTAAAGATGCAGCAAATATTTCGCATTTTTTTTCAGCGTTCCGCGCTGTGCTCTGAGATCTCGAGGGGCCCGTCGACCAAAAATGAAGCTGTTTGTTTGCAAAACGACTCAAAAACAGAAAAACTTTCCTCCCGACTCGGCTCTTTACTCTTAAACATTTTGCGACTCTGTTCCACCACACCGTGAGTGACTTTTCCCAAGGCCTGAACCTGTTAAGGCACCGATCAACAACCTTGGCTGTCCAGATGCCTTTAAACTACATCTCTCATGATGCTCAGCCACTCATTATGTTGACCGAGCATCATGGGAAATGTTAGTTGCAAAACATCTGGAGGGCCAAGGCGGGGCCGTGCCTCTGATTTAAGGCAGTGATGGCGGACCTGGACACCCCAGATGTTTCTGAACGACATGCCCAATGATGCTCAGCCAGCCTTATAAGCAAATATGGATCATGGGACATGTAGTTCTGAAGCATCTGGGGGTGCCAAGGTTCTCTGCCACTTATTTAAGGATTTTGCAGCATTGGTCGGGGGGGGGCATGTAACATCCACAGACAGCAAAGCGCTGAGCTCCGCTACATTTTATCGTTTCGGGTTTAGATTACAATGGATTTTTTCCGATCCGCAGAATCCTTAGCGGAAGTAGCGGCACGACTCGAAAATTAAAGCGTAAAACCACCACGCCGTTGCGCAGCCTCCTGCGGTGCTGCAGAGTGTCATTGTACTGTCACCCCAGTGTGGGCACTCACCGGATGTAAAGAGCAGGATTTTCCTGCCGGCTTTGTCCATGATGCTTGCGGAAACTAGCACCGAGGCCAACCTCACGATCCCGACTATGGTGGCCGCCAGACTACTGTTCTGTAGGTGAGAAACAATGTATCAGAAAAACATCAGACGCGTCACATCCTCTTAACATAATATTATAACAGATATAAAGCTACAAGACGCTCTCTCTCTCGTGTGTGTGTGTTAGGGTCGACAGGTCTTGCCATATTTTCTTGGACACACATTACTATTTCATGCAGAGGGGGAGCACAGGGAAAGGTGCTGCCCTGCAACATGTATAATTCATATGCTGCAGGAAGGAAATCAAGGCAGGTCACCTGGGATTTGTATCTGATTTTTTTCTTGCAGTGTATGGATTATACATGCTGCAAGGTGGCATTTTTCATGCACTGCCCATCAGCATGAGCTGTGACGGCCGGCTGCTTTTTTTCCCCCAGCTGTCACAACATGAGATCCAGGTAAAACGCAGTCGCAGGGTTTTTCCTCCCTGTAAGGAAAACATTGTAACGTATCACTTTGTTAGTAGTTTTTAAAGGGATAGGTTAGAGTTTTCGTTTCTTTGCCGTTAAATAATTTGGCGTGTCCTGCTGAAAGCTTCTGACCATTTTTATTATTTTTTCCCCATTTTCAGGTGATTTTACTCACTTTTCAACCCTCGCGACTCGCTGCTCCTCCTCTTCAGGCTCAGGAAGTCCCTGAAGCTTTTCTGCGCAGTTTGTACTCTTATGCAACTTGTGTAGCATAGGAGCCGCAAACTGCGCAGCGCTATGGGACTCGCACACTTTACGTATGCAAGTTCCGTAACGCCTGCGCAGAGCGATGTATCGGAGCTGCACGCCCATGCACAGATCTGATCCATCGCTGCCTCTCTGAGAACGCTCGCTACAGCGATTGGCCTCAGAGGGTGACGTCGGCTGCTCTCTGCGTGTCACATCACTAGTGGCCAGCAGCCGGGAAATTCTAAATCCCGGCTGCTGTGGGTGGAGGATACCCCTTTGCTTCACCCAGCAATTTCACCATATCGGTGGAGCTGGGAGGGGGAGAAGGGGGCGCTTCTCACATCCTGACCATTTTATAACGTATGTGGTCAGGATGAGCAGAGAGTCCTTTTAAAAATATTGCATCGTGAAAACAGCTGGCGAAAAACCAAAAACGCCGGCTCCTCTCGCCCTGTTTAACACAGGGTTAATAAAGGAGATGCCACTGGATCAGAGCGGGTAAGCCTGTATTTGTTAATCAGTAACGGAGGGGGAAGTGACCCTGAAAATGTATGTGGAAGTAACGAGATGTCACAATCCGAAAGTGTTTTCTTTTTCTTGGGGAAGTTTCTGACTGAGCTTGCTCTGGACACTGGATACTTTGTTATTGCGCGTCTGTGTGTAATGTACGGGCTTGGTGTGAGTAAAGGTCATCTCCTGCCTTGATGGGGTGGGCGAGCGATGACACTGCAAGTGTATCACGGGCAAGCCAAACATCATCAGACGTACCCAGCGCCAAGAAATCCCCTGCTGTGCCCACCCTAGAGTCAAACGGCAGCTAGGTGGGACCAATCTAAACCCACCCTAAAGGTGTGGGGGGAGGAGCCAAGGATTGAGGACAGTTTTGTTGCAAATATAATCCAGGTCTGAAGCCGGTAATTTATCATACATACAGTGTTAGACGTTAAAGTCCATCTCGCTTTCCCCGGAGCAGGATGGAGACTTGTCCTCTTTAAAGGGCCAATACCACCAAAAGATGACATTTCCATAAAGGGCCAATACCACCAAAAAATTTGACATGTTCGTATTGTGTTTATTTGATGTTGCTGATTCTTACATGTGTTTTGTTTTTCTCTTGTATGTTTAGAAAATATTTTCCTCTATATGTGTTACTGGGTGCATCCATTGTGTGATATTTTCCTCTATATGTGTCACTGGGTGCATCCATTGTGTGATATTTCCCTCTATATGTGTCACTGGGTGCATCCATTGTGTGATATTTTCCTCTATATGTGTCACTGGGTGCATCCATTGTGTGATATTTTCCTCTATATGTGTCACTGGGTGCATCCATTGTGTGATATTTCCCTCTATATGTGTCACTGGGTGCATCCATTGTGTGATATTTCCCTCTATATGCTGCCCAGCAGTGTGTGGATTCATATGCTGCATTGAAACCTATGGGTTAAAAAACCTTTTTTGTTTAAAAAAAAAAGTTAGGAAGCTTAATATGTCACCCAAAAAATGTCTAAAAAATCTTAAAAGAATAAGTAAGTAAAGAAACTTTCATTCTATTGGTAGTAAATCTACTTGCCATTCTTAAATAAGCAATAAAAAAGGAAATAACTCATAAAAAAGCTCGTAAAACCAACTGATCCGGATCGCCGAATGATTAAAGTCATCGAATTTAATCGATCCGAAATTTCGGATTGATCTATAATTTCGGGTGTTCGATATATTTCGTTTTCGGAAATGCTCATGAAACAAAAAATGGTAAATTTTTGTCCGAGTTTCAATTCGGAACGAAATGAATTGCACATCTCTAATTAAAACCTATGGAATTCGCCTGTCACAGAAATCAGGTCATTTTGCCACAATTCAGCGTTCTGTGAGTAGACAAATCATTAATTCTCTACGTGACAATTTGGTTGAAGAACGCAGACAAATCGCACGGAATTGCGGCAAAATGCACCTTATTTCACTGTCGATTCACATGTATTCAGCAAAATACAGCTTCATGAATAGACAAATTACCCCGAAGTTGTACCTATGGTGAAGTTTGTTGGTAAATTCAGAGTTTAGTGAATAACCCTCTAAGTATTGACTTGCCGCATGCTTAACATTTATTTCTACATTGTCAGACACCTCTATGCATAGATCAAACCCACCAATAAGATGCGCCGGCCATAAACACTCACCAAAGTCACCGAAGTCCTCTGGAAGATGGGCTCCAGGTACGTGAGGATTGCGCTGATACCGGAGAGCTGTTGCAGGAACCTCATGAGCAAGGTAATGAGAATGGGTTTGTAGTAATGCGGGTCCGAAAGCTCAGAACACTTCAGAGAGCTCATCTGCGGAACGGACAGGGCGTCCATGAGTTAATCTGACTTACTGTGTTGACCTCCTCAACAGTAAAGGGCATCTCCCCCTGAACCTCCCAACCTATCCTCATCTTCTCGTCTAATGTTTGAAATTCATCCTGAGAAGGACACCGTCCCCAGTCTCTTAGCCTCTTCTTTTTGACTAAAAAGCATCTCATCCAACCTATTAGGATTATCCTCTCAACCAAGAGGAATCCCACCCAATATCTCGTCCTCTTTGCTTGAAGCATCCTGTGACAGACTCAGCTGTCTCTGGGGCAGTTGGAGGAGCCTGGGGGCAGCCTCCTTCCTACTGACTATGAACCAAGGTGCTACCTGGGGTTTGCCAAATGGATTGCCCAGGTAATCCAGGATTTACGTTGACTGTGTCTGGTGTATTACTACTTTATGTATTCATTATAGTGTCATGTTGTCTCTGTATAGCGTTCTCTGTATTTACCCCCCTCTCTGTATATTGTACACTTGCCGTAACAAGAGTCCTTTGTTTCCCCTGCTTCCCTCCAAACCGGCCCCTTCCCCTTAGGATCTAGCAGGCAGGTTAAAATAAACTTGCATGTGTTGAATGTCTCTTCCCATTGTCCTGTACTGGAATTATCTGATCTAATCTGTAATGTGTTCATGAAGGGGGTTGTCTCTGACCTGTGTTTAGCTGTGTGTTTTTCAAATAGTCAGTCTTGGTTTTGCACTCTGAAACACTGGTCGTGCCTGGTGATTTGTAAAGAAAGGTTTGGGGCTGCTGATGCTGGATTTCGGGGTCCAGCTCGGAGAAAGCTAGAGCTTGACAGAGGCACACAGTCGGTGTGCCAGGCGGTCTGTCACACAACCCATCCAACGGCTCAACCTTTGCATCCCAACTGCAGATTCTCCCATTCAACATATCGTCAACTTACTCAAAGTGTATTTCATCCAATCTCTCACACCATTCCCCTCATTGAGCTAGAGCCTCTCCAACCAGTCACCTCCTCTGCGGATCATCCTATTAACTGAGAAACATCTCATGCAACTGTCCAATGAGCGCATCCAATCCAATGTCTCAAACGAGGAGCATCTTGTTCACTCTGATAATCCTATCCAGGCCCTCAACCAATTTGCATACCAGTTCACGACAGACTCTCTTGAAACCACCCAACCATTTGTTCTCGGGACCAGCAGCTCGTTCAAATTCACAACTTCTAGTTCTCAACAAGAAATAATTATCACACAAGCTCTTCCACTCAACTGAGGAACATAATATCCAACCACTTAACCTTTGCTCCTAACGATAATAACGAAAAGGTAAATCCCATACAGCCTCTTCAAACTCACTCAACTGAGGAGCATCTCGTCCAACCTCTTCTTCTCAGCTGAAGAAAATATCATCCAACTACTCCTCTATTAGTTCTAAACCGAGGATAACCCCAACAAACTACTCAACTTCTTCCATTCCATTGAGGAAGAACTCATCCAACCTCCCAACTTTTTCTTTTCATCTAAGGAACATCTCCTCCAATGTCCAACCTCCTTCCATTCATTAGAGGAGGTTCTCATCCAGTCACCCAACCTCTTACACTCAGATCTTTTAGATCTCAATAGCGAATGCCAACAAACTATTCAATCTCTTCCATTCCACTGAGGAACATCTCATCCAACCTCCCACCTTCTTCCAGCCATCTGAGGAACAACTAATCCAATGTCTCGCTTTCTTCCAATCGTCTGAGCATCTCATCCAACCTCTCATTGGTCATACTTTATTTCTCGAGAGGAGAATCCCAACAAACTATTCAACCTCTTCCATTTCACTGCGGTACAGCTCATCCAACCTCCCACCGTTTTCTATTCATCTGAGGAACTTCTCATCCAATGTCCAACCTTCTTCAATTCATTTGAGGAGGTTCTCATCCAACCTCCCAACCTCTTCCACACATCCATCCAGTATTTCATCCAGTCATAAAACATTTTTTTCTAGACCAAGGAGTTTCCCATTTAACACTTCAACTGTTTCCTCCCTTCCGATCTGTTCATCAAACCTTCCAACGTCTTCTTCTCAACCTGATGTCACGGCCCTCGCCGCCAGTGCCGTTAAAAAAACAAATCGGGTGCTGTTCCATAATTCATGTACATTCCAGACTGGATTTTCCCCTTGTTATCTATCATGTCCAGGTGCCAGGACTCCCAGATTTTTCCGGTGCTTCCCACACCTCAGGTGTGGGCTGGGCCTGGATTTTCTATATAGGTGCACTCCACACTATTGTGAGCGTTTCTGCATTGAGGTCCATCAGTTGCCTTTGACCAGTGTGCAGTGCACATCATCCTGTCTGGAGATTCCATCCCTTATGTCTACTCTCCATGCTTCCCAGTGTTCTTGTACCAGCTGATCTACTGTGTATCCTACCAAAACCGTAGCCTTACCTCTACCATTTGATTTACCCGTGGTATGAACTGTGCTTTCGCCTCTGACTATTCTTCTGTCAGCCGCCTGCTCGACCCATGGAAAGGACTTTGGACACTCTTGGATTGCCCCTTTCTGGATACCTCGCCTGATAACCCATAGTTTGCATGAACTTCTACCCAATGTGTCTCCTGGTCCTCAGCCCCTTCCTTGTTCTGTCCTATTTTCAGTAAGTCTCGCTCCACTCTGTCAACGCATCTGGGCTCGACCCTACAACCCCAGCACAACCAGTCGTGACGCCCAAAAGACAATCCCAGTGCAATAAAAAAATTTCCTGCTCTCTGCCACCTGTTTTGGTCATTCCTCCACCATCCAGAGAATACTCAACCTTGCGCATGGTCTCCTTGATCCTCATATATTCCTGATTATATGCGGTGCCTTCCCCTCGGAGCCAGAGAAGTGCTTGGAGTGCCTTGTCATCTTTGCCTTTAGAGATCAGGAATCGTGGAGATTCGGGCATGAAGCACATAAGCACAAGCATGATCAGTACTGGAACCTCTCCGACCACAGCCAGCCACCTCCACGGCAGGAAGATGCCTGGAACAAAACATGGGGTTATTAAAACCAATACGAGAGTTTTACGGTTGAAGCTCTAGCTGGTCATGGTGGGACCGATGGGATCCTGGCTATGAATGCAGCTATTCGGTAAAAGTTGGGTTTCATTACCAAACTGCACTTTACGAAAATCAAGTGTTATACTCACCGAAAGCATAGAGAACGAGAGCCCCACATACCGCCAGTATTTGGGGACACGCACCAAGCATGCCTCGAACTCCAGCATGGGAGATTTCCGAAATATAGACCTAGAACAAAGACCAATGACATAACTACCAGTAACATCCACCACAATCTCAGTTATTTGGTGTAAATGGCCCCTGTAGATACTCAGGAGTGATGGACATCTTCTGTCTTGGCATTGTTGGGCAGAGAACGTGAGCATCAAGGCTTAGCATGTCTCCATAGCCGGCCACTTGTTCCTTTGCATTTTCGCCTTGTCGGACGCACAGCTTGCATCAACTCACCGGTATGGAGGATGACGTCAGTCCACTGGCGAAGCCGGTTAATATCCTGCCCAGGAGAAGCATGGAGATATGCTGGGCACAGCCCATGAGCATGAATCCCACGGCCATCGGTAAAGCGGAGAACATGATGCTGAGTTTTCGTCCCAGGCGGTCGTTCAGCACCATGGAGCTCAGGCCGCCGAGGCAGGCGCCCAGAGCAAACACAGACTGGAGAGAAAGAAAGGCCGCCATGTTACAGGACTACAGAGGCTGCAAGGGACAAACCTAGATAAAAAGCACAGAACAAGGACTGGCAGGTGCTAGGGAAGAGGGATCGAGCAGGGCCACCATTGCAATGTCAGAGGGGGTCTGGCACTCGTATGTTGAGGGAGTATGTGCCTTTCCTTCTGAATCGCAATACGGACAAAATTATACCGATTCGTATTTTCAGAAACGCTTCCGAAACAACGAATAGATTTCGTCGAACGAAAAATGGTTTATATGAATTGATTTTGTTTTCACTAATCGGTTCGTTGTTCCGTTTCGCTTAGACTGAGGCAGCACCGCGTCCCTGTCCATTGGGTGTGGTGCTGAATCTGTTGTATTCAGCACCACAGGCCATGGACAGTGGCATACAGCGCCGTTTGGTGCCTGTTCGGCAGTGAAATCCCCATAGAGAGGCAATGGTTAATCTATTCAGACACCGAACAGCAGAGAAATGTCAGTGAAATGCCCTGATTTTCATTGGTTTCGTTCGACATGTTTAAACAGGTGAACCCCATTTTTTTTTTTTTTTTTTTTTGTAATCAAATATTAATTTAACCGTTTATTCTTTTCATTTGCAGCAAAAAGTCGCTTGACTTTTTTTGTATTTTTTTTTTTTTTTTGTTTTTTTGTGACATTTTTGGATTCCCAATTACTTTAACCCTTTCGCTGCTGAGGCTTTTCCCGCCTCTGTGCTGAGGTCATTTTTACCGCTTTCGCTCATCATGTTTAAACGTGTTTTGAAGCCATATTTTGATATATGACCCAGACATATTATATAATGTTCTTTCCGTCAGACTCGGCAGATTCATAATATGTCATTATTATATGTATACGTCATGTCCTGTCTGTATATTATAACAAAAATGCAATAAAATTCAAATTTTCAATAATTTACAATGTATAAAGTGTTGTTTTTTTCACATTTTAACATGCGATCGTTTGCGGTTATATTTTCTATGGGGTGCGCTTGTTAAAAAAATTAGAAATGGGGACCCGTTACTTTTTCTTTTTTTTTTTTTTTTGGGGAAAATTTTACTATTTTCAAACGCACCGCATACAAAAATCGTTAGTGCAGCATCATTATTCACATTATAATTGAAATGGGAACAATATTAGCAAAACCAAAAAAAAAAAAATCAAACATTAACCCCTAGCTGCCACGGATCAGGAGATAAGGGGTTCCAATGAACCCCCTATCGCCACCATTGCTGGCAGCTAGGGGTTAACTCCAGGACTGACGTCATCGTGCTATGCATGATGATGCCAGTCCTCAGGGGGAGTTCCTGGAGGCTTGGCCAACATCCAAGATGTCGGCCAGCTCCAGGAGAGGATCACGATTTGGCGCTTTTCAGCGCAGAATCGTGATCCGGCTCCCCAGGGGTTAATTACAGCCACCGTTTGGAAGGGCAGGCTGTGCCCATCCAAACAGTGCCTGGATTAACCCTCTGCCCCCCGGCGATCGGGAGGGAGAGAGGCCGCCGCGATGACATCTAATTGCTCCGCCGGGGTCCCGGAGTGCTGGGCTGACATCCAAGATGTCAGCCCGCACCGGGGGGGGGCGCAGCAATCCGCCGGAATCCGGCGGATTGCTGTCTTCTGTGCATGGACACGCTCAGCGCGTCCATAGCACAGAAAAAACACTTGGCTGGACGCGCTGAGCGCGTCCATAGCAGCCAAGTGGTTAAAAAGACACTTTTTTTTTCTTTGCCGAACGCAGCTTTTGTTTTCTCTTTCCTTCAGTCTGGCTGCATTAGGCAGGTGCTATCCTTGGTGCTGAAACATATTTCAGCACCAAGGATAGGAAGATTATGTATCTTTTAGCCCTTATTTTTTAACCCTAACCTAACAGTAATTAATTCATCCGTTTCACCATTCCGAAATAACAAATCTCCCAAAATAACGAATCAAAACGAAATACAAATTACTAATCTCCCGAAATAACGAATCGATTCGAAATACAAATCACGGTAACATCACGAACGCATCAAAATGAATTAAAAACGTAACAAATCGAAACGAAACTCATTCTTTCATTGTGCACATGTCTAGTGTTTCTACGGGTGCCCTCGTGAGTAGTGTTCGCCCCCACACTTCATAGAGCACCACTTCCCATGGCCACCAAGGAATCAATCCCACCACCATGTGAGGTGCACAGAGTGTAGGCTTCTGCAGCACACGGTATGGGAACGCACTGCTGAATAAACGAAAGTGAGCGTTGCTCTTTGTATCTCGAGGATGTTCTGCAACAGCTTTATGGTGTAGGTCAAACTGCCTCCAAAAGAACCACACATCCTTACCCACGTCTCTGAGCATCACAGGTGCCACGAGAGATAAAACCTGAATATATTGTATATTATGGGACATACCCCAAACCACGACACCTCACTGCTTTCAATCTGCAGCGCCGGGTAAACATTTTTCTCCAACTGCGGGATGACGGGAGACGGGTAAACCAGAGAATAACCAAATGTAAAGTTTCCCAGGACAGCGGAGAACGCAGCCAGGAACATCTTCTTGTTTTTTAGTGTCCTGCAAAGGGAAAACATAACGTGAGAACACGGGGTGAAGGCCAAGCGAAAAGGGGGCGAATGAGAACAGAAGGAAGAACAGGGGGCTATGTCTTTCTAGTGGCGCCCCTCGCTCTTAAATTAGAAAGCACAGGTGATCCCTTCTCCCTGGGGCCTCACGTGAGGGAATCCATGTGGACTATCAGTATGTCCATGATATTTATACAGACGCTTCACACAGATACACGCCGACATTCACATACACCCGTCTACGAAGAAACCTGTGTGAGCCATCTGAATGCACCGTATAAGGTTAACCTGAGAGCCATCTACATTGTACATTATAGGGTTAAGCTGTGAGCCATCTGATTAATACTTTATTTTTCACACAGCAGGAGAAGCCTCATAGCTGAGCTTCGGGTAAGGCCTCTGTGACTCTAGAGACGCTGCACATCTCTCTCTTTGAATTGTAAGGAATTGCAAAGCTAACGGAGTCCATAAGACCCTACTCACCTCACCGCTTGTACCACCCCTAGCTTGTTCCCTACAGAGAAACACTCTACCCCTTCCTCGCGGTACCGCAGCCTTTGTGAGTCTAACTCTGTGGTTGCATTAAAGCAACTATGGAGGAAACTGGTCCCTCAGAAGGATTCATTGCACGCTGTAACAGTCTGTACACCATGGATACATTGTACGCTTGCACCGTATCCTCATACACACGTCATGCTTGCACCGTATCCTCATACATACGTCATGTTTGCACCGTATCCTCATACATCCATGATGTTTGCACCGTGTCCTCATACACACGTCATGTTTGCACCGTGTCCTCCTACACACGTCATGTTTGCACCGTGTCCTCATACACACGTCATGTTTGCACCGTGTGCTCATACACACGTCATGTTTGCACCGTGTGCTCATACACACGTCATGTTTGCACCGTGTGCTCATACACACGTCATGTCTGCACCGTGTCCTCATACACACGTCATGTCTGCACCGTGTCCTCATACACACGTCATGTCTGCACCGTGTCCTCATACACACGTCATGTCTGCACCGTGTCCTCATACACACGTCATGTCTGCACCGTGTCCTCATACACACGTCATGTTTGCAGTCTGGTGGCATGTTTAGGAATCTGCATTCACAGACATAACATTAGAATCCTAATATCACCTAAAAGCAGGACATGCACTCCTTTTTAGTTGGAATGTGGCCATTAGTTGTGTAACATCTCCTGTTTTACTGTGATTCTACAGACAAACTGAATAATGAAGAAAGGGCCCCCCCCATGTTTTGTGATGCCTCATGTCTCGGGACGCCTCATGTCTCGGGATGCCTCAAAATGCCGTGGTGTCTGCACAGTGTGGATTGCTATACGCACTATTGCACTCAATTGAAATATTGGACATTTAATTTGTGCACTTTATTGATTATTATCTACGTATCCTCCTATATGCACTATTACACTTAGCCCTGCTGGTTTTATTCTTTTAAGGCACCGCTGCACTTTACTGTTTTGTTGCACTTTATTTCACTATTGATGCACTTTATTTCATTATTTATATATGCAAATGTTCCAATTGCATTCCAGTGTTTTGCACTATTGATGCGCTGTCAGGGATACCTGCCACACCTCCCTCATCTGCACAGTGTGTACCTGCGTGCATCACCCCGTCACCCCTTGGTTCACGCAGGGCCCCATTCTCTGGTGGAGCCTGTTTTTGGGGCCCAGAGTATTGCACTTCCCTGCAGCGAGATTGTGTCTATAAGAACTAGAAACTCAAGTCTAAATTCCTTCCCCCGGCCGCCCGAGAAGTCACATGAGCCGCCTACACCACCCGGGCGCCAAGGGTAGGGGTCACTATGGGTGTAGGTACGGGGGGGGGGGCTTCAGGTGAGGGGCCTATGTGTAACGTTATGTATTTAGAATCCACCTATAGAGGCTGCGCACCGTCACTCCCACAACTCTCAGCCAGGGTTACACTGGTCCTCAGCAACCAGAGAGGAAATGCAATCACTGCACAAATGACACTTCGGTGTAGCGTCACCCTGTTGCTTCACAGGCTGCGGCGCGCTCTAATTCTCAGATCTGCTACCACAAGCTTTGCGACATCCCGGCGAGCGGAAAGCGGCCTCCGCAACCCCGCAGTGACTTCACCAGGTGATGTCACGTCCATGACACTACCTGCTACAAACCGTGCGGCTTCCGCCAGCGCCCAATAATATCGTTTCAGATCATTTGGTCCTTTATCCACAGAGTAACATATTTTATAGCATATACCCTATTGTGTGTGTGTGTGTGTGTATATAAATAATTTACATATTGTATAAGCAGCATATACCATGTTTATATATACACACACACACCTATATCTGGCTACCTGCTATCATAGGAGGGTATTTCTAGGTACAGGACATGTAAAATAACATTATTGTTAGTGGTGGCAGAGGATCTGTATGATTTTTATGTCATTTTATCCCATGTACCCCCACTGCACCCCGAGACAGAGTAGGTGTAGACTCAGGACTGTCATTACTCACTTTACGTATTCCTTCTCCGCTTCTCGCAGAGCTCTGCCCACAGACATAGAGTTGGTTGTTCTATGTTCGTTGAGAAGTGGCTCCGTTTCGTCCATGGCAGGTACCGGAGCAGCAGCAGCAGCAGAGGAGCCGGAATGGGACATCCTGACGGATGGAGAGACGGCTTGTACGGTGTCTCCTGAATGCACAGTCTCATCCTTTTTATGGTGGAGGGCGGGAGGGGAGGAGCAGACGAGTCACCGCAGAGCATTGAGTAATTTAGGAAGCTTTCATTGTCACACAACATATTTATAGATATGTATACACGTTTACAGCTCCTCTTCCCCAAAATACACAGCACCCAACCAGCACCGCAGGTGCCACAACATACTAACACAGCCTTATGTTAATAGAAAAATAGAACTGAGAGCTCCACAGCAATAAAACTCACAGTAATGTACAGTGTGTATGAGTTTTATTGCTGCAGAGCTCTGTGATATGCTCATACACACTGCACATTACTGTGAGTTTTATTGCTGTGGATTCTGTGATACGCTCATACACACTGCACATTACTGTGAGTTTTATTGCTGTGGAGCTCTGTGATACAGTAATGTGCGGTGTGTATGAGCATATCAGAGCTCCACAGCAATAAATCCTTTCAATGTATTCCCTGTGCAGAGTTTATTCTTTACAGTGCAGCAAAACAAAGTTTTCGTGACGTCTCTCCTTTGGCTACAATCAATTAGTAAACACAAACTCATTAAGCGCAGGGGTCCAGTAAACATATATTCACACCCCCTATGAATCCAGGGTGTTTAAAAACTGAAAGAGAAACAAAATCTTACACAGATTTGGGAAGTAGAAATATACCAATATAGTTCCTGCTCAGCCCTGCCACAAACACCGTTGTGCCTTTCAGCCATATTTCTCAGTGTGGGGGCTGAGAGGTGTATGGGGGCTGACAAGGGGCCTGAGAGGGGTATGGGAGCTTTCATGAGTCTGAGAAATGTATGGGGGCTGGCTTGGGAGGTGTATGGGTGCTGACATGGGGTCTGAAAGGTATTTGCGGGCTGGCTTGGAGGCTGTCAAAGGTGTATGGGGGCTGTCATAGAGTCTGAGAGGTGTCATTGGATTTGGTATATGGTAGGGATGTGCGTTTCGGGTTTCGGAATTTTCACGAAATTTCCCGATTCGTGTTTTTGGATGCGGCCGAATTTCCGAAAATTTTTAGATCCGAAAATGGCAGATCCGAAAAGTTTTCCGAGCCGAAACGAAATATTTTCGAATGGACTTGAAATGTGTCAAATCGAAATTTATAGCTTTGAAACGAGGAGAACAGACGTTCCGAAAAAACGAAAATTTCCGAACTTACGAAAAGTCGATACAAAAAAACGAGCAAAGTGATACGAAAACGTGTACAATTCCGAAAAACGAAAATTTCCGAAATCACGAAAAGTCGATACAAAAAACGAACTAAGTGACACGAAAATACGAAAAATGGTCGATATTCCGGGAAAAAAGTACACGAAAACGAATCGAGCCGAACCGAAACAGAAATCGGTCGAAACGAGCCGAATCGAAAAGTTTAAAAATCCGAAAAATCGAACCGAAAAAAAAATCTGTGCACAAGCCTAGTATATGGGTGTTGACATTATGTCTGGGGAGTGCAAGGGGCTATAAAAAAAAACATTTTTAATGAACTACACATAAATATTTGGGAATATTCACACTTTATTCTCTAATGCCTATTTGACAGTCAGGTTTCGCCACCTACTGGTGGACAGGAGCTACTGCAGCACTGCTCTCCACGCGCTGGACCCCCCTGGGGATTTGTTCTACCCACACAGATTCACCGCTTTTCAAAATGTTTTAGCACCCCGGGAGTCACGGACACGGCGCTAAGTTGTTCAGGGCTTGTTCTGGAGCCCAACAGCGAAGGAAATTTATATGCAACAAACATTTGCTTTTTTTCCTGCAAAGCCTGAGATTGGAGTGAAGGGGTTAAGTCACCTTTCTCTTGGTTATAGACCATATCTCGTAAAACAGAGACTTCCTCTTCCACATCGAATCCATGTCAGTCCTTAGGAGGTACATTCCACCTGGCTCTGACCGCATCTAACCGTGAAAGTGAAATGCACTACAAAGATACAGGGCACTACTTTAACCCCTTCACTACCAAGGGGCTTTGTAGAAAAACACTGTCAGGAACCTGTGTTTTTTTTTTTTTGGAAATCATGTTTAATTATACAGTAAGAAATATCTGAGCATATTCCCAATGTATTCCTTACTGTAATACCCTATGTGGCAGGGAGCTGTCGCCACCTGCTGGCCAGAAGCAGTTACTGCAGTTCAGGTCTCCATGCAGGATCAGTTGGGGAGATGTCGCCACCTGCTGGCCAGAAGCAGTTACTGCAGTTCAGGTCTCCATGCAGGATCAGTTGGGGGAGCTGTTGCCACCTGCTGGCCAGCAGGAGTTACTGCAGGTCAGGTCTCTGTGCAGGATCAGAAGAGATGTCGCCCCCTGCTGGCCAGAAGCCGATACTGCAGTTCAGGTCTCCATGCAGGATCAGTTGGGGGAGCTGTTGCCACCTGCTGGCCAGAAGCAGTTACTGCAGTTCAGGTCTCCGTGCAGGATCAGTTGGGGAGATGTCATTAGGACACATTCCCAGCTGGATTTAAAGAGCGATAGCGCTTCAGGCATCATGCCCAGGGTGATAAAACTTTAGCGGCATGTTCTGGAGTGCGGTGGAGATGGAGTCACCGAAACCCACGAAAAAGTTGAACGTCACCGAAGAGCACCGCGACGCAGACCTGCCGAACTGCACCAAAGTTGCATCGGTGAAATCCACCGAACTGCAAAAAATAAAAACAGATCTCTCCTATTTCACTAATAGGTGTTTAACCCTTTCGCTGCTGAGGCATTTCCTGCCCGTGTGCTGAGCTCATTTTTACCGTTTTGTGCTCATAATGTTTAAATGCGATTTGAAGTCAAGTTTTATTATATGACCCAGACAAATTATATATCCTTTTTTTCAGCAGACTCCACAGATTCAAAATATATCATTATGTGTATAAGTAAAGATTTAAAAAAAAAAAGAAAAAAAAAAGGGGGAAAAAAGTAAATTTTTGTTAAAATTCTGAAGAACAACATTGCATATTTTTTTCTATCTACACTTTATGACCAGAACTATTGTGGTTATATATTGATACATTAGGTGCCTTTTTAAAAATGGTGTAATGGAGAATATTTCATGTTTTTTTTGTACAAAAATATGCAGTTTTCTAAAAATCAAAAAAATCTGCTTTTTTCTTATGTCATGACTCATTGTATGTAATACATAAAATTAGTATATCTAAACCAATTGAAATGGAAAAGCTATATATTTTCTGAAACTAGACAAAATTCCGCAAAAAAAGAGACCTTTATGACACAGTTTTAAATTCATTTTGTTATTCATAACTTTATTCAAAAAACATCATATTTAATGTAAAAAAAAAAATCATAATAGGTCAAGATTTATATTGCATAATTTCATATTAATTTTTGGAGTAAAATATTTTTGTTTTGCTTAACTATATAAATATATCCCTCCTATAAAATAATAGATCCAATTTGATTGCACAGATCAAGTTTAGGCAGCGTTGGAGGTGCTAATTTGCGCCATGCGCAAAATAAATTTAGAGAAGCTTTTTATGCCGGTTTTTGAAAGGAGGCATACCTGCAATTAAATGGCTCTAGCTCAACAGGGATCTAAAATATGCCAAATAAAGTATATATCCGGACAAAGTAGACTTCCAGATGAATCAAACGTGGGGTTACTTATTATTCTATCATAAATATTGAGCCCGCAACAACCTGTGGAATTTGGATTTGTGCTAAAAAAAAATGTAAATTCCACATGCTGTTGCGCCCTCTATTTTTATGATAGAATTTTATTTAACCCCTCATTTGATTCGTCTGGGTGTCTAGTTTCTCCTAATATATACTTTATGTGGTCTGTTTTAATTTTCTGTTGAGCTAGAGCCATTTAATTGCAGGTATGCCTTCTTAAAAAAAAAAAATACATTCACAAAATTTTCCCCATGAATTTTGCTCAACAATTATGTAGTCTATCAACAATTGTATAGTGACTCAAAATGCTGCACAAACACACAACAAGCCGCCACACATTTTACATTCACTCAATCAGTTGGATTGGCACATGGGGCATCCATGTGAGCAGTAACGCCACGTCAAGGCCCCAACCAGGTTACTGACCATTCACACATCTTTCACATCTGTTTCACTCACTGAATCACACACCTTTCATGCAAGAAGCTAGTAAAAGTGGAGTGAGTGACGTTAAGGGGGCAAAGAAGGGAGAAGTGCAGAAACACGGAAGGGGAAAAGAGAAAGATAATGAGGATTAGAGGGGGTGGAATAGAAACACCCCCCCATTCACATCTGTTTCACTCACTGAATCACACACCATTCATGAAAGAAGATGGGTAAGGGAAGTGGGTGAAGGGAAGGGGCGAAGAAAAGGGCAGAGACAAAGAAGTTGAAGACACACCATTAACACCGCAGTTAAATCTGTCTTCAGAGGCTTCTTTCTACATCTGACGTAGGATGGGGCAACCTATTTTATTGTATGTGGGGTGAATTACATTATAACTGGGGGGTAGTGAACTGTAGGTGGGTAGTTTTTTTTTATTGACGCTTGAATTAACACTGCTATAAAATAATGGGGCTGGTTTTGGTTTGTTTTTTTATTTGGGAAAATTTAGAGGAATAGCACTATCCAGGAATAAATGCCAGCATGATCCGGGCAAGCTCTGTCCAGATTACACTGCACTGTGTCCATCAGAATGTCATCAAGATCTGTAAAGATCTTAATGGTGCTATAGCCAAATTTATCAAGAAGCACAAAATCAGTGGCATACCTTAACCTGAAATCTGTTTATTCTCAGCCGAGAAACAATTCGGTCCCGGTATGCCACTAGTAATGTGTCACTGTATGATAAATCTTGAAGCAATCAGGCACACAAAGACCTGGTTTGGAGGGGCAGTCAGGGCAGTGAAGGCGGCTTTCCTTACGCCGCCCTTGGCGCGCGCAAACCCGACACCTTTTACATGGGGTCACTCTTTTTTCAGTTGGAGGAATGTAGCCAGGAAAGTGGCGGTCACGCAACCTAATTACATCCTCCACCTCTCCAACAATGGAAGCATTCTCTTCTGGACAGAGAAGGGACTCGATAACATTCCTAAAATTTCAGGAATCTGTTATCTGTCGGGCATGAGTGGCCTGATACAAGATGAATGCGTTAAGCATTGATATCTGTATCAAATGGACTGCCAGCTTTTTGTACCATACATATGCCTTGCGAGAAGCGAGATATGGTACAAGCATCTGGTCAGACTTGTCCACTCCCCCCATGTATCTATTATAATCCTGTACACATAGGGGTTTCATGACAGGGGAATCTCTCCATCTGACGTGAACTGCAGATGTGCATTCATTATGTATAGTTGTAAGCAGATGCACATCCTTTTTGTCTGTGTATTTCACAGCCAGCAGTTCACCGCAGCGCAAGGCTGATGTTTCTCCTCTCTTTTGCTTTCCAAACTGTTTTGTTGGAAAGCCTTTCCTATTCAAACGGATCGTGCCACAGGCTCCAGTACCATTGCTGTACAAAAATTTGTACAGCGGCACACCCGTGTAAAAGTTATCTGTATAAATACAGTAACCTTTACCGAATAGTGGATAAGACAGGTCCCACACTATTTTTTCAGTGGTGGAGAGGGCGGGGGGGCAGTCAGGGGGGGCCAGCTTCGAGTCCTTGCCAGTGTATACACGAAATCGATACATGTATCCACTGGAGCTGTCGCACAGCTTATAAAGTTTTATCCCATAGCGAGCTCGCTTTGAAGGGATATACTGCTTGAAAGCAAGACGTCCCTTGTAAAGCATCAAGGACTCGTCGACTGACAAGTTTTGGCCTGGAGTGTATAACTCTTCAAATCTTGCCATCAGATGGTCAAGAAGTGGCCGCAACTTGTGCAGTCGGTCGTGATCTGGGTGGTCACGGGGCAAAGCATTTGCATTATCATTATAATGCAAATACCGCAGGAGCAATAAATATCTGTCCCTGCTCATAGTAGCAGGGAAGATAGGGGTGGGTTGGGTACTCTTTTTTGACCAGTATGAGGCTATGCTGGGTTTTTGCACAATCCCCATCTGCAGAGTGAGGCCCCAGAACTTCCTCATCTCTGGCAAACTGGTTGGGGTCCATTTACGCGCCCTCGCACGTGGCCTCAATTCTGTCCCTAGACCTTGAAAATATTGTTCAGCATACAGATTGCTCTGCTGAACAATAAATTCCAAGAACCCATCATCTCTATAAATGGCTGAAAAAAGTTGATGGGTTCAAAATTAGTGGTGTCCACCAGGATTGCCAGAAAATTGTGGCAATACTGGCTGGACCATATTAGGGGAGATCCAGTCATATCCTGGTTCAGGCATCGCTACAGTCTGCGTTGCAGATACCCCTGCAATGGGCAGCTGGGCTGGTGCAGGATCAGGCAGTGCAACTGCAGACCGTGCGGTCCCTGCAATACCATGGGAGCACCCTGGTAACTCTGTGCGGCAACGCCGTGGCTCATCCCGTTGTTCTTCGTCACTGGAACTGTCACTATGTGACGATGCTCCAGGGACAAAGTCACTGCCTGAATCTTCAAAAGATTCATCAGCGCTGGGATCAGAGTCTGACATCATGAGGATGTCAGCTGCTTCCTCAGCGCTTAGAAATCTTTTAGCCATAATTTGCTTTCTGAAAATGTATTTTCAAAAGAAAATTACGCCGTTTGATATATATATATATATATATATATATAGATACTATGTATATGTGCGTATATATATATATGCACGTGTGCGTGTATATAATATATATTCTATATATATATATAAAGCGTGTGCGTGTGTGCGCGTATATATGTGTGTGTGTGTATGATATACATATATATATATGTGTGTGTATTCGCAATTTATCACCTATTTTATGGAGACAACCTCTGCAACACCTCGCAATCCACATGCAGACTGAGGATACAAATATAAAATTATCAAGATTTGAAAAATTCATCCCCCGTGATTGGCTGGAGGGTCAATCGCTAGGTTACGGGGTCATTTTAGGGTTATATTTGTATCCACAGCGGCCATGTTGGAGGTGGCAGTGACAATTGTGACAGCTATGTGATCATTGTTACTACAGTGATCACATAGCTGTAACAAGAAAATATGAAATAAAATAATAAAGATGGAATTGTTTTTTTATTAAATGTGGGGTTTGGGGGTCTCTGGGCAGTTATGATTTTTTTTACTGCCCTTAGAGACCCTGTGTGTGGTGTTTGTGTGATTTTGTGTTTTTTTTTTACTACACTTTAACATTTACAGGGTAATGAATCACATCGTTGGAAAGCTCAGACACAGAGCTTTCCAGCGGTGCCTCATTTGTTCCTGCAGCCCTTACCGATGAGGAGATAGAGAGGTCATAACGACCCCCCCCTCTCCTCTTAAGGGCTTTCCATGCGGCCACTTAATGTGACGTCATCACGCGCTGGCGTGATGACATCACCGCGACTCCCATGATCCCACAGTGAGGGCCGACATCCGGGATGTCGGTCCACACTGTTTGCCGCCCGGGATCGGAGCCACATTGCCGCGTCGCCACCGGGAAGACAGGACGCGCTGAGCGCGTCCTCCGCACAGCAGCGGGGATTTCATGGACGCGCTCAGCGCGTCCTACGCAGCGAAAGGGTTAAACTAATAAAAATGTGTCCTAAATAATAGTAAAAGTTTATTATTTTTTTTAAAAAAAAAAAAAAGTGTGTTTAAAAAAAATAATAAACAGCTTTAAAAAAAATTGGGAAACAAAAATTTCGCACAAAAAGGTGTTCAAAAAAATAAATAAAAAGTCTTTTTGCTGAAAATAAAATGATTTTTTTTTCCCTAAAAATAATATTTTTTTTACATTGAATTCTATGTGATTTTCCCGTTTAAACCTGTTGTACCGAATCATTGAAAATCAGGGCATTTCCCTCACATTTCGGCGTCCTGTGAATAAATGAACTATTACTTCTCTATGGGACAATTTCGCTACTGCAGAAGATCATCGAAATGCGGCGAACTGCACCATATTTTGCCATTGATTCACCAGTTGACAGTTTAGTGAATAGACAACTGCCACGAAATTGCAACGTATGGGGAAATTCACCATTCGGTGCCAAGTTCGGTGCTTTGTGAAGAATAAGCATATATTATTTTTTATTTTTGTATTAATTTTGCACTTTTTTCCCCCCAGTTTATACCACGCGAGCAAGCGCTCAGCTCGGACCTGGATCAGCCCTTCGATGTGTGTGTGTGTGTGGGGGGGGGGGGTATAGATAGATGTAATGAAAATGAGGAAGATGGAAATGTTTCGCTGGTTGTGACAATACGATACAAAGAAACCACAACCGTGACACATCGCCAGCAATTCTGACACATGAACATTTATGGTTTAAATACAAAAGATGGAAAAAAACACAGGTGCAGTTTATTAGTTTGTCTCGCAGCGCTATGGAACTTGTTGGTACTTTATAAATGCTTGTAACTGTAATTTTTCTCGACCGTGATGCGAAACCCAACTTGACTCGCGGTATATCGATGCGGAATGAGGGAGCAGTGCGGAGGAGCGTAGATTGCAAGCTGTGTGATAAAGAACTGGAAACAAAAACCAATAAAAAGGGGAATAAAGCAATAAAATAATGACTCAACCGGATTAGAGATTGAAGGACGAAGGGCACGGCGCGAGTGTCTGGCGCAACGCAGAAGGTGTGGATACATTAAAACGTGCGACAGGATAACCAGGCCGTAAAAACGTAAGGTGTTCGCCCGCTGATATTAGATTGCAACTCCTGGGACTCTAATCCAGCTGAATTCTGAATCCTACCCCATGCATAACTGCAGCATTTAGAGTCGGGACGTCCAAACTCCGACACCCCCAGATGATCCTGAACTACAACTCCCAGAAATCTCTGACTGCATTAGATGGATCATGGAGAAGCATGGGAGTTGTAGTTCATGTAGATCGGGGGGCGGAGTTTGGACATCCCTGGTTAACAGGAACCACCCACTGATCATACGCGCTTACCAAGGTGAAGACGAGCAGTGATATCAGTGGCTTGTATGTAGTGACAGGCAAGTCAGTTCATTCCTGAAAAAAACCCACAAAGAATGAACTAAACTATTCACGGAACTGCATCTTTATCGACAATAGATGCCTGCAGCAGAACTACATATCCCAAAATCCCCTGCTGTGAAGAGGATATGGATGTAGGAGATGCTGAAAAATAACTGGCAGGACCAGGTCAACGAGTCACAGTCACTCCTGGACAGCTGTTTGGGGCTTATTATGACCTGATCAGCAGGGTGAGGTGGATGGGGAGCCAGTGAAGGGACTCACAGAGGGGAGCGGCAGAGACAGAGCGGCAGGTGAGGTGGATGGGGAGCCAGTGAAGGGACTCACAGAAAGGAGCGGCAGAGACAGAGCAGCGGGTGAGGTGGATGGGGAGCCAGTGAAGGGACTCGCAGAGGGGAGCGGCAGAGACAGAGCGGCGGGTGAGGTGGATGGGGAGCCAGTGAAGGGACTCGCAGAAAGGAGCGGCAGAGACAGAGCGGCGGGTGAGGTGGATGGGGAGCCAGTGAAGGGACTCGCAGAAAGGAGTGGCAGAGACAGAGCAGCGGGTGAGGTGGATGGGGAGCCAGTGAAGGGACTCACAGAGGGGAGCGGCAGAGACAGAGCGGCGGGTGAGGTGTATGGGGAGCCAGTGAAGGGACACGCAGAAAGGAGCGGCAGAGACAGAGCGGCGGGTGAGGTGGATGGGGAGCCAGTGAAGGGACTTGCAGAAAGGAGCGGCAGAGACAGAGCAGCGGGTGAGGTGGATGGGGAGCCAGTGAAGGGACTCACAGAGTTGAGCGGCAGAGACAGAGCGGCGGGTGAGGTGTATGGGGAGCCAGTGAAGGGACACGCAGAAAGGAGCGGCAGAGACAGAGTGGCGGGTGAGGTGGATGAGCCTGGCAGAGGCATTCAGAATGGACTGTAGGGGGGAAAGTGCGAGGCCAACTAGAAAATTATTACAATAGTCAAGTCGGGTGATTATGAGGGCGTGGAGGAGTTGCTTTGAGGTGTCAGTGGTAAGAAATGTCCGAATTCTGGAAATTTTAAGAAAGAGGGATGCCCTCTGCTTTGTAAGGTTGTCACAGCCCATCAGGGCGCACGAGTCCCGGAACACCTAGCACACCACGAGGAGTTAAACTGGTCATGTGACCACCTGTAAATGTTAGCGGCCCCCGGGAATCGGGCCCCTAGCTGGTGGTTTAGAAAGAATGAGCAGTATGTGAAACTTTAAAGGTTTCTGACCCATCCCGGCGTACCCGGACAATGCACACGGGCGGCGTAAATGCGCGTCTGTTTGCACAAAGCGCACGATTGGTCACGGGGTTTCTAATTGCAGACCTGGCTCGTACACACTGCAATCCGAGCTCGAGTTACCGGCTGAAAAATCAGAAGCCAGGCACGAGATTCACCTGAAGTTTACTCATTAAGGAGCGGGTATTGATTCCTGGCGTGAGACATCAGGCTCCTCTCGGGTCAGATGAATGTTTTTTTTCGGGTGGGTCGATACACCGTGAAGCCTTGTGGACAGGTCATGGTTTGCACCGCTTTATAATGTCCCTGTTAAAGCAAGTCAGATGTTCTTGGCATTAACGTATACGACATATCGAGAGCGAGACGCCGTATCTGCGGCGCTGCACTCCAGGCACCGTGTAAAATTCATCACTAGAGCATCACACTCAGCTGTGCTTCTTCAGATGTTGCTGCTGGGATACTATCACTTTGTCGCCACCTTGTGGACACGGCTAAATCGCCGCACCGAAGAAGTCATAAAAAGAGAGCAGTAGACCTTACAGGGTTATTCAGAGAAAGGTGAGTCTCTGGAGAACTTTTGGAGAAGTGAAAATTCTAGGTCAAAATGGGAGAATTTTTCTGGTTTGGCTATTTTGATCTAGGATTTTCACTTCTCCAAAAGTTCTCCAAAGTTTCACCTTTCTCTGAATAACCCTGACAGCTACAGTGATACGGACAGAGACAATGGCAACGACACAAACGAGGACAAGTTCACTGACAGAGTCATTAAAAAGACAGAGACACAGAAAATAATGCCGACACTGAAAGATGCCAACAGAAACACACACAAAGAGCCATCAAAAAGACACTGACAGACAGACATAGAAATAAGACAGACACAGAAAGATGCTATGTCTGTCAGTGTCTTTATGATGTCTGTGTGTGTTTCTGTTGGCATCTTTCAGAATTGTCATTTTTTTTCTGTGTCTGTCAGTGTCCATTCATTTTCTCTTGGTTTCTGTTAGAAAAAAGACAAAGACACAGAAAGATGCTAACGGAATCCAAGAGAAAATGAATGGACACTGACAGACATTTTTTCTGTGTCTCTGTCTTTTTAATCACTCTGTCAGTGTCTTTGTCGTTGTTTGTGTTGTTGCCATTGTCTCTGTCCGTATCACTGTAGCTGTCAGGGTTATTCAGAGAAAGGTGAAACGTTGGAGAACTTTTAGAGAAGTGAAAATTCTGTTGGCATCTTTCAGTATTGTCATTTTTTCTGTGTCTGTCAGTGTCTGTTCATTTTCTCTTTCTGTTAGCATCTTTCTGTGTCTTTGCCTTTTTTCTATGTCTCTGTCAGTGTCTTTTTGATGTCTCTGCGTGTTTCTGTTAGAAAAAAGGAAAAGACACAGAAAGATGCCAACAGAAAGAGAAAATGAACAGACACTGACAGACACAGAAAAAATGACAATACTGAAAGACGCCAACAGAATTTTCACTTCTCCAAAGTTTCACCTTTCTCTGAATAACCCTGACAGCTACAGTGATACGGACAGAGACATAGAAAAAACACAGAGACATCAAAAAGACACTGACAGAGACATAGAAAAAATACAGAGACATCAAAAAGACACTGACAGAGACATAGACAAAAGGCAAAGACACAGAAAGATGCTAACAGAAACAAAGAGAAAATTAATGGACACTGACAGACACAGAAAAAATGACAATACTGAAAGATGCCAACAAAGACAACAAAAAGACACTGACAGAGACAAACAGGGTTATTCAGAGAGAGGTGAAAAACAGGAGAATGACTGGAGAAGTGAAAATTCTAGGTCAAAATAGTCAAACCAGAAAAGTTCTCCCATTTATCTCACTTTCCAAATCGGCTATTTTGACCTAGAATTTTCGCTTCTCCAGTCATTCTCCCGGCTTTCACTTCTCTCTGAATAACCCCGATAGAAAAAAAAAGGCAAAGACACAGAAAGATGCTAAAAGAAACACAGAGAAAATGAATGGACACTGACATAGACTCACAGATCTAAATGACAAAGGGGGTTATTCAGAGAAAGGTGAAAACCAGGAGAATGGCAGGAGAAGAAAACAATCTAGAGCAAATAGCCGATTTTGACCCAGAATTGTCACTTCTCCAGCCATTCTCCTGCTTTTCACTTCTCTCTGAATAACCCTGATAAGACACTGACGCATGCAGCATATGAATTATACCCGTTGCAGGGCAGCACTTTTACCTGTGCTCTCCCTCTGCATGAAACAATAATATGTGTCCAGGAAAACATGGCCGACCTGGTGACCCTAAACCTCAGCGTACGACGGTAAAAGAGCGAAGCATGAAATAAAGAAAACATTATATTTTTAAAAAAACGTGATTTCAATTCAGGCTAGGGTCAGACGAACGTGATTTCAATTCAGGCTAGGGTCAGACGAGCGTGATTTCAATTCAGGCTAGGGTCAGACGAACGTGATTTCAATTCAGGCTAGGGTCAGACGAGCGTGATTTCAATTCAGGCTAGGGTCAGACGAACGTGATTTCAATTCAGGCTAGGGTCATACGAACGTGATTTCAATTCAGGCTAGGGTCAGACGAACGTGATTTCAATTCAGGCTAGGGTCAGACGAACGTGATTTCAATTCAGGCTAGGGTCAGACGAGCGTGATTTCAATTCAGGCTAGGGTCAGACGAACGTGATTTCAATTCAGGCTAGGGTCAGACGAACGTGATTTCAATTCAGGCTAGGGTCAGACGAACGTGATTTCAATTCAGGCTAGGGTCATACGAACGTGATTTCAATTCAGGCTAGGGTCAGACGAACGTGATTTCAATTCAGGCTAGGGTCAGACGAGCCTGATTTCAATTCAGGCTAGGGTCAGACGAACGTGATTTCAATTCAGGCTAGGGTCAGACGAGCGTGATTTCAATTCAGGCTAGGGTCAGACGAACGTGATTTCAATTCAGCCTAGGGTCATACGAACGTGATTTCAATTCAGGCTAGGGTCATACGAACGTGATTTCAATTCAGGCTAGGGTCAGACGAACGTGATTTCAATTCAGGCTAGGGTCAGACGAACGTGATTTCAATTCAGGCTAGGGTCAGATGAGCGTGATTTCAATTCAGGCTAGGGTCAGACGAACGTGACTTCAATTCAGGCTAGGGTCATACGAACGTGATTTCAATTCAGGCTAGAGTCAGACGAGCGTGATTTCAATTCAGGCTAGGGTCAGACGAGCGTGATTTCAATTCAGGCTAGGGTCAGACGAGCGTGATTTCAATTCAGGCTAGGGTCAGACGAACGTGATTTCAATTCAGGCTAGGGTTAGACGAGCGTGATTTCTACGGACGTACGTCAGTACGGAAGACACAGTAGTGGCCACACAGTCCGTTTATTCACTGACGTATATTTTGACGGATGTAGGAGGGAAAATAAATTAAAAAGCAAAACCATTTTGTCCGTGAAAAATGCTGGAAGTATAAATGCAGTCCGTCTGACCACGTTCCATCACTCACACACCAAGCTATGCGAACGTTGCGGATGCAGCGCACTTTGTGCGGCTGTTCTAGGGGTTGTACGTTCTTGCCTGCCTTGCGTCCGTTTGCCGCGGCCGTTGTGCGTCTGCAGTTCAGTGCGGACGTACTTCATGTGTCAGGCTCCAATGGGCTTTCTTTCATGCTATCACGGACGTACTTTTGTGCGCCATCATGGATGTACTTTTGTGCGCCATCACGGACGTACTTTTGTGCGCCATCACGGACGTACTTTTGTGCGCCATCACGGACGTGAACGCTGGAGCCTTAAGATAAAGGGTATTTTTTTAATACAAAGCAATCCACCCTCGCCCCCCCCTTGCTGCTCTGTAACAGGTTTGCCCAGCGACTCCGACAGAACAAGTTTTTTGTTAACGTGTGTCTTAAGAGACGGGAGGCGGGTTACCTGTGCGCACTCACCTGGTGTACCTGAGTGGGAGTGTCCATCGCATCAAGAAAAAAAAAATCAGTTTAGGTAGAGGACTCCGATCAACAAGTCAGGTACGTGGGTCTATATCGCTTTTTCTTCCTACAGCGACTCTTTGAAATCTCACTCTGAGGATCCGGAGGAAAATGCGAGGAATTCGATGAATTCGTGATTTCAGGGAATTTTTTTAAAAAAAATTTTAATGACCGCTCCAGGAGTTTTTTTTGTTTTTTTTTTTGGTTTTATATATCCCCCCCCCCCCCATGTAAGCGACTCGGGTCGCCAGATCGGCCATGGTTTCATGGACGCTTATAATTTAATGATGCTGCCGGACAGTGAATGAAAAATACCACCCTGCAGCATGTATAATCCATACGTTCGTTGCTGGAAACACATCATAAAAGGAATCCCTGGTGACCTGCCTTGATTTCCTTCCTGCAGCATAAAGGAATCTCCGGTGACCTGCCCTGGTTTCCTTCCTGCAGCATATGAATTATACATGTTGCAGGGCAGCACTTTTCCCTGTGCCCCCCCCCCCCTGCATGAAACCGTAATTCGTGTCCAGGGAGACATGGCCGACCTGGCTGCCCAAATCTGACCTCTCTGTCTTCTCAATGTGAAGTCCTGTGAATCACGGTCCAGCACTCACCATAGCAATCGGTGGCTACACCTGACACCTTTCATGGTTCAGAACTACATGCCCCATGATCCTCTGCTAGCCTTAAGGCTGATGGAGCATCATGGGACATGTAGTTCCAAGACATCTGGGGATGCCAAAGTTGGCCACCACTGCATTGGTTTCAGACGCATGTCAGTCAGAGATTTAAAAGGATTCTCATTTCTTCACTATATCCACCTGTCAATAGATTGCAAGCTCTGCAGGTCAGGGAACCTGTAGCTGGGGGGGGGGGGTAGTAGGAAGGAATCTTTTTAAAGGACTTTTTGTGTTTATGCAGAGCTGACACATATAATAGGGGTTACATTGAGTCAGTTGAGCAGCAGATTTCAGTGACAAGGAGCAAACCTGTTTGATGGGTTTCCGCGATCACGATATATGAGGCAGAGGTAACCGCGAAAAACAGATTGCGATCACGTTATATGAGGCAGAGGTAGCCGCGAAAAACAGATTTTACAGCATATTCTTCTACATGGAGGAGCAGGGCTACGATATGCCAAGGGGAGAGTCCGAGGGGGCTATTCACTAAAACATGGGTAAACTAGGCTTGCCAGGTCGGCCATGTTTTCCTGGACACACATTCCATGCAGAGGGGGAGCACAGGGAAAAGTGCTGCCCTGCAACATGTATAATTCATTTGCTGCAGAAAAGAAATCCAGGCAGGTCACCTGGGATTCCTTTGTGATTTCTTACCTGCAGCGTATGGATTATACATGGTGCAGGGTGGCATTTTTCATGAACTGCCCATCGGCATGAATAAACAATGTGTCCAGGAAAGCATGGCTGACCTGGCGACCCTAGTGTAGACCCCCCCAATCTGTGTGGAAAGTTCGATAGTGTTGTCCATGGTCACAGCCTCATTGTACTTTACCCCTGTCTCTCACTCCTCATTGTGTATCTGCTCCATCCCTCGTACCTCCCACTGTGCCTCTGTCCTTTTACCTCCCCATTGTACATCTGCACTTGCCCTTTTGCTTCCCATTGCACCTCGTCTTCCATTGCCCTCTAGCCTCCCATTGCACATCTTGCCTCCCATTGCACCTCTTGCCCTCTACTCTCCCATTGCACCTCTTGCCCCCATTGCACCTCTTGCCCTCTAGCCTCCCATTGCACCTCTTGCCCTCTAGCCTCCCATTGCACCTCTTGCCTCCCATTGCACCTCTTGCCCTCTAGCCTCCCATTGCACCTCTTGCCCTCTACCCTCCCATTGCACCTCTTGCCTCCCATTGCACCACTTGCCTCCCATTGCACCACTTGCCTCCCATTGCACCTCTTGCCCTCTAGCCTCCCATTGCACCTCTTGCCCTCTAGCCTCCCATTGCACCTCTTGCCCTCTACCCTCCCATTGCACCTCTTGCTTCCCATTGTACCACTTGCCTCCCATTGCACCTCTGCTCTCCATAGCACCCAACCCGTGCCCTCTCACCTCCCATTGCACCTCATGCCCTCTACCCTCCCATTGCACCTCATGCCCTTTTGCTTGCCATTGCACCTCTTGCCTCCCATTGCATCTCTGACCTCTAGCCTCCCATTGCACCTCTTGCCTCCCATTGCACCTCTTGCCCTCTAGCCTCCCATTGCACCTCTTGCCCTCTAGCCTCCCATTGCACCTCTTGCCTCCCATTGCACCTCTTGCCCTCTAGCCTCCCATTGCACCTCTTGCCTCCCATTGCACCTCTTGCCCTCTAGCCTCCCATTGCACCTCTTGCCTCCCATTGCACCTCTTGCCCTCTACCCTCCCATTGCAACATCACCACCCATTGCACGCTTTCCTCACCCTCTTAAATCCCACTGTACCTTTGCCCCACCTCACATTTGCCCCATCCCTCTCCTTTATGTTATCCTTCCCATGTAGACCAAGACGCGTTTCGCCTTGGGGTGATTTGATCGGAATGTAGATCGGTTGCTACAAAGAGCTTGTGGGAACATTCCTTATCTGAATGAAAAGGCCGTGACACCTCGCACGTGCACGCTTAATCCGCAAGGTGAGCTTTAAATTTCGATCACCAAACGGTGACGCTCCGACACCTAAAGTTTCACAAGAACCTTCCGCTTGGACGGCGACCTTCAGCAGCATTGGATTATGGGCTTCATGACCCCCCCCCCGTTATCTTCAAAGACATGTCCCCAGTGTGTGTAAAGAAGATTTATAGCATGGACAGAGCTTATGTTTTAGTTTCCCCCCTAAATTCACTGAATTCCCCCCATTTTCACGTCATGATGGGTTAAGGGGTAAAACAGTAATAACGGGGCTGGTTAGTCTGGAGCTGTGGAATTATATTCTGCCTTTGCACAGGGCCGGTGCATCCATTAGGCCAAGCAGGCAGTTGTCTAGGGCGCCACTAGCAGGGGGGCGCTGCCCTGGACTAATACGACCACAGAAACAAAAGTTATGATCTATTTAGTTCTGCCGCGGAGGTGTAGCAGCCCCCTCCTGCCGTTAGCCCAGCGCAAACGATAGCGCTGCAGCTCTGACTGTGAAACTCACGCCTCGGTCTCGCAGCGAGCCACTAACTGAACAGGTACTAAAGGGCAACAAAGATGGCAGGGAGGGCAAGTGTTTAGGGACCTCACGAGACGATAAGGGTTATTTACAAAGCACTGAAATCCAGTTCAATCACGATGCATTTAATTTCGGCGATTCAATTTTCGTCGAAAATACGGCGCATTCGTTACACACCAAATGTTCACCGTATTTTGCCGAAAATGGAGTCGCCGATGCATTTATCGAACGTCGACAGAAAGTACCGAATTGCCTTCAGCAGATTCCACCGACCGGTGTGGGGGTGGGGCGGTAGTAAATCTCCTATTCTCCTAGTAGGGGGTTAAAATAATAAAAATGTGTCAAAATAATAACAAAAGGTCCCTTAAAAATGATGACGCCTTTAAAAAAAATTATAAAAAGATCTTATAAAAAAATGAAAATAATAAATGGTCTTTAAGAGAAAATGTAAAAAAAAAAAAATATTCCATTTATTACGTTTAAACCTGTCTAACGAAACACCGACAATCAGGTCGTTTTGCCGCATCTTGGCGTTCTGTGAATAGACGAATCGATAGTGCTCTATGGGACAATTTCGATGCAGCCGAATTGCACCAAATTACGCCGAAATGCACCGTTATTTCGCCGTCCATTCGCCTGTATTTGACAAAAACACACCTTTTAGTAAATAGACGATTTGCCCCAAAATTGCAGATATGGTGCAATTCACCGTACGGTGCTATTCATGGCAAATTGGACCTCGGTGAATAACCCCCACTGAGACTTATTAGGGGAACGGAGACAATATTTGGTGTGGAAATACGAGGGGGCAGAGGAGAGGGGGGGCTGCAAAATGTTTTGGTTTTTTTTGCCTCGGTTGACGGAAACCCTTGCACCGGCACTGCCTTACCTTGAGAGGTCTATCCCCCCAGAGATTACCGCTGACTCCTTGGACCGGGAGCTGGGGAATTTGGGGTTCCCCTACCCTCTCTTTCTCCCCTCTATTTGTACGTTTCTCCTATTGAAGCCCCTTTTTTTAATCAATAATCTAATGTTACCCGTCCGGAAACACGATTCCTTCCTATCGACCTTTAACTCCTAGTACGCCGAGCCATACTCCGGTCACACATGTTAACGCTATACCTCTATGACCCTGGCACAGGGTTTTTAAGCCCTGCCGGATCGGAGCGAGTAATAAAACGAATCAATGCGTTAATTAAAGCGTATGTTAATCAGTGTGAAATCTGCCATTAGTCCTATCTGTTGCAACACGCTCGGCTGCGCGGAGCATCTCCAAAGCTGGCTCCGAACAACTATTCTCACCGTGCGCGTCTCGTAGTCATAGGGACATATCTACTAAATGGCAGCTCAAAAAAACCTGGACCGAACAGCCGAGAGGAAAAGGGAAATCCTCCCTGAGGTAGACAGCTTAGGCGCAGTGATGACGAACCTCGACACCCCAGATGTTTCTGAACTAAATATCCCAGAATGCTCAGCCAGCTCTGTGGCAGGCTAAGCATCATGGGACATGTAGTTCTGAGACCTCTGGAGTGCTAAGGTTCGCCATCACCGGCTTAGGGCATGGGTAGGAAACCCTGGCCCCTCCAGATGTTTCAAATTCTACATTTCCGATAATCTCCACCAACTGAATGAGTGCTTGAGCATCCTGGGAGATGTAGTTCCAAAACGTCTTGGGACCCCCTGGCTTAGGGAGTTAATCGGAAATTGGAAAGAATTCCAGGCCGGAAGATTTGGGTCCAGACAGGGCAGGGGGATCTCAAACATCTGGCCCCTCCAGATGTTTCTGAACTACAGCTCCCATGATCCTCTGGTCACCTATCGCACTCAAAGAATTCTGGGAATTGTAGGCAGTAAACATCTGGGTGGCTGGAGTTTTGAGATCCCTGAAATACTGACCGGCCCACCCATTTAGGGACCTCGGCACGTGACGTTGCAATTTGTTACACAGAGGGTGTGTTTGGTCTCCGAGGACTTGATTCACACAATCCTGATCACCGAGAGCGTGGACACGGCGTACCCTCGGGCATGGGCCGTCCAATCTGCCTTTGTGGTTTCCTTGAAAACGGACAAAAATCCTTACGTTGATAAAACTGACTATTTTTAGATGCAGAAAAACATAAGAATTTAAAAGAATAAAAAAAAAGGAACCTACAGATTTCCTGTTTGCCGCAAAACAGCGGGTTTCAACAGGATCGGGCGATGGCAGAGCTCTCCCAGCCGATCCTGGGGGCAGCTGTGCAACAAGTACAGATCTTAAGTGTAACACTGGATATTTAAAACTTCCTCCCGATCACCTAGTTGTTGCTGGGGTTGCCATCGTGGCCATGTTTTCCTGGACACAATTAAATTTAGGCAGATGTGCAGTGCATGAAAAATGCCACCCCGCAGCATGTATAATCTATACACTGCAGGTGAGAAATCAAAAGGGAATGCCAGGTGACCTGCCTTGATTTCCTTCCTGCAGCAAATCGCCGGACGGGCGCCAAGCCGCAGATCTTTGCCGATGGGCTGCAAGCGCCCTCCGCAACTTAGCGGAGGAGTGTCTGCCATGCAGATACGTGCCGGTACTTAGTACCGGCAGGAAAATCCCTGTTATCGTTATATCGCCAATGGAGCATGCGACACAGAAAACGGTGAAAAACCTGATTATCTGACCCGATTATCGGTAGCGCCGATAATCGGTCGACCCTAGTTTTTACGAATCGATTCGTTATTCCGTTTCATAGATTCAGCACTGCGTCCGTGTCCATTGGCCGTGGTGCTGAATCTGCTGTATTTCTGTTACGTAGACGACCTTGATATATGGCGGAAAAGTGCAGAGTTGCCGCCCAAACCTGCTGCTGTGTGCACAAAGGCCATAAACGGGATGACGCATTGTAAATAAAAGTTTAACTAATCGGTTTATAAAAGCGATTGACAACAAATTAAGATGATATAAGTGCATGGGCAGCTCCAAAAAGGTCAAAGGGCAGATAAAGTAGGCATCGACCAAGTACAATAAAAAAAAAATAATTTCACGGACAAACCATGAGCGGAAAACATGTGGTGCCCTGAACTCGTGCTGGCTCTTAGGCACGTAGCAGAAGGAACACCGAGGTAATAGGAGCGTTGGTGCCAAGGACGTCTTGCACCAGGGTCAGATTCTCCTGCCCTCTTTGAGATTGTGCTGGCAGGACAATGCAGAGGTACTGGGCATGATGGTGCCAGTGTGCAAATAGAAGTAGGAAATGGGTACGCCGAACACGGACGTGAAGCCTGGATTGCCCAGTGTGCAAACAAGATCATGTTTCAGCCTCCTGGACGCTCCTTGCTCAGCCAGTTAATGTGAATGGTGTTCATCCTTAGGCATTGTGTTAGAGCCTGGCACGATACGGATGTCAGGGGGGCACCTGGCATGAGCCGAGGTGCGACCCATATAAGGGGTAGGCTTGTGCATCGATTTTTTTTTCGGTTCGATTCGGTTCGATTTTTCGGATTTTTAAACTTTTCGATTCGGCTCGTTTCGACCGATTTCTGTTTCGATTCGGTTCGGCTCGATTCGTTTTTCGTGTACCTTTGTTTTTCGGAATATCGACCATTTTTCGTATTTTCGTGTCACTTTGCTCGTTTTTTGTATCGACTTTTCGTAAGTTCGGAAATTTTCGTTTTTTTCGGAACGTCTGTTCTCCTCGTTTCAAAGCAATAAATTTCGATTTGACACATTTCAAGTCCATTATAAAAATTCCGAAAATATTTCGTTTCGGCTCGGAAAACTTTTCGGATCTGCCATTTTTGGATCTAAACATTTTCGGAAATTCGGCCGCATCCGAAAACACGAATCGGGAAATTTCGTGAAAATTCCGAAATGCCGAAACCCGAAACGCACATCCCTAATAAGGGGCTAGGAACCCAAAAGGCAGGAGTGCCACTGTCTGAATTGCAGACAGACAGAAGGCGAAGCCACCACACTGCTGGGCAGGGAAAGCAGCAATAATAAACACATACAGCAGAGACCAGAAGAAAGAGTAAGGGTGAAGGAGAATGCCAAAAACACAGACATCTATAAGCCCACAAAGGAAACCCTAATCTAAAGGCCGGTCCTTAAAGTAGCTGGAAGTAACGCTAAAGGATGGGAAATAGCGCCGCTGGGTGAAGCAGAAACACACAGGACAAAATCAGAGCGAGGTATAAAATGGGAAAAATCTGAGACAAAGTCAGAGAGCAAAAGCCAAATTCGATAGACTGAGAAAACAACACAGTAAGGCTAAACCAGTCAAAGAGGGACGCCAAGGTGGGTACACGGACTATAAACACAGCAAGGGTAAAACACAAGATAAAACCCACAAGAGCAAGGAAGGGAAAAAGCTAGAGGGGAAACCCCAAAAGAACTAAAGGGGTTAGTCAAAGAGCACCGAAATGTCAGTGCTTTTTCACTCGGTGTACTTCGGAGACCTCAATTTGCCGACCCTGCAGGGAATTCAGCATTCAGTCCCTGAATCGATCCGCCGATAAACCCGAAAGCAGGCGCAAACCGCCATCGATAAACCCACCGAATGCATCTAATAAACCACCGAAAAACTACTGAAAACATCCGATACGCAGCTGGCGAATCGCCGAATGCTGCTGGAAAAAGCCAGCCAGCAGCCGACCTACCACTGATCAGGTGTAAAAAAAAATACAGCAACTTTTAAAAGGCCGAGTCCTGGTGGTACAATAATGCCCTGTGAGCCTTGCTTATAAACTATGAGCCTAGTCCATATTTCTGGCTAATAAATTGTTCCTGGTCAGTAACCGGCATAAACATTGTCCAATGAATCGGTCAACAGGTCAAGTAGATCTTTTTTAACCCGATCCCTCAATCAACTCTTTCTTGTTTTTCAGGTTTGGTGATGTGCAAGGCTCAATGGTGTGCAGGCACTGGGGGATCTGCATCGATGAGCCTGATGCAGAAGATGATCAACAGACTATGGACCAGCCAAAATCTTCAGAGAAACCTCCAACTGACTTTTTCCCCTCGGTTGGCCTGGCTACCTTGCTGGCTCTGATCTTCATCCCAGTCAGCTACGTGTTGTTCGTAGAAGGCGGTGGTCATGGCAGGATCGTTCCATTAGGATTTGTTGGTGGAAAGGCGGTCCGAATACACCCCCTGATCTCTAGTCAGACAAGGGCTGCATGGTGGATTTTGGAGAAGAGCTTGAAGCCAAACAGGGATGGAGTGACTACCATGATTGCCATCTCAAAGGATAACACAGCCCAGACGCTTATCTGTTTTTCCAGCCATGTCATCTCTCTTCTAACGGCTCAGTTCTTCGCTCATAATGTCACTAGAAGACTTCATGAGGGCAAGTCAAATGTGCCATTGTGGTACAACAAAGGTGGCTCTTCCAGGAACTTTCATGTGGCGGTGATAACCAAGAGGAAGGGACAATCCCCGCATGGAGTTATCCTAGGTCCAGGAGCCAACTTAGGTGAAGGAGAAAGTCCATGGGAGATGACTCTTACTGTTCAACAGAAGGAAAGTGAACTGAGCCAGCATCATGAAGCTTACTGTTTGGCCAACAAAGTCATGATGCTTCTCTACACAACAGGACGCATTTCCGAGACCTTTGAATTCGAGAAGAATGCAGAGGAGAGTATCCCCATCCTCCAGATCACCGGCGATCCATACCTGGAGAGTGGTTTTGTGTGTTAACCCCTCTTCGATTTGCCCTGAGCTAATCCTTGATGGACTGATGAGCAAAGACTAAAGAAAACCTAAATAAACCTAAATAATAACGGGACTTTTCCAAGCTTTCATCATTGAATGTTCCACACCTTTACAGTGGGTAGGATCACCTCATTATCTGTGTTAATGCTGTTCTGTAGATGGTTTCTGGTTTTATTCATGGAGAACCTTACTTGTTCCCATTTAAAAGAGTATCCGCAGACTTCTCCCTCCTGACCTGAATGCGTGAGCTTTACTAGTGAAGACTTGGCTGGTGGGTAATGCACATTTAATTAAATCTGGATGGAGAAGTCTGCACGTTGTGCTTTTTAATAGGAATGTACGGTCTTACTACTCCAAAGCATCCTCCAGGTGCCATACCGCGGCCAGCCGAGCCCCGCTGCACCGTTCTACTTGCGTCACCTCCCACCTCAATGGACAGGATGCAAATTATCCAGCCGCTGTTCCACTTGACATGGATAGTTGTTTCGACGCAGAATCGCACTCGCACTGTGGTACTCTGCAGAAGTGGCCAAAATAGAGAAGAACAAAAAGATAGCATTCAATAATTATAAAAAAAGTCAGAGTGAAGAAGATAGGCAAAGCTATAAAATTAGGCAGAAAGAGGCAAAGCAATTTATAAGAGCTTCCAAAGCACACGCAGAAGAGAAAATAGCTCAGTCAGTAAAAAAGGGGGACAAAACATTTTTTAGATACATAAACGAGAAAAGAAAAGTAAAACAAGGATTAGTTAGATTAAAAACAAAGGAAGGAAGGTATGTAGAAGAGGATAAAAGTCTCGCTGACTGCCTCAATGAATATTTTTGTTCAGTCTTTGCAGAAGAAAAGGAAGGAAAGGGACCTCAGTTAGGAGGAAACAGTAAAGAGACATTTACATATGAGTTTACAGAGGAGGAGGTTCTACAGCAGCTGTCTAAAGTAAAGACAAATAAGTCAATGGGGCCTGATGGGATCCGCCCTAAATTATTAAAAGAGCTCAGTGATGTAATAGCAAAACCGTTAACAGATTTATTTAACCAATCCTTGTTAACGGGAGTCGTCCCAGAAGACTGGAAATTAGCAAATGTTGTGCCCATTTACAAGAAGGGTAGTAGGGAGGAATCGGGGAACTATAGGCCAGTTAGTCTTACGTCAGTAGTGGGGAAATTAATGGAAACCATGTTAAAGGAAAGGATTGTTGAACATCTAAAAACACATAGATTACAGGATCAGAAACAACATGGGTTTACCTCAGGGTGATCATGCCAAACTAATCTTATTGATTTTTTTGATTGGGTAACAAAAATAATAGACACAGGTGGTGCAGTAGACATTGCTTATTTAGATTTCAGTAAGGCTTTTGATACTGTTCCGCATAGAAGGCTTATCAATAAATTGCAATCTTTGAGCTTGGATTCCAATATTGTTGAATGGATTAGGCAGTGGCTGAGTGACAGGCAACAGAGGGTTGTGGTAAATGGAGTTTATTCGGCGCAAGGTCTTGTTACCAGTGGGGTACCTCAGGGGTCAGTTTTGGACCCATTCTCTTTAATATTTTTATTAGTGATATTGCAGAAGGTATTAATGGAAAAGTATGTCTTTTTGCTGATGACACAAAGATTTGCAACAGGGTTGACGTTCCTGGAGGGATCAGCCAAATGACAAATGATTTAGGTAAACTAAAAAAATGGTCAGAGTTGTGGCAATTGAGTTTTAATGTGGATAAGTGCAAGATAATGCACCTGGGACGTAAAAACCCAAGGGCTGAATATAGAATATTTGATACATCTGAGGGTTGGGATTTAGTGGTTATTATTTCAGAGGATCTAAGGGTAAGGGTAAGTAGTCAATGTAATAGAGCAGCAGGAAATGCTAGCAGAATGCTTGGTTGTGTAGGGAGAGGTATTGTAACGTTGGGAGCTTCCAGCCCTACCTGTGTACTTGAGGGCAGCATGTCTGATGCTGCTCGCTGACCAATGCCCGGTTTAAATGGAGACAGACAGGGAGGTGGTTGCATGAGGCGCGGCTTGAGTGGGGGCGTGGTCTGGTGTAGGTCTTTAAAAACCCTCAGTGTATTCTCAGCAGTTGCCAGATCGTGGTTATCCATACCTGAGCTCCTTGTACCTGACTGCTATATTGAATTAACCCGTTATTGACCTCTGCTTGTTTCTGACTATTCTGCCTTCTGTTGCCCTAGACCATTTTCTTGTACTACGCCACTGCTCTGATATCGACCCGGCTATTCCATTTTACCATTCTGGACTCTGTATTCCTGATTCTGGCTCGGCTGACTACTCCCCGTGTTGTTAACCCTTTCTGTCTAGCTAGTTTACCTGGCCAATTCTAAGGACCAGACAGTTAGAGATCTTTCACGGCTACTCTGTTGGTAGCTTCTGGGCTCTGTGGAGTGTGGGGCGTTAAGTACTGCGTGGTGGGATCTGGGAACCGTGACATTACGATCTGGCCACTATGGATCCCGAGACTTAACACAGCACTTGGCTAACTTTGTATCCAGACAGGATGAGCAGGATCATAGGATGGATCAGTTTGGGGCGTTAAGTACTGCGTGGTGGGATCTGGGAACCGTGACATTACGATCTGGCCACTATGGATCCCGAGACTTAACACAGCACTTGGCTAACTTTGTATCCAGACAGGATGAGCAGGATCATAGGATGGATCAGTTTGGCTTACAAACTATCCTGACTCGTACTGCTCACCTGGAACCAGCTGGGGTTGCACCCCCGCTTGATATACCTGTGTCCCCTGTCGTTCAGACATCCCAGGTACACATGACCGCTCCTATGAGGTTTGACGGTACTCCCTCAGAGTGCCGGGGATTTTTGGTCCATGTGGATATTCATTTTAAATTAAATCCACAGATGTTTTTCTCTGACATTGCCAAAGTGGGGTTCATTATTAATCATCTGTCCGGCAGAGCATTGACATGGGCGACTCCGTTATGGGAGGCAGAGAAGCCTATCATACGGGATTATAAAGAATTCATAGCCGAGTTATAACGTACATTTAATCCTACCAGAAAGGCCACGGTAGCTGGCAAATCCTTGTTCCGCATACGTCAAGGGAACAGGACTGTTTCTGATTA
The DNA here is from genome assembly GCA_009667805.1 of Leptobrachium leishanense. NCBI lineage: Eukaryota > Metazoa > Chordata > Amphibia > Anura > Megophryidae > Leptobrachium > Leptobrachium leishanense. The sequence goes on from CM019071.1 coordinate 144,333,786, forward strand.
TGCCATAGAATTTAAAACCTTGATCTCTGATGTGAACTGGACAAATGAGACACTGGTTCTTGCTTTTATGGAGGGGTTATCAGAGTCATTGATGCATGAATTGGCTCCACGTAAACTACCTGAGGTATTGTGTGAACTCATTGATTATTGTATAGATCTGGATAATCAGATAAGGGACAGAAGGACTCCAAGAGAAAAACCCAAGAGACCGTTACCTAGGTTGGCCCCTGTCTTTCAGGCACCACCAAGAGAGTTATCTCCTCCCTCTGAGCCTATGCAACTAGGCCGTACTAGGCTTACAGAGGAAGAGAGAACAAGGCGTTTTCGTGAGGGATTGTGCCTGTATTGTGGTTTGGGGGGACATGTACGATTTCAATGTCCTACTCATCCTAAAATGCATGATAAGCTGGAAAACTACCGCACCTAAGGCAGCTGAGGAGACAGGCCTTGGGTGTGACGTGCATGTCTCCTGTCAAAGACACTAAACTTATGTTACCAGTATCCTTGGCTTGGGAGACCAAGACCACACATACTACCGCTATTTTGGATTCTGGGGCTGCTGGCAACTTTATCGATGTTAATTACGCTTCTTCCATTTCTCTACCTCTGGTTGTAAGAGAGACACCCTTAGCCGTCGAAGCCATAGACGGCAGACCGTTATCCTGCCCTAGGATTACTCACGATACGGTTACAGTGGTTCTTACCACTGGTCTCTTGCATAAAGAAGAAATCATATTTCAGGTTATCCATTCACCTTCCAATCCTGTTGTACTTGGTTTCCCTTGGTCGGTGGAACATAATCCTGTTATTGATTGGCCTAAGGGAGAGATACTGTCTTGGAGTCCTGCTTGTTTTGGGACTTGTTTAATACCCATTCAGCATGTCGGTGCCCTGAACACACCCACAGCTCCTCCATTGTCTACAGAGGTTCCTGACCAATATGCCGACCTCAGGGCTGTATTTGATAAAAGAGAGGCAGAGAAACTGCCTCCACATAGACCATATGATTGTGCCATAGATATTCATCCTGGTACCATGCCTCCTCGAGGCAAAGTATATCCTCTTTCCATAAAGGAGAACCAAATTATGGAGGAGTACATAAAGGAGAATTTGGAGAGAGGTTTTATCCAACGTTCCTCTTCTCCAGCAGGGGCTGGGTTCTTTTTTGTGTCTAAAAAAGAGGGAGATTTACGCCCGTGTATCGATAATAGGGGGCTTAACAAGATCACCATTAAGAACGTGTACCCTATCCCTCTCATATCAGAACTGTTCGACAGGTTAAGGGGGTCAGCAGTATACACAAAACTTGATTTAAGAGGAGCTTACAATCTGATACGTATAAAGGAGGGGCATGAGTGGAGAACAGCATTTAACACCAGGAGTGGGCATTATGAATACTTGGTCATGCCTTTCGGTCTTTGTAATGCTCCAGCGGTATTCCAGGATTTTATTAATGATGTGCTCAGAGATTTCTTACAAACCTTTGTTATAGTATACCTAGACGATATATTGATTTACTCTCCCGATCTGAAAACCCACCATGCACATGTCAGACAGGTATTAGCAAAATTACTGGACAATGGTCTTTATTGCAAACTAGAGAAGTGTTTATTCGACATTACTACGGTGAAATTTCTTGGGTATATTATCACTCCAGAAGGTTTTGAGATGGATCCTTCTAAACTCAAGGCCATCTCAGAATGGCCTCTCCCTCAAGCTCTCAAGGCCATACAGAGGTTTCTGGAGTTTTCCAACTATTATAGGAGATTTATCAAGAATTATTCCGCTGTAGCCTTCCCTATCATTAATATGACACGTAAAGGTCTGAAGAACCAGATCTGGTCTTCTCAATCCAAACAAGCATTCGAAGCCCTCAAACAAGCTTTCACTTCCGCTCCCGTGTTACGGCATCCTGATCCCAGGATTCCGTTTGTTCTTGAGGTTGATGCTTCCGAGATAGGCATTGGGGCTGTCCTGTCACAAAGAGAGTCTCCAGGAAAACCTCTACATCCTTGTGGGTTCTTTTCAAGAAAATTATCACCAGCAGAACGCAATTATGATATCGGTAACAGAGAATTGCTTGCCATTGTGTCTGCCCTGTCAGAGTGGAGATATTTGTTGGAAGGTACACTTGACCCTTTATTGATAATTACTGATCATAAGAACCTTACGTACATTGGGGATGCTAAACGTTTGAACGCGAGACAGGCCAGGTGGTCATTGCTACTGTCTCGGTTTAATTTTGTAATGATTTACAGACCAGGTGACCGCAATGTAAAGGCTGATGCCTTATCTCGTCAATATGACCCGTATGAATCTAATACACAAGACCACAATCCTATAGTTCCCCCTGAACGTATTGTGGCTTCCACAGTCTTGTCTGTCTCCTTGCCTTTCCTGGAACGCCTCCAGGCAGTTCAAGTAGGGGCTCCACCTGACAAGCCTCCAGATATGTTGTTTGTACCTGAAAAGGAAAGACAAGAATTACTCATAATGTTTCATGATTCTAAACCAGCAGGTCATCCTGGTATTACTAAGACTCTTACCAGTATCTCCAGACAGTTCTGGTGGCCCACCATGCGACAGGACGTACGTCTGTTTGTTTTGGCTTGTCAAGTCTGTGCCAGAAGCAAAACCAGTAAATCCTTGCCTGTCGGTCTATTGCAGCCTTTACCCATGCCTAAGAGGCCTTGGTCTCATCTATCTATGGATTTTATTGTGGACTTGCCGAAGTCCAAGGGTCATACTGTGGTTCTGACAGTTGTAGACCGCTTCTCCAAAATGGCTCATTTTGTCCCTCTACCGAAGCTTCCTACAGCCAAAGAACTGGCGGTTGTATTTGCTAGAGAGATTGTACGAATACATGGGGTACCGTCTGAAATAGTCTCTGACAGAGGAGCCCAGTTCGTCTCTCGTTTCTGGAGGGTTTTCTGTGCAGAGATGGGGGTGCGATTGGCCTTCTCTTCAGCATATCATCCACAAACTAATGGGGCAGCAGAGAGGGCAAATCAGGGTCTCGAGCAGTACATACGTTGCTTTACCACACAACAACAAGACAATTGGTCGGAGTTGTTGCCCTGGGCTGAGTATGCACGTAATAACGCCGTTAACGAGACCACTGGCCACTCTCCTTTTTCTGCCATCTATGGTTTTTTCCCTCCGGCTCTACCGCTTCAGTTTACTGAACAGGCCATCCCGGCTCTCGATGACCATCTCACTCAACTGCAAGAGATGTGGAGACAGATTCGAGAAAATATGGAGCGCAATGTTGCTGTCCAGAAACGCAAGGCTGACAGGCATAGGTTACAAGCTCCCTCCTATAACGTGGGGATAGAGTTTGGTTGTCCACTAGGAACGTGAAGTTGCGGGTGCCTTCTATGAAAATGGCACCTCGGTTTATAGGTCCATATAAGATCATTCGCCGCATTAATCCTATGGCTTATGCTCTTGCCCTTCCTAAACATCTTCGCATGCACAACGTCTTCCACACCTCCCTACTGAAGCCTTTGTTGTGTAACAGGTACACGCGGGTCGTTCCTCCTCCTCCACCTATTCAGGTTGATGGTGAATCTGAGTATGAGGTTAGGAGGGTTTTGGATTCTAGGCTGTGCAGGGGCGCTCTGCAGTACTTGGTCGATTGGGTGGGTTATGGTCCAGAAGACCGGTCCTGGATTCCAGCTTCCGACATGTCTGCTTCTTGTTTGGTCAGGGCGTTCCATGCCTCACACCCCGATCGCCCTGGTGGTCGTCCTGCCGCTCGTCCTGTTGGTCGTCCGGTGGCCTCCCGTGGAGAGGGGAGTACTGTAACGTTGGGAGCTTCCAGCCCTACCTGTGTGCTTGAGGGCAGCATGTCTGATGCTGCTCGCTGACCAATGCCCGGTTTAAATGGAGACAGACAGGGAGGTGGTTGCATGAGGCGCGGCTTGAGTGGGGGGCGTGGTCTGGTGTAGGTCTTTAAAAACCCTCAGTGTATTCTCAGCAGTGGCCAGATCGTGGTTATCCATACCTGACTGCTATATTGAATTAACCCGTTATTGACCTCTGCTTGTTTCTGACTATTCTGCCTTCTGTTGCCCTAGACCATTTTCTTGTACTACGCCACTGCTCTGATATCGACCCGGCTATTTCATTTGACCATTCTGGACTCTGTATTCCTGATTCTGGCTCGGCTGACTACTCCCCGTGTTGTTAACCCTTTCTGTCTAGCTAGTTTACCTGGCCAATTCTAAGGACCAGACAGTTAGAGATCTTTCACGGCTACTCTGTTGGTAGCTTCTGGGCTCTGTGGAGTGTGGGGCGTTAAGTACTGCGTGGTGGGATCTGGGAACCGTGACAGGTATTAGCAGTAGGAAAAGGGAAGTGCTCATGTCACTTGGAGTACTGTGTGCAGTACTGGAGACCGTATCTCCAGAAGGATATAGACATCTTAGAGAGAGTTCAGAGAAGGGCTACTAAAATGGTGTACGGCTTGAAGGAGAAAAGTTACCAGGAAAGGCTTAATGATCTTAACATGTACAGCTTGGAAAAAAGACAAGACAGAGGAGATATGATAGAAACATTTAAATACGTAAAGGGAATCCACAAGGTAGAGGAAGGGAGTATATTTAAAAGGAAACAAAGTAGCAAAACAAGAGGACATAGTCTTAGATTAGAGGGGCAAAGGTTTAAAAGTAACATCAGGAAGCATTATTTTACTGAGAGGGTGGTGGATACATGGAACAGCCTTCCAGTAGAAGTGGTAGAGGCCAAAACAGTAATTGAATTTAAGCAAGCATGGGATAGGCATAAGGCTATCCTAAACAAAAGATAAATCCAGGTAAAGTATCCATGTAATTGGGCGACTAGATGGGCCGAAAACTTCTTATCTGCCGACATTTTTCTATGTTTCTATGTTTTGGCACGCAAAGATGATGTCAGCAAGAAGGGAGGTGCCAGGGACTAAATAAACCCCAACTTTCATTTGGTTCATTTCATTACTCGCCCAGTAGATCATTCCTCGTTGTTTCATAATTTCCATTTACCGATCTGGTTTGTCCTCGACCATTCCTGACCTAACCGGTGTATTGGCCTGGCCCTCCTCGACTACTCTTTGTGCTTTTCTCTGTGTCCATTTCTATCTTCCCCGTGGTTATCCCTATAGGGTTGCTGCGTCAGACAGGTTGAAGCCCAGAAATTGTAAGGACTAGTAATCTGGTCCAGCCACTTCAAGAACTGGTATTGGGCCTGGATAAGAGGGTGCTTTGCATTGCGTGTCTGGGTCAATAAGCAGCTGTCACAAGGAATAACTGGCTAAAAGGTAGGAAATAAAAATTGCGTGTAAATGAGTAAAATGCTTATTTCAGCATGAGTAACGGATTTGGGGAGAGTTTGGATGAGCATCATGGGACGTGAATGAATTCTTGTGATGCCAATGCTATTAAGTGTCATCAGTGCGTACTGCGATGTCAATGTTTATGACTGAACGTCAGGGATAACAAACATCTCGTTTCTGAATGTTCTAAAGATTTGCTTTTTTTTTCTACATGCTGTCAATAAAACTATTTTTGTATTTTGTGTTATTCGTGTGTGTGTCATGGGGTTACCGCAGTGCTCACAGGAGTCTCTCCATACTTACATTTGTCGTCGTCCTTTCAATGGATCCAATGCTTTGTACACCCCACGGTTTAGGATCGATCATTCTGGTTTTGGCTTTGGGGGCAGAAACAGTGCAGGGATATTTTTTGGCAACACAAAGGAAGAAACATTTACAACAAACTAGAAATGAGGAAACCAGAACAAACTGTGGCAGCACCAGCAAACCGAGAATGGTGAAACAAACACACACATGTAGACAGAGATACACATACATAGACACATACAGACAAAGACATACAGTCAGGTCCAGAAATATTGGGACATGGACACAATTTTAACATCTTTGGCTCTATACACCACCACAATGGAGTTGGAATGAAAGAAACACAATGTGCTTTAACTGCAGACTGTCAGCTTTAATTTGAGGGTATGTACATCCAACTCAGGTGAACGGTGTAGGACTTACAGCAGTTTGTAGATGTGCCTCCCACTTGTTAAGGGACCAAAGGTAATGGGACAATTGGCTTCTCAGCTGTTCCATGGCCAGGTGTGTGATATTCCCTCATTACCCCAATTACAATGTGCAGATAAAAGGCCCAGAGTTCATTTCAAGTGTGCTATTTGCATTTGAAATCTGTTGCTGTCACCTCTCAAGATGAGATCCAAAGAGCTGTCACTATCAGTGAAACAAGCCATTATTAGGCTGAAGAAACAAAACAAACCCATCAGAGAGATAGCAAGAACATTAGGCATGGCCAAAACAACTGTTTGGAACATTCTCAAAAAGAAGGAACGCACCGGTGAGCTCAGCAACACCAAAAGACCCGGGAGACCACGGAAAACAACTGTGGTGGATGAATGAAGAATTCTTTCCCTGGTGAAGAAAACACCCTTCACAACAGTTGGCCAGATCAAGAACACTCTCCAGGAGGTAGGTGTATGTGTGTCAAAGTCAACAATCAAGAGAAGACTTCACTTGAGTGAATACAGAGGCTTCACCACAAGATGTGAACCATTGGTGAGCCTCAAAAACAGGAAGGCCAGATTAGAGTTTGCCCAACAACACCTAACAAAGCCTTCACAGTTCTGGAACAAGATCCTATGGACAGATGAGACCAAGATCAACTTGTACCAGAGTGATGGGAAGAGAAGAGTATGGAGAAGGAAAGGAACTGCTCATGATCCTAAGCATACCACCTCATCAGTGAAGCATGGTGGTGGTATTGTCATGGCGTGGGCATGTATGGCTGCCAATGGATGTTAGAATTGTGTCGATGTCCCAATATTTCTGGACCGGACTGTAAATACATATACATACATAGATGCATACACACATGCAGACGACAAAAATACACATACATAAACACATGCAGACAATGACAGAAATACACATACATACACACATGCAGACAGAAATACACATACATGCGGACAAAGACAGACCTACACATACATACATACACACATTTTCAGAACTTCATTTTTATTGAATCTTAACAAATATATATTTTCATATAGCACCCATAATACATCATAAAAAAAAAATCTGTTATTAGAAACTGGCGAGTTCCCTTTTCGGTGGAAAAAGGAGGATCCCGGCGTTCTTCGAATCTAGTTCTAAAAAAAAAAAAAGTAGCTGTGCAGATTTGTAAGGAGTTACGCAACGTTCAGTGACCATCCCGGTGCCGGAGTTTTATGTGGATGACACATGATGATGATGTTTATTTGCACTCTTGCAGTGGTATCCCTTTGCACAGCCATGATCTCTGGATATTACTGGATCCACTTGTAGATCTCGCTGAACGCATCGCTTTCCTAATCTTAAACACATCGTTAGGGACATCGTTTCTATTGGTATGAGCGGCCAGATACGACTTTTTAATGTATTCTTTCCCCACCAAGAGGTAACAGAGAGGATCTGGTAGAATCTACCTTGTGGCTGTCATATATTCTGCAACCTTTACATCTCCCAAGATGCTTGGATACTCAGTCGGTTGGCTAAGAACTTCATCTCCCATGATGCTCAAATATCTGGCAGGACGAAAATGCTGACCCCTGCTGGTAAATCAAAGTAAATCATCAGTGGAAATAGACACTTGTGTGAGTGTGTGTGTGTGTGACCACGGTCAGTTCTGTCAAATATCTAGGTATGTGGTTAGACCCAAATCTATACTTTGGCCCCACATCGAAAAACTCTCATCTAAACTTTACCCCAAACTAGGTGCCCTGTACAGAAACAAATCCTGCCTGAGCCCCACGGTAAGAAAGCAGATTGTACAGCAAATGCTTATGCCGGCTATTGAATACGGAGATGTAGTGTATGCAGCCGCCCCGCAAACACACCTTCATAAACTTACTACATTGTATAACTCATTCTGCTGCTTTGTGCTACAATGTAACTACATGACCCACCATTGTGACATGTTAAAAGAGCTAAACATTTTGGGAAGTTACCACCCTACCTGTCTAGACTGCTTCCCCCAACAGTTCCCTCCTTCTATAACCTGCCCCATTACTTACAATACAACAATACAAAAAGAATACAGAGCAGCACAATTATGGAATTACTAGGATTCTGAGGATTACTCTAAGCGCTAGTCCAGGCCTGTCAAACTTCGCCCCCTCCCTATGTTTCTGAACTACCCTTCCTATGATTCTCTGGTCATCTATTGTATTCAAAGAATTCTGGGCATTGTAGGCAATAAGCATCTGGGGAACCAGAGTTTGAGACCCCTGCACTGGTCTATTCTGCAGCGCTTGCAATCCCTGACCATCACATCAATCCCAACTGACACTTGGCCTGCAGTGAATTAATTGCCATCCAAATGAATAATTGTAGTTTATAAACCACATCAACGACGTTCATTAATTACGCACAGCACTGCAGTACCGCTACATGAACACTAGATGGTGCTGTGAGACTAACGCTGCTTCCCCGACTGTTGGGCCGTTGATGATTAGGATAAAGGTGACATGGAGCGGATCATTTGTCCCTCAACTCATCCGCAAATATCCTGGGGCCCATTAAGGTGTCCCTCATATAGAACTGTAACATATCAAGGATGTAATCTAGGGATTTCAGTAAATAAAATGTATTTATTTTATGACTAAAATCATTAAAAAGAACAAAATTTCAACAGTCTGGGGGTCTTTGACAAGATACTGAACTAGTTTAAAATGTGTATATATATATATATATATATATAAAGAATAAACATTACCAGTATGAATGGTAAGCTGTTTGTTTATATACGCACAAACATTTATATATGCGTATAGTTTGGTACTGACCATTACATCCTCAACACTCCTCCTCCATCCTCTAACCAATTTTCTCATCCTTTCTTTCCTCCTCATCTTAGGCTAGGGTCAGACTAACGCATTTTTCACGTTGTCCGTGAAAAAGTGCGTTCGAACGAATGGACTTATTTTTTCACGGAATACGCAATAGCGGTCATACGATGCGCAGTTTCATCCGTGATTTTGTACGGATCATCAATAAAACCCTTTTTGCGTCTGGACGTTATGTTGGCCGGACATTAGCAGCGTCTGACGTCTCCTAATCACGCACACACGCCGCTAGCGGACGCCAATTCATTCTCTCACCACTTACATCCTCACTTCTCCTCGTCCATCCTCCAACCAATTTTCTCATCCTTCCTTTCTATCCTAATTCCTGTCTCTCTATCCCCCAACTTGATACCTCTGACTGACCATAATAATCAACTTTATTTCTCTGACCTCCAACCTAATCACTCTCACTGACCATTTCAATCCTCAACTCCCCTCCTCCATCCTCCAGCCAAATTTATCATCCTTCCATTCCTCCCCATCTCAATTTCTCTTTGTCACGTTTTCTATCTGTAACCTGATCCCTTTTACTAACTACAATAATAAACGTTACTTATCCATCCTCAATTCATTCTCTCGCACTACTTTAATCCTCACCACTCCTCTTCCATCCTCCTATCAAATGTCTCAACCTTCCATTCCTCCCCATGACCCATCCTGATTGTTGTCTATCAATTTCTCTATCCCCAACTTGATCCCTCTCACTAATTACTTTAATCAACTTCTCTATCTTCTAAAATCATCACTTTCACTGACCACTTAAATCCTCGATGCTCCTCCTCCATCCAAATTTCTCGTGCTTCCATTTTTTCCCCTGTCCTAATTCCTCTCTCTCACCTTCTCTATCCCCCAACCTAATGCCTCTTACTAACCACAACAATAAACTGTAGTTCTCTGTCCTCCAATTCATTCTCACTTTCACTGGCCACTTTTATACTTAACTCTTCTCCTCCATCCACCTACCAATTTTCTCATTTTACCATTCCCTCCTATCCTAATTTCTCTCTGACTCTCACCTTCTCAATCCCTTACCTGACCCCTTTTACATACCACAATAACTAACTTTACTTCTCTATACTCCAACCCATTCTCTCACCACTTCAATCCCCAACTCTCTTCCTCCATCCTCCAGCCAAATTTCCCATCCTTCCATTCCTCCCCAGTCTCTCACTCATTAGATTAGTTGAGCCTCATGGAAAATGTTGTACCAAAACATCTGGAGGACCAAGGTTGCCAACCCTTGACCTAACCTAATCTTTCTCACCAAACACTTTAACGTTCAACTCTCCTTCTCTATCCTCCAACTTAATCCCTCCTTTCATCCAATATAGTTTTTCCCTTTCCTCCAGCCTCATCCTTCTTCGTCGTCTTCTCCATTTTCCGACCTAACAACTCTCCCTATCCAAAGTAAGAACCTGTCACTCTTCTTGTCTGTCTACTAGCCTATGCCCTCTCACCACATTCCCTTTCTCACCTCCACTCGACCCATCTGTCCACCCTCCCTTCTATCCTCCCATCATGAGGACCGCCATGATACAATGAGCGCGTTATCCCTGCTCTGTTTCTATTTTAACGGGATCACCCGGAGAATTGTCACTTGTTCCGGACAAGACAGGAACAAATATATGGTAAAATGTAAATATCCAAAGTGTAATTGTATCATCTCGAATATGTTAAAAAGAAAAGCTATAACGTGTATACAATGCGGAAAATAACTATTTTTACCCGCTGGAAACACACTCTTATCTGAAGCGTAACAGTTGTCCTTTGATTCTGGGTTGCCAGGGAAGATAGGATAAAGCGCTGAAAGGAAACAGTTACCGTACGGATAGATACAGATCTAGCAAGCAAGCCGGCCTTGGCTGGTACCTATCATTCTGCTCCTCATTGCGGGAATTGAGATAAAGTCACCACCGGTATAAACACCGCACTGTATGAGGCTTAGCACACAGGCTCACCTGGACAGACCCAGTCACGAGCCACACTCTGCACCTCTTCCTAAAAGCGAGAGGAGGGGGTACATCTATGCCCCGGGGGCTGTTCCCAACCTGCGTCATTACTCGTCGCAGGTTGTTTGTTTTGAGAAAACCTCTTGAAATGAAAATGTCTTTTTGCTGCCAGAAATAACTAATCTGTTCTCTCTCTCTCCTTCTCCTGCTTCTTCTCACTCCATCGCCAGCTTGTATATTTTCTGCAAGGTCCTTTTTTTTTTTTCCCCGGTCCTCGGCTTCTGGTGCCACCGGGGCATTTCTGGGTTTATCACCCTCATTATCATGTTCTCGTCTTTCTCGAACGTCTACGTCGCTCTTCGTCGACATTCTCCAACTTTTTCATCGTGGGGCTTTGGCGACCCCCATCTTTCCGGCGCTCTAGGGTGACCATTCGCTTTAGTGAATTCACCGAAATATCGGCGAAGTGGAATCGCCGAAACGAAAAGCACCGAAATTTCAGTGCTTTGTGACTCTTTTAACAACTTTGCCTGGAGTTGCTCTCGACAGATCCTCCCCGTTGCATACAGCGCTGCACTATGTGTTGGTGCTACGTTAAAAAATGCAATGATCACTCTTCGCTACGTCAAGTGCTGAGGTGTGCGTTTAAATTTTTTTGGGGAAAGGGGGGGGGGGCGGTTAAAAGTGTCACACATGGTACCTCCAGATGGACAGAGACATACAGAGCATCCAAATCATGGGGTGTTGAGTTTTTGTTTTTTTTATGTTCAGAGGAACAAACTCCACCCGGACATGTCACCTGTCACCTCCGTCGCCCCACGTCCAGCTGTTTAAGAGATTTGGAGGCTCGGCTCTCTCTGGGGAAATGGCAGAAGAGATTATATATATATATATATTTCGAATGTTTTAGGTGCTGGAACGCGCCGCGTCCATCTGATATTGCAGAGAAATCCTGCGTCTGCTCCCCTCTGCCCCCCCTTTTCCACCACCACCTCCCGCCACCTTCACTGCGGTTTTACGAAAACATATCGCTTCCTTGATTTAATATGGGCCAATTATGGCTTTGTGCTGTTAACATCATCATCAGCACTTCCAAGAAAGACCTTAGTAAAATAAACGAACATACCCAGTATACTGGAGAGAAAGCCAGACAGCTTTACGGACACTGATATAACTCTTCTGTGACATTAAAATGTGGCCATTGAGCGCAGCAGAGATGGAGGCGGGGGGGTGGTGGTGGTGGGGGGGAGCCGGGGAGGAGAGTCGAGCGAGTCTACTTTACGTTCTTGAGATGGAAAATGAGTAAAGCCACAATAATAAATGTCCTTACTGCATACCTTAAAGCTGGTTACACATCTGCAGATGGATACCAACTGGAAATGAGATTACGGCCCCTCAGACTGTGCCTTTTTCCTGGACTGTCTGCCCCTCTTAATGAGGAACAGATTGGCTCCGGGACGGTACCTACTGAGAACAAAATTCCTAACCTGAAGCTCATTCGAGAGGCGACGTCAATTCAGAATTTACAGCGGGCCCCGGCTGTCAAACTGCGCCTTCCCGCGATGTATATGTATACTTTTTATTTTTCAAATTAAAGGGCCGTTAAAGAGACGTTAAAGAGACCTTTCGCCGCATTGTGTCGCAAAGTAACCGTAGCTTCAACCTAAGAGTTAACCCTCGAATTACGAAATTAATACCCAAAAACTTTCCTATATGTTTGTGATTTTGTCTCAGTCCCCATTGGTTTATCAGAAACTGTTGGCGTTTTATAAATGATGATAATAATAATTAGGATATATATTCTCAAAGTCTCTGTTTAAAAGAGAAAAAAAATATGTGATTTTTGGGGAAGCCTGCGATGTGCATCTCTTCCGATCATGTACAAGGCAGCCTGGATACTTTTGTAGCAAAAGCAAGAACGAGACAGTTACACTGTGGCCTGTGTGTCAACTTGGAGCTGACGGAACTTGGATTGCACCAATAATATGAATGCGCCGATGCAGATTTACGAATATATTCCCACCACGAGGTGACTTTAAACGTTGTTTGCAGCTAGGCTGAACCTTGCTGCCACAATTGGGAATAAGCGCTTAAAGCAGGGCTGTCAAGATCTGCCCCCCCCCAGATGTTTCTGACCTGCAATTCCCATGATTCTCCTGCCGTCTACTGCTTTCAAAGAATTCTGGGAAATGTAGGCCATCGACATCTGTGGGGGCCGGTGTTTTACAGCCCTGCCTTAAAGGGACACGCTTTGCATACTGACCACATCAATGTATTAAAGTGGTCAGCCCCCCCCCCCCAGCCCCGTTTTGCAGATATCGCCGTACAAAGCGGAGGAGTTTCTTCCGCCGGCACTGTCAATCGGCAGACGGGATTTTGGATATCACGCGTCCCGGGGACAAACAATGTCAGCACCCCCATGCAGCATGCATGGTGGGAGATGGCAGATGAGGACTGGTGGTGTGTGCGCACTAATCCATCGTGCCGCGCTGTTGCTGCGTAACTTGCATACGAAGGTACGCATGTTCTGCGAGATACGCAATTTGAGTAGTGTATGTACGAAAGTTACGTATGCTACGCAAATAGCGTAAGAAGCTGCAGAGGTTTGCTGGAGCCCTGAGCTGAAGAGGTCAGGCGCCGAGAGCGAAAAGGTGAGTATTTACACAAAAGAATAATATTTTTTTTTATACAAACCTGCACATCTGCCTAATTGTTTAAGGCAGGGGTCAGCAACCTTGGCCCTTCAGATGTTTTGGAACACCTACATTTCCTATGAGGCTCATCCAAGCTACTGAGGGGACTGAGCCTCATGGGAGATGTAGTTCCAGAATATCTGGAGGGCCAAGGTTGCTGATCCCTGATTTAAGTGGATAAGGGGGGTTATTCTTTAACAGACTTGTCCTTTTAATGCCCCTATAAGTCAGTGGCGTCGAGCCTTGGCACCCCAGATATTTTAGAACTACGTGTCACACAATGCTTAGTCACAGATAAGGCTGCCTGAGCATCATGGAACATGTAGTTCAAAGACATCGGGGGGTGCCAAAGCTATACGTAGACAGCAAGGTTGCTATTGAATAAAAGCAATCGGGCTACAACAGGGCTGTCAAACTTTGGCAAGCCAGATGCTGGTTGCCTACAAGTCCCAGCATGCTTTGAATGCAATTGATGGCCAGAGAGTCGTGGGAATTGTAGTTCAGAAACACCTGGGGCGGGGCAGAGTTTGAGATGCATGGGCTACAGGGTTATTCACAAAGTGCCGAATTAGGAAAAAAATCTTCATTTGTTCCAAAATAGCTCAATTTGAAAAATGGTTTGAAATCCGTCAAATTGACTACCTTGGCCAGAGACATGCCCAAAGCACCATTAAGCAAATAACCCTTTATACGGCGATAAAACAGAACTTGCGTAATATTAGATCTACGCTTAAACCTCCTATTATTTTTGTCTTTTTGCTCACGTGTTACCGTTACCTTGAAAGATCACTTTCTGAGCGTTACCGACAATCTGTTAAACGGCTGAGGGATCAACGGATCGAGCCGAAGCGTCTGTTCCACGCGGAGAGAGGCAGCCGGAAGAGCCAGGGCATGGACAGCGCATAATTAACGCCTTCTTCGAAAGGATTAGGGGAGCGATAAACGATGTCTGCTGCTGTCTCGCGGCAATACGCGGCTCCTGCAGTGACTGTATACAAGAAACATCGAGAGAGAAACCCGTCAAAGGAAACTATCGCCGTGATTTGGCAACCATTGCTTCTCGATGGGCATTTCACTGTCGCCGAAGATCAATGTATTTCGCTAGCAATTCGCCAATATTTGTCAAATCAACAGCTTAGTGAATAGAGGAATGGCCACGAAATTGCACCGTAGGGGGAAATTCACTGTTTGGTGCAATTCAGTGGCAAGTTCGGCGCTTATAGAATAACTAACTAATTATATATATATATATATATATATAAAATGCTTATGCCGGCTATTGAATACGGAAATGTAGTGTATGCAGCCGCCCCGCAAACACACCTTCATAAACTTACTACATTGTTGCTTTGTGCAACAATGTAACTACATGACCCACCCTTGTGACATGTTAAAAGAGCTAAACTGGCCGTCGCTGGAATCCAGGTGCACCCTTCACCTTTCCAACCTGGGGCTAAATTACAATCTTCCCGCTAAAACGGGGGCGCTAGGGAGAAAAAACTGTGCCCGCAGTTTTCTCCACAGCGCCTCCGTTTTAGCGGGAGATTGCAAAGCAGGCGCTTAAAAAGCTGCCTGCATTGTTAACGGACGCTACACCCAGGGGAGGCCCGTGGTGGCACAATCGATGGAGTCCATAGGACTCCTTTGAGTTTCCCCCTGCCGGTCACATGACCTGCCGGATATCGCCTCGGTTGGCAAAGTGATCTGCAGGGAGAGACTGGGGGACTTTTCCCCCCAGTCTCTCCCTCAGTTCCCGGTGACAGAGGAAGCGGACGGAGCCGCGGTCCTCGCCGCGGGACAGTAGGTGAGTATTTGGCAATGATTTTTTTTTTTTGGCTTGTGCAAACGGATTCTGCACCAGCTGAATCCGTTAGCACCAAGTCCAGGCTGTGGTTAACTTTTTGCTAACCACAGCCGGACGTTAATCAGCTTAATTTGAGCTGATGTATCAACTTTGATTTTAAGCCGTGATTTGTTGTGTGTGTAGCATTTGCAGGGTGAGGACAGAAATCTTGAGCATGAGCTCGACTAGCTAAGGGTCAGTGTTGGCGTGCTGATTGTGAAGGTGATTTATGGTTTGCTTTTTGATGCTAATCCCTTTGTGCAATTATGGAATTCTATTATGGTGCCTATACATTGATTGCAATCCTCTTTCCACACCTCTTTTATGCACAGCCATTATACACTGGCGTCAATTCCAGTACACCCTGCTTTGTCTGCTGTCATATTTATGTTTTTTAATTGATTTTTCCTTGCATCTGAGAGTGTCTATATTCGTTCTAATAAAGATAAATTTTTCTGTAGCCACTCCTCCAGTGCCATTTGCCGGTTCTCTTTTGAGCTGCCAAGTGGTTTATTGAGATATATATATATACATTTAGGTCAGGTTTAATCCTGAGTAAGAGGTTGTGCTGCTCTCACTCATTTGGATGAGAGTCAGGTGATTGTCTAAATTTGAGGGTTCCTGTTGTGGGTCCCCCATCTCTCTTTTTTCTGGTAAGATATTATATACAGAATGCACCTGTAAACATGTAACATAGTGACTATATACAGAATGCACCTGTAAACATGTAACATAGTGACTATTAGGGTTGCACCGATACCAATACTAGTATTGGTATCGGGGCCGATACTGGGTACTGCAGGAGTACTTGGTACTCCTGCAGTACCCCCCGATATTTTTCCCGATACTGGAAGCCGGCATTGAGCCGGCTTGCCGGCATCCGAGGGGCTGCGGCGGCTGTCAGAATGCTCTATCAGCATTCGGACAGCCGCCCCTGGAGCTCTCTGGCATACTTACCTTCCTGAGCGACGCCGGGAAAGTCTCCGCGCGTGCGCTCGTTGGAAGGACCCCAGCCGCGACCACGTGGGACCATGTGATCGCGGCTGGGGTCCTTCCAACGAGCGCACGCGCGGAAGCTTTCCCGGCGTCGCTCAGGAAGGTAAGTATAAACAAAATGAGCAGCTGCAGGGCCTGTCCGAATGCTGATAGAGCATTCGGACAGGCCCTGCAGCTGCTCTCCGCGACGATACTTACCTTCCTGAGCGACGCCGGGAAAGTTTCCGTGCACGCGCTCATTGGAAGGACCCCAGCCGCGATCATATGGTCCCACGTGGTCGCGGCTGGGATACTTCCAACGAGCACACGCGCGGAGACATTCCCAGCGTCGCTCAGGAAGGTAAGTATCGTCGCGGAGGGGGGGACATGAGCTGTGGGGGCATACCCATGTGTGAGCTGGGGCATATCCATGTGTGAGCTGGGGTATATCCATGAGCTGGGGGCAATATCCATGTGTGAGCTGGGGGCATACCCATGTGTGAGCTGGGGCAAATCCATGTGTGAGCTGGGGCATATCCATGAGTGAGCCGGGGGCAATACCCATGTGTGAGCTGGGGGCATATCCATTAGCTGGGGGCAATATCCATGTGTGAGCTGGGTCAAATCCATGAGCTGGAGCAAATCCATGTGTGAGCTGGGGCAAATCCATGTGTGAGCTGGAGCAAATCCATGAGCTGGAGCAAATCCATGTGTGAGCTGGGGCAAATCCATGTGTGAGCTGGGGCAAATAAATGTGCGAGCTGGGGCATATCCATGAGCGAGCTGGGGCATATCCATGAGTGAGCTGGGGCATATCCATGTGTGAGCTGGTGCAAATCCATGTGTGAGCTGGGGCAAATCCATGTGTGAGCTGGGGCAAATCCATGTGTGAGCTGGGGAAAATCCATGAGTGAGCTGGTGCAAATCCATGTGTGAGCTGGGGGCAATACCCATGTGTGAGCTGGGGCATATCCATGAGCTGGGGGGCAAATCCATGTGTGAGCTGGTGCAAATTCATGTGTGAGCTGGGGCAAATCCATGTGTGAGCTGGGGGAAATCCATGAGTGAGCTGGTGCAAATCCATGTGTGAGCTGGGGCATATCCATGTGTGAGCTGGGGCATATCCATGTGTGAACTGGGGCAAATCCATGTGTGAGCTGGGGCAAATCCATGAGTGAGCTGGGGCATTATCCATGTGTGAGCTGGGGCATATCCATGTGTGAACTGGGGCAAATCCATGTGTGAGCTGGGGCAAATCCATGAGTGAGCTGGTGCAAATCCATGTGTGAGCTGGTGCAAATCCATGTGTGAGCTGGGGCAAATCCATGAGTGAGCTGGTGCAAATCCATGTGTGAGTTGGGGGCATTTTTATATGGTCTGTTCTTATTGGAAAGCGTCACATGACATTAAAGAAAAGTATTGTTACTCGTACTCGGTCTTAAAAAAGTGGTATCGGTGCATCCCTAGTGACTATATACAGAATGCGCCTGTAAACATGTACATATTTATTTTCTGGGTTAATCTGTATATTTGTGTTTTTAATATCTTGCATTTTATTACTTTGTGTTTCTGTAACAATTCAATGTTATTGAATCCAGAACAAACTGAAAACCAGAGAATCTCAATGTATCCGTCCTGGGGAAATACTTTATAAATATATATCTAAAACAGCAAAAGGTTGCACTCAACCTCAAAACTAAGCGGGTGCATCTAAGACATCAAATACAAACCACGAAAGAGCACTCCATATTATTGACCACCTTCTTCCATCATTTTCTGTGAAAAAAACACGGTTTTAAAAATGCTCAAAAAACCTGATGGGGATTCAAATCACAAAGTTATGATCATAATTTGCTTAAGCTGTCACAGTCGCCAATGTACCCCATCTTTGACAGGTCTTATCTAACTTGACCGAGTCCGCACTTAAGGATCAACTCACCCTGGAGCTCCCCGGCAGCTCGAGGTCTTCATAGGCTGCCATGGTGGAGCACCTGTGAACAGGGAGGGGTGCATACCAAATGGGAGTTGTCGGATCCCTATATATAAAATACATATATAGGGAGGTGACAACTCCCATTTGGTATGCACCCCTCCCTGTTCACAGGTGCTCCACCATGGCAGCCTATAAAGGCCTCGAGCTGCCGGGGAGCTCCAGGGTGAGTTGATCCTGTAAGTGCGGACTCGGTCAAGTTAGAGAGGACCTGTTAAAGATGGGGTACATTGGCGACTGTGACAGCTTAAGCAAATTATGATCATAACTTTGTGAACTGAATCCCCATCATTTTACCTCAGTCAGGTTTTTTGAGCATTTTTAAAACCGTGTTTTTTCACAGAAAATGATGGAAGAAGGTGGTCAATAATATGGAGTGCTCTTTCTATGCAGCCAAGAAACATCTTATAGTGAAGATTAAATAAAGATTTGAAGTGCATCCACAGTGTTACTTAGATATATGTTGGATTCAAGAACTGGGGCATTAACCCCTTCTGGACACCTAAGGACATCACTTCAATCTACCAGGCCACTCCATCCAAAACCTCAAAATTAAAATCCTCATAGGACATTTTAAAGACCACCGTGAACGCAAAACATCTGAAATGAAAATGATCACATATTTTAACACTATAATTGCTGGGCTCAATGTGGACTCTAGGTTTTTAACCCATTATCATAACGTCACATAACATTCAAAATTCTGGCTGATGCTTGTTTTTTTTTTCTTCTTTTTTTTTCATGTCTCGTTCAGCCTTCACTGTTCTATGTTTTTGGTTTTTTCCTGTTTTTTTTTTCTCTTTTTCCATTCAAGTTGTATGATCTTATCTCCGTTGTTTTATTATGGGCCCACGATCCCTCGTGCCTTCATTTTCCCATTTTGAACATACCATTTGACTCTGACTCTTTACGACATCTAACCCCCCACCCATGTGACCCTTTATGTCCTAATGTTTAATTCTAGGAACTGATACGTAAGCATCCAGACCTGAAGCAGAGAGTAAAACTCTCGAAAGCTTGTCTTTTAAATGTTACGTTAGTCCAATAAAAAAGGTATCACTACGCGCTGCTATACTCGTAATTTTATATATATATATATATAATCTCAACAATACGTTTCCCGTTAAAGCACCATGGCATAGGTTTGCGCTGCGTGAGTTTAATAAAGTTTTTGAGACTTGAATTCTGTTGACCCGTGTGCACCCAGGATGGTACAAGAACTTTTCAATATGCCGAAACCCTGAAACAGACGATATTCATCACTCAGTGTAAACTTGCAAACGCGGTGTTGCCCCTCCTGCCGTTCCATATCCCCCTCCGCCCGATTCGTACGACGGTGACCCCAGCCGCAGGCAGTGACCTTACTGAGAGGAGGCGAGCGCGGTTTACTGCATTTTGGGCTCCTTGTTTTCTGTCTGCATTGCTCACCCTGGGTTTATTTTGTCTCCCTGTCTGTGCGTGTCGGCCTGGATTAGGTCGGATCCTCGCGGCAGGGAAGCAGAGGTTTGGGGTGTGAAGCATTAATGGCAAACGGTCACGAAGGAGGAGAGCTGGAGGGAAACCTGCAACTGGAACATGCATTGCCGATTGCCAGAACATAAAAAAGAAAATGTGCTAAACGTGACGGGGACGGCGGGAGACGTGCATTGCGTTCTAGCTGGATCATCGGGGGTTCAGATACTGTATGAATTCAGACAAATTGTTCGTGGCTGTAATCAGCTCATTCCTGTCTGCAGACAGTCACCAATCAAAATGATTTGCGCATGACGCTCCGTGTATCACAGGACTACATGTCCCAAGATGCACCACCAGATTTAACATGACTTTAAATAAAATGGGGTGCTGCTCAGCTTAGACACAATTGTGTTAAATTATTCCCCGGCAAGATTTCCCTAATTATGGCGATTCATCAAGCACAGAATAAGAGAACACTAAGCTGATCCTGATGATCCACCTAGCTTAGACTGAGCCAAGCCTTATCGGATCATGGTGATCTGTCCGTCTTAGAATAATAGAACATTTTCCATATCGAGGTTAGAATTAGACAAACCTATCCAGATCACAGTGATCTATAAGGCCTAGAATGATACCGGACGAGCCCAGTATTCTAAGGAAGTTCTTGGAATTCAACTGGTATCTTTCACTCTCACTTTGCAGTCCTCTCCTCCTGTTTCCAACCCCAACCCTCCTAGATTGTGAGTTCCTACGGGAATAGGGCCCTCATCTCCTCCTGTACTGTTTGTCAAATGTTGTTCAATGTATTGTAACCCTGTCTATACTGTGCTTATTGTACAGCGCTGCGGAATATGCTGGCGCTTTATAAATAAAGAATAATAATAATAATAATACCAAATTTACCAGATCGTGGCGTTCCATTCAGCTCAGAATTAGGCAAGATTTACATAATCCTGGTGATCTATCTGTCTTAGATTAAGATAAAATGTATCTTATCCACCTATCTGAGCGTATGAAAACCCTATCCAGATCCTGGTGATTTAAATGGTCTCTAGAATAATAACAAATTTAACATACCGTGTGGATCCAACCACCAGAGTTAGACACGATTTACATAATCCTGGTGATCTATCTAGTTTAGATTCGAGAAATATGTACTTTATGATGGTGATCCACTTTGCTGAGAGTATGACAACCTGAACCAGATCATGGTGATCTATATGGCTTGGAATAATACCAAGCCTACTGTATCGTGATAATCCATTCAGCTCAGAATTAGATAAGATTTACATAATTATGTCGATCCACCTAACAACCCGATCCAGATTATGGTGATCTACTACACTCAGAATGAGCTAAGATTATCTAGATCATGGTGATATATATGGCCGAGAATAATACCAAATTTACCGTGCCGCGGTGCTGCAACCAGCTCAGAATTAGGCACGACTTTCACAATTCTGATGATCTATTGATCTTAGATGAAAGCAAAACGTACCTGATCATGGTGATCCACCTGAGAATATGAGAAACCTATCCAGATCATGGTGATCCACCTGAGAATATGAGAAACCTATCCAGATCATGGTGATCCACCTGAGAATATGAGAAATCTATCCAGATCATGGTGATCCACCTGAGAATATGAGAAACCTATCCAGATCATGGTGATCCACCTGAGAATATGAGAATCCTAACCAGATCATGGTGATCCACCTGAGAATGAGAATCCTATCCAGATCATGGTGATCCACCTGAGAATATGAGAATCCTGTCCAGATCATGGCGATCCACCTGAGAATGAGAATCCTATCCAGATCATGGTGATCCACCTGAGAATATGAGAATCCTATCCAGATCATGGTGATCCACCTGAGAATATGAGAAACCTATCCAGATCATGGTGATCCACCTGAGAATGAGAATCCTATCCAGATCATGGTGATCCACCTGAGAATATGAGAATCCTATCCAGATCATGGTGATCCACCTGAGAATATGAGAATCCTGTCCAGATCATGGTGATCCACCTGAGAATGAGAATCCTATCCAGAACATGGTGATCCACCTGAGAATATGAGAATCCTATCCAGAACATGGTGATCCACCTGAGAATATGAGAAACCTATCCAGATCATGGTGATCCACCTGAGAATATGAGAATCCTATCCAGATCATGGTGATCCACCTGAGAATGAGAATCCTATCCAGATCATGGTGATCCACCTGAGAATATGAGAAACCTATCCAGATCATGGTGATCCACCTGAGAATATGAGAATCCTATCCAGATCATGGTGATCCACCTGAGAATGAGAATCCTATCCAGATCATGGTGATCCACCTGAGAATATGAGAATCCTATCCAGATCATGGTGATCCACCTGAGAATATGAGAATCCTATCCAGAACATGGTGATCCACCTGAGAATCCTATCCAGATCATGGCGATCCACCTGAGAATCCTATCCAGATCATGGCGATCCACCTGAGAATGAGAATCCTATCCAGATCATGGTGATCCACCTGAGAATCCTATCCAGATCATGGCGATCCAC
Organism: Leptobrachium leishanense; assembly: GCA_009667805.1. Taxonomy (NCBI): domain Eukaryota; kingdom Metazoa; phylum Chordata; class Amphibia; order Anura; family Megophryidae; genus Leptobrachium; species Leptobrachium leishanense. Next base: position 144,356,174 of record CM019071.1, read on the forward strand.
CTGAGAATCCTATCCAGATCATGCCGATCCACCTGAGAATGAGAATCCTATCCAGATCATGGTGATCCACCTGAGAATATGAGAATCCTATCCAGAACATGGTGATCCACCTGAGAATCCTATCCAGATCATGGCGATCCACCTGAGAATCCTATCCAGATCATGGCGATCCACCTGAGAATGAGAATCCTATCCAGATCATGGTGATCCACCTGAGAATATGAGAATCCTATCCAGATCATGGTGATCCACCTGAGAATATGAGAATCCTATCCAGATCATGGCGATCCACCTGAGAATGAGAATCCTATCCAGATCATGGTGCTCCACCTGAGAATCCTATCCAGATCATGGCGATCCACCTGAGAATCCTATCCAGATCATGGTGATCCACCTGAGAATATGAGAATCCTATCCAGAACATGGTGATCCACCTGAGAATCCTATCCAGATCATGGCGATCCACCTGAGAATCCTATCCAGATCATGCCGATCCACTTGAGAATGAGAATCCTATCCAGATCATGGTGATCCACCTGAGAATCCTATCCAGATCATGGCGATCCACCTGAGAATCCTATCCAGATCATGGCGATCCACCTGAGAATATGAGAATCCTAAACAGAACATGGCGATCCACCTGAGAATGAGAATCCTATCCAGATCATGGTGATCCACCTGAGAATATGAGAATCCTATCCAGAACATGGTGATCCACCTGAGAATATGAGAATCCTATCCAGATCATGGCGATCCACCTGAGAATGAGAATCCTATCCAGATCATGGTGCTCCACCTGAGAATCCTATCCAGATCATGGCGATCCACCTGAGAATCCTATCCAGATCATGGTGATCCACCTGAGAATATGAGAATCCTATCCAGAACATGGTGATCCACCTGAGAATCCTATCCAGATCATGGCGATCCACCTGAGAATCCTATCCAGATCATGCCGATCCACTTGAGAATGAGAATCCTATCCAGATCATGGTGATCCACCTGAGAATATGAGAATCCTATCCAGAACATGGTGATCCACCTGAGAATCCTATCCAGATCATGGCGATCCACCTGAGAATCCTATCCAGATCATGGCGATCCACCTGAGAATATGAGAATCCTAAACAGAACATGGCGATCCACCTGAGAATGAGAATCCTATCCAGATCATGGTGATCCACCTGAGAATATGAGAATCCTATCCAGATCACGGTGATCCACCTGAGAATATGAGAATCCTAAACAGAACATGGTGATCCACCTGAGAATCCTATCCAGATCATAGCGATCCACCTGAGAATGAGAATCCTATCCAGATCATGGTGATCCACCTGAGAATATGAGAATCCTATCCAGATCACGGTGATCCACCTGAGAATATGAGAATCCTATCCAGATCACGGTGATCCACCTGAGAATATGAGAATCCTATCCAGATCATGGAGATCTACCATCTGCAGAATAAGACAATCTTAACCAGGTCATGGAGATTCACCGTCTGCAGAAAAAGACTAGCTAATGTAGATCACAGAGATCCAGCATGCATAGAATAACACAAGCTTAACCAGATCCTGGGGATCGACCAAAAGCAGAAAAATACAAGCTTCTTCAAATCATGGGGATCCACCAAGCAAATATATTTGACCAGCCCTATCAGTCATGAGTGTCAGGAGACCACACCATCCAGCTCATGGGGATCCAGCAAGCTCAGAATAAGATAAGCTGAATCTGAGCATTATGAACCATAGGGCTCAGAGCAAGACAATCTTTTGCTGTCCAACATGATACAACCAGCCCAGAGCAAGTGTATTTGTGAATTGTACTTTGTGTCTATGTCGTCTTAAAAAAAAAAAACAATTTCAAAAATTCTGCTTTGAAGAAGAATTCTCCTGTTTTCTATAACCTTAAAATATAAATAGACAACCAAAAAATAATCTAAAAATGAATTTAAAAAGCTTGTTTTGGGGCACATGGTTCTGAGACTCTCTGTCTGCCTTTAGGGGTTGTGGGAAATGTAGTTTGCAAAGATCTGTCGTGCCAAGCTCGGCCATTGCCAGCCTACGATATTTTTGGAGCCTCTTCGTCTTTGAGATCCCATAGAGGTGTTTTGACAACCAATGGCTACGTACACAACTGGAAGGCTGCACAACTGTTCGCAAATTGATGGGTCGCGATGATTTATTGGCTCGTCGACTTTTCGGCAGCGAGACCAAATAACGTAAACACGAGCCGAGTCCAGACAATGCATGAGCTGTGAGCATTACGGAATAATTATTGGCTGCAATGTACGTACGCCTGAAGAGGATTGGACATGGCACAAAATAATGTGATGTATGAACTAAAGAAGTCCATTACATTAGAGAAAAGGCTCACTCCAGGAACATACATCCCTCTAGAACCTGTCCACGGGAACTTTATTTTCCCTTTCCAAATGCTTACAAAGTATTAAATTAGAGGGGATAACCCCTATATAGAGCAAAAATCTCCATGTCCCTTTTACCTTCCCTAATGTTCCTCTTATTGAGGTCTCCTCCATATATTCAGGGTGTGTGGGTGTCTTTAGGGGTTTCTCCATATATACAGGGTGTGCGGGTGTCTTTTTAGGGGCTCCTCCATATATTCAGGGTGTGTGGGTGTCTCTTTAGGGGTTTCTCCATATATACAGGGTGTGCGGGTGTCTTTTTAGGGGTTCCTCCATATATTCAGGGTGTGTGGGTGTCTGTTTGGGGCTCTTCCATATATTCAGGGTGTGCGGGTGTCTTTAGGGGCTCCTCCATATATTCAGGGTGTGTGGGTGTCTGTTTAGGGGCTCTTCCATATATTCAGGGTGTGCGGGTGTCTTTAGGGGCTCCTCCATATATTCAGGTGTATGAGTGTGTTTTTAGGGGTTCCTCCATATATTCAGGGTGTGCGGGTGTCTTTTTAGGGGCTCCTCCATATATTCAGGGTGTGTGGGTGTCTCTTTAGGGGTTTCTCCATATATACAGGGTGTGCGGGTGTGTTTTTAGAGGTTCCTCCATATATTCAGGGTGTGTGGGTGTCTGTTTTAGGGGCTCTTCCATATATTCAGGGTGTGCGGGTGTCTTTAGGGGCTCCTCCATATATTCAGGGTGTGTGGGTGTCTGTTTAGGGGCTCTTCCATATATTCAGGGTGTGCGGGTTTAGGGGCTCCTCCATATATTCAGGGTGTATGAGTGTGTTTTTAGGGGTTCCTCCATATATTCAGGGTGTGCGGGTGTCTTTTTAGGGGCTCCTCCATATATTCAGGGTGTGCGGGTGTCTTTTTAGGGGCTCCTCCATATATTCAGGGTGTGCGGGTGTCTTTTTAGGGGCTCCTCCATATATTCAGGGTGTGTGGGTGTCTCTTTAGGGGTTTCTCCATATATACAGGGTGTGTGGGTGTGTTTTTAGAGGTTCCTCCATATATTCAGGGTGGGTTGATGGGATAGGTAATTTATGGGCTTGCGGATGGTTTAGTCTTCTATTATGAGTCAGACTCCTAGATTGAATACATCATGCTTTTTAGCTCCTAGGGCAGTAAATTTTCACTATGGGGTCAACCCAGACCCTTTGTAGTAGAGGGGTAATCCTCCCCCTTCACATTTATAATTATTAAGTCACTTCTTTCCCTCATAGGCATCGCTCTACAATTGATCGCCAATTATTGTATGTTAATAAGCATTGTATATATAATTACATAAGTTAATATGTTAATAGATGTATCTAATTGTAGACTATTGTTTTTAATTGTTGGGTTGGCACACACGGACTGGTTGCAATGATTGTTTGATTGCTTAACCAGTCTGTGGTGCTATTTATTCCCAGTTCTGTCATTGTGTTTTTAGGCTTGACAAAGACCAGTCATGGTCGAAACGTTGCCTTTTTTCCTGTTGTTGGATTAAATCCATTGAAATTTATCGTGGACTCTGGAGTTTCTTTATTCACTTTTGACTGTTGGGGCTGTGGAGCAAGAGACCCCCACTCCATCTATCCACCTTGGGTTTGCATTCAGGCACAATTTTTCACGTATATTCTTGCTTGCTTCGATACTTGAATGCAACCCCTTCCCATTATGGAATCGACTCCAACACCATGTACCTTTGCCTATGATGAGACTGAAGCTATGAGGATTCTGGCCCAGGCCGGTAAGGACAATACTTTTCTGAGTACCTCTATCCATGACTGTGGGAAAAAAGATCTTTTAAAATCGAATCGTAAATTGATCGGATGTCAACTCCATTCAATTACTTTGGCTGAATATTATCGTGCATTACGAATACCACGTGGCTTAAGAGTGGGGCTCCAGCCGATCTTCTATAAAGATAACCCTGATTATGTGGAGAAATTCGAAAAAATTCTGAACAAATGTTCGATGGATGTTATGCTACTCACGATCGACTTTTTATCGAAGGAAATTGCACAATGCCAGGAATCTATCGAAAACTTGGAAAAATCGTTTCGAGATAATAATTCTGAATTGGAACTCATGGCGTTGCGTTCCACGATGGCACCGCAACTGGACCACTTCCGGAAGGAAGTGGAAGCAAGGAAAAGACGGAAGTTCCAACGTGATTTGGATGACTACGTACAGGGTCATGTTTATTCCTGGCAAAAAGGCTATTCCAGGACACCAACTACGATGCGAAGAGGACCTGGTCGTAAATATACGAAAAAATCTATTCGTTTTACAGAGGACTCTATGTCTGGGACAGGTACCGATACATCCGAAGACCTTGGTGTAGTCCGATTGAACGACCAAGCGTCTTTTTTAGATCAGCGCCAAGGGCGACAATCGCCCGGAGGGAACGTACAGGAGCAAGCTCAGAAGAGTGTTACGAAAAAACCTCCGATGAGAAACAATCAGTCCCTGTACAAGAGACGCTAGTCTTCAATCTATCGGACATTTCATTAACGGTCGATGAAATTAAGCTACTTTCGAGGGGCTTATCGTACTGTCCGAGTGAACGCATCGATCCGTTCGATGTTAAAGTCGATCTTTTCCGATTCTTTCGTACGATTCGATTGAAATGTTTATTCTCAGGTCAACCTGAAATTGATTTGCCGCTTGCACCCTTTAACTCTAAAAACCTTGGTTTGAGAGAGAAAAGTAAATTTATGCCTCAGAATGTTGAGCATGCTGTTGAGACGTATGTCAAAATCGTAGAGAGGGAAATGTCCCAAGTATATTCTAGGCGTCATTTCACCAGAGCATCCCCTAATATGTCCGCCACTGATTTTGGGATTCTAAAGAAATTACGTGATGACCCCTCCATTGTGATAAAGCCGGCGGACAAAGGGGGTGCTCTGGTGATTATGAATAGTGGAGACTATGTGGCTGAGATCCAGCGTCAGCTTGGTGATGTCGAGACGTATAAAAAGTTGGATGGTGATCCCACGGCAGCGATTGTCAGTAGAATCTCCACCCTGATACATGATGCCCTTGAGAATCAGATTATCGATAAGGGTCTGTCGAAATTCCTTGTGAAAAAACATCCTCTAATACCTGTTTTGTATGTCTGCCCAAGATCCACAAGTTTCTCACTGCGCCTCCTGGGAGGCCTATTGTATCCGCTGTGGATTCGGTCTTCAGTCCCCTGTCCATTTTTTTGGACAGGGTGGCCCGACCCTACCTACAGCGGATTCCATCATTTATTCTGGATACCGGTGATTTTCTGACCAAATTTCGTGGGCTTGCTGTGGGTGATCACAGTATTTTGGTCAGTCTTGACGTCACCAGCTTGTATACGTCTATACAGAACTTTGAGGGTATAAATGCTATGAAACATGCTCTTGTTGATCTGGGTTATTCTGATAATCAATTGCAATTTCTTTTGGACTTGTTGGATGTGGTGTTGGGTGGCAGCTTTTTTCTCTTTGATCGAGTATTTTATACTCAAATACGGGGGACATCTATGGGTACTAATGTAGCACCCACCTATGCCAATATCTTCATGTCCGAATTTGAGGAAAATGTAGTCTATAAATGCGACCTTTTTCAATATGTCCATCATTGGTTTCGCTATATAGACGATATTATTTTTGTATGGGAGGGTACTAGAGACACATTAGATGAATTTCTCAGTATACTTAATAACGGATCCACCTCCATCAAGTTTACTATGTCATGTAGTCTTACACAAATCAATTTTTTAGACACTTTGGTTGTCAAAAGGAATGGCAAATTAATGACAGATCTTTACAGAAAACCTACTGATAAGAATTCCCTGCTAAGATATGATAGTGCGCATCCACCTACACTACTCAATTCTCTCCCACGGAGTCAACTCGTGCGCGTCAATAGAGTAGTTGATTTGCCTGAAAGTAGGGACAAGAGGCTTGAGGAGATGATCGAGAGGTTCAGAGCCAGAGGCTATCCGAGACAACTCCTGAGTAGAGAAAGTATCAGAATCAATCAACCAATAATCCCTCAGAGACGCCAAAGTTGCGGCAGGATCCCATTCGTATCCAAATATGGAACCCATACTTCACAAGTGAAAAATATTTTATGTAAATACTGGTACATCTTAAGGGATGCATACCCTGATATTTCAGAGTTTCAGACCATCCCACTAATGTCATACAAGAAGGGGAGATCTTTTCGACAGACGCTGGTTAAAGCAGAGTTTGGACAAGACACAGGCAGAACACCCTTTTTTGGGTTCCTCCATATATTCAGGGTGTGTGGGTGTCTGTTTAGGGGCTCTTCCATATATTCAGGGTGTGCGGGTGTCTTTAGGGGCTCCTCCATATATTCAGGGTGTGTGGGTGTCTGTTTAGGGGCTCTTCCATATATTCAGGGTGTGCGGGTGTCTTTAGGGGCTCCTCCATATATTCAGGGTGTATGAGTGTGTTTTTAGGGGTTCCTCCATATATTCAGGGTGTGCGGGTGTCTTTTTAGGGGCTCCTCCATATATTCAGGGTGTGCGGGTGTCTTTTTAGGGGCTCCTCCATATATTCAGGGTGTGCGGGTGTCTTTTTAGGGGCTCCTCCATATATTCAGGGTGTGTGGGTGTCTCTTTAGGGGTTTCTCCATATATACAGGGTGTGTGGGTGTGTTTTTAGAGGTTCCTCCATATATTCAGGGTGTGTGGGTGTCTGTTTAGGGGCTCTTCCATATATTCAGGGTGTGTGGGTGTCTGTTTAGGGGCTCTTCCATATATTCAGGGTGTGCGGGTGTCTTTAGGGGCTCCTCCATATATTCAGGGTGTTGGGTGTCTGTTTAGGGGCTCTTCCATATATTCAGGGTGTGCGGGTGTCTTTAGGGGCTCCTCCATATATTCAGGGTGTATGAGTGTGTTTTTAGGGGTTCCTCCATATATTCAGGGTGTGCGGGTGTGTTTTTAGGGGTTCCTCCATATATTAAGGGTGTGCGGGTGTCTTTTTAGGGGTTCCTCCATATATTCAGGGTGTGCGGGTGTCTTTTTAGGGGTTCCTCCATATATTCAGGGTGTGCGGGTGTCTTTTTAGGGGTTCCTCCATATATTCAGGGTGTGCGGGTGTCTTTTAGGGGCTCCTCCATATATTCAGGGTGTGTGGGTGTTTTTTTAGGGTCTCCATATATTCAGGGTGTGAGGGTGTCTTTAGGAGTTCCTCCATATATTCAGGGTGTGTGGGTGTCTTTTTAGGGGTTCCTCCATATATTCAGGGTGTGCAGGTGTCTTTTAGGGGCTCCTCCATATATTCAGGGTGTGTGGGTGTCTTTCTAGGGGCTCCTCCATATATTCAGGGTGTGCGGGTGTCTTTTTAGGGTCTCCATATATTCAGGGTGTGAGGGTGTCTTTAGGGGTTCCTCCATATATTCAGGGTGTGCGGGTGTGTTTTTAGGGGCTCCTCTATATAGTCAAGGTGTGGGGGTGTCTATTAAGGGACTCCTCCATAAATTTGGGGTGTGCGGGTGTATAACAATAAACCTCCCAGCAGTGAGTCTGTAACCTATAATAAATGCTGTCACAAATCACTTGATGACAATAAGATACTTTGCTCTCTTGCTTTAAATGACATACAGTAATTATCCCTGATAGGTCGTGGCATCATCTAAGGTCCAGGAACAGTCTAGTGTCTGGCTCCGCCTACAGCGACATTCCATAGAAAGCCAGGGTCTCTCTGTGGTTCTTTGACATGTTGCAAGCTATGTATCCGTTGCAATGGGAAAGCAGATTTGCATGGATTTTTAAATGTGATTTTAGCTTCGGCTCCTAATGCAATAAAAGTCATTTTATGTTATTTATTTGTGCTTGAAGAAAGGTAGAGGCCCTTAACCCCTTCACCAGAGTGATCCTGTTTACACGAGCAGCAGTAGCAGACACAGCAGCTCAAGGTCGTGATAATGCAACCTGGAGCTATGCTGTATCATTGCAAACGAAATTCGCTTGTTGCCCACGATATTTGCATTTGGGCTCCGCAACATACTCTTGTAAGTTTTATCACCCTGGTCATGATGCTCGAGGCGCTAACACTTTATAAATCCAGCTGGGAATGTGTCTGAATTACATCTCCCCAACTGATCCTGCACGGAGACCTGAACTGCAGTAACTCCTTCTGGCCAGCAGGTGGTGACATCTCCCCAACTGATCCTGCACGGAGACCTGAACTGCAGTAACTCCTTCTGGCCAGCAGGTGGTGACATCTCCCCAACTGATCCTGCATGGAGACCTGAACTGCAGTAACTCCTTCTGGCCAGCAGGTGGCGAAATCTCCCTGCTGAAAATCTTATTACAGTGAGGAATACATTGGGACTATTCCTGTATAACCAATTAAAATTATTAATGTTCCCAGTTGGTTTTTTGGAACATCACTTGGTAGTGAAGGGGTTAAAGGGCACCGATTAGCACCGTAACTTACAGCTGATCAAAGGCAGCCATAGGATCCATAGGCGTATGCGGCACCTGCGATGGTTCGAAAGTGTTACATCTGAAATGAAACTGACTGTTTCCTTAAAATACACTAGAGATGGGATTTTCCCACGGAAGATAAAAAGCGCCTGTGACTGCGGCGAGGCCTCTTTAAGGGAACACTACACTGGAAGATAGAGCGTCCTTTTTTTGCCTTTAAATAATTGGGCAGCGGGTACTGACAGCGGCTTCTCCTCAGGTTATGTTTTTTCTTAGTTTTTGTGACATTACTCACCTTTTGTCTCTCGGCGCGTGCTGCTCCTTCTCTTCTGCTCAGGGACTCCCGATCTCGGAAGTCCCTGAGTCTTTTCTGCGCTCTATGCAACTTGTGCAGCGTAGAGAACGCAAATTGCGCACCGCAACAGGACTTTACGTATGTAAGTCCCGTAGCGCTTGCGCACAACAATGGAACGGAGCTTAGCACACTCACGTGGATCCCATCCGTTGGCTTTTAGCTTGCCGGCTTCGCGGTCAGTCTCAGGGTGTCCTGACGTCTCGAATGACCGAACTAGTGGCCAACAGCTGGGAAGCTCATGACTGCTTAGGCTGGTGTCAGACGAGCGTTTTTATGAGCAGAAGGAACGTCCGGGAGAGTGGGCGTTCCTTCCAATCTGACGCCTGTCTGGCCACCTCGCTGAGTGCAGTTAGTGCGTTTAGCGATGCAGGCTCGATCCTCCTATGGAGCATCGTGCTTTGCAGCCCCGTCGAACGCGCGTTGTAGCGCGTCGACGGGGAGGCTTTCTAAACGGACACAGCATGCCTGCTGTTAAGTGCGCATTTCGTGCTTGCGCTACAGCGTGTGGCTGCCCCATCAAAGCATCACACTGCAACGGACGCCGGGAGGCACGCATATACATAACCCAGGTAAGTGCAACAATGTTGCATCCACACCAATAGCTCCTCAGAATCCATCCTGTCCGGCACAGGCCATCAGTCATGCCCCCCTTCCCAAAAGGTCCAGGGATTCTAACCTCCCAGCTGCCTGATCCTGAGGGGTTGGAGGAATCTCTCTACATTTCAAAGCGCTCGGGGGTCCTGGGAGGAGGGTGCTCCACACATCCTGGCCACTTTCAGAAGCTAAAGTGGACAGGTGTGTAGAATATCCCTTTTAAGTTTGCCATGCTGCTCCTCCAGGAACCCTGCGTCCCACCGACAGAACCCGGGACCCTCGGCCCAACAGCACTAAGAAGATGTAAAGATGATCAAACAATTGATATTTAAAATATATATATATATGTTCTGCAACGTTTCTTGTGGGATGGTTTTTGATTTTTTCTAAAAAAAAAAGACTATCCTACAACCTTGGGACCCCAGATGTTTCTGAACTACATGTCCCATGATGCTTAGTCAGCCTTAAAGCTGTTGGAGCATCATGGGACACATAGTTCAGAAATATCTGGGGTTCAAGCTTCGCCATCACCGTCCCAGTCCTTTGTCGAACCTGTTGTGCATATGTTCCCTGCTGGCGGCTATAGGCCTGCATCCCTCTCACCCCTCATACAACCAAAATTTGTGATTGTCTGGGTGTCAGGGGCAGAGAACGAGAAGAGAAAAAGTTCCTGCTGTCTGTGCTTCCCCATATAAGGGCATCATAAGCCTTGTCTGTCTTTTTATGGACCGTCTCCGTGTCTATCCTCCTGCAGCCAATACAGGCGAGAGTCCTGATTAACCCTTACAGTGCCCCCTTTTGTGGAAGGCGCGGGACAGGCCCATACATCGCGTGGTGAACATCTCACCACTGCTGCCTTCATGTTGATTATGGAGCTCCGAGTCTGGCAACAATGTGACGCGGCAAGACATCACAATGTGAACTACACTAACACCTTAAAATATAGAAATACCAGGCTGGGATAGCCGGGGCGGCCATGTTTTCCTGGATGTGCCCTGCAACATGTATAATCCATATGCTGCAGGAAGGACATCAAGGCAGGTCACCTTGGATCCCTTACCCGCAGCGTATGGATTATACATGCTGCGGGGTGTCATTTTTCACGCGCTGCCCATCAGCGTGTATAAATTATATGTGTCCAGGAACACATGGCCGATCTGGCACACCCTGTACCAGGCGTATGTACGGTTGCCAGATCGGCCAATGTCTTTACCCATTCTTCCTTTTTGTGCAGTGCTGCGGAATGTGACAAATAAAATAATAATGTTTTGCAACTACGTTTCCCCTGAGGGCGAGTGAACCTAACCAGAGGCTGAGCATCATGGGAGATGTAGTTCCACAACATCTGGAGGGCCTAATTGAACACTACTATGTCACTTTAATTTTCTGCATGTTCCCTTTAGCCGATGACACTAGAGCGCTCGTTCTAGGTTTATCCAGGGGTACAGGTTAGGATGGGGCTAGGAGGGCCCCCCATCATCCGTCTCCCATGCTGATTTTTCCGATTGTTACTCCTAGCAGTAGGGACAATCACGCACTCATTCCGAGACACTGCAGGCCTGCGTTTGGCATTATAAATATCCAAATCCAATTAGTGTCTGAAAGACACCCAGAGTGTGTTTTATTTCAGCGGGGATTAACTGCGACAGGGCCTGTGTGCAATGCTTGGAAGGGATCAGATGAGGAATTGTTTTAAGGGTGGGATTGCCAAATTCTGATAGGATAATCAATCACTCCTTTTTTTTTTAACTTCAGCTTGAACTTGCCAAATGTTTTTTTTTCCATAATTATATAGACTTAACCCCCCCCCCCCACCACCACCTTTTTAAAAAAAAAAATTTGCAGCAACATCTCTCGGCCCCTTCTGCATGTCCAAACTGCGCTTTATGGGAACCAATGAGAAATTCCTAAATTTGGGCCGCCGCTGCTCCTCCACCAGTCCTTCGCAGTGGTCAGCAAACGGGGCCCTCCAGCACGATTGTTCGCCGCACTACGGCGAGTTTGATTCGTCGACCCTGCGGTGAACCCCGAAGTGTGGCGAATCAACCCACCGAACGAATCGAGAAAAACACAGCACAACCACCGAATCGATCTGAAAACCCGCCAAATCGATCCGAAAAAAGCCAATGAGCCGCCGAACAGCTGCCGGAAAAATTTGACAAGCCGCCGAACGGGGGTAAAAAAAAAAACAACACAACTTTTAAAAGGCGTTTTCAAACAAAGTAATGCATGAAAATGCCTGGAAACAATAATAAAAAGGTCTGTTACAGAAAAAAACACTAAAACTGCCATTTTTTAAAAAAAATCCGATTTTTTTCCCCGCTGAAAACACCCCGAAAAAAGGCTTTAAAAAAAATCAATAAATAAAGAGACTTTTTGCTGCAAATGAAAAGAATAAACGGTTGAATAAAAAAATAATATAAATGGGGAATATTTTTAACATTGAAGGCTAGGGTCAGACGAAAGCATTTTTCCCCGCGAACGTGAAAAAGTGCGTCCGAACGCATTGACGTATTTTTTCACGGAATGCGCAAAAACGGTCAGACGACGCGCATTTTCGGGCGTGATTTTGTACGGATCGTCAATAAAACTCTTTTTGCGTCTGGACGTTATGTAGGCCGGACATTAGCAGCGTCTGAGATCTCCTAATCACGCACACACGCCGCTATGCCGCAGCTGCGCACTCAGTACGTCAGTACTAGCGGTTCAGCGTTCTCAGAAAACTGCATTCAAATTCCACTTGCGTTGCACGGCCGGACTTTTGTGCGGCCGTACATCGTATATTGGCCGTCATCTGCTGCTAGTGCGGCCGTAATTATGTGCGCCAGAACGTACGTTAAAAGTGCGCTGGTCTGACCCCAGCCGAAACCCATGGGATTCGCCGGATTAAACCTGCCGAATGAAACCACCGAACATCAGGGCATTTCACTGACATTTCTCTGCTCAGTTATTCAGAGAGCGGTGAAAAGCAGGAGAATGACTGGAGAAGTGAGAATTCTAGGTTAAAATAGCCAAACCAGAAAAATTCTCGCATTTATCTCACTTTCCAAATCGGCTATTTTGACCTAGAATTTTCAGTACTCCAGTCATTCTCCGGGTTTTCACCTCTCTCTGAACAACCCTGCTAGTCTTCTTCCTTCCCCGTGTCAAATATCCCCAGTATTGACTATTGACCTGTCTTCTGGTGGTGCAGACCAAGGGAAGACCAGTTTATGTTGGGAATGTTTATACGGTTTCTTCTGTTGTTGTTTTTTAATAACATCCTCTCCTTTGTGATCAGTTTCTCTAACACATTGTATGTAGCAGAGTTTGCTCTTTTAAAAGCAGTTTTTGGCCTTGACGTGTTCACTTTCTGCTTTTTGATGAGAGGAATAAGTAGCTCTGTGATCGCTGTAATTAAACGAGCTCCGAGTTGAGCATCAGATCATTTGCAGGAAAAGTGTCGAGCTTTGATCTTTTAATAAGGAAAACGTGTGAAGTTTTTAGTGATACGAGACTAAATTCCAGGAAAAACAAGTGTCTAGAAAACGTTTGGCGTTGTAATACGAGGGATTCTAATAGCCTGTTCTTGGGGTATAAATGGCTTTGGATTTAACTCATCCAGGGCTGAACTATGTAGTGTCTATTTATTAAAATATAGGAATATATCCATTAGGATCAATCTGTTACATGGCTTGATTTGTAGTTCTCTCCAATGTCATGCTGTGGGCAAAGTGAATGGATAGATAGATGTAGAAAGACAGAGTGATACATAGCAGATACATAGATGGACAGATATGTAGATATAAATGGGTTGATTTATATATGTAGATACAAACAGATATGTAGATGGATACATACAGTACATGCATAGATAGATATAGATGGATGGGTTCATAGATTGCTAGCAATAGATAGATGATAGATACACACATGAAAAGACGGACAGACCAATAGTTACATAGACCGATAGCTATGTAGACATATGATAGATAGCTCAATAGCTATATAGATATATATGTAGCCAGTCAGATGATATATACTGTGGATATAGATGAATTGGTTGAAAGATACACACATGAATGGACAGATTGATAGACCGATAGATATGACAGATGATAAATAGATAGACCAACAGATATTTTGGGAGACAGATGATAGATCTAGAAAAAAGGGTGGATTGCATGACAGCAATAGATAGACACACATAAGGATAGACTAATTCAGATAGATCAATAGTTATATAGATCAATATACAGACCGATAAATGGACAGACACATATGTAGACAGACAGACGATAGATATAGAGGATAGATCAATAGATATATTAACACACAGGTGATTGATACAGTATAGAAATGGATGGGTTGAGGGCGATTGAGACCTAGATATATGGCTAGATACATTGATACACACATGGATTGACCAAAAGATACATAGATTGACCGATAAACAGACCAACAGAGAGATAGGCGATACATAGCCGATAGATATACCAATAGATAGATATAGACAGACAAATTACAGACATACCAATAGATATACGTAGACAGATGACAGATAGATATACCAATAAATAGATATGTAGACATACAGATAGATATACCAATAGATAGATATGTAGATAGATATACCAGTAGATAGACATGTAGACAGACAGATCACAGATAGATATACCAATAGATAGACATGTAGACAGACAGATGACAGATATATATACCAATAGATAGATATGTAGACAGATGACAGATAGATATACCAATAGATAGATATGTAGACAGACAGATGACAGATATACCAATTGATAGATATGAAGACAGACAGATAGATATACCAATAAATAGATATACCAATAGATAGATATGTAGACAGATAGATATACCAATAGATAGATATGTAGACAGACAGATGACAGATAGATATACCAATAGATAGACATGTAGACAGACAGATGACAGATATACCAATTGATAGATATGAAGACAGACAGATATACCAATAAATAGATATACCAATAGATAGATATGTAGACAGACAGATGACAGATAGATATACCAATAGATAGACATGTAGACAGACAGATGACAGATTTTCCAATAGATAGATATGTAGACAGATGACAGATAGATATACCAATAGATAGATATGTAGACAGAGAGATGACAGATATACCAATTGATAGATATGAAGACAGACAGATAGATATACCAATAGATAGATATACCAATAGATAGATATGTTAGACAGATAGATATACCAATAGATAGATATACCAATAGATAGATATGTAGACAGATATACCAATAGATAGATATGTAGACAGACAGATGACAGATATACCAATAGATAGATATGTATACAGACAGATGACAGATAGATATATCAATAGATAGACATGTAGACAGATAGATATACCAATAGATAGCTATGTAGACAGATGACAGATAGATATACCAATAGATAGATATGTAGACAGACAGATGACAGATATACCAATTGATAGATATGAAGACAGACAGATAGATATACCAATAGATAGATATGTAGACAGACAGATATACCAATAGATAGATATGAAGACAGACAGATAGATATACCAATAGATAGATATGTAGACAGACAGATGATAGATATAGATGGATGGGTTGGTAGATTGATAGCAACAGGTAGATAGACAGGTGTAGAGACAGACAGACATGTAGCTAGTTAGATAAAGGTAGATAGATAAGATAGCACAATTAAGAATAACTGGGAGCAAAAAAATAGTCACACCTTAACAGTAAACAAATTAATTTAGTCATTTTGCAACGTAGAAAACCCCCATAAAGCAGATACAATCGGACACAATGCGGCACGTTTTGTTTTTATTGCAATAAAGTATGTGTCTATTTATTTATATACACAGAAAAATGTATAAAATAAATTGTATATTTCACAGCGTTAATGTATATTGTATCTTCGATGATATAGGGATATTTTATAAATATACAGTAGCTGTATCTGCAATCTGTATGTCAGAAACCACCAGGCACCGCACGCGGCTATCCCACCGTCCCCTGGCGGCCATTGAAAGGTTATAGCCATGGCGGTTTTTGTTTTTTTCGCTTTCTCAGCGGCTGTCTTGTACGTGTGAAGCCCGTGCCGGCCAATATAATCCGCAGGTTCCTCTGGCGTGCCACGGATGGGTTAAACATCTGGGCGCAACGGGAGCACGTGTGCCGTTTACCGTGCCCAGGCACTCGTGTCGCATTCCTAACACCCAACAGCCGTCTGTAATACCCATTTGCACTCTAAATTAAAAAGGAGCTCTTGGAACGAGCCTGTGAGGCAACATACCAGCTTAATCGAAACAAATTGGGCTCCGGGAAACTGACGCAGATTAACAGCAATGAATCACAGTGCCGTGTGATAAAAAAGCTTTCTGGAAATAAAAAATCATTTTGAAAAAAAAAAAAAAAAAGGCTCCCGTCCTCCTGTCTTAAAGCATTGTCTGAAAGCCTGGTTAACTCCTCAGCGGCAGTAATAATAAGGACACAGCGGGCCGCCGGCCGAAATGATCTCCAGCTGGTGCAGAACTACAAATCCCACCATGCATTGCCAGCTGAGGTCCTGCAGGACATGGGCACCAACGTTTCGGCCAAGGGAACCTCCTGGTTATCCTCAGTGTAAAACATTAAGCTTAGCACCAGGCTTAGGAGGCAGAAATGCCCATGCCGCGGCGAGCACTGCTTTTGCTCCACCACCAGGATGTAGGAAAACAAAGACGACTAAATAATGAAACACCTTATTTTCCTTGTTAAAAAAACCCGTAAAATAATGAAATCAAATTTCAGTATCACATTTTATATGAATACTGGACTTTTTACATTATAAAAGGTACGGCAGGCTTAGGATCACTTAGCGGTTTTATTTCCAGCTCCTGTCGTTTCGGAGGCTATTGTTTATCACAGATCAAATTTGTTTGCATTGTGGCTTCAGGACCTGCCCGTAAGGTTTCAGCACCCTGGACATGATGCTCGAGGAGCTAACACTTTATAAAGCCAGCTGGGAATGTGTCTGGATGACAGCTCCCCAACTGATCCTGCACGGAGACCTGAACTGCAGTAACTCCTTCTGGCCAGCAGGTGGCGTCATCTCCCCAACTGATCCTGGACGGAGACCAGAGCTGCAATAACTGCTTCTGGCCAGCAGGTGGCAACATCTCCCCAACTGATCCTGCATGTAGAACTGAACTGCAGTAACTCCTTCTGGCCAGCAGATGTCAATGTCTCCCTGCTAAATAGCTTTCTCCAGCAAGGAATACATAGGGAATATCCCCCAATGTCTATTACTGTGTAATGAAGTAAACATGATTTACCAACGGAAAAAAACAAAAACTGGGTAATAACTTTTTGCTATTAACCAATTGACGCCGTGGGACGTTCTATGACGCCAGCGCGGCGGGTGGGCCTTAAAAACACAGGGTGTACAGGTATGCCCCACTGACTTCAATGGGCCGCCTTGGCCCCTCCCTGCAGCCGGCATGCCATTGGTTGCAGTGGGACGGCCTGAACTTAGGCTGTCCCCCTGCAGCGTGGGCAGGCCAAATTAGAGTCCCGCGACGGCACCTGGTGGCAAGGCGTACCTGTACACCTTGCCATCCTTAAACCCTGCCCGACGGGTGATGTCTGGCTGTCGTGAAAGGGTTAAAGGGACACTCTAGGCACCGTGACCACTCTATTGTTATTTGAGTGGTCACAGTGACCCGAGTGCCCTCACTCCTCTCGCAATTCAGTCCTATGGACTCCAGGAGGTGATACTCGCGGCAGCGCGGAAGTGGTACCACGAGTATACCAGCAGAAAGCACTGCGTGAAGTAGTGCTGAAGTAGTGCCTGCCCCAAAATATCACGATAACCTGCAGGCGCGGCATTATCCCTGTTAGCGTCCCCACGTTAGCGTGAAATAAGGAATAGGGCCGCAAGACTTTATGGCATTGGAATAAAAAGAACATTTCTGATTCATTTTCTGCTGGATCTGGAGAGATTTAATACTTTTCCAGTGCACATCTGAATATTCATTTTACTAGGATTTACTAGTGTGGGCACCAGCAGATAAATTATAGTGCAAGCTCCAGGACAGCAATGTTTGCGTATATAACATGTGGATAGATTACAGTTGTCGTTACCAGATTTTAATACTTAATTCTCTTTATTTTAACATTTTGTAGGACATAGAAAGTTGAAAGATGCGCTGGCCTTCCCTTCCATTCTTTCTGGAACTACCTCTATATAAAAAATAATTATATATGTATATGGATCAGCACATATCTTCCTGGTTATACAGCTATATATATATATATAGTATTAAAGTGATGGAGATGTGTGTTGATTATCGTTTTCCGTGATGGCTCAAGCTATGACATGTACATATGTTAATATATTCTGTGAAACCCGAGTCGTATGATAATACTATTACTCCGGCCTCGCGATGACAAGCTGATACGGCCCAATTTCCATATGTTAAAATATTTAATAAAATCCCATTTTCCTCCCTGTTTGCCATGAATATTGAAACTTAAGACGTACGGTAACTGACCCACCTCTTCGTGAAATCTGATGTGCGGCGTTTGGGGTTAAACCACTTTTATATTGCGTTTATAAAGCACGGCGAGCCTCACTGCTGTGACTTCCCCACCCTTTTATATAGTTTTCATTTTAACGCTACTTTCTTGATTTTTGGCCGCAGAAAAGACATCAGAACGTGTCTTAAGGGGTTATTCAAAGAGTGACGAATTTGCCACCGAATGGTAAATTCCATGGCAATTCGGCTATTCAGAAAGCTGGCATTTCGCCAAATATTGGCACATTGGCAGCGAAATAAGGTGCAATTTGCCTCAGATCGGCGGCAGTAAAATTCTCTGTAGAAAAGAACGGCAAAAAGTCTCTTTATTTATTTTTTTACTTTTTTTGCATTTTTCTGGATTTTTTTCAGTAAAAATTTTGATTCAGATGATTTTTTTAAAATTTTTTTTTTGTTTTGTAACAGACCTTTTTTGTTATTATTCATAGGACCTTATATATTACTGGAATTTCCATGAATTTTTTCTTTTTGTTTTAAACGCCTTTTAAAAATTGTGTGTGTTTGGGGGGGTTTGTACCCCTGTTCAGCGGCGGATGTTTTTCAGAGGCTGATCGACTTTTGTCATTGGCTGATCGTCATCTGCATTCGGCGGTCTGTTCGGCGGATCCCTTTGGCGCACTTGGGGGGGGAGGACCCTGCTGTGAACGCTGAATTCACCGTAGGGTCGGTGAATAGAACTCACCGAAGTGCACCGAACGAGAGAGCACCAAAATTTCGGTGCTCTATGAATGGCCCCTTTAATGTTTTGTGTTTTTTTTTGTCAGAGATTTATGTATGTGTATTTGGAGGAACACACTCCTGTCCCTGAGTTCCTGTAACCTCTCCACGAGAACGGGCAAGAGTCTTGGTTGACCTGGCAAACCTCCGCCAAAAACGGTCCATTCGGAGGGTTTCTTCCACTTTTGCCTGTGGATCCGAAGCGACGCTCCATCCGGTGAAAAGACTAGCGGGTCTAATTTTTTTCAGCCATTCGCGGGGCACGTGTCGTCCGGGACTGCTTTACGTCCTGTTTTGAAAAGACTAACAGGATTATTCACAGAGCATCAAAATTCCACCTCAATTACGGTGTTCTTTCTTTCCCCGCACTTCGGGGAATCAAATGCACTGACCTTGCGGTGAATTCACCATTCACCGTAGGGTCCATGAAGTGCAGGGAACAGATCTGGAAGTCCGCCGAAAATTCACCGCAGATCCGAAATATTGGATTGATCCGAAACAACACAGAAAACCTGCCGAACAAGTTTGAAAAAAGCAGACAATCCGCCAAACACAGAGCCGATCGGCCGCTGGAAAAAGCCGACAAAGAGACGAATGGGGTAAAAAAAATAAAATGAAAAGACCAAAACAAAAGTTTCAAATTTGTATAAACTGTTTGCAAATAAACTGTGAGACGAAAATGTCTGGAATTAATTAACATATAACGTTCTATGAATAATAATAAAAAGGTCTGTTACAGGAAAAAGAAAAAACGCAATTTTTTATTTAACCACTTGGCTGCTATGGACGCGCTCAGCGCGTCCAGCCAAGTGGTTCTCCTGTGCTATGGACGCGCTGAGCGCGTCCTAGCACAGGAAGCATCAATCGGCCGGGATTCCGGACGATTGCTGCGCCCCCCCGGTGCGGGCTGACATCTTGGATGTCAGCCCAGCACTCCGGGATCCCGGCGGGGACATTAGATGTTATCGCGGCGGCGCAATGACATCTAATTCAGGCGCCCCCCGCGTGTGCGGAGGTGCCTGAAAGGGGGGGGTCCTTCGTACCTCTCTCCCTCCTGATCGCCGGGGGCCACAGGGTTAAGGCAGGCACCGTTTAGAAGGGCACAGCCTGCCCTTCCAAACGGTGGCTGACATTAATCCCTGGGGAGCCGGATCACGATTCGGCGCTGAAAAGCGCCGGATCGTGATCCTCTCCCAGAGCTGGCCGACATCTTGGATGTCGGCCAAGCCTCCGGGAAATCCCCCTGAGGACTGGCGTCATCGTGCATAGCACGATGACGCCAGTCCTGAAGTTATCCTATCTCCCGTGGCAGATAGGGCCTTAATGTTTGATATCGTTGGATCGGCCAGAGCATGGCCTTTCCAACGATACCAAACATGACCATGTAAAAAGTTTTTTTTAAAAGAACAATTAAAAATAAAAAATTATTTTAAAAAATTATAAAAAAAAAATAAACAAGTTTTTTTTTGTTTTGTTAATGCAGCAATATTGTTCCCATTTCAATTATAATGTGAACAATGATGCTGCACTAACGATTTTTGTATGCGGTGCGTTTGTTAAAATAGCGAAATTTCCCCCCCCAAAAAAATGTAACGTGTCCCCCATTTCTAATTTTTTTTAACAAGCGCACCCCATAGAAAATATAACCGCAAATGCTCGCATGTTAAAATAAAACACTTTACACATTGTAAATTATTGAAAATTCAAATTTTACTGCATTTTTTTGTTATAATATACAGACATGACATGACGTATATAATGACATATTATGAATCTGCCGAGTCTGCCGGAAAGAACGATATATAATATGTCTGGATCATATATTAAAACATGGCTTCAAAACGCGGTTAAACATGATGAGCGAAAGTGGTAAAAATGTCCTCAGCACAGAGGTGTGAAATGCCTCAGCAGCGAAAGGGTTAAAAAAACCCCCGAAAAAATCCCAAAAAAAGCCTAAAACATCCTAAAAATAAATAGACTTTTTGCTGCAAATTAAACCAATAAACGGTTTAATAGATATTGAATAAAAATGGGAATATTTTTTAACATTGAAGCCTATGGGATTCGCCTGATTAAAACCTGTCGAATGAAACCATCCAACATCAGGGCATTTCACTGACATTTCTCTGCTGTTCGGTGTCTGTGAATAGATTAACCATTGCTTCTCTATGGGAATTTCACTACCGTCGAACGGGCACTGTACGTGCTGGCAATTCGCCAAAATTTGGTGGACTGCCTGCTCTCTGAATAGCCGAATGGCCCCGAAATGTCACCGAACGGGGAAATTCACTGTTCGGTGCATTTTCAGAAAATAACTCCTTAAAAAGAAATGAATAAATGAATGAAAAGAGGAGGACAGGGCGCGCTATTCTGCAGGCCATTCCAAGTTTCGCCATGCCTCATTGCTTCTGCATAAGGAAAATCTAGGCAAACCGCAAGCATACCGTAACACGACATGTGCAAAACGCATCAGCGTGGCTCCGCTGGATGGGACAGAGGGAACCGGGGCCTGGGTGTGTGGAGCGATGCTCGCAGGGCCCTCCCGGCATCCACAGGGTTATGTTTTAGCACGGGGGATAAGTAATCTAGCAGGGAGCTGCATAAGTCTCTGGTATAAAGCGGGCCGGGGAGCTGTGCAGACCATTAACAGGAGCAATAAAGGTTTAGGGTTTCAGATCATCTTACAGAAGAGGAGAATAACAGAGAGGCAGGAAATTTCGGTAGCAGACTTGACAAAGGTCAGCACTCCAGACTTTAACTTAGACAAAAACACCTACTTTATTGAAAACATCAAAATTTCTGGCACTGTTTCCACTGTCCCTCCAGGCACTGCACTCTGCGGCATTAGAAGAAGGGGGGGGGGGACGTACAACAGACGGTATTGTCTGCTCCGCCGAAAATGTTTATAATTCCTATTGCTGTACCTTCGCGGGATAATCGGGGCTAAGGAGGGAGGGTTGGGGCACGGCACACTTCTCTCTCTTAGCTTTACAGTATTTATTTATTGCTTGTTGATGTTGTGTCTGAGAGGTGATAAGCATGCAATATTTTTTTTTATATATATATAGAAAGGCCGCAGGAAAAAAAATGACGCGGTATAAAAAGTTGTAGCTTTTTATCTTTTGCATCGCGAGGATTACGGATGTTGTCGGGGCAATAAACGGCACAGTTCGTAACACACCGCACCGGAGACGGCGTA
Organism: Leptobrachium leishanense; assembly: GCA_009667805.1. Taxonomy (NCBI): domain Eukaryota; kingdom Metazoa; phylum Chordata; class Amphibia; order Anura; family Megophryidae; genus Leptobrachium; species Leptobrachium leishanense. The sequence continues at coordinate 144,378,473 of CM019071.1, forward strand.
ACTGGGAGACAGGAAGGGCAGCTGGTCGCCCTCACAGCGGCACACCAAGTGAAGGGCTGGCAAAAGGGGCAGCGGGGCAATTGCCCCCTTGGCCATTATAATGTAAGGCCTATGAGCCACAAGTTCATAGACCCATCCCTAATTAAATGCAATATGAGATGCATGGGGCTGTCTATACACAGTTACAAGTACTTATAAAGCGCCAACAAATTCTGTAGCGCTTTACTATGGGGAAGCACAGACATGTGATATAATAAATAATAAAACATAAGGAACAGACGGCCCAGGCTGTAGGAAGATTGTCCTGCTAATGCAGCACTATACAGCAGAGGAGAGGATGGAGGTGTATGCAGCTGCCCCTCAAATACACCTTCATAAACTTACTACATTGTATAACTCACTCTGCTTCTTTGTGCTACAATGTAACTACATGACCCACTATTGTGACATGGTAAAAGAGCTAAACTGGCCATTGCTGGAATCCAGACGCACCCTTCACCTTTCCAACCTGGTGTTTAAGAGCTTTTCTGGGAAGCTGCCACCCTACCTGAATAGGCTGCTTCCCCAGCAGTTCCCTCATCCTATAACCTCCGATCCAGGATCAGCACCTTACTTGCAATACCACAATACAAAAAGAAAGTGGCTCGATGCTCATTTTCCTACAGAGCACCGCAATTATGGAATAACCTCCCAGACGCCATCAAATCTTCCCCCAGTCTTAAGTCCCTTAAGCTATTAACATACCTCAATACAGAATGCACCTGTAAACATGTAACATAGTGACTATATACAGAATGCACCTGTAAACATGTGACACAGTGACTATATACAGAATGCACCTGTAAACATGTAACATAGTGACTATATACAGAATGCGCCTGTAAACATGTAACACAGTGACTATATACAGAATGCGCCTGTAAACATGTAACACAGTGACTATATACAGAATGCACCTGTAAACATGTAACATAGTGACTATATACAGAATGCACCTGTAAACATGCAACACAGTGACTATATACAGAATGCACCTGTAAACATGTAACACAGTGACTATATACAGAATGCGCCTGTAAACATGTAACACAGTGACTATATACAGAATGCACCTGTAAACATGTAACACAGTGACTATATACAGAATGCACCTGTAAACATGTAACACAGTGACTATATACAGAATGCACCTGTAAACATGTAACACAGTGACTATATACAGAATGCACCTGTAAACATGTAACACAGTGACTATATACAGAATGCACCTGTAAACATGTAACACAGTGACTATATACAGAAAGCACCTGTAAACATGTAACACAGTGACTATATAATAGATGCACCTGTAAACATGTAACATAGTGACTATAATTCCTACATATTTCTTTTCTGGGTTAATCTGTATTTGCTTTTTTTTAATATCTTGCATTTATTACTTTGTGTTTCTGTAACGACTGTAACAATTCGATGCTCTTGAACCCAGGACATAATGAAACAAGAGAAATCTCAATGTATCAAGTTACACCAGGAACGCACAATACGTCCGAACGTTTGTGGTGAATAAAAGCAGTTGAATTTGAGAGGACGTGTCATTTTTTTTTTTTGGACGATTTTCTCTATATATAAACTTTACTTGACGCCTTATAAATAGTGGAGCGTTCAACAAAGTTTAGCCTCTAAATTAGGTTTTTGCGCAGTTAAGTGAATATTTTGGTGTTTTTTTTTATCTAGTAATTACCACCGTGGCCTCCACTTATATAACTTCACATATTTGCAGGCAGTTTTCTTATTACGCTTAATTTTTTTCTGTATATCGGGTGCCTGTACGTAGGGGGGGGGGTGTAATGTTCTCCCCCCTCCTATACCATGCCTCCTGAAGTATCTCCCCCATCCTGTCTCTTTCCTGTGTGACGTGCGTGTTAATTTATGTTGCGGATGATTAAGGAATACCTAAACCTTGCAGAAAGTACAATCCTTCTTCTACGGGTCTAACTTGCAGCCCCCCCCCCCCTTCGGCAGGTTCTGCTTACTTAACGATCTTCAGGTCTGGCGTCCTGTTCCTCACTGGCTTATTATGTCTTTTCCCTACCCAATTCTTACCTAATTTCTTCCACAGCAGTTTTTGTCTGTCTGCTCCTCACCCAGCCATGCCAGCTCCTTTCCTCTGCCATGATGATAGGTCCCTTCCCCGGGTCTTCTGGTTTATTTTTATTAACGTGCTGGATACATTCATCACTCGACCTTCTGGCTCCGATACCTTACTTGTCTTCTCCGCGAGTCACCTAGACATTCCCTGACTATACCGCTCATTTCCTTAGTGCTCTACCTCTGCCACCGGACAGTTTTATCCGCGTCAAGTATCAATGTATTGTATTTTTTTTAAAATTCAGAACAATGTCTCATAAAAGGACACATCAGCTAAACTGGCACATTGTTTCCCTCTCGTACGTGCTGGACAACGGATGAATAATCCAAGGTTTGGGGATTAAATTAGGACAAATCCAACTGATTTTGGCCACATACCCATGTATCATCCTGCCTCCAGGTACCTGAACATGCTCATTCATCCACATTGTCTAGATCCATACGAGGAAAATTCCCCCACGTAAGTCTATTATCTCGACTTGTAATCTTACATCACTGAGCCAGATCCGATCTCATTCATCGTCCGACTCATGTTCCTATTTACCTTCCTAATATCACGTACGATGACGTCAGCTCGTTAAAAAAAGCATTAGAAAGTCGCCGGAGGAAAGAAAAAAAAAAACGCTCTAATTCGAACGCGCCTTGGCATAATTTTTTGGAGCGGTTTTTGGGAGGAACCAGAAAAATTTGGCTGTGCTCAAAAATTAGATTTCTGCCAAATTGGAGAATTTTTAGACACTATCAAATTCTAGGGTTAGGGTTAGAAAGTAGGGTTAGGTTATCTTTTGTGCTTGTTTTAGGGTTAGAAATTAGCGTTAGGTTACTATATGTGCTTGTTTTAGGGTCAGGTTGCTATTTCTGCTTGTTTTAGGGTTATGGTTACTATTTGTGTTGTTTTATGGTTATATTTATACTGTAGTTACAAATTAGGGTTAGGTTACTACAGTATTTGTGCTTGTTTTAGGATTAGGGTTCATTTTAAGGTTATATTTAGTTACAAATTTGGCTTAGGTTACTGTTTGTTTTAGGGTTAATTTTAAGGTTACAGTCACAAATTAGGGTTAAATTACTACTTGTGCTTGTTTTAGGGTAGGAGCTCATTTTAATCCGCTGTCACACGAGCACAGAGGCAACGTCCATGAGAACGGGCAGTCTCTCCACTTGGACACCTGTGCGGCCAACTCGCTGAGAGCATGTTAGTACACTCAGGCCCTACAAAGCGCGAGCTTGCGCTTTGTAGGCCCGTCGAGCGTTCATCGCAGCTTTTTGACAGGGAGAGTTTCAGCACGTCCAGTGTAATATGCGATACTATTACGCACGTTACACTATGTGGCCCTCCCCATTGAGCCGTCAGGAAGCTACGACGGACGAAGGGGGTCATGCGGACGCACTCAATGCGCTTGTGTGACCTTAGGGTTAGGTTACTATTTGTGCTTGTTTTAGGGTAAGGGTTAATTTCAGGGTTAGAGTCACAAGTTAGGGTTAGGTTACTATTTGTGCTTGTTTTAGGGTTAATCCTAACCCTAAATGTCACCCTAAGCATAATGGAAACATTTCGGACGGAGTGGAAGTTTTACAAAACATTTCGACTCCCGACGATATATTTTTCTGAATTGCTCACACAAAAATGCTTCCAATAATGAGGAGTGGGGTCATTTTTAAGACACAGCTGAATTGGGGAGGTATTTTTTTTAACCGTGTCAGTCCCATAGTAAACATGCCGGGAATCTCAGCCTCCGCAGTGACACCATGCCCAGTCACTACCAGGATATCACAGGAGAGGCCAGTGACACCATGCCCAGTCACTGCCAGGATATCACAGGAGAGCCCAGTGACACCATGCCCAGTCACTGCCAGGATATCACAGGAGAGCCCAGTGACACCATGCCCAGTCACTGCCAGGATATCACAGGAGAGCCCAGTGACACCATGCCCAGTCACTACCAGGATATCACAGGAGAGCCCATTGACACCATGCCCAGTCACTGCCAGGATATCACAGGAGAGCCCAGTGACACCATGCCCAGTCACTGCCAGGATATCACAGGAGAGCTCAGTGACACCATGCCCAGTCACTGCCAGGATATCACCAGAAGAGCCCAGTGACACCATGCCCAGTCACTGCCAGGATATCACAGTGACAACATGCCCAGTCACTGCCAGGATATCACAGGAGAACCCAGTGACACCATGCCCAGTCACTACCAGGATATCACCAGAAGAGCCCAGTGACACCATGCCCAGTCACTACCAGGATATCACCAGAAGAGCCCAGTGACACCATGCCCAGTCACTACCAGGATATCACCAGAAGAGCCCAGTGACACCATGCCCAGTCACTACCAGGATATCACAGGAAAGCCCAGTGACACCATGCCCAGTGACTACCACGATATCACAGGAGAGCCCAGTGACACCATGCCCAGTCACTGCCAGAATCACAGGAGAGCCCAGTGACACCATGCCCAGTGACTACCAGGATATCAGTGACACCATGCCCAGTCCCTGCCAGGATATCACAGTGACACCATGCCCAGTGACTGCCAGGATATCACAGGAGAGACCAGTGACACCATGCCCAGTCACTGCCAGGATATCACCAGAAGAGCCCAGTGACACCATGCCCAGTCACTACCAGGATATCACAGGAGAGCCCAGTGACACCATGCCCAGTCACTGCCAGGATATCACAGGAGAGCCCAGTGACACCATGCCCAGTCACTGCCAGGATATCACCAGAAGAGCCCAGTGACACCATGCCCAGTCACTGCCAGGATATCACAGGAGAGCCCAGTGACACCATGCCCAGTCACTGCCAGGATATCACAGGAGAGCCCAGTGACACCATGCCCAGTGACTACCAGGATATCACAGGAGAGCCCAGTGACACCATGCCCAGTCACTGTCAGGATATCACAAGAGAACCCAGTGACACCATGCCCAGTGACTACCAGGATATCACAGTGACACCATGCCCAGTCACTGCCAGGATATCACCAGAAGAGCCCAGTGACACCATGCCCAGTCACTGCCAGGATATCACAGGATAGCCCAGTGACACCATGCCCAGTCACTACCAGGATATCACAGTGACACCATGCCCAGTGACTGCCAGGATATCACAGGAGAGACCAGTGACACCATGCCCAGTCACTACCAGGATATCACCAGAAGAGCCCAGTGACACCATGCCCAGTCACTACCAGGATATCACAGGAGAGCCCAGAGACACCATGCCCAGTCACTGCCAGGATATCACAGGAGAGCCCAGTGACACCATGCCCAGTCACTGCCAGGATATCACCAGAAGAGCCCAGTGACACCATGCCCAGTCACTGCCAGGATATCACAGGAGAGCCCAGTGACACCCAGGATATCACAGTGACACCATGCCGAGTGACTACCAGGATATCACAGGAGAGCCCAGTGACACCATGCCCAGTCACTGTCAGGATATCACAAGAGAACCCAGTGACACCCAGGATATCACAGTGACACCATGCCCAGTCACTGCCAGGATATCACAGGAGAGCCCAGTGACACCATGCCCAGTGACTACCAGGATATCACAGGAGAGCCCAGTGACACCATGCCCAGTCACTGCCAGGATATCACCAGAAGAGCCCGGTATCATGGAATGACTTACACTGGGGTTGAGATATCTGGCTCCACTCCCAAGCAAAACAGCACGCGCCACACACAGAAGATGGCGCGAAACCGTGGCTGTACCTCAGCGTCCCTTATCGCACCAATCACGGCTCACTGTACAGAGACTGTTGAGAATCCGGAGCCAACGCCCTGCGCGGGAGCCAATCCGGGGCAACCGCTCTGCGTGTCATCCAATCCGGAGCAGTGTTATTGAACCTGAGGGGGAAAAACTCGATGGCGACTGAGAGAACAGCCTGCCTGTGTGGAGGGAAAGGAAAGAGCAAACTGAGAGAGGGTGAGAGAGCAAACTGAGAGAGGGTGAGAGCAGAGCAGACAGACAGGGTGAGACAGCAAACTGAGAGGGTGAGAGCAAACTGAGGGTGAGAGAGCAAACAGAGGGTGAGAGAGCAACAGAGAGGGTGAGAGAGCAAACTGAGAGAGGGTGAGAGAGCAAACAGAGAGGGTGAGAGCAGAGCAGACAGACAGGGTGAGACAGCAAACTGAGAGGGTGAGAGCAAACAGAGGGTGAGAGAGCAAACTGAGGGTGAGAGAGCAAACAGAGAGGGTGAGAGAGCAAACTGAGAGAGGGTGAGAGCAGACAGAGGGTGAGACAGCAAACTGAGAGGGTGAGAGCAAACTGAGGGTGAGAGCAGAGCAGACAGAGAGGGTGAGACAGCAAACTGAGAGGGTGAGAGCAAACAGAGAGGGTGAGAGAGCAAACTGAGAGGGTGAGAGCAAACTGAGGGTGAGAGCAGAGCAGACAGAGAGGGTGAGACAGCAAACTGAGAGGGTGAGAGCAAACAGAGAGGGTGAGAGAGCAAACTGAGAGGGTGAGAGCAAACAGAGGGTGAGAGAGCAAACAGAGCAAACTGAGAGAGGGCGAGAGAGCAAACAGAGAGGGCGAGAGAGAGCAAACAGCAAACTGAGAGAGGGCGAGAGAGCAAACAGGGCGAGAGAGAGCAAACAGAGAGGGCGAGAGAGCAAACAGAGGGCGAGAGAGAGCAAACAGAGAGGGCGAGAGAGCAAACAGAGAGAGTGAGAGCAAACAGAGAGCAGAGTGTGATAGAGCAAACAGAGGGTGAGAAAGCAAACAGGGCGAGAGAGCAAACTGAGAGAGTGTGAGAGCAAACTGAGAGAGAGCAAACAGAGGACGAGAGAGCAAACAGAGGGTGAGAGAGCAAACAGAGGGCGAGAGAGCAAACAGAGGGTGAGAGAGCAAACAGAGAGGGCGAGAGAGCAAACAGAGAATGAGAGAGCAAACAGGGCGAGAGAGCAAACAGAATGAGAGAGCAAACTGAGAGCAGAGTGTGAGAGAGCAAATAGAGAGGGTGAGAGCAAACAGAGGGCGAGAGAGCAAACTGAGAGAGTGTCAGAGCAAACAGAGAGGGCGAGAGAGCAAACCGAGAGAGGGTGAGAGAGCAAACCGAGAGAGGGTGAGAGAGCAAACTGAGAGAGGGTGAGAGAGCAAACAGAGGGCGAGAGAGCAAACAGGGTGAGAGAGCAAACCGAGAGAGGGTGAGAGAGCAAACCGAGAGAGGGTGAGAGAGCAAACAGAGGGTGAGAGAGCAAACCGAGAGAGGGTGAGCGAGCAAACTGAGAGAGGGTGAGAGAGCAAACAGAGAGGGTGAGAGAGCAAACAGAGAGGGTGAGAGAGCAAACAGAGAGGGTGAGAGAGCAAACAGAGGGTGAGAGAGAAAACAGAGAGGGTGAGAGAGCAAACTGAGAGAGGGTGAGAGAGCAAACTGAGAGAGGGTGAGAGAGCAAACAGAGAGGGTGAGAGAGCAAACAGAGAGGGTGAGAGAGCAAACAGAGGGTGAGAGAGAAAACAGAGAGGGTGAGAGAGCAAACTGAGAGGGCGAGAGAGCAGACTGAGAGGGTGATAGAGTAAACAGAGAGGGTGAGAGAACAAACAGAGGGTGAGAGAGAAAACAGAGAGGGTGAGAGAGCAAACTGAGAGGGCGAGAGAGCAAACAGAGGGTGAGAGAGAAAACAGAGAGGGTGAGAGAGCAAACTGAGAGGGCGAGAGAGCAGACTGAGAGGGTGATAGAGTAAACAGAGAGGGTGAGAGAACAAACAGAGAGGTTAAAAGCAGACTGAATCCATTCCCTCCTCACTGAATCCATTCCCTCCTCACTGAATCCATTCTCTCCTCTCAGAATCCATTCTCTCCTCCTCATAGAATCCATTCTCTCCTCACAGAATCCATTCTCTCCTCACTGAATCCATTCTCTCCTCACTGAATCCATTCTCTCCTCTCAGAATCCATTCTCTCCTCCTCATAGAATCCATTCTCTCCTCACAGAATCCATTCTCTCCTCACAGAATCCATTCTCTCCTCACTGAATCCATTCTCTCCTCACAGAATCCATTCTCTCCTCCTCACTGAATCCGTGCTCTCCTCACTGAATCTGTGCTTTCCTCCTCATTGAATCCATGCTCTCCTCACTGAATCCATTCTCTCCTCACTGAATCCATTCTCTCCTCACTTAATCCATGCTTTCCTCCTCACTGAATCCATTCTCTCCTCACTGAATCCATGCTCTCCTCCTCACTGAATCCATGCTCTCCTCACTGAATTCATGCTCTCCTCACTGAATCCATTCTCTCCTCACTGAATCCATGCTCTCCTCACTGAATCCATGCTCTCCTCACTGAATCCATTCTCTCCTCACTGAATTCATGCTCTCCTCCTCACTGAATCCATGCTCTCCTCACTGAATCCATTCTCTCCTCACTGAATCCATTCTCTCCTCACTGAATCCATTCTCTCCTCACTGAATCCATTCTCTCCTCACTGAATCCATTCTCTCCTCACTTAATCCATGCTCTCCTCCTCACTGAATCCATTCTCTCCTCACTTAATCCATGCTCTCCTCCTCACTGAATCCATTCTCTCCTCACTGAATCCATGCTCTCCTCACTGAATTCATGCTCTCCTCCTCACTGAATCCATTCTCTCCTCACTGAATCCATGCTCTCCTCACTGAATCCATGCTCTCCTCACTGAATCCATTCTCTCCTCACTGAATCCATTCTCTCCTCACTGAATCCATACTCTCCTCACTGAATCCATGCTCTTCTCCTCACTGAATCCATTCTCTCCTCCTCACTGAATCCATGCTCTTCTCCTAACTGAATCCATTCTCTCTTCCTCACTGAATTCATTCTCTCATTACTAAATCCATGTTCTCATTTAGTTTTCTGAATCAGCCCTCCATCCCCTTTTCATTGAATCGCTACATCCTCTTCACTTTACTTAAGCTTTTCATTATCCTCTTCTCCACCTCGCTGAATCCATCCTTTTCTCCATCTGTCACCCATTAGACTGCAGTCTAATCATAATAGACAAGTAGTTTTTTTTTTTGTGAAAAAAATATTACCAATTTCACAATATTTTTTTTTCCCTGCACCACGCCGGCAACATTTACAGTCCTTTGGCCGCGTGATGTCTGAATAACATAATGCAAAGCCTTAAAAGCCCCCTTAACTGCAGATTGACGACCGAGCAGCTCTCTTTCATTGTGTTTCCTGACCGAGGTTACCACCTGGAGAAAATCTTTATTTTTCAGGTTGCTTTTTTTTATTCTCCCTAAGCTCGAAATATTTGAATACCCCTGCTAGACGTCCCTCCAGCCAGCAGACTTAAGTGGTGCAGCTATAGGGATCCAAATATGCTCTTTGTTCATGGCTTTTCTAGACAATGTTTTTGGCAGGTCGTGATTTGTACACAGGTAGTCTGGGCATCAGGCCTCGCGTGCCAGATTTCTTGGGTGCGGTGGTCTAGTTTTAGGTTAGAGGTCATAAATAACACTTATCGGTCCTCGTTTAAAGTTGCAGATCGGAGGGAATGTGGATGATCTATTGCTTAATTTTATAGCCTCATCAATTTTTTTTTTTTTTTTTAATTTTATTTCCTAGGTTTAATAGGAGTGCTGCCTAACCCTCATCAGGTTTGGAGCGGAGGAAAAAGAAGAAAGTACATGGAGTGCCCCCAGTACACCTTCTGTCTTCCAGGTCAGAAAGCCATTTCATCAATATAAATTATACAGTAGTTGCCAGGCAGGTACCGCTTCCCGCACGGCGGCAGCTGTATTTCTAATCACAATTATGTTACCATTGATGGGAACTCAACCTTTTCGGAGTACACTCCAGAATGTCATGGGGTGTAGCAAAAGCAGACTGTGTCTGCTCGGTTACAAAATGAGAAGAAATACAAGGTTTATTCACAAAACTCTGAATTGAAAACTAGATTGCAAATATCAGGTGCGAAAATAGTCAAGCTTTTTGGCAGAATTGCTCTAAATCATCTATTTTTGGTCTGGATATCGATTAGCTTTGATTAGTGTTGGGTTAATTAGATCCCTGGGTGCACAAACCTGCTATTTGTAACTGGTTTGATCAGTCCCCGGCCCACGTTCTCAGTCAGTGCTACATCTGAAATTTAAAAAAAAAAGGAGTGATGAAGGAAATAAAATGCAAACACCCAAAAGTGCATTATAAACACTGAAACGTTGCAAATGCAGAGCTGTAGGAGCTCACATTGCGAGCAGAATCATCTTGCAAACCTTTTACAACAGGGATGTCAAGCTCTGGACAACAGATGTTGCTTAACTACAACTCCCATGATTCTCTGGCCATCAATTGCATTCAAGGACCTTTGGGAATTGTTGGCCATCAAAACTTAGACGTCAAGAGTGATTTTGTTAATGGGTTTAGGTCACTGAGTTCAAATGAGAATTAAGGTTGCAGTTGACTGCTATGTGTCATTGTATTTAGGGATCGTGTGACTTTCTAGAAAAATGATGATTTATAATAAAAAACATGCTAAACCCATTATTGGGGCTGACCCTGGCCCCTGTGGCGGACCTTTAAATTGGAGGTATTCTCTCTGCCATGTAGGCTGTGGGTCGACTAAGGCCAAAGTCAGACTAACGCAGTGATCATGTCCGTGTCGCCGCACAGTTTAACGTCTGTCGTAGCATCGACACACGTGGTAAACGGAGGCAAGTTAAAACCACTAGGAAGGAAGCGCAGAGTGCGCCACGTCCTTGTAGCGTTCTGTGTGAGTGATGAGATGTTAGACGCAGCGCATTTGCGACGTCCAGCACCTTAACGCACAAAATGGCTTTTCATTTCCTTTTCCAATTTTATCATTTTTCATATTCATTTTATTTCCCATAGTGCCCCTTTTTTTCTACGTCCGTCAAGAAAAACGGACCGTGTGGTGTCTACAGTATCTTCTGTCAGTACGTCTGTCTGTTATGCACGCACGTAGAGTGCGCTCTGACTGCGTTCATCTGACATTAGCCTAAGAGTGGGTAGGTCTGGGTTCAGTAACCTCACAGGCGTTCTAGCAGGCGTGCAATATAATTTAAGTAGAAGCAGCTGGTTGAACCATGCAACTCTGTGATGCCTCTTATGGGCTGCACATGTGTTCATTTGCACGCGTCTTACATCGGTGGATCTGAGTCAGGCTGCTGCCTACAGCGAGGCACCAAACAACTGTTAGAGGAGAGGGGAGAACGTGGCACAGGGTATAGATGTCTGTATTCCAGGCAAAAAACTGGGGGACAGGAGGCAGATAGGGTCATGATTTCACCCCAATGTGGTCTGTTAGTGCCCTTTAAGGCGAGAGGAATTAAGATTTAGTTTTCGAGGTAGGACAAGTTACTAGCGTGCTCCTGGATTTGTTATCCACTCCACTTGTGTACACCTTTGGTTAGCGATACCTACTACCAAGGTACTATCGACTGTAACCATTAATACTGATAACCATGTTTTGTCGGGTTAAGAATTATACAAGGTGTTTTTGGAATAATTGGCTTGGACTATTCACCCGGTAGTTGGGACTTCCAAGATGCATTTTTGGGTTCCTCCAATTTCTGGTGTGTATATATATATACAGTGGCAAGAAAAAGTATGTGAACCCTTTGGGATTACGTGGAGTTTTGCATGAATTGGTCATAAAATGTGCTCTGATCTTCATCGAAGTCACAACAATTTGAAAAACACAATCTGCTTAAAATAATACAACACAAACATTATATGTTTTTATGTTTTTATTGAACAGAACATGTAAACATTCACAGTGTAGGGTGGAAAAAGTATGTGAACCTTTGGACTTGATAACTGGTTGACCCTCCTTTGGCAGCAATAACCTCAACCAAATGTTTCCTGTAGTTGCAGATCAAACCTGCACAACGATCTGGAGTAATTTTGGACCACTCTTCTTCACAAAACTGTTTCAGTGTAGCAATATTCTTGGGATGTCTGGTGCGAATCGCTCTAAGGTCATGCCACAGCATTTCAATCGGGTTGAGGTCAGGACTCTGACTGGGCCACTCCAGAAGGCGTATTTTGCTTTGTTGAAGCCATTCTTTTGTTGAATTACTTGTATGCTTTGGGTCATTGTCCTGTTGCATCACCCATCCTCTGCGGAGCTTCAGTTGGCGGACAGATGGTCTTACGTTTTCCTGCAAAATGTCTTGATATGCGCTGGAATTCATTTTTCCATCAATGACAACAATCCGTCCAGGCCCTGAGGCAGCAAAGCAGCCCCAAACCATGATGCTCCCTCTGCCATGTTTTACAGTGGGGATGAGGTTTTGATGTTGGTGTGCTGTGCCTTTTTTTCTCCACACATAGTGTTGTGTGTTTTTTCCAAACAACTCAATTTTGGTTTCATCTGTCCACAGAATATTTTGCCAGTAGTGCTGTGGAACATCCAGGTGCTCTTTTGCAAACTTCAAACGTGCTGCAATATTCTTTTTGGACAGCAATGGCTGCCTCCGTGGTGTTCTCCCATGTACTCCATTCTTGTTTAATGTTTTCCTTATTGTAGATGTGTCAACAAAAATGTTAGCATGTGCCAGAGATTTCTGTAAGTCTTTAGCTGACACTCTAGGATTCTTCTTTACCTCATTAAGCATTCTGCGCTGTGCTCTTGCAGTCATCTTTACAGGACGACCACGCCTAGGGAGAGTAGCAAAGGTGCTGAACTTTCTCCATTTGTAGACAGTCTGTCTCACCGTGGACACATGAACATCAAGGCTTTTGGAGATACTTTTGTAACCCTTTCCAGCTTCATGCAAGTCAACAATTCTTGATCGTAGGTCTTCTGAGAGCTCTTTTCTGCGAGGCATGGTTCACATCAGGCAGTGCTTCTTGAAACTAGTAAACCCAAAACTGGTGTGTGTTTTTAAAGGGCAGGACAGGTTTCAGCAACACATCCAATAATATTACACTGATTGGACTCAAGGTTGGCTCACTCCTGGCTCCAATTAGCTCTTGGAGAAGTCATTAGGCTAGGGGTTCACATACTTTTTCCACCCTGCACTGTGAATGTTAACATGTTATGTTCAATAAACACATGAAAACATATGTTTGTGTTGTATTATTTTAAGCAGACTGTGTTTTTCAAATTGTTGTGACTTAGATGAAGATCAGAGCACATTTTATGGCCAATTCATGCAAAACTCCATGTAATCCCAAAGGGTTCACATACTTTTTCTTGCTACTGTATATATATATATATATATATATGTACTGTATATATTAGTATATGCAATTTATTTATTACTCTTATATACAGTGGGTCAGAGTAGCCCTCGGATTAATATTCCTAGTGCAATTTGCCCCATATTTCGAGGCGTGTTTCCGTTTTTTTCAGGCTTGTTCCTTCCCTTTTACACCAATGCTTTTAGGACAATTACTGTACATGTTTCTACTATTTCAATAAAACTATAATAAAAAAAAAAAAAAACAGAATTACAGAAAGATTGATGAGCAGATTGTCTGCAGCTACAGCATTATACGTTTTCATTCAGAATATAGAACGAGGTAGAGTCAAAGTCTGGAAGAACAGAGGCTAATTTTAGAGCAAAATTAAAAGTACAGTTCAACGGGGGATTTTCCTGTTGCATCCCATTCATTACCCCAATTGTGTCACGTTGTCTCTTGTTCCATAGTATTGCTCAGACGCTCGGCTTGATTGATTGTCTGACAGCTGGGCAGGGCCATTTTTGGAATAATAGTCTTATTGTTACAATGTTGCACTGTCTAACTCTTGTGGATACTTATCTAAACATAGACCTTACAGATGATGCCAGCTGAGTCTTTCTTTACTTTGATGATGGAGGTTATGGCGCACGCAGTATCGTAGCGCAGCCACGTGCACCCTAGATAGATGTGCTCTGATGCAGTCCCTAACGGTTCAATTTAATAAAAAGAAAAATAAGATAAAAACTGCAAACAGTGTGCGTGTGCCGCTCTTCTCTAAGGCTGGGGTCAGACGAGCGACTGACTGCGCACAGTAACGGATGCACTTTGTAACGGTTGAGATTGTGGTTACATTGTATCAGTTAGTTTTGACTGATGTTGAGAAAAAGAAAAAAAAAGCTGTATGCAGGGGTTTCTCTACGTCCGTGTAGCTTTTTCACATCAATGCCATTTTGACGTCCTTTGCAACATGCGTCGTGCGTGTGTGAAAAAGTGCGCACGTGCTTCGTGTGTTGTTCTCTATTGACTCCTTTGAAAAGCTACAATGGACAGCAAATAGTGCGGTCAGACGGACACATAAAGTGTGCTTGTCTGACCCCAGCCAAAGAAAGGATCAGAAATAGAGTGATCCAGGCAACAGTAGCATGTGTGTGTTTTAAATGTCACTAGGGTTGGGTTTGTGGATGCAGGATTGTACATTTTTAAGTACTTTTTTTCATACAGATTTGCTGCTTTACATAACATAAGTGCACTTCAGTATATTAAATAAACGAATATCTCTCGTTTAAATATTGAAATCTTCAGAGTGCATTTACCTTTCCATTGCCAAGGGTCGTGCCATGCGACAGACTGCTGGTTTCCATTTAATCTGCCTTAAAAATATTGGTATATCTGAATTGTTTTGCTTAACCAAGAGTGTATGTCAATCACCTGGGCACTTACATTTTTCAGATTCATTTTTATCATAATTAATAAGAAGGTATATATGTCACATCTAATTAAAACCCTCTCTGGGCTCTATTCCATAGTCAGTGCTAATGTAGCGGCTCAATATGTAATCGTTAGCGCTAGGATTAGTAAATTTAACATCTGGCATCGATATTCCGATCTTGACGCTAAATTGGGGTGTTAAAGTACGTATCTGGTGGCGCAATGGTGGTCGCTCTTGGGTATCCAGTGGTTCTCTTAATTCATGTTGTCCATATGGATCACATAAAAAGAAGCAAACAACATAATAGTTCAGAGCGTACTGTAAAATTATATACAGGAAAACTGTTATACAATGGTTCCACTCACAAATATAGAGCCCCAACACTGGCTCTGAGTGGATAAACGCATTCGGGTACTTTACTTCTTCACTCTTAAGGTGACCCACACCTTTTTGGTGAAAGGACTTTCTTCCAATGTAGAGTATATGTGAAAATATAGAAAAACAAGGAGACTTCCTAGTGCAGATCCTCTAAATCCAATATTACAATTGTAAAATATGGAATGCCAACTCACATTTGATGGAGCTTAAGACCAAGCTCTTGGTGGACGTGCCTATGGACTTATTAACAGGTTAAGTCCATAAAAACCCTCTTGAGTTCCAGAACAACGGGGACTTGTGCTTAATAAAAAGATTTATTAAAACATAAGTAAAAAACTAGGGTTGCACCGATACCGATACTAGTATCGGTATCGGGGCCGATACTGGGTACTGCAGGAGTACTTGGTACTCCTGCAGTACCCCCCCCGATATTTTTTCCGATACCGGAAGCCGGCATTGAGCCGGCTTGCCGGCATCCGAGGGGCTGCGGCGGCTGTCCGAATGCTCTATCGGCATTCGGACAGCCGCCCCTGGAGCTCTCTGGCATACTTACCTTCCTGGGCGCCGCCGGGAATGTCTCCGCGCGCGCGCTCGTTGGAAGGACCCCAGCCGCGACCACGTGGGACCATGTGATCACGGCTGGGGTCCTTCCAACAAGCGCACGCGCGGAGACATTCCCGGCGTCGCCCAGGAAGGTAAGTATAAACACACTAAGCAGCTGCAGGGCCTGTCCGAATGCCGATAGAGCATTCAGACAGGCCCTGCAGCTGCTCTCCGCGATGATACTTACCTTCCTGGGCGACGCCGGGAAAGTTTCCCCGCGTGCGCTCGTTGGAAGGACCCCAGCCGTGATCACATGGTCCCACGTGGTCGCGGCTGGGGTCCTTCCAACAAGCGCGCGCGCGGAGACATTCCCGGCGGCGCCCAGGAAGGTAAGTATCGTTGGGGGGGGGTCCATGAGCTGGGGGGCATACCCATGAGCTGGGGGGCATACCCATGAGCTGGGGGGCATATCCATGAGCTGGGGGGCATACCCATGTGTGAGCTGGGGTGCATATCCATGAGCTGGGTGGCATACCATGAGCTGGGGGGCATACCCATGAGCTGGGGGCATACCCATGTGTGAGCTGGGGTGCATATCCATGAGCTGGGGGCATACCCATGAGCTGGGGGGCATATCCATGAGCTGGGGGCATATCCATAAGCTGGGGGGCATACCCATGTGTGAGCTGGGGGGCATACCCATGAGCTGGGGGGCATACCCATGAGCTGGGGGGCATACTCATGAGCTGGGGGCATACCCATGAGCTGGGGGGCATATCCATGAGCTGGGGGGCATACCCATGAGCTGGGGGGCATAACCATGTGTGAGCTGGGGAGGCATAACCATGTGTGAGCTGGGGAGGCATAACCATGTGTGAGCTGGGGGGGCATATCCATGAGCTGGGGGGCATATCCATGAGCTGGGGGGCATACCCATGTGTGAGCTGGGGTGCATATCCATGAGCTGGGGGGCATACCCATGAGCTGGGGGCATATCCATGAGCTGGGGGCATATCCATGAGCTGGGGGGCATACCCATGTGTGAGCTGGGGGGCATACCCATGAGCTGGGGGGCATACCCATGAGCTGGGGGGCATATCCATGAGCTGGGGGGCATACCCATGTGTGAGCTGGGGTGCATATCCATGAGCTGGGGGGCATACCCATGTGTGAGCTGGGGTGCATATCCATGAGCTGGGGGGCATACCCATGAGCTGGGGGGCATATCCATGAGCTGGGGGGCATATCCATGAGGTGGGGGGCATACCCATGTGTGAGCTGGGGGCATATCCATGAGCTGGGGGGCATACCCATGAGCTGGGGGGCATACCCATGAGCCATGAGCTGGGGGGCATACCCATGAGCTGGGGGCATACCCATGAGCTGGGGGGCATATCCATGAGCTGGGGGCATACCCATGAGCTGGGGGGCATAACCATGTGTGAGCTGGGGGGGCATAACCATGTGTAAGCTGGGGGGGCATATCCATGAGCTGGGGGGCATAACCATGTGTGAGCTGGGGGGCATAACCATGTGTGAGCTGGGGGGGCAAATCCATAAGCTGGGGGGCAATATCCATGTGTGAGCTGGGGCATATCCATGAGCTGGGGCATATCCATGAGCTGGGGCAAATCCATGAGTGAGCTGGGGCAAATCCATGTGTGAGCTGGGGCAAATCCATGTGTGAGCTGGGGCAATATCCATGTGTGAGCTGGGGCAAATCCATGAGCTGGGGCAGTATGAATATATATATATATATCGGAGGGGATATACATGTGAGCTGGGGGCATTTTTATATGGTCTATTCTTATTGGAAAGCGTCACATGACACTAAAGAAACGTATCGGTACTCGGTATCGGTGAGTACTTTTAAAAAGTATCGGTACTCGGTCTTAAAAAAGTGGTATCAGTGCATCCCTATAAAAAACAATATGACTGGCACAGCCAGATGACCGGGACACGTTTCGCCAGATTCTGTGGCTTCCTCAGCTGGTTTTTGAGTGTACTAAACTGGGGTGAAAAAGTTTTGCGCCTCGCAGCTTGCGAGAGCTTACGCGTCTCCTATATTTAACATGGGGAGCGCAAACATTTTTAGGTATTACAAAGTGCAGGTGCAATTTATTGTCAGGCTGCAGAAAACAAAATTTTAGCACTTCCTAAAAACTGGTGTTAAATGATTCTGCAAATGCAAAATCATTTAACACGTTCTAAACCCCCCCCCCATTAAATCCCATACTCACCTCTCATCCTGCGGCCAAAAGGTTGGCACGATCCACTGCTTCTGCCTGCCCCCCCCCCCGGGAGCAGAGTGAGACTGGGAACATATAGTTTCTAGTCTCCCTCCGCGATCACTCCACGGCCCTGCGAGAGCAAGCTCACGCAGAGCTCGCGATGCAGAAGCGCAAGCCTCCATGCAGTCCTATGGACTCCAGGAGCTGACACTCGCGGTGGCGTGGAAGCGCTACTGCAGGTATCCGGAAGGTTAGCGCTGCATTCCGGAGATAGCACCTTCCCCGGAATACGAGGTTAACATGGGAAAATCTGAAGCACACATTGTCCTGCTTACTGTTTCCATGTTAACGTACGCAATGGAATACAGTCTTTTAACAATATATAATATGTGTGGATCCAGTAAATGAGATAGATGGAAATTTTACTTGAACAAACAAACCAAAATAAGGTTTTGTCACTAAGGGGTTAAGATAAAAACGTCCCAGTTAAGGTGGTGAGCTGGAGACCCATGATGCTGAGGTATACATGTCTTTGCGCAGTGCTGCCAGAAAGTACTTTTTCCTAAATTAGTTTTCAATGGACTAATAAATTTCCCATATAACATTACAGAAGGACAGCAGGTGCAGGGCGTGTGTTTTTTCAGGACCCACCCAGGTCATTAAGATTAAGATATTTTTACGCTCGTACACGTTGGCACCCATTTTTTGCTAACCCACTCCTTTCGTTTCCCGATGGAGGAGCCGCAGGCTGTGCCAGGGTGTTACAGTAATCCATAAGCAATGCAGAGTCCCCGCTTACCTCTTCTTTCATCGATACTGAAAGCAGGATTTTATGGAAGCCGCCGTTTTTTTTTGTTTGTTTTTTAGTAGTCAACACTTATAAAATAAATATCTTTTTTGATGTAGTTTATGGCACTTTTTGTCCTGTGCATCATGACTGCAATAATTTGTTCAAATTCTGCTTTTACAAACGTACAGTGGTACAGCATGCACACACACTTCCCCCCCCCCTTTTTTGTTCATTTTTGGGCAGATCTTCTTTAATCAAGTAGTTTCAGAAAGATACGTGGGTAACCTGGTCCTGTACCGGTTGTGTAGTCATCAGAATATACGTTTAACGCTTCATAATTTTAATTTGTGCAATACTACGCTATGTGGTTGTATTTTTTCCACTGGAATCCATGAGCCCTATTGAAGAAATGGGTATATTTTTTAATCGTCATATTTTGTACATTGGTTTTAAGATAAAACACATCGGTGCTATGATTTGCGCTTTACCCAAACCTCACACAGAGGGAACGTTAGTTGTGAATTGTTTTAGGACCTACTCTTCTTTCCTCGCGGGTCAGTAGTTTAACTTATATCGCCGCCTGTTTATTTCACACCGATATAGAATGTTGGCAATCTCGCGGATATACATATTTTAACGCCGTGCGCTGCTTTTTCTGGCGTAGACGT
Organism: Leptobrachium leishanense; assembly: GCA_009667805.1. Lineage (NCBI taxonomy): Eukaryota > Metazoa > Chordata > Amphibia > Anura > Megophryidae > Leptobrachium > Leptobrachium leishanense. The sequence goes on from CM019071.1 coordinate 144,397,808, forward strand.
TGGGTTTTGATTTTAAGGCTAAAGCCATAACTATCTGCTTTTTTTTTTCTTTCCTAAAGAGGCCTCTGCATTTTCTAAAAGTTCTCAAATTCACAACAGAGTTCTGTTTTACAAACGTAACCAATATCCAGACATAATTAGATGAGATGACTTTGTTTTTGCTGACACGTTTTCGTTTCGGTATTCCTTTATACAGCATATTTACCCTAGCACTGCCAGTCATACAGGGTTATTCAGAGAATAACAGGAGAATGACTGGAGAATGGAAAATTCTAGGTCAAAATAGCCAAACCAAAAAAATTCTCCCATTTATCTCACTTTCCAAATCGTCTATTTTGACCTAGAATTTTCCATTCTCCAGTCATTCTCCTGCTTTTCGCCGCTCTCTGAATAACCCTGATACTGTTTAAAGGAATTATTATTATTTATTTATAAAGCGCTGGCATATTCTGCAGCGCTGTACAATAGGCACAGTATAGACAGGGTACAATACATTGAACAACATTTGACAAACAGTACAGGAGGAGATGAGGGCCCTATTCCTGTAGGAACTCACAATCTAGAAGGGTTGGGGTTGGAAACAGGAGGAGAGGACTGCAAAGTGAGAGTAATTGATGATTGCCTGGGAATTAGAAGCCTGGGATTAGAAAGAGTAATTAGAAAAAAAAGTGTAGACAGCTGGAAAGGATGCCTGAAAATAGAGGCGGGCCCTGGGTAGTGGGGTGGGACCGCTGAGTGTGTGAGTGAATGGATCCTGGCTGTGTGTTTTCCTGTGTGAAGAGGAAATGAGTTCAGGTAAGTGTTAGGCATCAGAGGCCTTTGAAATGGGGGGGGGGGGCACAGGTTAAAATCCTATCGGAAAAAGCGGGGTTTTTAGAAAATAAAATCAGCCAAAAATTAAGAAATGCAGATACAAAATACAATTGCAAGGATAGCATATTGTGGGGTGCGCTGGTGGCCATCATGTTGAAAGCTGGATACCTGGAGTGTTGGAATAACCTAGAGCTAAACCAAAGGGGTTAAACATTAACCCCTCCTGACCCTCCTTGCATTTCTTCATGTCTTGACAAGGGGAAGGCTGAATGCTTGAGCAAAGCATCCAACAAACACAATGAGTGATGCTGGTAAGAGGCAGGAATGAATTAAGAGGTTATTCAAAGTGCATCGAATTTTCGGTGCTCTTTCATTCGGCACCCTTCGGCGAGCTCAAATTGCCGACCCTGCGGTCAAAAAAGCATTCACCACCGCCCGGGTCCCCGAAGTGCGCCAAATGGATCTGCCGATAAACTGCCGAACACAGCTGCAAACTCCCGAACACAGCCGATGATCCACCAAACAGACCGCCGAACAGGGGTAAAACCCCCCCCCCCAAAGAAAGGTGTTTTAAACAAAAATAATGCATGAAAATGCCTGGAAATAAATATAATATCCTATAAATAACAATAAAAAAGTCTGTTACAGAATAAAAAATAAAACCGAATCAAAATTTCCCCTGAAAAAAATACAGAAAAATACCAAAAAAATTCTAAAAAAAATAAATAGACATTTTGCTGCAAATGAAAAGAATAAACGGTTGAATAAAAAATTTATAACGGGAATTTGTTTTACGTTGAAACCTATGGGATTCGCCTGTTTAAACCTGTCGAACGAAAGCACCAAACATCTGGGCATTTCACTGACATTTCTCTGCTGTTCGGTGTCTGTGAATAGTTTAAGCATTGCTTCAGTAATTGAATTTAAGCAGGAATGGGATAGGCATAAGGCTATCCTAAACAAAAGATAAATCCAGGTAAAGTATCCATGTAATTGGGCGACTAGATGGGCCGAAAGGTTCTTATCTGCCGACATTTTTCTATGTTTCTATGTTTCTCTATGGGGGATTTCATTGCCCTCGAACAGGCAGCGTATTTTTCTGTCAATTCACCAATATTTGGCGAATCACCAGCGTTCTTCTGAATAGCCGAATTGCCCCAAAAGTGCACCGTACAGGGAAATTCACCATTCGCTGACTCGCTGATCTGACCTTTCTGGGCTGGGTTAATCACAGCCTTGTTTCGGAGACGACTCCTCATGGTGGGTGTGATGCAGGACACACAGGCCATTGTGACCATTCAGTTTGTATTGAATGGTCACAGTGACTAGGGTGTCCTTTTAAAGAGGTATAAAAGGGGAAACCAGAGGGGTTATTTATTATCCCCTCATTTCCCCCACCCTGGTTTTCTCCCCTTCTCACGCAGGGACTACACTCATTACACTATGATCATTTAAATTATCATAGTATAGTCTTGGTGGCTAAAGTGTCCCTTTACGTATGATTCCCCTATGCACACCATGAAGTAACACTGGCCCCGCAGTGTAAGTCTGGCTGAGCGTCATGGATCATCATCACGCATCGCCTTGCAAAAACATTCAGACTGGAAACTGCAGGGAATTTGTGTGTAACAACGTCTCACTCTCTCGTTGTATTGTGTGACGTATATCAGCCCAGGCAGATACCTAAAGTGTGGATAGATCTGGTCCTGTCAGGTCCTGTTATGAGACAGGCATCTCATGACGTATCCCAGGATTTCCAGCTGGTGTTCTGCTGTCCATGTATTTACAAAAAAACAACACACAGGGCATAACCAAGTCATTGTTTTGAACGATCCACAATAGCAAACAACATGTAATAAATCACAGAGAAGCTTCTCTCGATTATGTAATGTCTGCTGGCAGCACACTCTCTCCACTCGTTTCGTTTTGCAATGTGCAGCATTTACCACATTGTTCCGCTGGTCCTTTTTTATTTAATTTTTTAATGATAACACAAATCATCACACAAAAAGCAAGACTGTTTTAACACATATTAACATCTACATAATCACAGGAAATATACAAAATGGAAACTAAACCTCTTATTAACAAAATAATACGTATAAATACTGCATTTTACAGCAGGATCCATTCGCCCTCCTGCGTTCGACAGAGACATCCGACGCACCGAAATGCAAGAAGGTCCGTATAGTTGTACCTGGTTTGCACTTCCAGACCTGCCAGATCTTCATTTATGCATGGAGGCTGGGAACAGGAGTGCTTTTAAATAATTTATGTTACTACACATAGTTGCTGGATGGACAGATGTGTCCTGTCAAGTATTACAGTTTTACTGCTGGGGCTGCAAGACAGCCATTGCTTATCTATGTGGTTCATGTTAACCCTTGAAGGACCACTGGCAAAGTCCACAACAGTTTGAGGCCTAGAACCGTTGACAAAATCCATTTCAGCGTGGAATGAAATCATACAGTGCTGCTCTCGATAAATAATGGCGCAGATCAGGGGTCAGCAACCTTGGCCCTCCAGATGTTTTGGAACTACATTTCCCATGAGGCTCAGCCAAAATAATGAGTATTTGCAATAATGCTCAATAATGAGCATCATGGGTGACGTTATTTCCAAAACATCTGGAGGTTCAAGGTTGCTCACTCCTGGTGTAGAGTCTTTCAAAGAAGCTGGTCAATCCCGACAAGTTCATGAATGTGTGTATAACGTGCGGTATCTCTGTATTAGGGCTGTGCAATTAATTGCAATCGCAATCGAATCGCGATTTCTGACCCTGCAATTTCTAAATCGCATAAGGCTGCAATTTTTGGCTCCCTGTTAACTTCCAGCGGCATGGTGCTTTGGGCGCTCGCAGGGGGAACCACGTGACGAGCCGCTTTCTCGCGGCTCGTCACATGGTTCCCCCAGGCGAGCGCTCAAGCTCCATGCCGCCGGAAGTTAACAGGGAGCCGAACACGTGGGGCACAGAGGTGAGCTGGGGCAGTATTTCCATGTGCTGGGGCAGTATTTCCATGTGCTGGGGCAGCATTTCCATGTGCTGGGGCAGCATTTCCATGTGCTGGGGCAGCATTTCCATGTGCTGGGGCAGCATTTCCATGTGCTGGGGCAGCATTTCCATGTGCTGGGGCAGTATATCCATGTGCTGGGGCAGTATATCCATGTGCTGGGGCAGTATATCCATGTGCTGGGGCAGTATTTCCATGTGCTGAATACATTTAGAATGTATGTAGCATGTTTGAAAAAGCAAAAACAATTGGCTAAATCGCAAATAAAATCGCAATCGCAATATTCATTCAAGAAATCGCAATATGATTATTTTGTCAATATTGCACAGCCCTACTCTGTATTGATTTATTACAGGCTGAGTAACCCTGATCTGAAATGCTCTGGACCAGAAGTGTCACAGATTTGGGATTTTTAGGGATTTTGGAATATTTTGCATATAATAATGAGATATCTCGGGAACCCGAGTCTAAGCATGATATTCATTTATGTTTCACACACACCTTATACACACAGCCTGAAGGGCATTTTATACAGTATTTTTAATCATTTTTATTCCACGTCGTATGAGGTCAGTGGTGGGATTTCCCACGTTTGGTGGCATAATGGCGCTCGTATGTTTTGGATGTCCTCTACTGCTCGTATGGATTTGGATTGTCAATAATAAATCAAAATCAAACGGAAGTGCATTTTTCTCAAGACAAACACATTGGCAGCAAGAAATTTAACCCTAGTTTTAAATGTGAATAATATACTTAACAAACCCCAATGTGTATCGGTCACTGATGGGGAACACAGCCCCAATAACGATATGGACACCCCTGAGCCAAGCGTCTTGGAATATTCAGTACATGGAATGAATGAAAGGTACAAGTCCTCAATATCCCAATCTGATCCCGTTTTCTCTCTCTCTCTCTCAGGGTCTCCGCACATCACACACAGCAGCAGAATGTCGAGCAGGTCATCTTGACCGGGTCTCCTCCTTTGCCCGCTTTTTTGTTGACCTTGGGCAACAAGAGCACAAACGCCATGGACATTGAGCAGTGGTAGAAGCTGTGCACGTACGTATAATCCCACTCCTACAAAACAAAAGCGACATGTTATGTGTTTATCAGGTTTTTTCACTGTCTGACTTGTCACGGTTTTGTATGTGAGTCTTTGCTCGCTGCTTCAACAGACATGTCAGACAGACTTCACTGACACAAGAGGCTGACGACGATGGATGGAGTTGCTGTACTTCTAATTCAAAGTGTACCTGCCTGGCAATTCATTTCTGGTTGTGCACTATGTTCAGCCAATCAGGAGTGACAAACAATCATAGTAAATATAGTTCTATGATATATGGGTGGCCCGGGGTCACTGTAACCTGATGTAGTTGGTTAAAGTGGATACACTGTCCAGTTTAAATGTCTCTACGTTTCTAGATGTATCACTGCTATTGGTAAGGTATCCAGAGTAAACCATGGTGGCCCATTGAAGATCTATGAGGTCATCAAACTATACAGCCATAGAGGGAAGTCCTCCAGGATGGAGACTGTTGTTTGTTTTTCACTCTTTACCAGTAGTCCTTACACCAGTTTGAGGGTTCAATGTCTAGGCCTGGGGTCAGCAACCCTTGCCCCCCCCCAGATGTTTTGGAATACATTTCCCGTGATGTCAGCGTAATGTTTGGCTGGACATCATGGGAGGTGTAGTTCCAAAACATCAGGAGGGCCAAGGTTGCTGCCCCTGGTCTATGCGGAGCGCCGTTTCCATTCCAGTGGCGGCATTGTTAAAACCTGGACCAGTGAAGGTCTCAAGAGGAATTTCCGGGAACCGATGGCCTAGACAGAGTTTGGAAATGTATTCTATATTCAACCATCTTGCACATGATATGGCAATATCTAATGATCGCCCAGCGGTCACTCTTAAACTTTCTAATACTTAAAGAGGACCACCCCATGTATTGTCTGCGCACAAAGCAGTACGCATGCTTCTTTTGAGAAATATTTTCCTTTTAAGAAAACCATTATGTGGTGAATTTCTCCGTCATATTGGCTTCAGTCAATTATTTTGTCCAGTAAAACAGTGTAGCTGGAAAATCACACACAGTTAAATAAATGGGTTAAAGCAAAATGACCTCATGTCTCATTTCCTGCTTTCTCCTAATAAAGAGAGCAGCGCTAAGGCCAGTTTTGTTTTTTTAAATGTAATTTATCTTTTTTTGACAGGGCCGTCTGAGTAAACAGGACAACCTACCTGCATTTCTTTGTCTCTATTGTATGCCAGAAAAAAGCTTTGGATTATATAGGATATAATGCCACTGCGCACAAAATGTATTTCTACTATATGTCCCACATACAACTCCTGGGCAGCGAATAGGATGTGCTGCTCTCCCATTCAAAATAATGCGAATATCTCGGCTGATGGAGCAACCTACTGGTCGTGCAGATCTCATTGCAGAAGCTGTAAAGCCTGGCATTTTGCAACAAATGCAGGTTACTTTTTATTGTGTTTGATTTTTTTTTAATGAATTGTCTGCATCATGAGTTAATAAATATCCTAGTGGGAGCCAGGTTTACTCATGACAGACATCCAAGACTTTTTATGTTCTTAACCAAGCTTGAGCTTTTTTTTATTTCTACCCACCAGATACCATTTTCTCTTTTTATACGTAAGTTCATACCTCGAAGAAAAAGCGCAGCATCAAAGCCAGTGCCCCAAAGCAGAAACCAGGTCCGATCTGCTGCGTGTAGACACTCTTGTCTGGGTACAGTCCTTTCTTCTCCTTCATTTTTAACAACTGGAAGTAGACAGGAGAGTGATGTTTGTTGGATTACGCCATTATTACAATGCTATACTGCAAGTATCATGGCGGCAATACAATATAAAATGTGTATCAATCAAGAGCAAGGCTTACTATTAAACTAATATCAGCTTTATTATACTGCAAGAAACCAGTGAGTGTACCTGTGCGATACGTTGCATTACCTACCCTCTTCAAAACCAACATCCCGTATCCTTTAGCAATGAATACCCCCTAGACTCTAGGGCCTAGAGTCATTCATACTTTTCCTGACATCTTTTATATCTCACCTCAATCTACCTTTCTTCCCCTGATCTGTGTTGGACCGTGTTAAAGCCCGCTTATCTGCTGTCTCCGACTAGATGACCTTCCGTTTCCTAAAGCTTAACCTCTCTAAAACTGACCTTCTCATCTTCTCTTCCTCTAAAACCAATATTCCTCCATCCATTTCCCTTCGGGTGAATGGTGCCACCTGTCACAGACCTCGCTTGTCTGCCTGTCCTGCTCTCCTGGCACCCCCTTGCCTAGATCAGCTCGGCCGCTGAGTTGTTCAGAACCCAGTTCCTCGAGCAGCCTGATCTGTAGCTCCAGACCCGCTTGGTCTGATACTCTGCCCTAGAGCCTTTTTCAATTTCCAGAAGGCCGCTTTGTGCTTTCTCAGGGTGATGGTGAGTACCTTGAATGAGACACAAGACAGGCTGTATGCTCAATCAGGAATAACTGACCTTTATTGAAAGACACTACTATTTATGCTCAGGTCCAACAGGGATCATTTACATAAACCAAACCACTGGAAGATGAACTCTGATTACATTAGGTCATTTAGATTAGACGTTTACAATAAACATTCCTTAGCATTCCGTTATCACACAATAACCCATTGTCCCAATAGATCAGATTGCCCTGTCAGTGACCACTGTCCCAGACTCATGACTCCTCAAACATCGAAACGGATAACAGATAGACAAAGAGAATAGCTTTCTTGCATAATCACAGAGAAGACAACCAAACTACATTCTGCTTTAACAAAGAAATAAGCTTTATAGTAAATAATGCCGAAACTCAGTTCTGCATCTCCCAATTCAGATTAAAACACCGTATTAAAAGTACATTTAAACTAAAACCAAGCAATATAAATGAACAAAATCAGGGTTATTCAAAGAGAGTCGATGTGGCCCCGAATTGTAACCGAACGCTGAATTTCAGCGAACAGTGCCATATCGGGGCCATTCGACTATTCAAAGAGCAGGCAATTCGTCAAATTGTGACGAATTGCCTGCACATACAGTGCCTGTTTGTTGCCTGTTCGAGGGCAGTGAAATCCCCATAGAGAGGCAATGCTTCATCTATTCAGAGAACACAAAACAGCAGTGAAAAGTTGCCGAATTTCCCTGCTGTTCGGTGGTTTCATTCAACACATTTATTCAGGCGAATCCCATAGGCTTCAATGTTAAAAATATTCCCGTTTTAATTCAATATCTAATAAACCGTTTATTATAATATTCTGCAGTAAAAAGTCTCTTTACTTATAGATTTTTTAGGATCTTTTAGGCATTTTTTGCCAACATTTTTATTCCGTTTCTCTTTTTAATCGTTTTTTCTGTAACAGCCCTTTTTATTATCATTCACTGGATTTTATATGTAAATTTCAGCCATTTTTGTTCTGTAGTTTCTTTGCAAACAGCGTTTCACTTTTCAGACATTCAAGCGTACTGTTTTTTTCACTCCATTCGTCTGCGGTGTCGGGTTTTTCTGGCGGCTGCTCTGCACTGTGATCGGCAGCTGCTCGGGTTTCTCCGGCGTGTTCGGTGGGGTTAATCCAGATGTTTTTGCGGGTTTCGGTGTGCATTCGCTGGGTTTTGCGGTGAGTGTTCGTCGGGTTTGCAGCGGTGTTTCCCTGCACTACGACAGCCCTGTGGTGCTTGCTGAATACACCGCAGGGTCGCCGAAATTGGATCGCCAAATCGCACTGAATTGAAGAGAACAAAGAGTCACCGAATGTGCGATGGTTTTTCGATTCTCTTCGAATAACCCTGTATGTCTTTCCCAAGGCAATTGTCTGTTTCTTTTCGGGTTTTCGCCATGGGAATAAAAGTCTTGGGGTTGAAGCGGGGAGCGCTATGTCAGTTCCATGACTCCACCAATACTTCTACCTCTCAGGCTCGTTGCCTTGGGGTCCTCTTTTACCCTGATCTCTCCTTCACTCCTCAAATTGTCACTAACCGAATATTGCTACTTCCACCTAAAAAACATTGCACCTGTCAGCCCCTGTCTTGATCAGGACTCTGCTAAAATGCTCATCCAAACTCTTATTATCTCCCGCCTTGACTACTGCAACCTCCTTCTCTCTGGTCTTAAGAGATCCCAGATTCTCCCTCTGCAGTCTGTAATGAATGCCTGTTAGGGATGCACCGATACCACTTTTTTAAGACTGAGTACGAGTACCGATACTTTTGTTCAAGTACTCACCGATACGAGTACCGATACTTTTATTTTATGTCATGTGACCACTTTCCAATAAGAACAGACCTCATATAAAGCCCCCAGCTCACATGGATATGCCCCCAGGTCTCATGGATATGCCCCAGCTCATGGATAATGCCCCTCAGCTCATGGATACTGCCCCCCAGCTCATGGATAATGCCCCCAGCTCATGGATAATGCCCCCCCAGCTTGTGGATACTGCCCCCCCAGCTTGTGGATACTGCCCCCCCAGCTTGTGGATACTGCCCCCCAGCTCGTGGATACTGCCCCCCAGCTCGTGGATAATGCCCCCCCCAGCTCATGGATAATGCCCCCCCAGCTCATGGATTTGCCCCCCGCTCATGGATAATGCCCCCCCAGCTCATGGATTTCCCCCCAGCTCATGGATAATGCCCCCCCGCTCATGGATAATGCCCCCAGCTCATGGATTTGTCCCCCGGTCATGGATAATGCCCCCCAGCTCACCTGGCACTCCCCGCTCATACTTACCTTCCTGGGCGATGCCGGGAAAGTCTTCGCGCGCGCGCTCCTTGGAAGGAGCCCAGCCGCGATCACATGGTCCCACGTGGTCGCGGCTGGGGGCCTTCCAACGAGCGCACGCGCGGAAACTTTCCCGGCGTCGCTCAGGAAGGTAAGTATGAACGCGGTCAGTGCCAGGTGCCTGTCCAAATGCTGTATCGGCATTCGGACAGGCCCCTGCAGCTGCTCTCCTCACTGTTTCATACTTACCTTCCTGGGCGACGCCGGGAAAGTTTCCGCACATGCGATCGTTGGAAGGCCCCCAGCCGTGATCACGTGGAACCATGTGATCGCGGCTGGGGGCCTTCCAAGGAGCGCGCGCGCGCAAAGACTTTCCCGGCGTCGCCCAGGAAGGTAAGTATGAGCGGAGAGCAGCTGCAGGGCCTGTCCGAATGCCGATAGAGCATTCGGACAGCCGCCCCAGCCCCTCGGATGCCGGCTCAATGCCGGCTTCCGGTATCGGGGGAAATATTGGGGGTACTGCAGGAGTACCAAGTACTCCTGCAGTACCCGGTATCAGCACCGATACTAGTATCAGTGCAACCCTAATGCCTGTGCCAGGCTCATCCACCTCACCTCCCGCACCTCTCACACCTCACCTCTCTGTCAATCTGGAAAATCCTGTTTCCTTTAGAATCCAATTCAAAATACTGGTGCTCACGTACAAAGCTCTCCATAACCACGCCGCTGCCTTCTTCTCCTCCCTTATTATCAGGTACATCCCATCCTGGCCACTTCAATCTGCCATTGATCTGATGCTATCGGTTCCTTGTACCCGCACCCCCAACTCCCGAGCTGCCCCCTTTCTATGGAACTCCCTCCCCCGCAACATTAGACTCTCCCCCTGTCTCCAGTCCTTCAAGTAGTCTCTGAAAACACATTACTTTAAAGAAGACTGTCCCCCCAACTGTACATTTCTTGCTCTATCTTCCCATTTAGCCCACATGCGCCCCGATACTTCAGGTTCTCTATTTACCCTCACCTAGTGTGTCACTCCTCTCCTAGATTGTAAGCTCTCGAGCAGGGTCTTCTCTCCTACTGTTCTGTGTGTTTAACCTGTATGTATATTTGTTATTGTGTCTCACCCATTATACAGCGCTACAGACACTGTTAGCACTTTATGAATATTTGTAACTAACGGTACGGGCAAACATGGTATTCATGTTTAATCTTGTCACAGCATCCAGTATCACGTGAGGTGCGCAGGTTACAAGCTGTGTATCATTTGGTACATTTGATTTGTCATCTTCCAGTTGCATCTCGTAGTAATAATAATAATAGAGTATAACATGCTGCACTGCTGGTATTAGGGTTGTTTTGTTTATATTATGTGTCGATGTCTGATTGTTCATGGTACTCCTGAAGGCAGTGAAAGGGTTTTAACATTCAAGCAGGTAAACCATAAGTATACATCAGTGTTTTTAAGGGAATTGGGAGAAATGTCCAGTGACAATTTGGAGATCAAGTTTGGATATCCGTAATCCATACTAAAATTTAGATTGTAAATGTCACTCTGTAGAGTCCGTTGTCATGATTAGGTTCTGCAGCTGAGATATCGCCATAGCTTAGCAAGTGTTTCATCTGTTTGGCAAATTAATTTGACACTGTGTAACGTCTTGGTTTTTACAGCATGCCTGCATGTGCGAGCACTTACCCATTTCACAGAGATCATCATCACAGCTGTTCCTATGGGACCAGAATAAACGCCGTATCCCCAGCGATCCTGATATATCCTCACTGCAATGGTGAGTACCCCAAACATGATGAACGTCGACCTCTTAGGCTCATCTAAATCAGCCAGCGCTGTTGGAAATAAAGCATAGAGGGCATTATTCCACATCCGGTGCAAAGTTAATCAGAGCTTTAGATAAACTCAGCATCTCCGTAAGACTTTAATGGCTCTGGGACGTTTACATCAGCTCTGGGTGCCTTTATACCAGGCTTGGAATAAAGCCCAGCGTGGTTACAGAGTGGCGATTCATTACAGTGTATCAAAGCAATAACCCATGGACAGCATTGATGACCTGTTTAGAGTAATTTTTCATTCGCTATACAACATTAATCTGTCTCGAGCAAAAGCTCACTTAGTGCTGTGTAATAAAATGTTTTAAAGGTGTATATTAGATAAGACACTAAGGGCCATATTACAATGTTAACACTAATGTTAGCGCTCAGCTGTGTGAGCGTTAACGTTAGCTGTGGCTGCCCTAGCTCGGGCGCGTCATATTACAATCTGAACGCTAACAGGTTAAGAAATCTGTTAGCGATTCGGATCTTGTGCTTTTCAGCGCGAGCTTACTGTACTTTGCGCTCCCCATGGTAAGCATAGGGAACGCAAAGTGTTAATAGGCGTTAGGATTACAAAGTCCTAACGCTAATTACATCCCGCTGCGGTTAACTGAAAAGTTACTCACAGCTAGGACCTGGTGCTAAGTGATACAGCTACTGCGGAATCAGTCAGCCCCAGCTGGGTAAAAAAAAAACAGAAATCCAATACTCACCTCTCATCCCGCTGCGAGAATGGCGACTCGATCCGCTTCTTCTGTTTGCCTGGGAGCAGAGGGAGACTGGAGGGGAAAAAGTCCCCAGTCTACCTCCGCGATCACTCCACCGACCTGCCGGATCTCGCGAGAGGTGAGATCCTGCAGGTCATGTGACCGGCAGTGGAGGCCTCAATGGAGTCCTATGGACTCCATGGAGGGCATGCTCGCAGTGGCGCTTAGCGCTGCCTCGAGCATCCTGAGGCTTAGCTTGGTGTTACGGGGCAGGTTGCTGGATTATCACCTGCCCCATAATATCACGCTAAAACGGGGACGCTGAGGAGAAACCTGCAGGCGCACATTATCCACCTTTAGCGTCCCTGTTTTAGCGTGATGATTGTGATATGGCCATAAGAAACCCTGACTTTTAAAACAGGACTTGGAGGCAAATACTCGTCTCCGAGTCCTTATTAAAATTCAAACTTTCCGTTAGGAAAATTCCACAGTTTGTCAGTGAAAAGAACACAGTCTCATGTAACCTCATGGCCACATTTGTTAGTAGCAAGGGGGACATGCTTCTTCTCTTCTCTGTTCCTGACTTTAATTGGCAAATATACATCAAAGACACCTGAAAAAGTGTCCACTGCCTCTTAACGCCTCACTGCAATACCATTAGCTTACCTATCAGCGACACCCAAATAGAGAGCGCAGTCCCGTAAATGCTGAAGTATTCCAGAAGGTCGTATCTCATGAAGCACAACACTGCCAACCCGGGACCTTCGCAGGCATGGTAAATCTGGAACAACAGAAGAGTCTGAAAATGACAGACTGTCCTACAGGCAACAGCAACATTTGCAGCAGGAGGAATTTGCTAAGTACGCCCCAATTTTTTTTTTCACTATCCTGCAGCTGACAAACCTCGAGGCCACCTGATTCCTCTTGATACATGCTTCGCTAACAGGCCCTTGAACAACTGTCGCCTGCGCGTATGTAAAGGAACGGCTTGACAATGCACTGTGCGAGCTAGGCGGGCGTGGGTATTCTGCAGGCTTACGGGTCATTCATTTATTTAGTGGTTTCAAGGAAGACGTAACTACTCACATTACTCTCTTCCAATGTTTATTTCCAACCCCATCTTCACCCTAATTAGGTAGGATTGAGTGGCAGGAAAATTTCACAATAATCAGTAGACCATGTTAACTGTTCATTAGCTATTCAGATGGACATAAATGTGTTCTGTTATGGGAAAACATTGTGTTTACTGTATATCTTGTAACGGGAGAAGGACATCGTATGATGCCATTTATGCTTTGGTGTATTTTTATTAGATTTTATTGGTTACTAATGTGTCACGTGTTACAAAATACAGCCATTAAAGGGCCAATAAAGCCACCATGACCACACTAAATTAGATACTTGGCCATGATGTGCTAAATGCACCCAAACCTTCTCCCCCTGCAGTTGTCGCTGTAGGTCTGGGGTCGGCAACCTTGGCCCTACCAATGTTTTGGATATACGTCTACCATAATGCACAACCAACCTAATGAGTGGCTGAGCATCATGGAAGATGTAGTTCCAAAACATCGGGAGGGCCAAGGTTGCTGACCCTTTGCTGTAGTTCTGTGACAATCAGCTCACACCGCACGATAAAAGCCAAAACATTGTATTTCCTGCAATAAATTAGCTAAATTAGGATGTGTGTGTGTGATCGGTTCCCCCCCCCCTTTTTTTATTGTAATAAATTTTTATTGAATTTTTTGTGCATAACACAGGTCCCCCTTTTTTTCCTCAGTTTGCGCACGCTCACAGCCTTCTGGCGTCCCAGTCAGGTTGTGCAGAGCGGACAAGCCAATGCCTCTCAATACAGTTGTGTTCAAAATTATTCAACCCCCACTGAAATTGAGTGTTTTGGCCAGTTTGACATTGATTTTGATCATTCAGTCATCGACTCTTCTTATTCTTTGGAGACAGCAAGGGGGTGCGCCTGGGAGTTCTGGCATGGAGGCCTTCATTACGCAGTGTGCGCCGTATTGTCTGAGCTGAAACTTCAGTACCCACATCTGACAAATCTTTTCTCAGTTCCTCAGCAGTCACACGGGGACTTTTCTCCACTCTACGCTTCAGGCAGCGCACAGCAGTCGAAGTCAGCATCTTCTTTCTGCCACGACCAGGTAGCGTTTCAACAGTGCCCTTTGCCTTGAATTTGCGAATGATGCTTCCTATGGTCTCTCTTGGTATGTTTAACATCTTTGCAATCTTCTTATAGCCATTGCCCTTCCTGTGAAGAGTAATCACCTCTTCTCTTGTCTTCCTGGACCAGTCTCTTGACTTCACCATGTTTGTAACCACACCAGTAAATGTCTAGAAGGAGCTGAGTATCACAGTCATTTTAAAGCTGCCTAATTGGTGCTTATTATGCTTTATTGCTGCTCCGTGACATCCACAGGTGTTTTCAATACCTGATTGAAAACACTTGAATGAACCTCTGTTCTTCAGAGTGGTAGTCTTTTAAGGGGTTGAATAATTGTGTCAATGAAGAATTCACAAAAGAAACATTTACTACTGTATTACAAAACCAATTGATGTCATTTTAGTTGCATATGGTTCTTTAAAAAGTCCTTGTAGGATTTCATTCTGAATACAATTACAAATGTCACTAAATTCCCTAAAACCCTTTACAGCATTGGGGTTGAATAATTTTGAACACAACTGTATACTTGCACGGATAGGCGTCCGAGTGGCTGTGCGTGAGCCACGATTGGCTGAGCTATGGCGTCTTGTGGCACTGGAGAAAAGGTGAGTTTTTCAGACGGTCTAAGCTAAACGTTGTGTGGAGGTTGCGGATCTGGAAGAGTTTTTAGTTTCGAAGTTTCAGCTTTAGCTTAGAATGTTTTTTTAGTGAAGTGCTACGTCGGAGATAATGGCACATTTATTGGAGCCAATTAGCACCAACCTAACCGCACGTCCGCTTACATTTATATGTTCTGTTTAATTTGTATCAAATGCAAGGCTCATCTGGCACAGCACGGCAGCCAATATAAATGTTCCAAAATGTGATGGGTTTCTTCTTTCTGTGATTCCTCCATCACAGAACATGTGCCAGGAATCATATAATGAGGACAGTAGAACAGAGTGTTTGGTAAACAGATGGCAGCACAGATCCTCTCGCATCACCGTGGAGTTTACATTGGTTTTAGACTTCATTCTACTGAGCTTTGATCGGGGAAAAAACTCACCTATGACCATTCCCCTAAAGTTCTCCCAAGACGTTGTTAGTTATTAGACTGTACTGTCAAAAATGAACAACTTCCAAATGCTTGAAAAAAATGAGTGCACACACGGGATACTAGTGATGTCCCCATCCTGGCTTTTGGGCTTCTGATCCAACCGGGTTGTTTGGTATTTGGGATCAAGAAGTACCGAGACCCAATTCGATAGTGCCACCCCCCGGCCAGATTAGTGACTACCAAGTGAAAGGAAATCCTGGAGCCGCTGCTTTGACTTGCTTCGTATTCCCGGCCACCTTCATGACCCGTGAGCAGGCAGGGAAGACACTGCGAGTCATTTCAGAGGTTGCGGCACTCCTGCTGCGAGGCAGGCTGCCCAACATTTCAAGAACTTGGTGGTTGAGTCAACTTGACAAAGCCGGGCCCTGAAAAATGCCGAGATCGGGTCCCTGTCCTAAGGATCTGATTGGGACATCGCTACAAAATACAGTTTGAAATATTTGATTTCAGACACCTGCTTGAAGTACACACAGGAAAGTTAGCGGGGGCGTACGCAGACCCCACGAGGACTCTAAATTAATAGTAAATGGGTCATTCTTGCGCGTGCATTTAACTTACCGCAATGAAGAACATGGTGAAAAAATACACCATGGCTTCCATGTGAAACTGCCTCTTGGCTGCTATGCTGATGGTGGGCAGGAGCGCCAGGCTGCTGATGGTCGGTAAAAGCATCTTTGCCACTATGGAACCCATTGCAAGAGGCGAGGTGTAGCACAAAGTCCGGGAATGATCTCTTGCGATGTATATTCCTCCTCGATTGCTCGAAGACTGAGACACAGCTGGTCCAAGAGAGTTAAATGTCCAGCAGAGCCATCAGTGCTTTCTAACAACAGGTGCTACATAATGGTCCTCTGCCTGGCATGACAGCTGATTCCTTCCTTTTAAATGTCCCTTTAATAAAGCCTTATTAACCCCTTACTGGCTGGAGAGATTGTGACGCCACTTGACACTGGATCCTTCTAACATCAACCAGATTAAAATAATTATTCCTTCACTGTTTATGTATTTCTGGCTATTTTATCTCTTAGGATTGTCGGACCCGCGGATACCAATCTCCACCCTTTACTCGTGTCTACGTTTGATCACCCGTGTATTCTGGTCCCTTTTATTATTATTTCTCCTCCTGCAAGCAATCTACGCTGTTGTTGTTTTTCATTGATTAAAAAAGTACAAATCTCAGAATCCTTAACACTCCTGCATCCAATCTATGTTATGTGGACACGATCAATGAAATGTTTTAAAAAGAAATATATATATATATATTCATGATGAAGTAACTTATAGAATGAGGTATTCCTGCAAAATAAAAATAACGTAATTTCTTTGTTCTCTCTCGCCAGGTACCAGATATAGCTCCTCCATATATTGAGGGTGTGCGGGTGTCTTTTTAGGGGCTCCTCCATATATTGAGGGTGTGCGGGTGTCTTTTTAGGGGCTCCTCCATATACTCAGGGTGTGCGGGTGTCTTTTTAGGGGCTCCTCCATATATTCAGGGTGTGCCGGTGTCTTTTTAGGGGTTCCTCCATATATTCAGGGTGTGCGGTGTCTTTTTAGGGGCTCCTCCATATATTCAGGGTGTGCGGGTGTCTTTTTAGGGGCTCCTCCATATATTCAGGGTGTGAGGGTGTCTTTTTGGGGTTTCCTCCATATATTCAGGGTGTGTGGGTGTCTTTTTATGGGCTCCTCCATATATTCAGGGTGCGGGTGTCTTTTTACGGGCTCCTCCATATATTCAGGGTGTGTGGGTGTCTTTTTAGGGGTTCCTCCATATATTCAGGGTGTGCGGGTGTGTTTTTAGGGGTTCCTCCATATATTCAGGGTGTGGGGGTGTATTTTTCGGGCTCTTCCATTTATTCAGGGTGTGGGTGTCTTTTTAGGTGCTCCTCCATATATTCAGGGTGTGTGGGTGTCTTTTTAGGGGCTCCTCCATATATTCACGGTGTGCGGGTGTCTTTTTAGGGGCTCCTCCATATATTCAGGGTGTGTGGGTGTCTTATTAAGGGTCTCCTCCATATATTCAGGGTGTGCGGGTGTCTTTTAAGGGGCTCCTCGATATATTCAGGGTGTGGGTGTCTTTTAAGGGGCTCCTCCATATATTCAGGGTGTGCGGGTGTGTTTTTAGGGGTTCCTCCATATATTCCGGGTGTGTGGGTGTCTTTTTAAGGGTCTCCTCCATATATTCATGGTGTGCGGGTGTCTTTTTAGGGGCTCCTCCATATATTCAGGGTGTGTGGGTGTCTTATTAAGGGTCTCCTCCATATATTCAGGGTGTGCGGGTGTCTTTTAAGGGGCTCCTCGATATATTCAGGGTGTGTTTTTAGGGGTTCCTCCATATATTCAGGGTGTGCGGGTGTCTTTTTAGGGGCTCCTCCATATATTCAGGGTGTGGGTGTCTTTTTAGGGGCTCCTCCATATATTCAGGGTGTGTGGGTGTCTTATTAAGGGTCTCCTCCATATATTCAGGGTGTGTGGTGTCTTTTAAGGGGCTCCTCGATATATTCAGGGTGTGGGTGTCTTTTAAGGGGCTCCTCCATATATTCAGGGTGTGCGGGTGTGTTTTTAGGGGTTCCTCCATATATTCCGGGTGTGTGGGTGTCTTTTTAAGGGTCTCCTCCATATGTTCATGGTGTGCGGGTGTCTTTTTAGGGGCTCCTCCATATATTTAGGGTGTGGGTGTCTTTTTAGGGGCTCCCCCATATATTTAAGGTCTGTGGGTGTATAACAGAGCTGCACAGCAATAAACCTCTGTAAACCATAATAAATGCTGTTAGAAATCGCTTGCTGTAAATAAGATTCTTTTCTCTGGTTCTAAATGATATTTTTATAGTAATTTAGGTGTCCGTGAATAGCCCGTGCCTGTGGCTCCGCCTCCAGCGACATTCTTTAAAATTCCAGGGGTCCTTTTTGGTGATTTGAAATGCTGGGAAGCTGAGTGTTAAGCAGAGCTACAGGATATGGATGGAACCAATAACACTGAAATAAATGTATTTATTTTGCCGTCCTATAATGCATTGTTCGTTTATCTGTCGCGGTGAGCTGGTTTCACTGACGCGGTAAGGGCAGCAGTGGGTAGCGTGACCAGAGCATTGATGCTGGTGCAGCTGCTGCCCTGTCACAGATGGCCATACTTTCCCTGTTTCATGCAGGATGCTTTGCACACAGGCAGCAGCAAAATGTGTTGCATTGCTATACAAATACCTGGGATCCTTCCTCTCCTTGGTCAGATAGTTTCTAGCATCGTCCTGTATCCTTCATCGCTGTTCATGTGCTGTGGGGGTCTGCAGCATCGAGGGGTTAGTCACCTCTTTGGCATTGTATGGACATATTTGTCCCTTGGACGTGCTTGATGACCAAAGGCCCATCGTTATCACAACCCCTGGCTATATTTAATCAATCCCACAGGAATTAGTGGAACGTTTAACCTCGGTCCATTCCTATTGCTAATCACGTGTCAGTTCTTTCTGAGTCAGAGACAGAACACTCAAAGCGACCACATCTCAAGATCAATACCTTCCACAAATCAGAAATATATATATATTATATTGCAGCGTCACCGCTCTACCTGAATAGACACAAGAAGGTGTGGAAACCCCCAAATGGAGATCAAGGGTTACTTGATTGACGTCCTGTTAAACTGACCTAAAAAACAAAGCTCAGGCATCGTGACCCGTGCAGCAAACCACAACCCCACCCAAATGTTGCCTGGTCAAAAAAAAGCCCCCACCTCCTGAGTGGCTTCAGTCGGTCAGGTCTGGGTTCAACAAACCCAATAAACGAGGTCATGTGACTCTCTGAATATACTGAATGAGCATGTTTTTCCATCAATGGGTTTTTTCTCTCCGGATGGCACAGCGGGCATATTCCAAGATGGCAATGCCAGGATTCATTGGTCTCAAATTGTGCAAGAGTGGTTGAGGGAGCATGAGACATCATTTCCACACATGGATTGGCCACCGCACAGTCCAGACCTTAACCCCATTGAGGTTAATCTTTGGGATAATGTGCTGGAGAAGACTTTACGCAGCGCCGCGACTCTCCCATCATCAATACAAGATCTTGGCCACAAATTAATGTCACTCTGGACGCGAATAAATGCTGTGACATCGCGTGAGCTTATCCACACGATGCCGCGGCAAATTCGTGACACAATCACAGCAAAAGACGACACAACCAGATACTACAGGTTGTGACTTTGTTTTGGCCAGGCAGGGTATCTCTGGATGCAGGCGTAGAGCCTGGCTTCGTGGGCCAGCTAAGAAGACGCAGCTCACCCGGCATTTGCCCAACAGCCAGTCCGTGCTGGAGATATGAGTGTGTGTCCAGGCTCACAGGTGTATCACTCTGACTGCCTTTTGGATTTGATGACCCTTTGAACCTGACATTAACAATGAGCCTCTGTTATTTGGCGTTGACCGATTTAAATGAAGACACTACTCGTTTGGGGATCTAGTGACCGGAATAACCGTTTACAATGAGAGCCCTGATTGTTTTCCTTTATTTTCCTTTGTTATATGTATGAAATTCACTGAAGCAGAGCAGAGCTGAAGCAGCTGACTTGGAATCGACGCATTGGGAGAATTTTTCAGATTTTTCTATTTTGGCTTAAATGTTGCATTTCCCTGGACAATTCCCAAAGATTCATGGCATCAGGAACAAACTTGTATACTTTTTATGTAAACGCTGGTCCTACACACGGCAGCATTGTCATTGGACTAAATCACGGGTAAGGTGGTCTTCCTTCACGGCAGACACGTCTCACGTAAACGGGAGGAATCTCCGGTGTCAGATTAGATTTTTCTTTTTAATGAAATATTTCAATAACCTTACAAAAAATGTAAAACATATATATATATATTTATTTTTAATCCCCCTTTTTCCAAGCAGCTGTGTGACCGAGCTCCACCTTCAGCTCTCTCCCACTTCCACAGAAGTCATCGAGCAGCTGAGCGAGGACTCGAAGGGACCCAGATTGTTGTGGCTGCAGCAGCTGTCCAGACATCTCACAGACATGAAATGCGGCCCTGGAGGTTCTCTGAACCTCTCTGTGCTTGGGAGGGATGAAATGTGAGTAGGCCCCGTCAGGCAGCACCAGGAAACTGCAGTTTTTAAGAGGTTAATGTCTTCTGAGTGGGGTCTACGGTACATTGCGTCTCCTCTCAGTAGATTTTGTTATTTTTTAGTAGAATGTCTGGCTCGTTGCGGTAACGTGTATAATACAGACTTTGTTTACCTGGTTGGCCCAGTCTGTAAGAGAGGAACCCAAACTATTAATATTCACTTATTAATCTCGCAAGGCCCAAGGAGCTGCTGACGCCATGGCCGATTGTGTCGTACACTGGACTGTGATGATCCAGTGTTTGTTAGGCCTGGTTTAGGCGGATTCATCCCCAGCAGGAAGTGGTGTGTTATGCCCCAATTACGCTTTAAATTCTTGCTTGCCTTCTGCCCCTCGGGAAATCCACACCGATCATCAGAGAGCTCCCTGTACTGGCCAACATATGTCACCGTTTGGATGCCACGGCTTCAGAGAAATAATGAGCTCTGAAACCTCTTAGACTTTTTCTGATGGCGACTTTTATTAGGAGTTTTATGGAAAATATCAATTGAAAGCTTTCCTCTTGTTCATGTTCCCCCTCCAAAATATCCAGTGTCTTATCTCTGACCCCCCCCTAGAAACAAAATACCTAAAAAGGGTTATCAGAGAGGTGGCACCAGATGAAGTCCATCCATGTCCAGTCTTGCTCAGCCACTTACCAGTACCTCTGCCCCATCCCTCTCTTTCCAACTCCATCTGTGTCCCACCACTCGCACATCCATTGTGCATCTGCCCCATCCCTCTCACCCTTCATTATGCCTCTGCCCCATCCCTCTCACCCTTCATTATGCCTCTGCCCCATCTCTCTCACCCTTCATTATGCCTCTGCCCCATCCCTCTCACCCTTCATTATGCCTCTGCCCCATCCCTCTCACCCTTCATTATGCCTCTGCCCCATCCCTCTCACCCTTCATTATGCCTCTGCCCCATCTCTCTCACCCTCCATTATGCCTCTGCCCCATCCCTCTCACCCTTCATTATGTCTCTGCCCCATCCCTCTCACCCTCCATTATGCCTCTGCCCCATCCCTCTCACCCTTCATTATGTCTCTGCCCCATCCCTCTCACCCTTCATTATACCTCTGCCCCATCCCTCTCACCCTTCATTATGTCTCTGCCCCATCCCTCTCACCCTTCATTATACCTCTGCCCCATCCCTCTCACCCTTCATTATGTATCTGAACCAATCCTATCTCCATACACTGTGCTGTTGCCCAATATTTCTCACCCTTCATTATACCTCTGCCTCCTACCTCGCTCCACTTACTGTGCTCCTGCCTCATCCCTCTCACCCTTCACTATGCTTCTGCCCTATTCCTCTCTCTTCTCACTTTGCTGATGCCCCATTCCTCTCTCTTCTCACTTTGCTGATGCCCCATTCCTCTCTCTTCTCACTTTGCTGATGCCCCATTCCTCTCTCTTCTCACTTTGCTGATGCCCCATTCCTCTCTCTTCTCACTTTGCTGTTGCCCCATTCCTCTTACCCTTCATTATACTTCTGCCTCATCCCTCTCTCCACTCACTGTGCTGTTGCCCAATCTCTCTCACCCTTCATTATGCCTCTGCCCTATTCCTCTCTCCACTCACTTTTCCTTTCCCACATCCCTCATTTCCAATGTTGCAAGTGCAACCCTAAAAAACACCCTCTTGTCGTGACATGCTCTGCAAGACTACACCCAAGATTTAGGTTATAGTTGTGATTATGTATCAGTGTTTCTCAATTCCGGTCCTCATGACCAGCTAACAGGACAGGTTTTAAGGATTACTTTGTGCAAATTCAGACTGAATCGTGCAATCACTGAGCAGCAAACTATCACCTGTGCTGCGCTTCACATATCCTGCAAACCTGTCCTGTTAGTGGGTCCTAAGGATTGGAGTTTAGAAATACAGTACTAGATTCAATAATATGCTTTTTTCCATCAATGGTCGAGCTTAAATCTCACAGCACAAGCGAAAACAAAAATGATATGTTTAATAAGGACAACCTCGTGATGAGAGAGAGAGAGGTGCTACTGTTTATTAAGTATAAGCGCCGATCATCACATCCAAGCGTGAGCACCGAGCTGTGCGTCTGAACGTCTTGCAGGAAACTAGGGCATTTTACAGACAAAATGTAAGATATTTATTGTAAATAAAAACATAATGCATTGTAATAATCTGCACAAATACACAAGACGGAGTAACCTCAAAGCCAAGGAACGTGCAAAAGGTTCCAACTTCGGCTCTTGGACGAAGAGAATCGCCACTGATGTGAAACCGTTTGCCATGCTCCACCAGCTAATTGCTCGGGCAATATTTCTGTCTCTCGCGGTGAACATTCTAGGTCACAGAAGTTGCCTCGTATTATAGTGTATGAAGTCCAAGTGCACACGTCTGCCCCCCCCCCCCCGCTGACAACATCGGACGATATGGACCGAAATAGCTCATTCTTGTGTTTTTTTTTTCTTTTTAATTTCAAAATGCATGATATTATCTGCGTCTTACGTTCAGCTGAACGAGTCTCCACTCGCGATGCGCGCCAAGATGTGTCACCTTGAATCCCCAACAATATTTTGTCTGTCCTTTGTACAGGATGTGGAGGGGGGGTTTAACCATCTTTATTGTACAATAACCTGGCACATAGCCCCCTGGCACCGTAGGTTGAGCATGATGGTACCCACTGCATCAGTGGATTTTTTTTACAGACAACAACGGCTTTGATATGACAAATTCCTACGTGTGACGGGAAAAATAATGGGCTCTATTAACTGCTTTGCGCAAAAACGCACGTGCAGCGCTATTTTTTTTGCGCACAGCTTTAAACGTTAACGCGCGTAAATTAAAGCTGGTATTAAATTCCGAGCGCATTTTTTCATCCGTCAAAAAATATCATGCGTAAAAAAGACGCGCAAAACCATTAACGCACTAGCGCAGAAATCGGTGGACGGACTGTTTTTTAACGCGATTCAGCCAATCAGAATTAAGAACCACAATTGTTTCCCGTTAAGTTTGCGCCTGTCAAAATCAATCTGATTATATATGCTGCAGCAATAATAAAAACACCTCTCTATTTTATTGTTTGGGTATGTGTAGAATGTGTAACTATACTGAGCTGTATTTTGTTTTTCGTGCTGGTGTATTTGGATTCGGCCAGAACGTTCAGATTTGCCGGTAACACCAGCTTTTAAAAGACGTTAAAATTATGCACGCAAACGTTGTCTGTTAAATTTTGCGCATAGATTGTAATACCATCCGCGTACCAGCGCACAAACGCATTTGCGCTCACAATGTTAAGTATAGGACGCGTGCAGTACATTACGCTCGCAAAGGGTTCGCGCAGGTTCACCCGTGGTAGACGTTAACGCACATTTTTTGTGCGGACATTGTAATACAACGTTCTGCGCAAAGGGTTTTTCCCCTCGCATTAATGCATTTTTGCGCACGCGTTAACGTTTGCGCGAATAATGTAATAGAGCCCAATATCTGTGAAAATATACTGATATGTTCCTTTTTTTTGTATTTTTCAGATCTTCTGAAGCTCATTTTAAGAACAGCAAAGGTTTGGGAGTCTTTGAGTTTCAAGTTCTCTCTAAATGTGGCTATTGTTTCGTTACCGCCTCCTTAGTGTTTGAAGAAATATATATAGTTAAACAGGCTGAAAAAAAAGACGGCGTCCATCGCGTTCAGCCTTTCACACATCACCTCCTGCTGTTGATCCAAAAGAAGCAAAAAAAACCCCAGTTTGAAGCATTCGCCAATATGCAACACACTGGGAAAAAAATTCCTTCTTGACCCCAGAAGCGTCAGATTTCTTCTTGGATTGAGCAGCTTTTACCCACATATTAAATATTATAACCCTTAATATTATCAGGGCTATTCAGAAGGAGGTGAAAACCTTGAGAATGACTGGAGAATTGAAAATTCTAGGTCAAAATAGTCAAACCATAGCTTTGTATGTTTTTGCAGGAAGTCATCCAGTCATTTTTAATAGTCTGTCAGGGTTATTCAAAGAGAATCGAAAAGTCACGGCATGTTCGGTGACTTTTCGTTCTCTTCAATTCGGTTTGTTTTGCCGATCCTATTTTGGCGACCCTGCGGTGTATTCAGCAAGCACCACAGGGTCCCCGAATTGCAGGGAAAACCGCCGCAAACCCGACGAAAACTAACCACAAAACCCGGCGAATGCACGCCGAAAACAAGCAAAAACATCTGGATTAACCCGCTGGAAAAACCCGAGCAGGAGCCGATCATACGCAGCGTAGCCTCCGGAAAAAGCCGACACCGCAGACGAAGGCAGTGAATAAATTAGCAAAACAGTTTGCTTGAATGATTGAAAAGTGAAACGCTGTTTGCAAAGAAACTACTGAGCGAAAATGTCTGAAATTTAGATATGAGGTCCAGGGAATGATAATAAAAAGGGCTGTTACAGAAAATATAAGCAAAGTTAAAAAATTTTTTTAAAAAAATCGGACTTTTTTAAAAAAAATAATCCAGAAAAATGCTTAAAATATCCTAAAAAATCTATAAATAAAGAGACGCTTTACTGCAGAATTTTATAATGAACGGTTTATTAGATATTGAATTAAAACGGGAATATTTTTAACATTGAAGCCTATGGGATTCTCCTGAATAAACTTGCCGAATGAAACCACCGAATAGCAGGGCATTTCAGGAACCTTTCACTGATGGTTTTTGTTCTCTGAATAGCCGAAGCAGTGCTTCCGTATGTGCTGGCAATTTGCCAGGATTTGGCGAATTGCCTGCTCTCTGGATAGCCGAATGGCCAAGAACGGTAACCGAACGCTGAATTTCAGCTTTCGGTTACCTTTCTCCAGCCATTCGGATCTCTTTGGATAACCCTGTATATAGACTCTGACCCAACCACCTCAGCAGGCAGAGAATTACACAGCTTTATTGTTCTATATAATTGTTATATATAATTTTGTGATCCTGCACCCACACAGGTTACCATGTCTTTGCAAAATAGCACCATCTGCTAGGGCAGGGGTATGCAACCTTGGCACTCCAGATGTTTTGCTACCACATTTGTCTTGATCCCGTGAGCCTCAGCCAAGCTAGCGAAGGACTGAGCATCATGGGAGATGGTTACTGGGTCCTGCTCTAGGGTACACTGACGAAAGACGAACCAAACCTGAAAGAATACATCCGTCATCATTGCCAGAGGATCTGGGCGCCAGCTGTAGAACCGTGGAAGAAGGACGTTGAGTCAGAAGCAAACAAGTTTATCTGAAACGGACCCCTAAGAGCCGCAACGTCGAAAAAGACTGATACATGCAAACGCCAATCTCCAGAGTCTTCTGTGTGTCTCGAGCTCCAATCTGCGAGTTGATTTGAGACACCTGGAATAAACTGGGCTTGGCCCTCGATCCCCTTCTGGAAATACCACTCCCACAGGTGTGTGGCCTTGGTGAGAAGAAGGGAGCTAGGACCTCCTAAGGCATTTATGTATCTGACGCCAGGGAAATTGTCCAAATGAAGCAGGATGGATGAATTGGCATCCACCCACTATTGGACATGTGGTAAAGGGACCCACTCAGTTGAACGGTGGGGGGGGGGTGTCGGGTCTTCTGGATAAAAGCGTGGGTTACCAAGTGGATCATAAATAAGATCGGATCTGGCAGGAAACCTCATGGCTCTGTAGGTCCTCCGTAAATTCCTCCTCCTCAGGCGTACACCTCTAAGGTGTCCTCGGGTTCCGCTTCATCCTCCGACTGGGCAGATTGTCTCGGGGCAGAGGTGGAGGGGGAATGGGGATTAGTGTGGTCCAATGGGTTATCTGCTTTGATTTTCTTGGTGGAATCCATCTGTGGTCCCCGGTGTGGAATGAGACGTTTGCGGGTACTGAAGTCCCCTTACCGAGTACTGGGGTCCCCTCGCAGTGATGTGGGTTTGCCAGTCCCCCCCAATCATGTGTTTATGCCTGAACACTGACTGTTTCCGCTTGCTGGTGGCCATGGGGAGATCTGTGGGCCTCATTGCAGTGACCATTTTGCCCAGATCTTTTTTCTGGCAGTTGCAGGGCTGGTTCTTGTTGGGATTCTGCGATAGGTTCCCCGAGGGACTGTTTAAAATCCACTGGCAGAGCAGACACCACACTGTATACCGCAGAATCTACTGAGGCCTGGATGTCTGGGTGAAGTGGCTTGGGTATGTCTAGGAAAGGCATCGGGAGTATGGTGGGGGAGGGGGTATACCGGCCTGCTGGTAGACGTCCGTAAGGTGCAGGGAGCTTTCCCCTGAATCAGACGCAGGGGAAGCTGGACGCTGTGGCATCTTGAGACATGGCATGTTGTTGCGTGAGAGGGAGAAAAGCCCGCGAAGATGCTGTGCGCAAGCTCCTCCCCTCCGTGGAAGGCCGAAGCCGCGGCGCAACAACTAATGTGCTTACGATAGCGCAGGGGAAATTGCCGGCCGCCCACCAGATGGCAGAAGAGACAAAATTCCCACGACTAAATGATCGCTACGGTTATAGCCGGACGATCATAAATGGAGACCGGAATGATAAGAGAGAATATATGTATACTTATCTTGTTGGAGAGCAGCAAGTAAAGAGGAAGCGGGTAAGGAATCAAGGACCTTTTGCTGACTGAACCTGGAAGAGGACTAGTTCACTGGATGGGGGGGGGAATTCATATGTTCTGACATGCTGTATTAGTTTTTTGCCTGTTTTAAGCTTTTGTTAAACTTTTTCACATTTCACTTGCTGCTCTTTATAAAAAGCAAGAATAGAGACTGCAATACTCGCCTCCAAGACTTGTATTAAAATTTTAAAATGAAGTTTACAAACAAAAAGCATGCTCATCTAAGCATGACCTCACAAATAACGCATCCCTCACTACTTGGGGTTAATTGAACAAAAACAGGCTTCACCAACAGGCTTCACCCCACCAACCGGGGGGCCGCGCGATCGGCTGGAATCGCGGCTGCAAAGGGAGGACGCGCTCAGCGTGTCCTCCGCAGCCAAGTAGACATGCGGGTGGACGCGCTCAGCGCGTCCACCGCATTGAAAGGGTTAATTAAATTTTTTAAATAATTTTACAAAAAAAAACAATCAGGGTTATTCAAAGAGATTCGAAAAGTCACTGCATGTTCGGTGACTTTTCGTTCTCTTCAATTCGGTTCCTTTTGCCGATCCCATTTCGGTGACCCGACACCGCAGACGATTGGAGTGAAACAAAAAACAGTACGCTTGAATGTCTGAAAAGTGAAACGCTGTTTGCAAAGAAACTACAGAACAAAAATGTCTGAAATTTCAATATAAAATCCAATGAATGATAATAACAAGGGCTGTTACAGAAAAAAGAAAAAACGATTAAAAAAAAAAAACGGAATAAAAATGTTGGCAAAAAAATCCCAAAAAATGCCTAAAAGATCCTAAAAAATCTATAAATAAAGAGATTCTTTACTGCAGAATATTATAATAAACGGTTTATTAGATATTGAATTAAAACGGGAATATTTTTTTAACATTGAAGCCTATGGGATTCTCCTGCATAAACTTGCCGAATTAAACCACCGAATGGCAGGGCATTAGGGTAACCTTTCACTGCTGGTTTTTGTTCTCTGAATAGACGAAGCATTGCTTCTCTATGGGGATTTCACTGCCCTCGAACAGGCACCGAACAGGCACCGTATGTGCAGGCAATTCGCCAGGATTTGACGAACTGCCTGCTCTCTGAATAGCCGAATGGCCAAGAAACACTGCACTTGCTTGGGTTTACTCCTATTTATCCAACAGGTCCTTCTGTGTGTCCTTTGCTGGTAACTCCTCCTCCTCATTGCCTCTATCTGTTGGTGTACCTCAAGGCTCTGTCCTTGGTCCTCTGCTCTTTTCCATCTACACCTCCTCCCTGGGCAAAATCATCAACAGCTTTGGTTTTAATTACCACCTCTACGCTGATGACACTCAGATCTACCTCTCTACCCCTGATCTCTCTCCCCCTGTCCTTTCAAAAGTCAGTGACTGTTTATCTGGCATCTCCTCCTGGATGGCCTCCCACCACCTAAAGATCAACATGTCAGAGACTGAACTCCTACTTATTCCTCCCTCCAATGCCTCCCCACCTCCTGACTTCTCTATCACGGTGGAGGGTATCACCATCTCCCCATCAAACCAAGTTCGCTGCCTTGGAGTTACACTTGACTCTGCTCTTTCCTTCATCCCCCACATCAAGTCTCTTTCCTCCTCCTGCCGATACCAACTGCGTAATATTTCCAGAATTCGGTCATTTCTTACCGCTGTCACCACAAAACAACTCATACACGCCCTGGTAATCTCCCGACTCGACTATTGCAATAATCTCTTATCTGGCCTCCCTCTGTCCCGCCTCTCCCCCCTACAATCCATCCTGAACGCCTCCGCCAGGCTAATTCACCTCACCCGCCGCTCTGTCTCTGCCGCTCCCCTCTGCGAGTTCCTTCACTGGCTCCCCATCCACTGCAGAATTAAGTTCAAAATCCTTATCCTTACCTACAAAACCCTCACTAACTCAGCGCCCCACTACCTGTCCTCACTAATCACCAAATACACCCCGGCCCGCTCCCTAAGGTCAAACAGTGACCTGCGCCTAGCTTCTCACCGCATCACCTCTTCCCATGATACACTGCAGGATTTCTCACGCGCAGCCCCCACTCTCTGGAACGCTCTCCCTCGTACTGTCAGACTTTCCCCTAACTTCTCTTCCTTCAAACGCTCCCTTAAAACGTTCCTATTTAGGGAAGCCGACCCCCCATCTCACTGACGCAACCATCAATCACTCTCACCTTGCAGTCCTCTCCTCCTGTTACCCAACCCTCCTAGATTGTGAGTTCCTACAGGAATAGGGCCCTCATCTCCTCCTGTACTGTTTGTCAAATGTTGTTCAATGTATTGTAACCCTGTCTATACTGTGCTTATTGTACAGCGCTGCGGAATATGCTGGCGCTTTATAAATAAAGAATAATAATAAAAGAAAGGTAACCAAATGCTGATTTTCAGCGTTCGGTTACCTTTCTCAAGCAATATGGATCTCTTTGAATTACCCTGAATGTTTTTTTTGGAAAATCACTTGATAGTGAAGGGGTTAAAAAACCATAAACAATTAATACTCGTACAAAAGAGTAAAACAAAATCCAGTGTGATGAGGATTTTATTATTTCTTTATTATTCTTATTGTTTTGATGTGAATACAGGGAAATGTGATGTTTTTAAAGCCTTAACGTTATTTATTGCAGACGTAATGGTATATGAATTGTTTACTGAGAAATTAGTGCTACATTTTATAAATGAAAGCCAATTTCTTAATTCCTGGCACACACACATTTAACATAACAATGCACTATTTTATCATTCTTATTATTAGCAAGGCTCTCTGCTCCGCTTGGTGCCTAACGAGGTTCACGAGCCTTTGACCTTTCCAAGTACACTGTAAATAATAACATTCATGCACATTATACTAACTGTGGCTTTCCAGTTGCATTGGAAATACGTGCCAGCGCTACGGAACTTGTTAGTGCTTTATAAAAACGTGTAACTGTAACCGTGTCCCATGGTGCTCTCCCAGTCTTATTTTGGAAAGCCAGTCATGGAGGCTGTAGCTGGGAAGCATTTGGGATGCCAAGGACTGCCACATATATCTATATAGGGTTTGGGTCGAAATCCTTACGATCAGGTTCCCTAATGCCAAAATCCCGACGGCCAACTTCCCTACACAGACACCTCCCTGATGGCCAACTTCCAGACATCCAAAATCCCAGCGGCTAACACTAACCCTACACCCTAACCCCCTCTAAACCTAGCCCTGACCCCCTAAACCTAGCCCTAACCCCCTAAACCTAGCCATAACCCTAACCCCCTAAACCTAGCCCTAACCCTAGCCCTAACCCCCTAAACCTAGCCCTAACCCCTTAAACCTAGCCCTAACCCCCTAAACCTAGCCCCCCTAAACCTAGACTTAACCTCCCTAATCCTAGCCATAACCCTAACCCCCTAAACCTAGCCCCCCTAAACCTAGCCCATACCCCCTAAACCTAGCCCTAACCCCCTAAACCTAGCCTTAACCCCCCTAATCCTAGCCCCAAACCTAACCCTCTAAACCTAGCCCTAACCCCCTAAACCTAGCCCTAACCCCTTTAAACCTAGCCCTAACCCTCTAAACCTAGCCCTAACCCTCTAAACCTAGCCCTAACCCCCTAAACCTAGCCCTAACCCCCTAAACCTAGCCCCCCTAAACCTAGACCTAACCTCCCTAATCCTAGCCATAACCCTAACCCCCTAAACCTAGCCCCTAAACCTAGCCCATACCCCCTAAACCTAGCCCTAACCCCCCTAAACCTAGCCTTAACCCCCCTAATCCTAGCCCCAACCCTAACCCTCTAAACCTAGCCTTAACCCCCTAAACCTAGCCCTAACCCCTTTAAACACCGTTAGGGTGTTAGTTTTAGGATTAGCCGCTGGGATTATGGATGTCTGGAAGTTGGCTGTGTAGGGAAGTTGGGATGTCTGCACTTGTTCTGTGTGGAAGTTGGCCGTGTAGGGAAGTTGGTATGTCCGTCACTTGTTCTGTCTGGAAGTTGGCTGTGTAGGGAATTTGGGATGTCCAACACTTGCTCTGTCTGGAAGTTGGCCGTGTAGGGAAGTTGGTATGTCCGTCACTTGTTCTGTCTGGAAGTTGGCTGTGTAGGGAATTTGGGATGTCCAGCACTTGTTCTGTCTGGAAATTGGCCATGTAGGGAACTTGGTATGTCCGGCACTTGTTCTGCCTGGAAGTTGGCCGTGTAGGGAAGTTGGGATGTCCGGCACTTGTTCCGTCTGGAAATTGGCCGTGTAGGGAAGTTGGGATGTCCGGCACTTGTTCTGCCTGGAAGTTGGCCGTGTAGGGAAGTTGGGATGTCCGGCACTTGTTCTGTCTGGAAATTGGCCGTGTAGGGAAGTTGGGATGTCCGGCACATGTTCTGTCTAGAAGTTGGCCGTGTAGGGAAGTTGGGATGTCCGGCACTTGTTCTGTCTGGAAGTTGGCCGTGTAGGGAAGTTGGGATGTCCGGCACTTGTTCTGTCTGGAAGTTGGCCGTGTAGGGAACTTGGTATGTCCGGCACTTGATCTGCCTGGAAGTTGGCCGTGTAGGGAAGTTGGGATGTCCGGCACTTGTTCTGTCTGGAAATTGGCCGTGTAGGGAAGTTGGGATGTCCGGCACTTGTTCTGCCTGGAAGTTGGCCGTGTAGGGAAGTTGGGATGTCCGGCACTTGTTCTGTCTGGAAGTTGGCCGTGTAGGGAAGTTGGGATGTCCGGCACATGTTCTGTCTGGAAGTTGGCCGTGTAGGGAAGTTGGGATGTCCGGCACTTGTTCTGTCTGGAAGTTGGCCGTGTAGGGAAGTTGGGATGTCCGGCACTTGTTCTGTGTGGAAGTTGGCCGTGTAGGGAAGTTGGTATGTCCGTCACTTGTTCTATCTGGAAGTTGGCCGTGTAGGGAATTTGGGATGTCCAGCACTTGTTCTGTCTGGAAGTTGGCCGTGTAGGGAAGTTGGTATGTCCGTCACTTGTTCTGTCTGGAAGTTGGCCGTGTAGGGAATTTGGGATGTCCAGCACTTGTTCTGTCTGGAAATTGGCCGTGTAGGGAAGTTGGTATGTCCGGCACTTGTTCTGCCTGGAAGTTGGCCGTGTAGGGAAGTTGGTATGTCCGGCACTTGTTCTGCCTGGAAGTTGGCCGTGTAGGGAAGTTGGTATGTCCGGCACTTGTTCTGCCTGGAAGTTGGCCGGGTAGGGAAGTTGGGATGTCCGGCACTTGTTCTGTCTGGAAGTTGGCCGTCGGGATGTTGGCATTAGGGAACCTGACTGTAGGGATTTTGTCCGGCACCCGTCTATATACTCCATGACACGCGTGAAGCATTGGGGAATATTCTTTATATTACTGTATTATTATTGTAAAGCAGAACATTCCAGAGATACACGTTGGGTATGTGTTGCAGTGTTTTTGATTTACATATCCATTGTTTTTTGGCTTTGGGCTGCTGCACACACGCCACCAGAAGAGTAACCGAATGTATTGATGTAAAATAAACATGATACGCTTAAAAAATATTATTAAAATCCAGGAGGCGCCTGCAGCTGCATCCGGCTGATGTGGATTCCAAATTGTTCTTAGGTCAGTGTTTTACATTGTGCACACGGGGCCCTATTCCAAGTAAGCCGTTAGCGCTTGGCTCACTCATAACAGCCCCGCTGCTTTTCCAGCCGTGCGACCAACCATGCGTGCAGTTAAGACAGGATGCTGTTAATCGACGCTTCCTATATTTTGTATCCTTTGTACAAGAAGCACTAATTTGCCGACAGCCTTGAGAATAACGAGTGACTAAAAAAATAAATAAATACTGGCCTGGTGTTACATAGGTTTGCGAGATCGGCTATGTTTTTCTGGACACAATTAATGTATTCATGCTGAGGGGCAGTGCATGAAAAATGAAGGTAAGAATCAAACAGGAATCCCAGGTGACCTGCCTTGGTTTCCTTCCTGCAGCATATGATTTATACATGTTGCAGGGCAGCACTTTTCCCCGTGCTCCCCTCTGCATGAAATCGTAACAGGGGTCCAGGAAAGTATGCCCGATTGGGCGACCGTACTGAATGAGTGCCTAGAATCTACCAGATCTACTAGAATCTACTACATCAGCCAGATGTTTTGCTGCAGGATCAGCGTCACAGGTTTAATGGAGTAATAATCAGGTGTTTTTTTTTTTTATTGATACTCTTATTTTTCTCACAGTAGCCATGTTTCATTCCATGCAGTTTTATTTTCTTCGTCCAGCGCGAGGCTCGTGCGTTTGGTAGACTCCATCGATACGTATCATTCCCGATAAATCTGCCGTCATGGTGCGCGACATTCCTAAAATTAACTGGTTTCAGCTTTCCGTTTGTATGGAGAGATCAGTATCTCCTGCATTTAGATCACAATTCCCTTTATGGTAAAATGGAAACAAGACGCAGTGCATACGCTGCCTGCCCCCCCCCCTGCACATCTCTCAATTTTTTTTTAAAAAAATCCCAAATAATTGAGTTTTTGGTAACACAGGTCTGATGTTTTTTGCTTGTTACATGACATAGACATCCAGCTATTTAAGGATTACATGACCCCCGTTCCGGAATTATTCAAGAAAGTTAAAAAATAGACACATTACAATTATTTATACAACGCTACATATTCCGTAGCTCTGTACAATGAGAAGAACTCAAGAGCTTACAGTGCACACTCTGCATTACTAGGAGTTTTATTGCTGAGGAGCTCTGTGATACGCTCATACACACCGCACATTACTGTGAGTTTTATTGCTATGATGCCCTGTGATACGCTCATACACACTGCACATTACTCTGAGTTTTATGGGTGTGATGCTCTGTGATACGCTCATACACACCGCACATTACTGTGAGTTTTATTGCTATGATGCCCTGTGATACAATCATACACACCGCACATTACTGTTGAGTTTTATTGCTATGATGCCCTGTGATACGCTCATACACACTGCACATTACTCTGTGAGTTTTATGGGTGTGATGCTTTGTGATACGCTCATACATAATTGAGTTTTTGGTAACACAGGTCTGATGTTTTTTGATTGTTACATGACAAAGACATCCAGCTATTAAAGTGTTACATGACCCCCGTTACGGAATTATTCAAGAAAGTTTAGAAAATAGACACATTACAATTGCAATTATTTATACAACGCCACATATTCCGTAGCTCTGTACAATGAGAAGAACTCAAGAGCTTACAATGCACACTCTGCATTACTAGGAGTTTTATTGCTGAGGAGCTCTGTGATAAACTCATACACACCGCACATTACTGTGAGTTTTATTGCTATGATGCCCTGTGATACGCTCATACACACTGCACATTACTGTGAGTTTTATGGGTGTGATGCTTTGTGATACGCTCATACACAACGCACATTACTGTGAGTTTTATTGCTATGATGCCCTGTGATACAATCATACACACCGCACATTACTCTGAGTTTTATTGGTGTGAAGCTCTGTGATACGCTAATACACACTGCACATTACTGTGAGTTTTATTGCTGTGGAGCTCTGTGACACACTCGTACACACCGCACATCACTGTGAGTTTTATTGCTATGATGCCCTGTGGTATGCCCATACACACCACACATTAGTGTGAGTTTTATTGCCGTGGATCTCTGTGATACGCTCATACACACCACACATTACTGTGTGTTTAATTGCTGTGGAGCTCTGTGAAACTCTTATACACTCCACACATTACTGTGAGTTTTATTGCTGTGGATTGTGTGATACACTCATACACACTGCACATTACTGTGAGTTTTATTGCTGTGGAGCTCTGATACTCTTATACACACTGCATATTACTGTCAGTTTTATTGCTGCGGAGCTCTGTAATACACTCATACACACCGCACATTATTGTGAGTTTTATTACTGTGGAGCTCTATGATACACACCACACATTACTGTTAGCTTTATTGGTGTGAAGCTCTGTGATACGCTCATACACACTGCACATTACTGTGAGTTTTATTGCTGTGGAGCTCTGTGACACACTCGTACACACCGCACATTACTGTGAGTTTTATTGCTATGATGCCCTGTGGTATGCCCATACACACCACACATTACTGTGAGTTTTATTGCCGTGGATCTCTGTGATACGCTCATACACACCGCACATTACTGTGAGTTTTATTGCTGTGGAGCTCTGTGATACTCTTATACACTCCACACATTACTGTGAGTTTTATTGCTGTGGATTCTGTGATACACTCATACACACTGCACATTACTGTGAGTTTTATTGCTGTGGAGCTCTGATACTCTTATACACACTGCATATTACTGTCAGTTTTATTGCTGTGGAGCTCTGTAATACACTCATACACACCGCACATTACTGTCAGGGTTATCCAAAGAGATTCGAAAAGTCACCGCACATTCGGTGACTTTTCGTTCTCTTCAATTCGGTTCCTTTTGCCGATTGCATTTCGGTGACCCTGCGGTGTATTCAGCAAGTACCACAGGGTCCCCGAATTGCAGGGAAAAGCTGCCGCAAACCTGACGAAAACTAACCGAATGCATGCTGAAAACAAGCAAAAACATCTGGATTAACCTTTGAAAAAGACGAACAGGAGCCGAACAGGAGCCGAAAAGGAGCCGAATCACACAGAGCCGAAGCAGCTGTGACGTAGAGGAGGCAGTGAATAAATTAGAAAAACCATTTGTATGAATCTGGGAAAATGAAACGCTGTTTGCAAAGAAACTACTGAGCGAAAATGTCTGAAATTTTCACAGGAGGTTCAGGGAATGATAATAAAGAGGGCTGTTACAAAAAAAATAAGCAAACGAAAAAAAAAAAAAAAAATCGGACTTTTAATAAAAAAAAAAAAAATCAGAAAAATGCTTAAACTATCCTAAAAAATCTATAAATAAAGAGACTTTTTGCTGCAGAATTTTATAATGAACGGTTTATTAGATATTGAATTAAAACAGGAATATTTTTAACATTGAAGTCTATGGGATTCTCCTGAATAAATTTGCCGAATGAAACCACCGAATGGCAGGGCATTAGGGGAACCTTTCACTGCTGGTTTGTGTTCTCTGAATAGCCGAAGCAGTGCTTTATGGGGATTTCACTGCCCTCGAACAGGGACCGAACAGGCACCGTATGTGCAGGCAATTCGCCAGGATTTGGTGAATTGCCTGCTCTCTGGATAGCCGAATGGCCAGGAAAGGCAACCGAACGCTCATTTTCAGCGTTCGGTTACCTTTCTCAAGCAATTCGGATCTCTTTGGATAACCCTGTGTGAGTTTTATTGCTGTGGAGCTCTGTGATACACACCACACATTACTGTGAGTTTTATTGCCGTGGATCTCTGTGATATTAGCACTATATACCTGTGACAATGAAATCATCTTCAGCGCTGAATGCTCAGGGTGTGTACTCATCCTGATTAAATACTTTTATATAGTTATTATCCACAATTTCTACATCAAAAAATATTGGCCAGCAATCATACTGCAATGTGACTCCTGTGATAATATTAAGGTGCACCCCGGAGGGCTTGTTGGAGGGCCAAAGCAGGATTGAGTGTCCAAACCCAATTGGAGAGAGATAATTGGGAGGCACGTGGCTAGAGCCTAATCTCCGATACACTTGATTCTGACCCCAGCTCTTGTTCCCTGCTGTGGAGTTCTTGGCTTAAAGTATTAAAATATTTCATCCCAAGTAGAATGAATGTGCAACTAAGGCTTCTGCTACCACTAACAGAAACTGGAACTAGATTAATTGTGCATTACAAGCAAAACCACCCTATAAAACACATTATAAAACACATGCTGCTGTTTTTGTTTCTTTGTTTGAAGTAATTGCCTGATTAAACCTGTCGAATGAAACCACCGAAAATCAGGGCATTTCACTGACATTTCTCTGCTGTTCGGTGTCTGTCAATAGATTAACCATTGCTTCTCTATGGAGATTTCACGGCCGCCGAAGGTCAATGTATTTTGCTGGCAATTCGCCAATATTTGGCGAACTGACAGCTTTTTGAACAGCCACGAAATTGCACCTTACGGGGAAATTCACTGTTCAGTACAATTCGGCGGCCAGTTCGGCTCTCTTTGAATAACCCTGCATTTAAGGGCACCATTATCACATACAGTAGTTCAGCATCATACGGGGTGTCAAGATCACCCGTCGCTAATCTAGTTGTTAGATTAACATACGGTTGACTGTTCCCACGGGAATAGGGACTTCAATTCCTCCCGTATTTGTTGGAGAAATAGTGACTTGCCTTTTTTGGTGTATTGTGGAATTGCATCGTCTTTAACCATTGTACCTTGTGTACAGCGCTGTGGAATGTGTTGGCGCTTAATTAAATTTTTGTTTAATATTTACCCATCAGCACCTTATGGGTGATAGTGCTTAACAAATCGGAAATAATGCTACAAAAGGAAGGGATAGTTTGTGTCACAAGCCTATAATCAGACACATAAGGCACTTATGCAACAAGGTAATTAGTCTACAACCCATGAGCTAACAGTCTAAAGGAGATAACGAGGTATGAGTAAATACGCTGGACATCCACATCCCCTAGGAATCTTTGAGTAGTTGATACATCCAGAGAGTCCCTTCACAAATACAACAGTTTAAAGTTTAGCATTGTTACTCATGAATTATCAGGGAGAGCATTGTGAACAATCTGCTCTCTGTCTAGACTGTACTGTGCACTTTGTTGTTGAAAAAAAATGATATAATTTGTTTGAAACATGGGATGCGCAGTTAACGCTTTAATATAAGGTTAAATAGTGGCCCTATTACATTCTTCACCTAAAAACGCACGTGCAACGAGTGAATTTGTGCGCCAAGCGTTAACGCGTGTAAATCAACGCTGGAATTACAATCCTCGTGCATTTTTCATCCGTCGAGCAATGACGCGTGTAAAACAGACGCGCAAAAATGCGCGCGCAGAAATCAGTGTGCGGACTGGTTTTTTTTTCACGCGATTCAGGCTAGGGTCAGACTGAGGCAGTGCGAACGCGCGTTCTGGCACACATAATCACGGCCGCACTAGCAGCAGATGCCGGGCAATGACGGCCAATATACGACGTACGGTCGCACAAAAGTCCGGCTGCGCAACGCAAGTGGAAAATGAACGCATTTTTTCGAGAACGTTAAACCGCTGCTACTGACGTACAGAGTGCGCTGCGGCCGCATAGCGGCGTGTGTGCGTGATTAGGAGATGTCAGACGCTGCTAGTGTGCGGCCAACATAACGTTCAAACAGCCGAATTTCCCTAGACTTCTTTTCACCCCATCGTCATGAAATACGTCCAGAATTGCGCATCGTCTGACCACTTAAGCGTATTCCGTGAAAAAATGCGTGCGCACGCATCGACGTACATTTTGACGGTGGCCGCAGAAAATGCGCTCATCTGTCCCTAGCCTCAGCCAATCAGAATTAAGAACCACAATTATCTCACGTTAAGTTTTTGCCCCTGTCAAAGTCAATCTGAGCATATATGCTGCAGCAATAATAAAAACACGCACAACTTCTCCATTTTATTGGTTTGGGTATGTGTAGAATGTGTAACTAAACTTTGCTGCGTATTTTTTTTTGGACTGGTGTATTTCGTTTCGGCCAGGTTGATAGAATTGGCCATTAACACCAGCTTTTAGGAGTTGCTAAAATTATGCGCGCAACGGTTATACGTTAATTCCTGCGCATAGATTGTAATACCATCCTCGTACAAGCGCATTTGCACTCACAGTGTTAAGTATAGGACGCACGCTGTAAAGTGCGTTGGCGCAGGTTCAACCGCAGTAGACGATTATGTGCGTTTGTTGCGCTGACATTGTAATGCGACGTTTAGCACAAAGGGTTTTACCCCTTGCGTTAATGGTTTTTTGCGCCGGCACAAACGTTTGCGAAGATTGTAATAGGGCCCTAAGTCTGCAGTTACATAGGCTGAAAAAAGACATGCGTCCATTGGGTTCAGCCTCTCACACATCACCTACTGCTGTTGATCCAAAGTATTATTGTTAGGGCTACGTTTTGTGCTTGTTTTAGGGGTAAGGTTAGTATTATGATTAGAGTTACTTTTTTGCCCCACGTCCCTGAGGAGCAGACACAAGCGAAACACTGCGTTGGACGTGCTCTATTAACCCATTTAAGGTTTTCCTCTCGTTGCATGCCTGAGCTGGACGCATCTATATTTTATAGAGAACTATACCATTACAGCACAATCTGTTTGGGCTATGACTGATTGCCCATAACCGTTCAGCAACATTGTAGCATGTTTAATGTTGAGATGGATTTTTAATCTCATGATCCCCTGTATCCCCTGTATTATATGAATTTTCTTGTTGAGGAATACACTTTTGGCTGGGAGATTGCTACTGCTTGCACTTTATTGTGATTTCTCGATCAGTGCATGCAAATTGTAGCTACCAGGTTTACTCCTTGTCTTTATATTTACCAGCTGTATTCCATGACGTGGACCATTTATGTTTGCACTTCATTGTGACGCTTTTGAGTGGTGCATGCTAATTACAACAACAAATTTGGTGGCATATGACTTTGTATGCACATTTTTTTTTATTGTTATTTGTTTTAGGAATACACTTTTGGCTGGGTGATTGCTACTGCTTGCACTTTATTGTGATTTCTCAATCAGTGCATTGCAAATTGTAGCTACCAGGCTCACTCCTTGTCTCTATATTAACCAGTTGTATTCCGTGACATGGACCACTTATGTTTGCACCTGATCGTGATGCTTTTGAGTGGTGCATGCTAACTACAATAACCAATTTGGTGGCACATGTCTTTAACCCTTTCACTGCTGAAGACGTGTGGGGCACGTCCTCATTGATGCACGTTACATGCTGAGGACGTGCCCCACGCGTCATCAGCTGTGCGGGACCCCCGGCGGAGATACTCACCTCTCTGTCCGGGGTCCCGCGGCGTCCTCAGACGCTGAAGTCAAGCTCCTCCCGGCGTAAATGACGTCATCGCGCTTGGCACGATGACGTCATTTCCAGGCGTCCCCCGGCAATGCCGGGAGATAGCCTGGAAGGGAGGGGGGGATCCGTTCGGATCCCTCTCCCTCCCGTTCGGAACGGAGCAGCGGCAAAAGCCAGGCACCGCTTAAAAGGGGAGAGTCTCCCCTTTTAAGCGGTGCCTGGCTTTAACCCTTCAAGCGCCGGGTTGCACTTCAGCGCCTTGCGGCGCTGAAGTGCAGCCTAGCTCCGGTGGGGGCCGCCATCTTGGATGGCGGCTCCACCCCCGGGTCTCCCCTCGCTGCCTGATGTCATCATGCATAGCGTCATGACGTCAGATAGCCGGGGAACCCCTAGCTGCCAGGGGATTTCCCAAGGAAATCCCCTGGTGGAGATAGGGGGTTCTTGTGAACCCCGATATCTCCAGTACCGTGGCAGCTAGGGGGTCATGAAGGGTGTCATTTGAAAGGCCTGAGCATGGCCTTTCGAATGATACCCAACATGACTAGGTATAAAGTAAAAGAAAATTATAAAAAAAATTATAATAAAAATAATAAATAAATTAAAAAAAAAAAAAAACATGTTTTTTTTGTGTGTTATTTTTATTAATGCAGCAATATTGTTCACATTTTAATTATAATGTGAACAATGATGCTGCACTAATGATTTTTTTCTATGGGGTGCGTTTGCTAAAAATCACGTAATTCCCCCCACAAAATGTAACAAGTCCCCATTTCTAATTTTTGTACAAGCGCACCCCATAGAAAACATAACCGCAAACGATCATGTGATAAAATGTGAAAAAAAACACTTTACACACTGCAGATGATTAAAAATTAAATTTTTATTGTATTTTTTGTTATAATATACAGACAGGACATGACGTATACATATAAAAATGATATATTATGAATCTGCGGAGTCTGCCGGAAAGAACGATATATAATATGTCTGGGTCATTTATTAAAATGTGGCTTCAAATCGCGTTTAAACATGATGAGCGAAAGCGGTAAAAATGAGCTCAGCACACAGCGGTGAAATGCCTCAGCAGTGAAGGGGTTAAGCATTTAAGTATACTCTAACGTGTGCATACTTTTCTGAGGGGATCCTTAGGCATCTGTTGCTGATTATTTTTTTCAGGTGGTGGTTCTCAGTTTTTGACATACAATTGTTGTCACAGAGACCTCACCCTG
Organism: Leptobrachium leishanense; assembly: GCA_009667805.1. Lineage (NCBI taxonomy): Eukaryota > Metazoa > Chordata > Amphibia > Anura > Megophryidae > Leptobrachium > Leptobrachium leishanense. The sequence continues at coordinate 144,438,983 of CM019071.1, forward strand.
CATTAGATGCTTTTTGTGATTGGTCATTGACCTTGAGTTATGGTCTCTAATCTATGACCTTTTTTGTGTGTTTTTTATACATTTTGTGGGTGTGTACGTTTTTTCTCAGAAGTCCAATAAAGGTTTAGAATTTTAATCATTTGTTCCCACCTTCCTTTTGGGTTCTTTGGAATCCAAATCTTTCTTACTTTTTTACTTGTTTTAGGGGTAAGATTAATATTATAGTTAGGGTTACTATTTGTGTTTGTTTTAGGAGTAAGGTTAGTATTATGGTTAGAGTTACTTTTTTGCTTGTTTTAGGGGTAAGGTTAGTATTATGGTTAGGGCTACGTTTTGTGCTTGTTTTAGGGATAAGGTTAGTATTATGGTTAGGGTTACTATCTGTGCTTGTTTTAGGGGTAGGGTTATTATGGTTAGGGTTACTATCTGCTTGTTTTAGCGGTAGGGTTAGTATTATGGTTAGGGTTATTATCTGCTTGTTTTAGGGATTAGGTTAGTCTTATGGTTAGGGTTACTATCTGTGCTTGTTTTAGGGGTAGGGTTAGTATTATGGTTAGGGTTACTATTTGTGCTTGTTTTAGGGGTAGGGTTAGTCTTATGGTTAGGGCTACTATCTGTGCTTGTTTTAGGGGTAGGGTTAGTATTATGGGTAGAGTTATTATTTGTGCTTGTTTTAGGGATAAGGTTAGTCTTATGGTTAGGGTTACTATTTGTGCTTGTTTTAGGGGTAGGGTTAGTATTATGGTTAGGGTTACTATTTGTGCTTGTTTTAGGGGTAGGGTTAGTCTTATGGTTAGGGTTAGAATCTGTGCTTGTTTTAGGGGTAGGGTTACTTTTGAGAGCAAAATATTGAATTGGTTGCAAACAATGATATCTCATAAAGCATTTCAGGCAAGCATTTCAGACTGGGTTTTTTGCCTTCTTTTGGATCAACAGCAGTAGGTTATGTGGGAGAGGCTGAACCCGATGGACGCATGTCTTTTTTCAGCCTATATAACTATGTAACTATATATAAAAGGATGAGATATCTCATTGATATTTAGGATCAATCCACCCCCTGATGGGTTACCGCAGAGAAGGTGCACCCTGGCAGGACAAGGTCACTTTAAATTTACAGCAGGTTCAGACTGTGCCCCTAAATGCTGCTAGAAGGATGTTATGGAATAACCCCTTTTCGTTTGGACTCCTGCTCACCATTATATTATATATATCTGTTTTTATATTTTGATTCTTCTTGTCTGCATCTTGGTTAGGATGGTGGAGTTTGTGTCTTTCACATTATAAATAATCTATAGAATTTGTGATGTATCGCGTCTTGTACTTTCCGGCGCGTTTTATATTTATTTTTGTAGGTTTGTCGTCATATCTCTGTGTTTTGTTCTTAATATCTTGCATTTATTACTTTGTAATTCTGTAATGACTGTAACAATTCAATGCTCTTGAACCCAGGACATACTTGAAGACGAGAGAAATCTCGATGTATCCTTCCTGGTAAAATCCTTTGCAAATAAATAAACAGATAAATAATATCTGCTCCGCCCTAAAGAATAAATAAATAAATTTAAATAATAAAATAAAAAATTAACTGTTCCTAAAGCATCGCAACGTTTTAAAGCAAACGCACAATGTGATTCCTCTGTGAGACACAGTACAAACGAAAGACGCAACATCCTTTGTGTAGTTGAACCCGTAACGCGTGTGTACAGTCCCTCAATGATGGTGCCTAAAAAGTGACACTTCCCATCTTTATAAATATACAACCAATAGGTAAACAAACAGATCTGAGAATCCTGATTATTATTAGAAGTTTTGTTTTTTTAGGCAATCAAAACACAAGCAGGTTCTTTGCTGTTACTTTTGTGATATTCAGGCAATTTAGGCTCATTTAGCTGCTAATGAATAAACCCAGCCGTTTCGAAAAAAAATAAATCTGAAGCAGAGGAAATGGTTGTATTATTACATTCGCTCGCAGAGTCGTGTTCAGACTTTACGTTCGCTAGGAATATTTTGTCTCCTTGTGGTTACATTTTTTCCAGTCCCTTTTTCCTGAAAGTATTGTGAGGCCGTCGTCCAATAAACGCAGACCCTTCTTCGAGCTCCCAGCCTGATAAGTGGTTAAGGCTTTGTTTATATCTGATGTCGTGCCAGACAGTAAGACAGAACCTAAACAGAGGGATAGATAAAGGCGAGGCATGCAGGGGAAGATGTGCGGCTCAATGAAGGGACACAACAGCATGGAGAGTAATAGAAAGGAGGATTTGTTTGAAGAAAGGAGGTAAAGGGGGCTGTGGGTGGAGAGTGCACGGCAGAACAGGGATGAGGGAGGGGGTTATAATAGAGAGTAAATGAGTGTATAAGTGGAGGAGGAGGAGGAAAAGACAGGAGAGTGAGGTCTAAGTGTGAATTCCTGACAGTCTGTCTGACAGCAGCTATAAAACGTACTGGAGGGGAGCTAAGGAGACCAGTGACTGTGGAGAGAAGAGACAGTCACATAGGGACAGATAGACTGTGCCAGGGTCAGACAGACACCTAGGGACAGAAAGACTCAGTGCTAGGTCAGACAGAGGCACTGACACAGGGACAGACATACCGGTACAGGTGGGCACCGTGTAAGGGTCATACCAGCAAACAAGGGCGATCGATCACACACAAAGTATCAGGGTCAGGTAGACACGCACATACACTGACAGTCTTTGCATAGATTGTCAGATACTGTACTGAAGAGACTGCCCCTAGGTCTAGCAGTTTGTCGGGGGACTCTCAGGTACAGGTGAATCCTTAACAGAGGAACAAACAGCTCCAGTGTCAGACATAGTGCAGGGTGCAGACAGACACACAGGTCAGACGAACATCACCCTGGGGTCAGGAAGGCACAGAGATGCTGTAAGAGACTGAGCCAGGGTCAGACCGAGGAATACAGGCCAATTTATTACATGTATCAGGGATAAAAAGCGTCAGATTTAGATAAAACCAGACTTGACGAGAAATACACCTTAGATCATACAGAGGTATTTACAAGGTCAGTGAAGAAAAATGGATGTGAAGACATCCTAGGGGTCAGAGAGACAATTGAAACCAGTGTACAGATATTCCTAGGGTCACAGAGACAAAGTACCAGTCTCTGTCACCTAGCACCAGGCAGACATAGTGCCAGGCTCCTCGGGGCAGATGAGGTCAGACACAGAGGCAGGCAGACTTAGTGCCAAAGTCAGATAGACACAAGGGTAGGCAGATTGATTGCCAGGATCAGACAAATACACTGAAGCAGGTAGACAGTGTCAGCACAGGGGCAGGCAGAAACACAGGGGCAGACAGACACACGGAAAGGCAGACTTAGGTCCTGGGTCAATTAAATCACATCAGGGCATGCAGACTTAGTGCCAAGGTCAGAGAGAAACACAGGGACAGGCAAACTTATTCTTAGGGTGAGACAGACACACCAGAGCAGGCAGACTTGGTGCCAAGGTCAGACAGGTGCACCAGGGCAGGCAGACTTAGTGCCAGGTCAAACAAGTGCACCAGAGAAGGCAGACTTGGTGCCAGTTTCACAAGAGGTGCATCAGGGCAGGCAGAGTTAGTGCCAGAATCAGAGAGACGCACCAGGACAGACAGATTTTGTGCCAAGGTCAGACAGGTGCACCAGGGCAGGCAGTGCCTGGGTCAGACAGACACCAGGGAAGACAGACAGACACACAGGAGGAGGCAGAGTTAGTATCTGGGTCAGACAGACACACTAGGGCAGGCAGACAGACACCCAGGGGTAGGAAGATCTGGTACCCCGTGTCAGACAGGCACACCAGGGCAGGCAGACAGACACACAGGAGAAGGCAGACTTAGTACCTGGGTCAGACAGGAACACCAGGGCAGGCAGACAGACACACAGGAGAAGGCAGACTTAGTACCTGGGTCAGACAGACACACCAGGGCAGGCAGACACACAGGAGGAGGCAGACTTAGTACCTGGATCAGACAGACATACCAGGGCAGGCAGACACACAGGAGGAGGCAGACTTAGTACCTGGGTCAGACAGACACACAGGAGGAGGCAGACAGACACACAGGAGGAGGCAGACTTAGTACCTGGGTCAGACAGACACACAGGAGGAGGCAGACAGACACACAGGAGGAGGCAGACTTAGTACCTGGGTCAGACAGACACACAGGAGGAGGCAGGCAGACACACAGGAGGAGGCAGACTTAGTACCTGGGTCAGACAGACACACCAGGGCAGGCAGACAGACCCAGAGGAGGAGGCAGACTTAGTACCTGGGTCAGACAGACACACCAGGGCAGGCAGACAGACACACACACACACACACAGGAGGAGGCAGACCTAGTACCTGGGTCAGACAGACACACCAGGGCAGGCAGACAGACACAGAGGAGGAGGCAGACTTAGTACCTGGGTCAGATAGACATGCAGCTGATCACAAGCAGAATAGATTGATAGAGACATACAAAGCTTTATGTCAGAGTTTATTTATTGTTGTAGGTGTTATGTAGAGTCATTTTGAGCCCATTACATAGTGTGTTTGCACTATATCAGCATCACTTTTTTATTTCCTCAAATGAGTAAAGGCCTTTTAGTATCTTCAGCTAGATATTCTATACGTCTGATATATGTCTCACACACATACAGTGTCTGTGTCACACTCTGCCAGACGCTCTGTCACAGGGACTGAGCGCAGTCTCACAACTTCTTCCACCTGTTGCTTGGAGGAGCGCTGCAAGCCGGGACATCAGCAGGTAAGTGCCACACTTTGCTTTTTTGGTTGTGTTTAGGAGCTAGTGGGGTGGGAGAAATCCAGGTGCGATTTCTATTGTTATTGTAACTGCCAACCTCCTCTCTGTATGTGGCTTGTTCACTGTATGTGGCTTGTTTATTGTATGTGGCTTGTTCACTGTATGTGGCTTGTTTATTGTATGTGGCTTGTTCACTGTATGTGGCTTGTTTATTCTATGTGGCTTGTTTATTGTATGTGGCTTGTTCACTGTATGTGGCTTGTTCATTGTATGTGGCTTGTTCACTGTATGTGGCTTGTTCACTGTATGTGGCTTGTTCACTGAATGTGGCTTGTTCACTGAATGTGGCTTGTTCACTGTATGTGGCTTGTTCACTGAATGTGGCTTGTTCACTGTATGTGGCTTGTTCACTGAATGTGGCTTGATCACTGAATGTGGCTTGCTCATTGTATGTGGCTTGTTCACTGAATGTTGGATAAAGGACCGGGAAAATAGCAAAACAGCTGAATTAGGTAACGTGGGGCAGCTCGGGTATTATGATACAAAGTTTGTAATTGTAGCCTCATTTCCCCTTTGTTTTTAGTGAATGACCCCCTTTCCCCCATAATGAGTCTCATGGCAATTAAACAATAAGAAAGCGTTTGCAAAGCCAGGAGAATCTTATAAGGGTCTATTAACTAAATGGCCATAGAGGTGCACACCACCTGGTATCTTTTCCCTGGGCCTGGCTGTGTGGTTGTGGGGGTTTGTCCCCAGCCGCACTTTGACCTTTATGCAGAATGCTCGTGACTTACTAGATCGGTCATTGACCAATTCACAAACCTGACAACCTGTCCTAGAGGTTCAATCAGAATGACAGCTTGGGGCTGAGTCCCAAAAAAATAAGTGTGGGAACTCCCCAATATTACTGTCATCTGGTAACCGACCGCTTAACCCGGTGGTTCCCGACCTCGGTCCTCTGGTCCCCGTAACAGGCCAGGTTTGCAGGATATCTGATGCACAGCACAGGATAGGATTTGCTGTTCAATGATTGCAGGATTCTGTCGGCACTTCCCCCAGGGAATCCTTAAAACCTGTCCTGTTATGTGTAGTTGAGAACCAGGGTTTGGAAACACTGCCTTAACCCAAAAAGTGAATGTGATATTTATATATGTAAATATATCATATAGATTCCTCAAAAACCCCGCCCTTATTTCTATACATTCATCTATATGTGCTGGGTTTAACCCCTTAAGGACCAATAAAGCAACTGTTACGTCATAAATGCATTGACTTTAAAGGGGGTTAATATATTTATTGAGGCTTAATGAGGGGATGTAAATAAAAGCTTCAGAGTGTGAAGCAAATGGGAACCCCGTTCCCCTCTACAAAAATACTGGAGTCAAGGTCATCCAGCTGTGAGCACAGCTTTTCCAGGACTGCAAAGTGTGACCCTCGGTGCCTGCCGTGGGAACGTTGGCTCGTAAATGAATGTATTGGCATTGAGTCTTTGACTAAGCAGGATTACTGGCCTGGGACAGCTCAGATCGCTGGTAGACATTCAGCACTTGTCTGGAAGCGAATGGACTCTTGGCGGGTCGACACATTTCCTCTCTTCAGGACCCAGAGCTCCGCATGTCAAAACCCCAAATAATGAGACTTAACTTTAAAGGAGCCTGTCCATCCTATAATGTCCATTTTCTGGTTTTGCAAGGGACATCATCATCACCTGCGCCTTTAACGTGACAAAGTCATTTAGAAAAAGCTTTAGACAGCGGCCACTTCACTTAGGGGCAGATCTGCTTCAAGGTGCACTTGATACTTGGATTTTGGCACATCCAGAATTAAGTCCAAGAAGTGCCAGCTCTCTGTGGAATCGCCTTTCTATTAGAAGCTTTACAAGCTATAATACCAGCAACGTTTCAGCCCACTGGCTTTTGTCCGGCATCTATTAAAAGACGCTTGGACAGAGCCGGCGCGTGCCGGGACCTCTTTAAAATAATAGGAGATGAGGAATAATCCAATTCTGGTAGTAAATTCTATAGGACAAGCCGCTGCTTTCCGTCACCGCTCGTTTGCTTATTTTGATACCATAGAGATACATTGGTAGAAAGGGAAATGTAGCAGGTCGTTACCTCGTGTCCTGCAAAGTAACTTTGTGTTTCTCTGTCGCTGGTGCTGAGCGAGCTCCGCGTATAAAAGCAGTCTCTGTAAATCCAGGGCTTGTAACATTCACACACGCAGAGATTATCCAGAGCTTCCAGCCCATTGATGGAAAACATGATCCCAAATGTTTGTTGTCTGCAAGTGTTTAGTGAGATTGTTTAAGACAACAAGGAAACATTTAGGAAGAGGCCAAGTGCATTACATCATCCTCTGCTAATTACCACATGTCCTTAATGATATATGTTGCTACATGATCTCTTTTTTTGGGCTGAAATAGCAAAAATGATTATCCGTTACATCTTCATCTCCAGAGTGCTTTATCTCAAGGAATTAATACGTACGTGTATCTAGATTATATATATATATATGTCTGTCTCTTGATCTAGATATCAGTATGTATATGTCTGTCTCTTGAACTAGATAACAATGTCTCTCTCTCTCTATATATACATATATATCTCTTTCTATGTAGAAATCTATGTCTCCCCATCTTTGCATCTATGTCTCCATCTATCTATAGTTTTATCTGTCTGTCTCTAGATATATAGATAGGTCGCCCACTCTTTTATAGATGTGTGTATATATATGTATATATATATATATATACTCTTTCCATCTACATATCTATATCTCTCCTTATCAATGTGTATATATATATAGATATCTATAGTGTCTTTGTTTATTGACCTTTATCTATATGTTTGTCTATTTCTCTCTGTATCTATCTAGATATTTGGCTCTTTCAAATATACAGTTGTGTTACAAATTATTCAACCCCCACTGAAATTGAGTGTTTTGGCCAGTTTGACATTGATTTTGATCATTCACTCATCTTGCTTACAATTAAATCAAAGAGGCACGTGTAGGTCAGACAAATATAACATAACATTTATAATGAAATAACCACAAATGTCTTTTCTGTGCTCACATCATTATCAGTTTTATTCAACCCCCAAGTGACATTCAATCTTAGTACTTAGTACAACATCCTTTTACAGTTATAACAGCTTTTAAACGTGAAGCATAGCTTGACACAAGTGTCTTGCAGCGATCTACGGGTATCTTCGCCCATTCGTCATGGGCAAAAGCCTCCAGTTCAGTCACATTCTTAGGCTTGCGCACTGCAACTGCTTTCTTTAAGAGGTTCTCAATCGGATTTAAGTCAGGTGACTGCGATGGCCACTCCAAAATGTTCCAGCCTTTAATCTGCAACCATGCTCTAGTGGACTTGGAGGTATGCTTGGGATCATTGTCCTGTTGAAAGGTCCAACGTCTCCCAAGCCTCAGGTTTGTGACGGACTGCATCACATTGTCATCCAATATCTCCTGGTACTGAAGAGAATTCATGGTACCTTGCACACGCTGAAGCTTCCCTGTACCTGCAGAAGCAAAACAGCCCCAAAGCATGATTGACCCCCCTGCCATGCTTCACAGTAGGCAAGGTGTTCTTTTCTTCATAGGCCTTGTTCTTCCTCCTCCAAACAAAGCGTTGATCCATGGGCCCAAATAGTTCTAATTTTGTTTCATCAGTCCACAGAACACTATCCCAAAACTTCTGTGGTTTGTCCACATGACTTTTGGCATACTGCAGTCGACTCTTCTTATTCTTTGGAGACAGCAAGGGGGTGCGCCTGGGAGTTCTGGCATGGAGGCCTTCATTACGCAGTGTGCGCCGTATTGTCTGAGCTGAAACTTCAGTACCCACATCTGACAAATCTTTTCTCAGTTCCTCAGCAGTCACACGGGGACTTTTCTCCACTCTACGCTTCAGGTAGCGCACAGCAGTCAAAGTCAGCATCTTCTTTCTGCCACGACCAGGTAGCGTTTCAACAGTGCCCTTTGCCTTGAATTTGCGAATGATGCTTCCTATGGTCTCTCTTGGTATGTTTAACATCTTTGCAATCTTCTTATAGCCATTGCCCTTCCTGTGAAGAGTAATCACCTCTTCTCTTGTCTTCCTGGACCATTCTCTTGACTTCACCATGTTTGTAACCACACCAGTAAATGTCTAGAAGGAGCTGAGTATCACAGTCATTTTAAAGCTGCCTAATTGGTGCTTATTATGCTTTATTGCTGCTCCGTCACATCCACAGGTGTTTTCAATACCTGATTGAAAACACTTGAATGAACCTCTGTTCTTCAGAGTGGTAGTCTTTAAGGGGTTGAATAATTGTGTCAATGAAGAATTCACAAAAGAAACATTTACTACTGTATTACGAAACCAATTGATGTCATTTTAGTTGCATATGGTTCTTTAAAAAGTCCTTGTAGGATTTCATTCTGAATACAATTACAAATGTACAGTAAATTCCCTAAAACCCTTTACAGCATTGGGGGTTGAATAATTTTGAACACAACTGTATATATATGTATGTATCCTCTCTGTCTGTCAGTCTATCCATCTCCCTAAGTTGTGTGTGTGTAATATATACCGGTATATGTTATATGACATTACATACACGCCTATGGGCTATAGTCTCTCTCTCCCTGTTTGTCCCCGTTTCTCTCCCTGCCTGTCTGTGTGATGTAACTCTCTGTCTGCTTTTCTGTCTTTCACCCTCCAGCCTGTCTGTTATTTTTTTTTATATATATTCTATCTTACTTGTAGATGTCATATATATATATATATGTATATATATATATATATGACAAGTAATTTTAACGTCTCAGTGTCTAATTCACGGCTAAACCCTTAAACTCCCCCTGGTGGGTTTTAAACCAGACTCCAAGGTTTGCAGAAACTCGGTGAAATCTTCACATTCTACGTGACGTGAGGACATTGTTTTAGATGTATTCTATGTGCTTCCAGATGCCAGCGATCCTTTCCAAGACCCCCTCGAGCGCTCCAAGATTTTCTTTATAAAAGTCAGGCGTTGCAGATATCTGCTTTATGAGTTTTTTTTTATTACAAAGTGCTAAAGAGCTGCGTGTTTTTTCTCCATTTCCTCGCTGATCCTGCTCATACAGAACATTACATATAGATAGATAGATAGATATATAGATACTCCTTATCTGTAATCAGGAGTCTGGATGCTGCTGCCATACTGGACTCTGGAGCATTGATGAATTACCTATCTGTAGAAACAGTGTCAACGACGTAGGGAGGAGATGAGCCATTATGGGTGTATAATCGCTACCTGCATGTGTCTGAGGAGCCACAATTGAAAGATCTCCATGTGAATATCTGTCGCCATCTGGTCCGGTGTTTTAATCTGCCTTTAGAAAAATACAGGTTGTTTAGGCCAAGGTTGTTCTGACAGACAAAACATAAGTATTATCTAGAAATGTTTTTCCCTCTCTTCCCCCTCTTGCTGCTTCTTTCCACCATCTCCCTTCTCTCTAAATCTACCCTCCCTCCCTATACACCCCACAAATTACAGCAAGCTGGAAAAGAAACCCAAATACACCATAGCCTGCTCAGCTCCTTTAACTTATCAGCTGAGTGCTGGTGGAGAGTGTTAAAATACAGCCCTCCCACCCCCACACAACAGAGCTTTAAAACCCTTCAATCGCTATTTTCCAAAAAGAAAAACCTGTCCAAATTCCTTTTTATTCTGCTGCTTGCACTTGCAAATGATGTTGAATCCAACCCTGGTCCAATAGCTGACACCATATTTAATCTCCCCACTAAAAAAGGCCTCTCCTTTGTGCATTGCAACATCCGCAGTTTACTCCCTAAACTGGATGAGCTTAAAGCTTGGTGCTACTATTACAAACCTAAAGTCATTGTGCTGACAGAATCATGGTTAACCCCTAAAGTGCCAGACTCTGCCATAGCAATACAAGGGTATTCATGCTCTAGAAAGGACAGAGCTAAGAGAGGAGGGGGAATTGTTATCTATGTTGACAACTCCATAAAGTTCACCCCATTGCAGAATCCTAGCTCCCCGGCCACATTTGATTTCCTTTCTGGTACTATTGAGATCCCATTCAGTAAAACAATTATTGTTGCTGGATTCTACCGCCCACCAAGTTCCCCAGTGCAATCCCTTTCTGACATAACCCAAATTCTTAGTAAATTAGTTGCTCAAAACCAAAAAAGCGAACTGCTGGTCCTCGGCGACTTTAATGTTGATTGGCTGAATCCTAAAAACAATAAACACTGCTCACTGTTTAAGGCTTTGCAGCTAACACAATTAATCTCCTCCCCACTCGCATTAATATGAAAAGCCCTAACCACACCTTGCTGGACTGGATTCTCTCCTCATGTCCTGATCGAATACAGGAGGCAGGCATTCTCGCTAACAGTTTCAGTGATCACTGCCTAGTGTACTGTGTGCGCAAAATAAGGGCCACAAAATGTCCACCAAAGGTAATAATCACAAGGTCTTTCAAGAAATTTAATCTTGAATCCTTCCTAAATGATCTCAAACAGCTCCCATGGTACAGACTAAACCTAATCCCAGACCTGGACTGTGCAATTGAATACTTTCAAGCCGAGCTCCTGAAAGTCTGGAACACCCATACCCCACTGCGCAAAGTGCGAGTAAAAGGGGCCCATCTCCCCTGGGTTACAGCTGACCTCACGCATATGTACCAGTTTAGAGACTCCCTGTGGTCAAAGTTCAAGAGTACTGGATCCATGAACGATCACTGTGAATACCAAAACTGCCGTAATGAATGCACAAAAGAAACAAAAATGGCTAAAGCCAAATACTTCAATGAAAATTTAAACAATAACATCAAACCCCAGAAATTTTTGGAAAATCATAAGTAACATACAAGCACCCCCCATCCACTCCCAACCAGCTGCTTTAAAAGTAAACAACCAAACTGTACAACACCCCCTAGATGTAGCAAATGCTTTTAATAATTATTTTGTTGGATGCGCCACCACCCTGATTGCTAAGCTAGGAAATGACACGCAATCAGAAAGGCCGCACGCAGGTCAGGACCCACCAACAGTGCAAAGACCCCGTAACCCAGAGAAATTCAGTTTTAGGTCAGTGCCATCACTAAACTTCTCCGTAACCAAAAAATGAAATACCAGTCTGGACCTGATCAAATCCCAGCAATGCTGCTGAAAATCAGTGCACCAGCAATTGCAAAACCTGTCGCAACCCTGATTAATGAATCACTGGCAACTGGATACATACCCAAACTCTGGAAGACTGCAAGGGTGGTACCTATCTATAAAAGTGGAGACAATACTTTGGTATCCAACTACCGCCCAATATCACTGCTCCCTGTAATGTCAAAAATTCTGGAAAAATGTGTCTACACTCAATTACGTGATTATTATCAGTATCAGAACTATTTAACCCCAGATCAATCAGGCTTTCGTCCAAACCATTCAACTACAACTGCACTTTTAAAAGTTTGTAATGATATCCAAGCGGGCATGGAACAAGGAAATCTAACTGGAGCATCTTCCTTGATTTTGCCAAGGCTTTTGACACAGTAGACCATGGCATCCTATTACAAAAACTTAAGAACTCTGGTATTGGTGATAGTACGTTAACCTGGTTCCAATCATATGTGTCTGATAGGTCTCAATTTGTGTCCATTTCTGACAGCACTTCCCTTCCCCTCCCAGTCACGTGCGGTGTACCCCAAGGCTCGAAACGTGGCCCCCTGCTATTCACAATATTCATAAACGATCTGCCCAATGTCTGCAAAGCTTCATCTGTACACATGTACGCAGACGACACTGTAATCTATACCAGCAAACCAAATCTCCCACAGCTGGAGGCCGTGCTGCAAGAACAATTCACAGGGGTAGAAAAGTGGATCGCAAATAACAAACTTTTTCTAAATACTGACAAAACTGTTACAATGCTCTTTGGAACCGCACCTAAACTACACAAATTGCAAACACCCCATCTATGTGTTGGGACAAAATCAAATGGCACGCTGACCACAGTCACTTCTCTCAAATACCTAGGTATGTGGTTAGACCCAAATCTATCTTTTGGCCCCCACATCGAAAAACTCTCATCTAAACTTTACCCCAAACTAGGCGCCCTGTACAGAAACAAATCCTGCCTGAGCCCCGCGGTAAGAAAGCAGATTGTACAGCAAATGCTTATGTCAGCCATTGAATACGGAGATGTAGTGTATGCAGCCGCCCCACAAACACACCTCCAGAAACTTACTACATTGTATAACTCATTCTGCCGCTTTGCGCTACAATGTAACTACATGACACACCATTGTGACATGTTAAAAGAACTAAACTGGCCGTCGCTGGAATCTAGACGCACCCTTCACCTTTCCAACCTGGTGTTTAAGAGCTTTTCTGGGAAGCTACCACCCTACCTGAATATGCTGCTTCCCCCGGCAGTTCCCTCATCCTATAACCTCAGATCCAGGACCAGCACCTTACTTGCATTACCGCAATACAAAAAGAAAATGGCTCGATCCTCATTTTCCTACAGAGCACCACAATTATGGAATAACCTCCCAAACACCGTCAAATCTTCCCCCAGTCTAAAGTCCCTTAAGACTTCCCTATTAACATACCTCAATACAGAATGCACCTGTAAACATGTAACATAGTGACTTTATTTCCTACTTATTTATTTTTCTGTTAATCTGTATATTTGGTTTTGTGTTAATATCTTGCATTTTTAGTATTTTGTATTTCTGTAACCACTCAATGTTCTCGAACCCAGGACATACTTGAAAACGAGAGAAATCTCAATGTATCCTTCCTGGTAAAATCCTTTATAAATAAATAAATAAATAAATCTATTGATGGCATATCTTACAAGGGTAACACGGAGGCATATAGAGTGCCAGGACTTTCATCAAGCTGAAGAGATAGCTCAGCGGTTAAACTGCAAGACTCTCATAAAGCTGCGAGATAGTTCATTGGTTAAGGCTAGGGTCAGACGAAAGCATTTTCCCCCGCGAACGTGAAAAAGTGCGTCCGAACGCATTGACGTATTTTTTCACGGAATGCACAAAAACGGTCAGACGACGCGCATTTTCGGGCTTGATTTTGTACGGATCGTCAATAAAACTCTTTTTGCGTCTGGACGTTATGTAGGCTGGACATTAGCAGTGTCTGACATCTCCTAATCACGCACACACGCCGCTATGCCGCAGCTGCGCACTCAGTACGTCAGTACTAGCGGTTCTTCGTTCTCAAAAAAATGCGTTCAAATTCCACTTGCGTTGCACGGCCGGACTTTTGTGCGGCCGTACATCGTATATTGGCCGTCATTGCCCGTCATCTGCTTCTAGTGCGGCCGTAATTATGTGCGCCAGAACGCACGTTAAAAGTGCGCTGGTCTGACCCCAGCCTAAAACTCCCACTCTCATAAAGCTGGTGAGAACTTCAGTGGTTAGAGCTCCAACTGCAAGACTCTCATAAAGCTTGTAAAATAGCTCAGGGGTTAGAGCTCCAACTGCAAGACTCTCATAAAGCTTGTTAAAGAGCTCAGGGGTTAGAGCTCCAACTGCAAGACTCTCATAAAGCTTGTTAAAGAGCTCAGTGGTTAGAGCTCCAACTGCAAGACTCTCATAAAGCTTGTTAAAGAGCTCGGTGGTTAGAGCTCCAACTGCAAGACTCTTCTAAAGCTTGTTAAAGAGCTCAGTGGTTAGAGCTCCAACTGCAAGACTCTCATAAAGCTTGTTAAAGAGCTCAGTGGTTAGAGCTCCAACTGCAAGACTCTCATAAAGCTTGTTAAAGAGCTCAGTGGTTAGAGCTCCAACTGCAAGTCTTCCATACAGCTGGTGAGATAGTTCGGTGATTAGCGCACCAACTGTAAGGCTGTCATCAAGGTGACAAGATAGTTCAGTGGTTAGAGCCCTAACTGTGAGAGGTTTATATAGCTGGTGAGATAGTTCAGTGGTTAGAGCCCCAATCACAAGTCTCTCATACAGCCGTCAAGATTTTCATGAAGTCCAGACTGTCGTAAAGTTTTCGGGGATGGATTGAAACGTCCACCTTTGATTCACAGCAAAGCGATGGCCTCCATATCTCTATCTCCATTCTAATCCCATGCAATGGCTCAAGCAGAACGTACACACCGGTAACATCCACCAGGTTATGCGTAGACCTCTCACCGGGAAGGCTGCAGGCCAGAGCATTCCACCAGATGTGCAGAAGTGTCCCATGGAGCATCTCCAGCACCTGTGAGACTGTTTGGGCAGAGTGGTTTGAAGGCGAACAACCAGGAGAATATATCTTACCATGGAGCACCGGTCTATTGAATCTAGACTGAGCAGTAGGGACCTACGGGATTCGCAGCTCGAGGAAGCGGGAAAGACAAAATAAACCTGGTACCTGGTGCGCCTGTCTGGTGAAAGAGGCTGTGCACCGCGATGGCCAAGCCACCGGCTGTGCATGTTCACCAGTGTCCAGTCTGCAGCATTGGGAGTATATACACAGGGTCCAGTGAAACGTGATATAGACCAGGCTTATAGTCGATGTCGCAATGATTTGTTGCTGGTCCCTCTGCCTATAAGCAGCTGTGTGAGAGGACTCGGAGCCGTCCTGCGCCACTATTACACCACGGGAAGCGGTTCTTGGCGTGTTCCTGTGATCCGATAGATGGGATAACTCTTTTTCCACTCAGAAGATATTTTTCTCGTTCTGTTAGAATGCTCGTATTCTAAAGAGAAGGGTTAATTCACCACAAAACACATCGTATCACGTCATAATTATTTCTCGTTGTCATTGTTATTTATTGCTCCTCACGGCCGCCCGTTGACTGGTCAGGTTTAGCCAGCTCTTAAACCGTGGCTGCGAGCATCAGTGCTGCTTCTCCCTCTCACAGCGTTCATGTTAGATGTTGCAGTAAGCAGTGTTTCTTGGCCGAGCACCAGATATGTCTGGAAGACTTAATGAAAACCAACTGTAGTTAGACACTGAGACACCTGTCCGCCGAGGAGCCAGCCAAGCTCTCCGGGCTGCAGTTCATCAATGAATTAGTGTGCTTCTCCAGCAGTGCTCGAGAAAAGCCCGAGAAGTGCAGCGGGACAGGGAGGAGCAGAGGTGACACTGCCTAAAATATGTGCCGATCCAGACACCTCTAGCATCGTTTTGCATTCCTTCGTGCACATTTAAAGGCATGTGGTGCTCGGCCCCGGCCCTCCAGATGTTTATTAGGTCCACAATAGCTGTTGACGTCCGCAGTATTCGCACTGATACCTCACCACTCACTCTCTGCTATATATATATATATAAGAGCTGCGGGTAATACCATGAGTATAATTGTAAAGTCTAACCCCTTCACTACAAAGCAATTTTTGTTGAATTTTTTTTATAACATTTATTTGAAACACGGGATGCAAAGTTAACCATTAAGGCTAGGGTCAAACGAGCGCGTTTTCTACGGACTGTGCGTCCGTGGACGTACTTTCTGACTGACGACAAGGTAGTGGCCACACAGTCCGTTTTTATGACTGACATTATTTTTGACTGAAGTAGATGGGAAATGAAAAAAACATTTTCTCCGTCAAAAATGCTGGACATATAAATGCAGTCCGACTGACTACGTGTCATCACTTACACACAAAGCTATGCGGATGTTGCGGACGCAGCGCACTCTGTGCGTCCATCCTAGCGGATTTACGTTCTAGCCTAAGGCTGGGGTCAGACGAACGCAGTGCGAATGCGCGTGCAGCCGCACTTTATCACGGCCGTAGTAGCAGCAAATCACGTCCAATGACGGCCAATATACGAAGTACGGCCGCACGAAGGTTCGGCCCCGCAACGCAAGCGGGAAACGAATGCATTTTTTCGAGAACGTAGAATCGCTAGCGCTGATGTACAGAGTGCGCTTCATCCGCATAGCGGCGTGTATGCGTGATGAGGAGGCGTCAGACGCTGCTCATGTCCGGCCAACATAACGTCCAGACACCCAAAGTTTCCTGGTTTGATCTGTAAAAAATGCAGCCGGAAGTGCGCATCGTATGACCGCTATCGCGTCTTCCGTGAAAAAATGCGTTCGGACGCATCAACGCACTTTTTGACGGTAGACGTGAAAAATGCTTTTGTTTGACCCTAGCCTTACCTGCGTCCGTTATGCGTCCGCAGGTCGGTGCGGCTGTACTTCGTGTGTGGGGCTCCATTGGTCATAATTATATGCTATAACGGACGTAGAAATGTGCGGCAACACGGACGTGATCATTGCGCTCGTCTGACCCGAGCCTAAAAAAATAATGTAAATTTGCTCATTTTTAATTTTCCATGTATTATCCATTATAGAAATAGGATGAAAGGTTGTAAACTCTAGATTATTATTATTCTTTATAGCGCCAACATATTCCACAGCGCTTTACAATGGGCACAATATAGACAGGGTTACAATACATTAAGACTGAACAACATTTTGACAAACCAGTACAGGAAGAAACAAGGGCCCTACAGTGTCACACGGGGTCTGCATTATCAGCATACAGTCAGCAATTTCACTGGGATGAAAGGTTGTAAACTATAGATGACATCCATTATCGGGCACAGTGTCAGACTGGGTCTGCATTATCGCATCCAGGCATAAATGGCCTTTGTGTCAGTAAATGTGCTGCAAGCAGATAATAAAATGGTGACATCTCCTGCTTACACGGGGTCTGCATTATCAGCATACAGGCAGATGCAGTAAATGTGCTACAGACAGGTAATAAAATGGTGAGATCTCCTGCTTACGTGGGGTCTGCATAATCCGCATACAGGCAGATGCAGTAAATGTGCTGCAGACAGGTAATAAAATGGTGAGATCTCCTGCTTACACGGGGTCTGCATTATCAGCATACAGGCAGATGCAATAAATGTGCTGCAGACAATTCATAAAATGGTGAGATCTCCTGCTTATGGGGATTTGTATGGATCAGAATGAGATTATTAGCAATGCAATATCTGTATGTGCTGCATAATGCCTGTGTATGGCAACTACAGCAACACCTTGTATCTGTATGTGCTGCATAATGCCTGTGTATGTCAATTACAGCAACACCTTGTATCTGTACTGTACAGGGATTTACACTCATTATAACCCTCTGAATCTTATCCCTGTACAGCAGCGACTGACCCCACAGCTCTCCCTGTATTCTGACAAATCCCTGGCTGCTGGGAAGCACTACACTCCTTAAACCCATAGATAGGGGTACGCCTGTCCCCTCTATAACCCCCATCACCATTGGTCAGCAGATGAGGGGCTTAATCAGAGAAAATTTACAATAAGCTTCTAAATTTATGATCATTTACATTAAAAAAGCATAAGAATGACCTCTTATCATACAAAAAAAATCCTTGCATCTGTGTACCCAAAAGTCCATACCTCTGCAACCCAATAACCCTGTTACTAGAGCCACGACGCCGCTCTTATTAGAATGCTGTAATAATTTGTGCTGTCGTTAATTATACATCGTTACAGCATTACCGCAGTGATGCAACATTTTTTAAACTACATTTTTAAGCACATTTTTATACAACACAAAGTGGATTGTTCAATAAACCAGGAATTATTGGAAACGCACCATGGAATTTCAAATTTCAGGCCAAAAAAGGAGAGCTGGAAAATAAAAAGCTGAGACGGGGAATTTTTATCGGTTGTCTCTTTGGACCTAAAATTTACACAATTACTGACAGGTCCAGGATTTAGTAAATAATCATGTGTGCTTTTTATTTGGTTTTCAAGCATTAAAAAATAAAAAAGAATTATGAGCAGGAAAGGTCTCATAACCTCAAAATATAATCACTACAAATGCAATCCTGGCACATTGACCCATATGGTGCATTCACCAACAGGGTTATTCAGAGAGAGGTGAAAACCAGGAGAATGGCTGGAGAAGTGAAAATTCTAGGTCAAAATAGGTAAACCAGAAAAAGTCTTCCATTTATCTCACTTTCCAAATCGGCTATTTTGACTTCTCCAGTCATTCTCCTGGTTTTCACCTCTCTCTGAATTAACCTGTATATCCCTTGCTTATAATAAAGACACTTCTCCCATAATCACCTGGTCAAACACAAAGGGACAGAGACAGACATCATTTATAGGACACCAGGCTAGATTCACTAAAGAAATGTCAATAAACTTTACTGCAGCATTCCAGCAGCCAGGGATTTGCCAGAATACAGGGAGAGCTGTGGGGTCAGTCGCTGCTGTACAGGGATAAGATTCAGGGGGTTATAATGAGTGTAAATCCCTGTACAGTACAGATACAAGGCGATGCTGTAATTGCCATACACAGGCATTATGCTGCACATACAGTTACAAGGTGTTGCTGTAGTTTCCATACACAGGCATTATGCAGCACATACAGATACAAGGTGTTGCTGTAATTGCCATACACAGGCATTATGCAGCACATACAGATACAAGGTGTTGCTCTAATTGCCATACACAGGCATTATGCAGCACATACAGATACAAGGTGTTGCTGTAATTGCCATACACAGGCATTATGCAGCACATACAGATACAAGGTGGTGCTGTAATTGCCATACACAGGCATTATGCAGCACATACAGATATTGCATTGCTAATAATATCATTATGATCACTACAAACCCCCATAAGCAGGAGATCTCACCATTTTATTATCTGTCTGCAGCACATTTACTGCATCTGCCTGTATGCTGATAATGCAGACCCCGTGTAAGTAGGAGATCTCACCATTTTATTATCTGTCCACATTTACTAACACAAAGGCCATTTCTGCCTGTATGCTTATAATGCAGACCCCGTGTGACATTGTGCCAGATAAGGGACGCCATCTAGCGTTTACAACCTTTCATCCCAGTGATATTTCTGTAAAGGATAAATGAATAAAAATTTAAAAATTAGCAAATATACATTATTTGAATCTTTCGATTGGCTCATAATAAAAAAAAATTTTAAGCAAATGATAATGATTTTTTAACAAAAAGCCACTGTTATTCTTCCATAAAATGAGTAACCTGCAGCTATTCTCCGTTCCGCATGTCCTGTTGTTACCTGTAACACGGGGGGGGGGGATATACTGCGGCGATGCTAAAGTGACGATCTACAATCCTGAACTCCAATAAAACAATGTTGAGCTGCTGTGATTTCGCTTCTCTTGACTCGCATTTGTGCTGCCTGTGTTGACCCTCTCTTCCTGTCTCAGTTTTCCACATTCCCCTGGAGTCCCCCCTGGCTTCCTTACTTCCACCTATAGGCAGGGTGATAGAGTTCATGTAACCTCACCTGCTCTGGCCATGATTGTCCCTGCGAGCTGTTACATACTGTAACAACAAAACAATCAACAAGAACGAGGTTACATTACACAACTTTGTATTCAGCGTGAGCCGCCGCACGATCTGGCTGGTGGTGGTGGCGCGTTTCATTGTGCAGAGTAGGTTTAGGCTATAGTCCATTTAAAAACTTAGATTGGTTATTATGCTCGCGTTTCTCCACGAGCAACTGTAGCTGTGAGCAACACATGACTGGATGTGATTGACTGTCTCCAGGTGGGGATTTGTTCACAAAAACTGCCTTTTCTTCATTGGACGTGCCACAATTTTTCGTCGCAAAAAAATCTCTGACGTCTTTCTGTTAGTGGGCCACATCAGCCCTCACCAGGGTGTCCCTTAAATCCCTATTCCTTCTAAAGGAGCACAGGGGTGGAGAGTGGAATTCCACCACGTCAGGGAAGCCCTTTAATATTGTGGTGCGTTTCCCTGCCTGAATTGCAGCTGTGGCAGTGCTATTTTCGGGGGGACACTATACATCATCCACACAGTGGTAGGAAGTTCCCTATAGAGAATTTTTTTTACTTGTGAAACTGCTTTTGCTGTATATATTCTCAAATGTCCCTGTGGACTCCTTTATGTTGGGGAGACCACTAGGAAGGTGAGAGAGAGGATCACCCAACATAAATCCACAATTAGAGCTGGCAAAGTTGATCTGCCGGTGTCACGGGAGCACCCGGCGTCAGGTTTGCTACTGGCTACATGGACAGACCACATCACACAGATATAAACACAGATCCTGGACAGGAATGACAGAACTAGAATACCGTACACATGAGGAAACCCTGATCTGGGGTAAGGGCCTTATGCTGGCCTTCTAATGCCATACAGGATACAGGGCAAGGAATAAATAACACAATAACAACAGGGGGTGTTATTCTAGTATATGTTCTCTGTGTCCCGTTCTCTTGTCTCTCTGTATTTACCCAGCAGCATTCTATTATATCTTTTAGGATTACAGTCGTGCAGGGTCTCTTTCCTTTGCATGGGACAGAGTTATGAAGCTGCCCCAGCTGAGGCCGCTTTAGACATGCTCAGTCCGTCAGTCCGATACATGGCAAGATGCATGAAACTACGTCTCTGCTCTCTCTCTCCTAGGTCTCACTGGAGATGACGGTTCTAAGAGACAGCCAAGACTGGGTCCTTTCTTTCAGAAAAATCATGGAACTCACAGCGATTCTCCTTATTTTAACGATAAACGTCACGTTTGCTCTATCTCAGGTGGGTCAACTTGTGAGCCCAATCTCTGGTAAATATACATTTTTTTTTTCCCTCAGGGGCCCCAATTCAAACAATTTTTATTTACAATAATCAAAATTCCTTTGCATCGCTCCTGTAGAACGTCGTATCGACTGTACACGATATCGGGGAGCCCAGGAGGTGCCTTGCACATCGAATACGGTTGATCCCGGTAGTAGAGGGGTTAAGAAATAACCAGAAAATATGAACTATTATAGGATTTTTGTTCCTGTTTTTTAGTTTATTTTTTTTATATGCAGGAAAATACTCAGACCTCTAACAGCCTGGAGGACGGCGCAGATGCAACTACTTTCTGGTGGGGTGAATGGACCAAGTGGACAGCTTGCACCAGGAGCTGTGGAGGAGGAGTGAAGTCTCAGGAGAGACACTGCCTTAGGCAACGGTGTGTAATACCCCCCCCCCACCCGCAAAGACATATATATAACTTTTGTATCTGTTATTCCTATCGTGGTAGGTAGCATTTTTATTCCATCGCTACATGCATTGCAGCTGGGATATCTGACATAATTAAAACATCACTAACCTTCCTTGTTGCTCCGTGTGTTGTTTTTTTTTAAGTTGATGGTATAGGTTTCAATTTACATTGTACTTACAGGAGGAAACCGCTCAGTGTCCTCGCAAACAAAACCTGCAGTGGAACGTCAAAAAGATACCAGCTGTGCAAAGTTCAGGTAGGACCACATGTCTACGGCTTATCAGCAGATGTAAAGAGAGTTACTAAAAACGAAAAGGACGTAAATTAAGTAAAAGAACCAAGAACAGAGAGCAAAGGGTCCGGCTCACAGGATTTTACAATCTAGAGGAGCAGAGGGCCCGGGTCACAGGAGCTTACAATCTAGAGGAGCAAAGGGTCCGGCTCACAGGATTTTACAATCTAGAGGAGCAGAGGGCCCGGGTCACAGGAGCTTACAATCTAGAGGAGCAGAGGGTCCGGCTCACAGGAGTTTACAATCTAGAGGAGCAAAGGGTCCGGCTCACAGGAGTTTACAATCTAGAGGAGCAGAGGGTCCGGCTCACAGGAGTTTACAATCTAGAGGAGCAGAGGGTCCGGCTCACAGGATTTTACAATCTAGAGGAGCAGAGGGTCCGGCTCACAGGAGTTTACAATCTAGAGGAGCAGAGGGTCCGGCTCACAGGAGCTTACAATCTTGAGGAGCAAAGGGTCCGGCTCACAGGAGTTTACAATCTAGAAGAGCAGAGGGTCCGGCTCACAGGAGTTTACAATCTAGAGGAGCAGAGGGCCCGGCTCACAGGAGTTTACAATCTAGAAGAGCAGAGGGTCCGGCTCACAGGAGTTTACAATCTAGAAGAGCAGAGGGTCCGGCTCACAGGATTTTACAATCTAGAGGAGTAGAGGGTCCGGCTCACAGGAGTTTACAATCTAGAGGAGCAGAGGGTCCGGCTCACAGGAGTTTACAATCTAGAGGAGCAGAGGGTCCGGCTCACAGGAGCTTACAATCTAGAGGAGCAGAGGGCCCGGCTCACAGGAGCTTACAATCTAGAGGAGCAGGGGGTCCGGCTCACAGGAGCTTACAATCTAGAGGAGCAGAGGGCCCGGCTCACAGGAGTTTACAATCTAGAGGAGCAGAGGGTCCGGCTCACAGGAGTTTACAATCTAGAGGAGCAGAGGGTCCGGCTCACAGGAGTTTACAATCTAGAGGAGCAGAGGGCCCGGCTCACAGGAGTTTACAATCTAGAGGAGCAGAGGGTCCGGCTCACAGGAGTTTACAATCTAGAGGAGCAGAGGGTCCGGCTCAGAGGAGCATACAATCTAGAGAAGCAGAGGGTCCGGCTCACAGGAGCTTACAATCTAGAGGAGCAGAGGGCCCGGCTCACAGGAGTTTACAATCTAGAGGAGCAGAGGGTCCAACTCACAGGAGCTTACAATCTAGAGGAGCAGAGGGCCCGGCTCACAGGAGCTTACAATCTAGAGGAGCAAAGGGTCCGGCTCACAGGAGTTTACAATCTAGAGGAGCAGAGGGCCCGGCTCACAGGAGTTTACAATCTAGAGGAGCAGAGGGTCCGGCTCACAGGAGTTTACAATCTAGAGGAGCAGAGGGCCCGGCTCACAGGAGCTTACAATCTAGAGGAGCAGAGGGCCCGGCTCACAGGAGCTTACAATCTAGAGGAGCAGAGGGTCTGGCTCACAGGAGCTTACAATCTAGAGGAGCAGAGGGTCCGTCTCATAGGATTTTACAATCTAGAGGAGCAGAGGGTCCGGCTCACAGGAGCTTACAATCTAGAGGAGCAGAGGGTCTGGCTCACAGGAGTTTACAATCTAGAGGAGCAGAGGGTCCGGCTCACAGGATTTTACAATCTAGAGGAGCAGAGGGTCCGCTCACAGGAGTTTACAATCTAGAGGAGCAGAGGTCCGGCTCACAGGAGTTTACAATCTAGAGGAGCAGAGGGTCCGGCTCACAGGATCTTACAATCTAGAGGAGCAGAGGGTCCGGCTCACAGGAGTTTACAATCTAGAGGAGCAGAGGGTCCGGCTCACAGGAGCTTACAATCTAGAGGAGCAGAGGGCCCGGCTCACAGGAGCTTACAATCTAGAGGAGCAGAGGGTCCGGCTCACAGGAGCTTACAATCTAGAGGAGCAGAGGGCCCGGCTCACAGGAGCTTACAATCTAGAGGAGCAGAGGCCCGGCGCACAGGAGCTTACAATCTAGAGGAGCAGAGGGTCCGGCTCACAGGAGCTTACAATCTAGAGGAGCAGAGGGCCCGGCTCACAGGAGCTTACAATCTAGAGGAGCAGAGGGCCCGGCTCACAGGAGTTTACAATCTAGAGGAGCAGAGGGCCCGGCTCACAGGAGCTTACAATCTAGAGGAGCAGAGGGCCCGGCTCACAGGAGTTTACAATCTAGAGGAGCAGAGGGTCCGGCTCACAGGAGTTTACAATCTAGAGGAGCAGAGGGTCCGGCTCACAGGAGTTTATAATCTAGAGGTGGAGAACAAAAGGAGTTACCATTAATGTTCAGGATCACTAGTACTAGCGTTTGTTCAGAAATGGTGATAGTTTGGTACAATGTTTGCTGTGAAACCTATAATGATGCGAGGAGGTGAGGTGAGGGATTAGTCTGGTTCTTGAAGGACTGGCGATTAGGATGGAGTCTGGGAGTTGGAGCACTCCACATGCCTGGTCTTGGAGGTGGAGGCTATACACAGTATGGGTAGAAAAAAAAATTATATGTATTATTATTATTTAATAAAGACAACGGTTGGTCTGGTGTCGGGATGAGCTGCGTGAGCGCATCTAATAACGTCATGTGACACTAATGCTCTAATGCACTGATACCTTATCTATACGTTAAAAGTGAGGGTGCCCTCTAGTGTCTCCTTGGCATTGTGTAGCTCTCTCTCTATAAAGCTTAGAGCAGGGCTGTCAATCTCTCTGCCGGAGTTTTTGACAGCCTTGGCTTAGAGCTTATGTTAATACTTCCCTTTTATATAGCGCCAACACATTCCACAGCGCAGTACAAATTATATGAAAAGGGGTGATGTACAAATTGAGGTATCTAACAAAAACAATAATGAATGCTATAATATTATTATTAATAACGTCTGTTTAGACTTTTTTTTATTGGGGAGTTTTGAACGGAACCTGTTTTTGATGCCTCCACCATCAATGACTTTGTCAGATAAAGAGACACGTCCGGCTGGACATGAGGGGCAAAAGCTATAAACGGGATTCCTACAGACCCGTGTAAGGCGCATGAATTATGCACGTCCAATCTTGAGCAATAACATTTTATATTATTTCCACACATTATTTAAATGTGACCTTGCTGGCGAAAAAAATAAAGTGGTTTGACCCGTTATACGCCACGAGCGCCGCCGCATTAAATCAGTTTTTTCGTTTCAGGAATGTCCGAGCAATGGAAGGAGTTTTCGAGAGGAGCAGTGCACATCTTTCAATTCTCATGTGTACAACGGCAAAACGTCTCAGTGGAAACCCTTATACCCCGGTGAGTATGGGGGCGCGGAATATTGCTATATTCCTGTACAATGTATATCCTATAGTTGTAGGAGGCACGTGAAGGTGCTAGCAGCCCTGGAATACAGGGCGAGCGTTAAGCGAGCGTTAAGCGTTTAAATAAATTAATTCTGGGTCCCAAAACCTGTTTCAAACGAATTTCACAAATTCCAAATCACTTTTAAAAGAGGGGAAACAAATCGCAAAATACTCCTCAACGTCGCTTCTTTCAATTCCTCCCGAATCCATTGCCTTTCAGCTGAGCTGCAATGCCGATTAACCCCTTGGTGGTCTTCCAATGTCAACACAAGAGATGCATCATTTGGATTAACGTATAATGAAGTCCTATGAACGGCACAAGTGATGTCTTTCTATCAGTCCATCTGTCTCTATTTATCTGAATGTCTATCATTCTCTCTTCCTACCTGTCTCTTTTCTTATCTATCGGTCTCTCTCCCCCTATCGTTCCGTCTATCCCTCTACCTGTCTCTCCCCCATCTATCTTCCTATCGTTCTGTTTATCCCTCTATTACTCTCTATTCCTATCTCTCTCCCCTATCTGTCTATCCCTCTATCTCTCTCCTCCTATCGTTCTGTCTATCCCTCTACCTGTCTATCTCTCTCCCCATCTATCTTCCTATCCTTCTATCTGTCAATCCCTCTCCCCATCTATCTGTTTATCCCTCCATTAGTCTCTCCTCCTATCTCTCTACCCCATCTGTCTATCTCTCCCCCTATCTGTCCATCCCTCTCACCCATCTGTCTTCCTATCGTTTTGTCTATCCCTCTATTAGTCTATCTCTCCCCCCTATCGTTCTGTCTATCAGTCTATCCCTCTGCTTGTCTAGTTCTCTTCCTGTCTCTCTTTTGTTATCTCTCTCCCTATCCATCAGTCTATCCCCCTGTCTAGTTCTCTTCCTGTCTCTCTTTTGTTATCTCTCTCCCTATCCATCAGTCTATCCCCCTGTCTAGTTCTCTTCCTGTCTCTCTTTTGTTATCTCTCTCCCTATCCATCAGTCTATCCCTCTGCTTGTCTAGTTCTCTTCCTGTCTCTTTTGTTATCTCTCTCCCTATCCATCAGTCTATCCCCCTGTCTAGTTCTCTTCCTGTCTCTCTTTTGTTATCTCTCCCTATCCATCAGTCTATCCCTCTGCTTGTCTAGTTCTCTTCCTGTCTCTTTTGTTATCTCTCCCTATCCATCAGTCTATCCCCCTGTCTAGTTCTCTTCCTGTCTCTCTTTTGTTATCTCTCTCCCTATCCATCAGTCTATCCCTCTGCTTGTCTAGTTCTCTTCCTCTCTCTTTTGTTATCTCTCTCCCTATCCATCAGTCTATCCCTCTGTCTAGTCCTCTTCCTGTCTCTTTTGTTATCTCTCTCCCTATCCATCAGTCTATCCGTTTATCTGTTTATACTCTTATTTACTGTGGTATGACCATTTTAATTAGACGTTTTAGATCAGCTCATTTCAGCAGAAAGCGATATATATGTTTAGTCAATGCTAGACGTGTTTTTTCCACTTGTCGCAGGGAAATTCCTCCAGTAAAAATGATTATGTTGGAAGTGTCTTGAAATAAAACTTGCTGCAGTTTGCTGTGAATTCATAAGACACTCCTAAGACTTTTCTTCAGCGCTCGTTCTTCTGTTCATGCCGAAGGGCCTAACTTGGACTTGTTGAATCTTAGATGATTACGTGCACATCTCCAGCAAACCCTGCGATCTCCAGTGCACCACAGTCGATGGCCAGAGACAACTCATGGTTCAGGCTCGGGACGGGACGTCTTGCAAGTACAGCGACTACCGAGGGGTTTGCGTGTCTGGAAAATGTGAGGTTTGTGGAAACATCACAGCAGAGCCTTCTGCCAACTCTTCTCCGTCGCTTAAAACCAGATGCAATACCCACTGGTTAAATCCATATTGTATTTACCATTCCATTCTCCCCAGCCGATTGGATGTGACGGCGTGTTGTTCTCCACCCATACCCTCGACAAATGCGGCGTCTGCCAGGGGGACGGAAGCAGCTGCGTTCACATCTCTGGGAATTACAGGAAGGGAGCTTCCCATCTTGGTAACTGGCTCAAGGTTATCAGCTTGCGTGCTTCTGTCTGGAAGAATGATCCATTATTCCCACAGTAAAACTGAGACACAAACACATTGTCTGTCTTGTACTCAAGTTCAACAATCAAAAATATTTGGTTTTGATTTTTTCTTAGCCCCTTCAATTCCATGTATTCTCGATCTTCAAGGCATCTGCTGTCGCCCCGGATCGAGTTTTTTTTTTTTTTTAAACAAAACTTGTTTGCAAAACGTCCCAGAATGAGCCCTCCGATTTTTTGGAACCTTGTGTATGATATCCAGAATGCCAAAACAGTTTGAACAGCATGAATTCCTCTCTTTTTTGCAAAAAATAATAAAATAAAACCAGTTTTCAATCTCCTACGGAGATGTAATTTAGCTATTTGGCCAGCAGAGGGCAGCATCTGCCTGTCTAATACTGAATGTGTTTGAAAATGTGCTTTTGATATTTTAATCTTAATTTGAAGCACAATTTCAATGCACGTAACTTGAAAAATTTGTTTTCCATAAATCCACAGGTTGATTTATGGTAAACACCTTCATAGTGATGGGGTTAATAAAAAAAGAGACCAAAACGGATGAAACTGCTCAACTGTCCGGCCTCAGTTCGATTCTTGCTCTCGAGCAGAGATACATATAGGGTAGCGATGGCTGACCATGCATCTTCACGTTTTCTCAACCGTATCATACATGATGCTTGGCCAGCCTTAAGGCAAGCTGAGCATCATTGGACCTGTGGTTCTGAAACCTTCAGGGTGCCAAGATTAGGAACAACTCGTGGATAGGATGTCCACGATGCTGTCTTTCAGGTCTCAGACATGACTTTCCTTGACAGTGACTGCAGGACCGAGTTATAGGTGTACAGAAAATAGTAAGCCGTCCCCAAACATGGTGCTGTATTTTAATTGCCATTGTTCATTGAGCTCCTTTCAGCCGCTTTATAAAAGAAAACATTACCTCGTTATCTTTATAAATCAAGGTGTGTGTATGTGTATATATACTGTATATATATATGTAACACAAGCCATTATATTTTGTAGGTTATTCATTGGTGACACACATTCCTGTTGGAGCGCGGGATATTCAGATTGTGGAGCGGAAGAAATCTGCAGACGTCTTGGGTAAGTAATGCACGATCTCATGAACTGCACACGTTTTGGTTTAACCATGAACTGAGCACTTGGTTTGCCTTGTCATATATTCAGTTAGTGTTTTTTAACCCTCTCACTACAGTGGTTTTCCGAAAAACCAACCAAAGGCAGGAATTTTATTTATTTATTTATAAAGGATTTTACCAGGATTTTACATTGAGATTTCTCTCGTTTTCAAGTACGTCCTGGGAAGCAGTCGTTTTATCATAACTTTAAATTACTGTCAATCCTGTCACCACCACAAAAACTTACACGTACTCTTACCCCAAAAAAACTTACAAGGAATCCTGGGGGAGAGGTCATTATTCTTGTATTTGTGGCCCACATACCACGGCAATGCGTATTAACTTATGAGGAGGTACACCTCGACCTCAGGTTTATTCTGATACGTATAAAACATAGTCTGGACTCAGTCCATACAAACGTTTCTCTGCTGCATCCCTGGTCCTGACAAACCCGTCTGTATTAAGCCGTTGCAGATGAATCCGGACACTTTTATTTCAACGGGAACTTCAAGGTGGACAGTCCCAAAAACTTCAACATCGCAGGCACGGTGTTTAAATACAGGCGACCGATGGACGTTTACGAAACTGGCATTGAATACATAGCAGCTCAAGGACCAACGAACCAAGGCCTAAACATCATGGTAATCCTATGTCTGGGTAATCGGAAACGCTATATAGTATCACCTATGGACGCCAAGTGTGGCAAGCTTTCATTTACTTTATTGAAGGACACATAAGCAATCCACAACTTGACCATGTCAGCCGTTGTATGTCATATTAAATGCTACCCTAGAGCAGTGTTTCTCAAACCTCTCCTCAGGACCACCTAACAGGCCAGGTTTGCAGGATATCTGAAGCACAGCACAGGTGATAGGATTTGCTGCTCAGTGATTGCAGGATTCAGTCTGCAATTCCCCAAGGTGATCTGCAAACTCTGGCCTGGTTGAGGGTCCCGAGGACAGGTTTGAGAAACACTGCTCTAGAGTACCCGCTGTATATGATCTATTGATCAGCTAGAGGTTCCCAGGCCTAGTCCTCAGGGATCAATACCTGGCCAGGTTTTAAGGATCTCCTTGGGGAAATTCAGAACTGAATTCTGCAATCACTGAGCAGCAACTCATATCACCTGTGCTGTGCTTCACATATACTGCAAACCTGGCTGTTAGGGGGTCCTGTGGATCAGGGTTGCGAAGCACTGCTCTGCTGTTATATTTTTACATAAGGTATAGAAAAATTATATTAAATCAAGTTCTTTATTAGACGGGTTCCTAAATGGGTCAAAACCCTAGCGTTTTAGCACAGGCCCATGTTGTGCTGAGGGTCTGATGTGCTGAAATGCTGCGATTCTGATCCCTTGTTTATTCTTGTGTCAGTTAAAGCATAACACAAAGTATTAAAAGTCCGTGATTTTTATATTTTTTTAAATATTAAGCAGGAGACTTTTTAATAGGAATTAAGGCGCAATAAATCCAAAATCACATAACACAAAGATAGGATGTGGTAAAGCAGGGGGTCAGCAACCTTGGCCGGCTTCCAGATGTTTTGGAAACACATCGCCCATGATCCTCAACCCCTCATCAGGTTTGCAGAGCAATGTGGGATATGCAGTCCCAAAACATCTGCAGGGCCTAGGTTGCTGAAACCCTGTCGTAAACGTTTGTAATGTAGAAAGCTTAAATCAATAAGAAAATGAGTCAGGAATGCAAGTACTGATTATTCATATTCATATTCAGGTCTGGAATCAGAATGGCAAGAACCCATCGATAACATTCCAGTACACCCTACTGCGCAGGCCGCACTCCAGAATCACTCAGCCCATCTACTACACCTTCCCCGAGTCCGAGAGCGAGGAAAGCAAGGAGCTGGAGGAGGATTTCACCCTGCAGAATGTCAGCTACAGCAACGTGAACAAGGGACCACACAAAGGGGGTACGCCCGACTTCGGGCGCCGAGATTCCAGCGAGAAGCTTTCCACCGTCAATGGACAGGAAACCAATGAGGTCTACGAGACACGAGAGTCGGGGGATTGTGACAGGAAAAGCAAGGGAAAGCCGGTAAAAGGTATTCTGTCTCCATGTTTCTTCCGTGTCCTTATGAGATCTAATGTTAGCTGTCAGAAGCACAGACCTAATACATCGATCATTGTAATGCACCAGGACAAGCTTGTATGTACAGACTTGCCCATGCAAGAACTTTAGGCACTCATTCAAAGAGCGCCGGTGTGTGCTGACACCATTGAAAATCGCCATTGTTCCAACAGTGATAAGCACAAGAGTTTCACACAAGATGAAACCACACTGCTGTAAGAGAAGCTTCACTGTGAATCTTCCCCTGCCACTGCTTGGTTTTTGTAACTGTTGCAACAATGGCGATTTCCACTGGTGTTTCCCTCCTAAGGATTTTCTAAAGCCCAGCTTATCTGTGTTTAAACAGTGATACCAAATTTGCATGTGGAGTGATGGGTTAAGTGCGACATATCGTGGGTTAATTGAGGAGCACTAATCTTGGAGAGTTCCTGCACTCCTTTTCTTTTTTAGGATTAGACCCCTGTTAACATGCAATTATCTCAGAAATATTCATATTTGAAGCCTGGTGCTGCCCAGGATGCTCCGTTTCCTTTAGCGCATGAATACTAATCCCAAAGAGAATTGTGATGTTTTTAGCCTCAAAAATGTATTTCTGTCTGTCTTCCTATTTGTTTGCTCCTTAGAGATATAAAATGTCATTATTTGTGGCAATATGATGTAACATCTCGCCTCGTGTGATCCTTTCTCTCCTGGGGATGTATAATATATATATATATTTTTTTTTTGTGAAAGGATTTTACCAGGAAGGATACATTGAGATTTCTCTTGTTTTCAAGTATGTCCTGGGTGGCGAGTGTGTACCGTTAGGTGTCTTGCCCAAGGACACTTACTGGAGAGGTTGCTCGCTGGGATCGAGCCCATGACTCCACAGGCTCTCTCCATGCAGAGCAGTGACATTACCTCTACTCCACCCAGCCGGTGTATCGACCTACAAAAAATTACCTCATTACATGAATATCTTGACAAAGGTATTTTCTGTGTCCTCAGATCCATCCACCAATAGGACATCCTACCTGCCCCATGCCGGAGAACATGACCCAAAGTCTAAGTTTAACTCCAAGGAAATGCTCCCTGGCAATGTCATCTTCAACCAGCTAGCCAGTAAAACCTCTGACTCCAGAGAGCCCCCCGGCAACGTAACGAGGGGCATCGGCTTTTCCCAGGGAGAGCCGCTCAACTCGGTAGAACCAAACCTGGACAATATCTACGTGGACTATGAAGACAACGAGGAGACAGCGCCCTTCGACTTCAGCCTCACCTTCCTGGAGCTGAGCATCGACAGGACCAGCAATACCTCGTCAGAGACACAGCTCGGCAACTCCACCATGTCCGCTGGCAACTCGTCTTCTAATCGGACACAGAAAGCAAGGTCAGTGATATCCAGATCCCAGGTCAAACCAGTCCTATCATAACTTTTATCATTAAATCCCTGGTATGGGTAAATACAAACGTAAACGTACATTACAGCCAGGGCATATAGTCCATAATGAATGAGGGCAGGCACGATCCGGATTCACAATGAAAACCTGAGCAACATGTTTCCCATTTTAATAATTTAACCCTTCACTGCCAATATTGACCATACTCAATCTGCAAGGGTCCTCCCGATGCCCCAATACTCTGTATAGTCAGTGTGGTGTTTCAGAGGAACAATGCAAAGGAATTCTGTTTATTGCAAACTAAATTTGTTTGCATCGGGGCTTCAGGACGTGACCATAAGGTTTCAGCACCCTGGGCATGATGCTCGAGGTGCTAACACTTTATAAAACCAGCTGGGAATGTGTCTGAATGACATCTCCCCATCTGATCCTGCACAGAGACCTGAACTGCAGTAACTCCTTCTGGCCAGCAGGTGGTGACATCTCCCCACCTGATCCTGCACGGAGACCTGAACTGCAGTAACTCCTTCTGGCCAGCAGGTGGTGACATCTCCCCAACTGATCCTGCACGGAGAACTGAACTGCAGTAACTCCTTCTGGCCAGCAGGTGGCGACATCTCCCTGTCACATAGGTTATTACAGTGAGGAATACATTGGGAATATTCCCTGATATTTCTTACTGTAAAATTAAATGCAAAAATATTTTTCAAAAAAAAGCAGCAGTTTTCTGGAAAATCCCTTGGTAGTGAATTGGTTAAAGGTATATTAAACAAAAACTAAACGTAGTCATTGCATGATATATATAAAGAATTGAAGTAAGCCGTTCTCCTATGTCTGTTCCTTTTCATTGAGGTAATCAGTGAGGTATACGGGATATTTGGCTGACGTGTTGACATGCTAGGTTGCAGCCATTTGGCAAGCATAGCCATGCACCCCTCCTTTATCAATCAGTACCCCCTTAAAACCAATGCTGGCTAGGTAATGCAGTAATTACTGCAGGGAACCTCAAGCAATCTGACCGATAGACTGCCTTGTATGAAGACTAGCCAGCAGGATGCAGATATAAACACAGGAACAGTCTTCTGTATCCCACAATTCAATGGGCGCATAGGTATGGACACTAGCGTGTGTCACCGTTCCCTGAGTGGCTGGCCTTCCAATGCTAAAAGCAACATATTATTTAAAGATATATTTACAGGGTTATTCAAAGAGATCCAAATGGCTGGAGAAAGGTAACCGAACGCTGAAAATCAGGGTTCGGTTACCTTTCTTGGCCATTCGGCTATCCAGAGAGCAGGCAATACGCCAAATCCTGGCGAATTGCCTGCACATACGGTGCCTGTTCGGTGCCTGTTCGAGGGCACTGAAATCCCCATAAAAAAGCAATGCTTCGGCTATTCAGAGAACACAAACCAGCAGTGAAAGGTTCCCGAAATGCCCTGCCATTCGGTGGTTTAATTCGACAGGTTTATTCAGGAGAATCCCATAGGCTTCAATGTTAAAAATATTCCCGTTTTAATTCAATATCTAATAAACCGTTCATTATAAAATTCTGCAGTAAAGAGTTTCTTTATTTATAGATTTTTTCCGATATTTAAAGCATTTTTCTGGATTTTCATTTTTTTTCAAAAAATCAGATTTTTTTTTTTTAACATTTCTTTTTTCTGTAACAGTCCTTTTTATTATCATTCATTGGATTTTATATGTAAATTTCAGACATTTTCGCTCAGTAGTTTCTTTGCAAACAGCGTTTCACTTTTCAAACAAACTGTTTTGCTAATTTATTCACTGCATTCGTCTGCGGTGTCGGCTTTTTCCGGCGGCTGTTCTGCGTGTGATCGGCTCCTGCTCGGGTTTTTCCGGCGTCTTCGGCGGGTTAATCCAGATGTTTTTGCAGGTTTCGGCGTGCATTCGCCGGGTTTTTGCGGTGACTTTTCGTCGGGTTTGCGGCAGCTTTTCCCTGCGCTTCGACGGCCCTGTGGTGCTTGAACACACCGCAGGGTCGCCGAAATGGGATTGCCGAATTGGCCCGAATTGAAGAGAACGAAAAGTCACTGAACGTGCGGTGACTTTTCGAATCTCTTTGAATTACCCTGATAATGTCTTTACTGCATAGAAAGGGACTTCCGCATCGCATGGTCCTGTTCCTGGAAAACTAATACAGGTGGAGTATACCTTGTCTGATATATTCCAAAATGCAAAGCTTTTTCACGGCCGATATAACACCAGTGTAAAATCCCCCCCACGCCTCACGTGATGAGGGAGCAAAATGATTAAATCCTGTATAAACGCCCTTCAAGCTGCGTATAAGGTGTGCATGAAACATAAATGAATGTCTTGTTTAGACTCGGGACCCTGAGATATCTCATTATTATATGCAAAAATCCCAAATCTGAACACGTCTGGCCTCGAGCATTTTGGACGACAGCCTGTAGTAAAAAATATATATTTTGGAGTCCTTCCTGCACCCTATAGGAACGTCATGGTGAGCCTTGGCACTGCAGGATCCTGTGTTACCATGCACATCCAGAAAGCAGAGAGCATCATGGGAAATGCAGTTTGCTCACCATCTTTCTTGCCCTTTGTAGCTGGGGTATATTTTTATTGGACGCAGTCTCATAAAAGATGGTCGATTTCTCTGCCAGCGGCTTTTCTGTATCTGTGATTAAAACATATGCTAGGCAACCGGCAAATGGTGATAGAAAGGAAAAGGAAGTCAACTTATCTTTTTATGATGAAATGCTGAGGAGGTTCCCTGGAGATGGTCCAAGATACTCCACACATAGATAGGGCAAAGAAATAGGAAGCCTCAGCGTCTGGAATAGGTTCCCGTTGTTCTATTCAGTTGGATCGTGGATATTATAATCGCCAAATTTGGCAAAAAAAGAAAAGGAAGATGGGTGTAAAGTAGAAAATATTTTTAATTCCAAAATGGATAAATGGATAAAATAGCATAGATATGCTCAAAGCCCGACGCGTTTCGTCTACTTGAAAAAGTCTAGCTGTAGACGAAACGCGTCGGGCTTTGAGCATATCTATGCTATTTTATCCATTTTGGAATTAAAAATATTTTCTACTTTACACCCATCTTCCTTTTCTTTTTTTGCCAAATTTGGCGATTATAATATCCACGATCCAACTGAATAGAACAACGGGAACCTATTCCAGACGCTGAGGCTTCCTATTTCTTTGCCCCATTAAAACATATGCGCCTGGTGTCGAGGTTACTGTAGTTTATCACTTTATTAAACATCTACGAGCGCACACGCGCACGCACACATACTCTCCTTTACACACCTTCTGTCCGACTAAGGCTAGGGTCAAACGAACGCATTAGTCGCAGGGACCGTCAAAAAGTGCGTCCGAACGCATTGCCGTATTTTTTCACGGAATGCGTGAAAACGGTCATATGACGCGCATTTTTGGGCGTGATTTTTTTTACGGAGTGTCAATAAAACACTTTTTGTGTCTGGACGTTATGTTGGCCGGACATGAGCAGGGTCTGACGTCTCCTAATCACGCACACACGCCGCTAGTGGACGTAGCGCACTCTGTACGTCAGTACTAGCGGTTCTGCGTTCTCGAAAAAATGCGTTCATTTTCCACTTGCGTTGCGCGGCCGAACTTTCGTGCGGCCGTACTTCGTATATTGGCTGTCATTGCGCATCATTTGCTGCTACTGCGGCTGTGATTAAGTGCGCCTAAACGCACGTTAAAAGTGCGCTAGTCTGACCCCAGCCTAAAAATTGTGTTTTTTTGGCATTAAAGTTTTGCAATCCATTTGTCCGTCCTCAGTTCCAGGTCTATTAAATAATCCCACCCGTCCCAATTTAAAGAAATTCCTAGAAATAATAATTCACCGCGGTGGAGCGGTACAGTTTGCGTGTTCACATTGCGCTCTGCTAGACCCAGGTGTGCAGACTGCTAATCCCCAGAGTCCCATGGATTATGCTTCGCTACAAAGACCTTTCCTGAACCCAGGCAGCCAAAACAACAGCTGAATCCAGGCCGTGTCTGCCTGCCAAGGAATAAAAAAGCATTTGGGAATTTTTTCTCTCTTTTTTGGCTTTGACGGCACAAGCGAAGCAGGATCCATACCAAACTGGAAGAATAAGACGTCCTATAAAAGGCTGGAGCGACTTTCTTGAAACAAGAGCGTCCAGACGGACGAACTTAAAGAAAATAAAATCGAGTATACGGAATAAAGGTTTCGCAGGAGGTAGGACATTGATTGGTCACGCAGGTCCCCGTCCTGAGCCCTTGACAATTTCGGGGACCAGTCCTTGGTGGGGGTTACAGATGGAGCACGTAGCGAGACAGGCTGGTACAACCCTTCAGATGTTTTGGAAGTACATTTCCCATGATTCCCAGCATACCGAATGAATTGTCGAGCATCATAGGAGATGTAGTTCCTAAACATCTGGAGAGCCAAGGATGCCGACCTCTGTTTTATGTTTCCAGTGTGTAGGTTAGAAGTTGTTATGTGCCCTTACATGCTGCGAATGGAATAAGGCTGGACGTCCACTGGGACCGTAGTCAGGCGACTGACTTGGTCACCCGACTACGGACAACGCCATCGGCCGATCAGGGTTATGCATCTGTGGACGACCTAGATCGGCCGATGGACAGGCCGCTGAATGAAAAAATAAGAAAAAGCCCCAACGCGGGGAGGAAGAAATCTGTCTTTGGTGCTGAAATGGAGTTTCAGGACCAAGGACAGCCCTCATCGAGCACAGCCGAAGCAACCAGGCTGCAGGGGGGGGGGGGGGTTTAACCCCTGTCCCTGATGCTGAAATAGGTTTCATCAACAGGGACAGCAGCGCTGAGTGCAGCCGGCTTTCAGAGAGAGGGGAAAAAAAGATGCAGGAGAAAAAAAAAGCCACATCCCTTTTTTTTATTATTTTGAAAAAGGAACCTAAAATTTCACCTAAAAAATCCAGAAAAATACCTAAAAGATTCTTTAAAACAAATCAATAAGTAAAAAGGCTTTTTGCTAAAAAATAGAAAATACATTTACATTGAATCCTATGGGTTTCCCACTGAATGACTTCTCTATGGGGTGATTTCCCTGCCGCGGCACGGCGGTTTAACTATACGATTCATTTTTTTCATGTAAACTTCTACCAGATTGTCTCGGCATCATCCGATAATTCCAAATATTTTGGAAAGACCGCTCGTCTGTTGTAGGCGCAAAAAATCGTCTGAAGTCTTCCGATGGTGGTCGGATGCAGTGGAAGATGGCTATATCGCCTGCATGTTGTAGGATCAGTTGGACGACTTCAGACGATATCGGATGATCGTATCATCACACGAATTCGGTGCCGGTGGACGGCCAGCCTAAAGCCACGCCTCCTTGTCCAGTTTATTATGACACACGGTATGGATCTTCAGGTAAGTGTATATTTGAAAGGGACTCTAGCGCAACTTCTGCATTAAATCTAGGCTAGAAATCATTCTGGTTACGGTATTGCGCCGAAAATGGAGTCACCAAAGCAGTTATCGAACGTTGCCAAAAAGCGCCCAATTGGCCTAGGCCAGTGTTTCCCAAACCTGTCCTCAGGACCCTCAACCAGGCCAAATTTTGCAGATCACCTTGGGGAAATGCAGCCTGAATCCTGCAATCACTGAGCAGCAAATCATATCCCCTGTGCTGTGCTTCAGACATCCTGCAAACCTGGCCTGTCCGCTGGTCCTAAGGACAGGTTTGGGAAACACTGGCCTAGGCGAATTCCACCAAACAGAAGTTAAAACAATAGCCAATAGGAAGTCTCCGATTCTCCTTATAGGAATTTAAAGAAATAAAAATGTATCTAAAAAAAAATGTGTCTAAATAATGAAAAAAAATCTTTTACAAAAATTATAAAAATGTCATACATTAAAACCGATGGGATTCGCCTGTTTAAATCTTTCGAAATGAAGCACCGAAATCCGGTCATTTTGCCGTGATTCCGGTGCAATTCGATGTTTGGTGAATTTACGAATCATTAGTTCTCTATGGGACAATTTTGATGCTACCAAATTGCACCGACATGCCCTGTATTCTCTCAATTCGCCGGTATTTTGCAAAAATACAATTTACTAAACAGACGAATTGCCCCGGAATCGCAGATATGATGAAATTCACTGCTCGGTGCAATTTGGTGGCGTATTTGGAGCTTGGTGAATGACTATTTCTTCTCTATTTGATACATGATATCCGTTACATTTCCACAGCAGCTAGGATGATCAATACATTCTATTTTTTTCTGCATTATACGGTTATTACATCAAAGCAATGACAAGATAAACATATTTTAAGCACCTTATTTAAAGTATACAAATTGTCCCATTCTGCTCTCAAACCTCTCCTGTGTATACGTGCCTTACAATCCCCCCCCCCCTCCCCTCTGTATCTGCACCTTTTAAACCTGAAAATGTGAACGGCTGTATATTTTATTACAATTTATATTTTTTTTAAAGACTTCGTCCGTCCCTCCCCGCCGTGAATCCCACCGGCCAGTAGAGCGGTTTGAGAGGACCCTGTTGCTCTGCGTTTCAGTAAGAATCCGGGAATGTTTTCAAGGGAAAAAAACAACAAGAACAACACGACTGGATTAAACACTGAAACGGGTTTCACACGAGACACCCCCCCGCAGAGCCTTCCACGACCCGCGAGCGCGCATGCGAGACACAAACCTCACGCCAAACGGAACAAACGAGGTTACAAGAGAGCTTCTGCTGCTTAGAAAATGAGGTTAGCCCTGTGACTGTAGATCTTGTGCAGATTGATTGGCCTCTCAAGACTCATACGTGAATGGCTATTGATTGATTTCCATGGTGTCGAAAGGAGAACGAATGGTCATATCTGTGTCCCCGGGGGGGACAGGTTTTTCCTACACCCCATCACCCCACACGCCCACCTTCAGCTAAACGAGCAGACATTTTTCACGAGGGAAATCCGTCCCGTGACATTAGTGGGTCACTCCGTCTTCACGACATTGAGAGGCGAGATGATTCACCCATGGGGAAAGCGCTCTGTTGTAGGAAACAAATCGTCTGCCTCAGCTTGGATTGTTTTCTTTTTAATGTCAGAGCTCTCTCTCTTTATCGATCTGTCCGCCCGTCTGTACGTGGCCAGCGTGACTCCACCATCAATCTTGTTTATGTCGGTCCCGGGGGATAAACGTCCTCTGTCAGTTCACGTATTTAGCAGCAAATTGTATTGTCGGTGTTAGATCCAGAGGTTCCCAGTCATCTGCAGAGACGCTACACCTGATACGTCACATACAGAATTAACTCTGTCATTCGCCCAATAAACTGTTATCATGTTTTATTATTATTATAGGAGATAGCGGTTCCCGCGTGTCGTGTTCGCTCTTTGTATTGTTGCATAACGCAGACACATCAGTAAATATCTCCTTCCAGTCCAATGATTCTTGCGTACCTCTGTCCAAACCAATTTTAGCCAACTAGACACCCTGCGCAACATCAGTGGCTGAATTCAGAGCTGTGGGAGCTGCCGTATTTTAACCCCTTCACTACCAAGCGGTTTTAAAATAAAGCTGGCAGGAAAAGCTCTTTACATGACCCCCCAAACCCTTTCACCGACATACACACTTAGGGCTCTATTACATTCTCCGCTCAAATTCAGACACGCAGCGCATTTTCTTTTTGTGCGCAGCGTTAAACGTTAACGCGCCTAAGTTAACGCTGGTATTACGATTCCGAGCACATTTTTTCATCCGTCCGAAAATGTCGCGCGTAAAAAAGACGCGTAAAAACGAGCGCAAATTAACGCTGCGCGCAGGAATTGGTGGGCAGACTGGCTGAATCGCGTGAAAAACAATCAGAATTAAGAACCACAATTCCCTGCCCCTGCCAAAATCAATCCGAGTATATATGCTGCAGCAACAAAACACGCACAACCTCTCAATTTTATTGTTTGGGTATGTGTAGAATGTGTAACTATACTGTGCTGTATTTTTTTTTCGTGCTGGTGTATTTCGTTTCGGGCATAACGTTCAGATTTGCCGTTACCACCAGCTTTTCAAAGACGTTAAAATTATGCGCGAAAACGTCGTTCGCAACAAGTTGCGCATCGATTGTAATACCAGCGCACAAACGCATTTGCGCTCACAATGTTAAGTATGGGATGCGCGCATGAACTTTCGCTCAAGCAGGGTAACTGGCGTTAGACGTTAACGCGCATCGTTTGCGCTAACGGCGTAATTTGACGGTCAGCGCAAAGGGTTTTTCCCCTCGCGATAATGCATTTTGCGCACGTGCACATTTTTTGCACATGTCAGGTGAGGCGTTGAAGCTGTTTGAACAGCTTGAAGATCTTTCACAGAAACACGGAGCTCTAGCTGTATTACTATACTAGTAGTAGAGCTTTTTGGCCAGCAGGGGGAGCCCTCTGTCTGTCAAATGAGCTTACTGTCTCTACAATACATTTTTACACTGTCTATATTAGAAAGTGGTTTTCCATAAATCCACTGGGACCTGGCAGTGGTTTTATGGAAAATGACTTATAAATGAATCCCCCCTCATCAGCCCCCTTATTACAGAGATAACAGGCAGTGTGTATGCAGGATTTATATATAGACTATATAGCACTTTTTATATTCATACAAAAAAAATAGATCTGAAAGAAATGCCCAGAATATAATATACTGTAGGTAGATGATGAATTCACGTCCCTCAGCTCCAACCCCTCTCCTTTCCCCGTCGTTGCTGCTGATCCAAAAAGGAGAAAATCCCCAAATTTTCAGTTACGCCAGAGAGAGAGAAAAGGGGGATGGGGGGGCTTAAATTGCATTTCGAACGTGATCCCACAGCGGTGTCGCACAGCGGAGGATCAACGCACTTTGCTCCGTTCACAGGCAGTAACAGCGTGTACTGAAATGAATGTCTTTTTAAATCCCTCGTTGCTCCTGTATCGTTTGTTTACGGCAAATAGACTCTGCACGCTTAGTAATCCGGAGACGCGTCCGCCGTTTATAGCCTGTTTGACTTGAGTCCTTGAGAAGAAAGCTTTAAAAAAAGAGCCATTTTGTTATATTCTGAACTGTTTCTACATTTGGGTATTTTTATCCCATTCTCTCTATTTCTAGACAGTGGAAGCTCTGCTTCTAACCAGGCTGGGGATTCTACTTGGGGATCAGGACAGGTATGTTTAAATACCCCAACCGATACCCCGATACCAAAACTTTAAACATACAACCCTCCCCCCCTCCATAAACATATATACGGTGAATTCGGAAAGTATTCAGACCCCTTTGGGTTTTTTTTACATGGTTTTTATGTTGCAGATTTGTTCTAAAATTGTTAAAGATCGTTTGTTTTGTTTTTTAACCTCAGTTTACACTCAATGCCCCAAAATGACAAAAGGAAACAAAACAGTCTTTTAACAACCCTGTAAATTTGTTAAAACGGAATATCACATTGACATAAGTATTCAGACCCTTAATTCAGCGCCATTTGAGGTAAATACAACCTCAGGTCTTCTGGGTATGATGCAACATGTTCTGCACTCCGGGATCTGGGGAGTTTTTGCCATTTATCTCTGTGGATCTTCTCAAGCGCCATCGGGTTGCAAGGGGCCTTCGGCTCTGGTTGGGCCACTCAAGGACATTCAGAATTGTTCCTAAGTCGCTTTGGCCTTGTCTTGGCTGCATTCTTGGGGTAGTTCTCATGTTGGAAGGTGACCCTCCAGCCCAATCTGAGGTCATGAGTGCTGCCACCACCATGCTTCACTGTTGGGATGGTATTGGCAGTTGATGAGCGGGCCCTGGTCTCCTCCAGACATGACGCCTTGAATTGAGGCCAAATGGTTCAATCTTTGTTTTGTCAGACCAGAGAATCTTGTTTCTCACAGTCTGAGAGCCCTTTAGGGGCTTTCTTGCAAATTCCAAGCAAGCTTTCCTGTGTCGTGACGTGGGGAGAGACGTCCATTTGATCTTTCTGCCATAGGGCCAGATTGGTTGAGAGTTGCAGTATTGGGTGTAATAATGAATGTCCTTCTGCACCTTTCTTCCATCTTCACGTATGACCTCTGGCGCTCATCCAGAGTGATCTTCAGATTCTTTGGTCACATCTTACTGAGGCCTTTCTCCCCCGATCTCTCAGTTTGGCCTGGGGCGGCAGCTCTAGGAAGAGTCCAGGCTGTTCAAAACTTCTCCCATGTAAGAATCATGGAGGTCACTGAGCTCCTTCGATACACCCAAATTGTTTTGTCATTTCCCAGATGTACCTGGTGGACAACATCCTGTTTCTGAGCTTTATGGGCCTGTTCTGTGACCTTGGTTTTTGGTTCAATTTGCAACTACATCTGTAAGACCTTAGGTTTGCACCTTTCAAAACCACGTCCGATCAGTGGAATCTGCCGCAGGCCGATCCATCCAAAGAGTAGAAACCTCTCAAAGAGGGTCCGGAGAAATGGGTCGTATTTGAGCTCAATTTCAAGAGTCATAGCAAAGGGTCTGAATACTTATGCCGATGTGCTCGTTTAGCTTTATTTTATTTTTAATAAATTTGCAACATAGTCTAATATCAGGTTTTCTCTTTGTAATTACGGGGCATTGAGTGTAGATCGACGTGAGAAAAAAAATTCAACAATGTTAACATAAGCCTGCCACATGACAGAATGTGGGGGGAGGGGGTACGGAGGGGACTGAATACTTTTTGACCGCACTGTACCTGTATTTCCATATCTACAAGTACCAACTGCCACGACTAGTAGAAATTGTGAAAGAAAAAATGTTCCGTGTGACTCCTATGTTGAACGATGGACGAGGATTCGCCGTAAGAGGATTCATCTCTCTCTCGCTCTCTCTTTCCGTTTCTTGGTAGAAATAGGTTGAAGTTGCTGCGGAAGGTGCAGGGAATGAGCACGGCCGACATGTACCGCTGGAAGCTTTCGTCTCACGAGCCGTGCAGTGCCACGTGCACCACAGGTCAGTAAACGGGCGGGTTTAAATTCCCTTTTCCGCCTGGTATTGTCTTTCCTCATTTTTGTTTTTTAATTGTTCAGCTGTGGGTTTAAATACACTTTTTATGTTTCCTGTAGCTTGAAATGAGTTTTTTTCACCCATTTTGTTACCATAAACTCAGGACCCTGTGGGCTACGCTGGGAGGGGGTCACATGGGGGAGGGGGCGTTATGTGTTCTTTGAGTTTTTTCCAAATCTCTTTCTGCCATTGATAATAAAGCATGAAAGGGAACCAAATACTCGCCCCTGAGTCTTTATGAAAATTTAAACTTTCCAGAGGAAAATTCAGCAATCATGAAATTACAGCAATAGAGGTTCCGTGGGCTCCCTATGAGCCTCTGCAGCGTACAACTCGTGCAGGTGCAGCTTTTTAACATTTCTCTTTGCGTTACCGCTACTTTCTGCTTATTTTCTCGATGTCAGCAGTAGGTGATGTGTGAAAGGCTGAACCTGATGGACGCATGTCTTTGTAACTATGTCACTGTTGGTTTCAGGTTGTTTCCTCCATCCTCTCCTCCACTAGTTCCTATAGCCATTGGTTTGTCTGCAATGTGCGTTATTGTACGTGCACTACAAGACAATGGTTGCTGATCCAAAACCGCGATCAAACCATCACACTCGCCCGTGTAGTCAAGCCCCTATACCTGCTTACAATGCGGTGGATCTCAGTGAATTTCACGTTTTCACTTATTTTTTTAACAGTAGGACAGCTGCATGCTGGGAGACCTTCCCATTCCAACTTACCAACCCTCAGAGCCCGGAGGATTACGGGAAGGAGCGATGGCTGTACACAAACCTAAAACTGTGTATGCTAAACCCGTTAACCAGAAACTCTCAAGTGTTTTAAGGTGGCCAGGAGGTGCAGAGTCTCCCCCTCTTCCTTGTAGCCCTGGAGAAAATGCTGGGTGAAGTGGAGGAGTTTCCTCCACCCCACCCAGTGTCACCAGATGCTGTGATTTTGAACTTCTTGGCTGTCGGTCAGCGGATTGCGAACACCTGCCCAATTATTTAAGGGCACAAAAAAGGGGGCTGCATTTTTAATGGAGTATCCCTTTAAAGTTCTAAATGCGGTGCAATCACCATGGAAACCAATGAGATGTTTCCAGACATCGCTCCACGTTTAGATATTTGCTCCAGCGAGGCTTTTTTATACTAGGAGCTCTTATACCACAGAGTTTTTTCACGCAGTACACTGTGCAGCCCCTCTAAGAAGCTCGTAACCGGAGTGACGCGTTCCCCTTTACAGCCCGGGCCCCTGGAGATTCCTGGTGCCTTTGATCTGGAATTCAGCATTGCTCCCGTTTAGTAAAGCTGAGTGGTTGCCCCTCCGATCACCTCTCCATATGGTTTGAAGCTTGTCAGCAAAGTCAGACGAAACGCTCCTCTGGGTGCCTTTCTGCAGGACTTACATGCTTGTCTGGAGCTTGGTGATATCTGGCTGCTCCCCCATATGCGCCCATAACACACAGCACACTAAACTAAGGTGCGCATTGTGACCAACACTTTCTGTTAACCCGCATCGAGCAGCAGCCTCTCCATATAGTTTCAGGATATGTTAATAGGGTCCTTCCATCAAGTGCCATCGTTCAGTAACGTCAAGGCCGCTCGATGTGAAAATCACCTTTTTCTAATATATGAGTCACTGGAGGTCTCTGCTTAATGAGCCTTCTCCGAGCTGCTCGTCCATTCCCAGGTGAATTGTGTCACTGGCCTTCGTGTCTCCATTAGCTTTCCTTCATCTCGTTTCCGCTTACAGGAGTAATGTCGACCTTCGCCATGTGCGTGCGATATGACGGGG
Source organism: Leptobrachium leishanense (assembly GCA_009667805.1). Lineage (NCBI taxonomy): Eukaryota > Metazoa > Chordata > Amphibia > Anura > Megophryidae > Leptobrachium > Leptobrachium leishanense. Next base: position 144,483,728 of record CM019071.1, read on the forward strand.
TGGAAGTGGACGATACACACTGCGATGCTTTGACCCGTCCAGAGCCCGTGCACGAGTTCTGCGCTGGAAGAGAATGCCAGCCAAGGTACCGGGCGCACGTTATTCTGTTGATTCAGTAATTATCAGGGAACCTGTTTTGCAATATTGTTGCAGACCTGTATCTCAGTCATTAACACCATTAAACATGTTTTGATAAACACCAAATTTCCTCGTAAGTGAAGGAACGTGTTATTGAGGTTGGGATTCATTGCCATGAGACAACATACAGGAATGTCACCAACATGTGGACGCGTGAGGATATGATGCCTCAAAAAGTCACCTTCTGGAAAGGTTCCCTAGCATTGGAACGCTACAGCGGTAAAAACAATGTATTCGAGACTAAAAAAATGGTGGATTAGCCCAGGTTTTCAGTTAAATAAATACTATCCTGGCCTCACTTTGGTGCGTCTGACGTTACTATTTGTGCTCGGTTTAAGGGTAAGATCACGGAGACACAAAAGAAGGAGCAGAACCTGTTGCTTAAAATTGAAGTGTAAATGGAGCAGACTCTAACTCTAAAAGTAACCCTAATCCTAAAACAAACACGTGAACCAGTAAAATGATGCTGGTGTGCTGCTAATTTTGACTATTAAACAAAATCTTTTATTTTTTTTCCTCCTAGCATCTCAATGCCAGGGAACCTTTTTAAAAGGAGACTTTTTTGATGCGTCATAACCTAATGTGTCCACAAGGTGGAGACGGTTTGTTAGTAAACCATGCCATGTGGTAGAGAGTTTGTGTTGTTCCACTGATATGCTCAGCAGATATTATCCTACCTGAAAGACGCACTCACCATCCTTTAATGTTGCCCTCCATTTACTGGAGGAGGATCTCAACTGTTGCTCCAATTGCACAGAGGGTGCATTCACTAAACCAGAAACGAACTGACGGACAAGAACTGAAAGCGGAAAATGGAAATTTTAGCCTAAATCCCTGAGCTGAAATAAAGATGGATGGGTAGATATGAATGGATGGGCAGATAAGGAAGGATGGATGGGCAGATATGGATGGAAAAGTAGATATGGATGGAAGGATGGGTAGATAATAGATGGAAGAATGGATGGGTAGATCTAGGTGGAGGGATGGATGGGTAGATATAGAGGGAAGGATGGATGGGTAGATATAGATGGAAGGATAGATGGGTAGATATAGATGGAAGGATAGATGGGTAGATATAGATGGATGGATGGGTAGATATAGATGGATGGATGGGTAGATATGGATGGAAGGATGGATGGGTAGATATGGATGGAAGGATGGATGGGTAGATATGGATGGATGGTGAGATGGATAGATGGTTTGAGTCCGGTTGGCGGTAAAACAGAAAGGATGCCAAACAGGTTACAGGGCACAAGGTGAGGTTTATTGAACAACACAGGGAAAATGCAGAAACAGTACTAAACACAGAACTGAATAAAGGGGGGAGAGACTGGAAGGGAGCTAGACACAGGGGCGAGACAGGAAGGGAGCTGACTAGGAATGGCAGGGAGCAGTAGCAATGGAAGGGAGGAATAGGGCACAAGACACCACCGGGCAACACAGCAGGGAACTTACTAAAGACAGGTGGAACAGGAAAGGGGGTGACAGGAGACATAGCAGCACAGGAGACTTGAAGGCACAGGGGTTCTTGGAGGCAGAGTATCCAGAAGCAGGGTTCCTATGCGCGGCATCCAAGGGGCAAATCCACGAGCAAAAGTCGGGTAAGTAAGCCAAGGGGTCTGGTACACAAGAATCCAATCAATAGGACTTGAATACAGGATCTCTGGAACAGGTCCACACAGCACAAGACTTCAATGCTGAAGTGCTGGGATAGGAGCGTAGCTTCTGTGTATGGAGGTCTCATCAGGTGGGGTTGGTTACACCGGAGGGCTCCACTGATCATCTGGAAACTTCAGTCTGGACTTTTTTGGACTGGATAAGGCACAGGGCTAGATGGGAAATCCGGTCTGGAACATGATAGGCAAAACAGGAAAGGGGCTGCCAGGTCTTATGGTTGAAATGACCCAGATTTGGATGTCTTATGGCGCCGCTGGCGAGGGCCGTAACACGTATATAAATATCTATCTGCATCTATCAATCTACATGTATCTATTAGAGATGGAGATGTGCTTCTATGATCCTGACTGCACTGATTCTGACAGGTGGGAGACGAGCAGCTGGAGCGAATGCTCCCGGACCTGCGGTGAGGGATATCAGTTTCGCATTGTCCGCTGCTGGAAGATGATTTCTCCTGGGTTTGACAGCTCTGTATACAGCGACCTGTGTGAGTCAGCAGATATCACCAAACCTGACGAGAAGAAGGTCTGCAGGAACCCAACGTGTGGACCCCAATGGGAGATTTCAGAATGGGCCGAGGTTAGTAGCGGGTATCGCCAAGCTGTGGGAAAGAATGTATTACTGCGTTACAAAACGTGAGCTTGGAGACATTCTAACTCACTGGGCCTGGAGCAGATTGTGATGCACGACTCTCCGTTTAGCACAATTGGGTGTTTGGTGCGTATTATCCCCATCACTACCAAGTGACTTTCCAAAGAAATCACTGCCAGGAACCTTCTTTTTTTTTTGGAAAATCCTTTTTAATTAATATTACAGTAATAAATATCTGGGAATATTCCCAATGTATTCCTCACTGCAATAACGTATGCGACAGGGAGATGTCACCACCTGCTGGCCAGAAGGAGTTACTGCAGTTCTGGTCTCCGTGCAGGATCAGTTGGGGAGATGTCACCACCTGCTGGCCAGAAGGAGTTACTGCAGTTCAGGTCTCCGTGCAGGATCAGTTGGGGAGATGTCACCACCTGCTGGCCAGAAGGAGTTACTGCAGTTCAGGTCTCCGTGCAGGATCAGTTGGGGAGATGTCACCACCTGCTGGCCAGAAGGAGTTACTGCAGTTCAGGTCTCCGTGCAGGATCAGTTGGGGAGATGTCACCACCTGCTGGACAGAAGGAGTTACTGCAGTTCAGGTCTCCGTGCAGGATCAGTTGGGGAGATGTCGCCACCTGCTGGCCAGAAGGAGTTACTGCAGTTCAGGTCTCTTGTGCAGGATCAGTTGGGGAGATGTCAAGCAGACACATTCCCAGCTGGTTTTGAAAAGTGTTAGCTCCTCGAGCATCACGTTCAGGATGCTGAAACTTTACAGACATGTTCTGGGGTCCAAATGCAAATGAATTAGTTTGCAATAAAATAAATTCCACTGCATTGCTCCTGTGTAACATAGCGACTATACCCAATATCAGGACAACAGGAGTCAATCTTGTTAGTGAAGGGGTTAAATTATGAATCACAGAATAGGGGGCTTCATATAAAATCACATTTCCGTGTATGTGCAGCTCATAGTCTCCCATCCTCGCTTTGTGACCTGTTTCTGATTCTCCGGACTAAGAATCTCCTTTTTGTGGATCCCAGGGAAAATAATCAGATTTCTGCTCCTGAATCGAGGAGGAATTGCTTTTTTTCCTTTTGGGGTAATATTGGAAAATGCTTTGTTGTTGGTGGTGTTTTTGCCTTCTTCTGGATCAACAGCAGTATGGCAGATGTTGGAGAGGTACAACTTGATGGACACTATCAGGGTTATCCAAAGAGATTCGAAAAGTCACCGCACGTTCGGTTACTTTTCGTTCTCTTCAATTCGGTTCCTTTTGCCGATTGCATTTCGGTGACCCTGCGGTGTATTCAGCAAAGAGCACAGGTCCCCGAATTGCAGGGAAAAGCTGCCGCAAACCTGACGAAAACTAACCGAATGCACGCTGAAAATAAGCAAAAACATCTGGATTAACCTTCGAAGAAGCTGAACAGGAGCCGAACAGGAGCCGAACAAGAGCCGAATCACACAGAGCCGAAGCAGCTGTGACGTAGAGGAGGCAGTGAATAAATTAGAAAAACCATTTGTATGAATCTGGGAAAAAGAAACGCTGTTTGCAAAGAAACTACTGAGCGAAAATGTCTGAAATTTTCACAGGAGGTCCAGGGAATGATACTAAAGAGGGCTGTTACAAAAAAAATAAGTAAACTAAAAAAAAAAAAAAAAAAAAAATCGGACTTTTAAAAAAAAAAAAATATATCAGAAAAATGCTTAAAGTATCCTAAAAAATCTATAAATAAAGAGACTTTTTGCTGCAGAATTTTATAATGAACGGTTTATTAGATATTGAATTAAAACGGGAATATTTTTAACATTGAAGCCTATGGGATTCTCCTGAATAAATTTGCCGAATTAAACCACCGAATGGCAGGACATTAGGGGAACCTTTCACTGCTGGTTTGTGTTCTCTGAATAGCCGAAGCAGTGCTTTTTCATGGGGATTTCACTGCCCTCGAACAGGCACCGAACAGGCACCGTATGTTCAGGCAATTCGCCAGGATTTGGCGAATTGCCTGCTCTCTGGATAGCCGAATGGCCAGGAAAGGTAACCGAACAAGGATTTTCAGCATTCGGTTACCTTTCTCAAGCAATTCGGATCTCTTTGAATAACCCTGTATGTTAACTCCTTACGTAACGAGACCATAGCTCACACTCTAATGCTCAAACTCTAACCCCCTAGTTATTGATGGCCAACAATTCCCAGAATTCCTTGAAATGAAATACAGGTGAAACTCGAAAAATTTGAATATGGTGCAAAAGTTCATTTATTTCAGTAATGCAAGTTAAAAGGTGAAAGTAATATATGAGACTCATTTCATGCAAAGCAAGATAGATCAAGCCGTGATTTGTCATAATTGTGATGATTCTGGTTACAGCTCATGAAAACCCCAAATCCACTATCTCAGAAAATGAGAATATTACGTGCAATCAATAAAACAAGGATTGTACATAGAACAATATGGGACCTGTGAAAAGTATAAGCTGCAGATGTACTCAGTACTTGGTTTGCAGCAATTCCTGCGGCACGGAAGCTATCAGCCTGTGGCACTGCTGAGGTGTTCTGGAAGACCAGGATGCTTCAATAGCGGCCTTCAGCTCTTCTGCATTGTTCCGTCTCATGTCTCTCATCTTTCTCTTGGCAATGCTCCATAGATTCTCTATGGGGTTCAGGTCAGGCGAGTTTGCTGGCCAATCAAGCACAGTAATCCCACAGTCATTGAACCAGGTTTTGGTGCTTTTGGCAGTGTGGGCAGGTGCCAAGTCCTGCTGGAAAATGAAGTCAGCATCCCCATAAAGCTCATCTGCGGAAGGAAGCATGAAGTGCTCCAAAATCTCCTGGTAGACGGCTGCGTTGACCCTGGACTTAATAAAGCACAGTGGACCAACACCAGCAGATGACATGGCTCCCCAAATCAACAGAGACTGTGGAAACTTCACACTGGACTTCAAGCATCTTGCAGTGTGTCCTCTCCATTCCTCCTCCATACTCTGGGTCCTTGGTTTCCAAATGAGATGCAAAAGTTGCTCTCATCAGAAAAGAGGACATTGGAGCCGCTGAGCAACAGACCAGGTCAGTTTTTCCATAGCCCAGGTAAGACGCTTCTGACATTGTTTGTTGTTCAGGAGCGGCTTGACAGGAGGAATACGACATTTGTAGTCCATGTCCAGGATGCACTGACTCCAGCCTCAATCCACTCCTTGTGAAAGTCCCCAACACTTTTGAATGGCCTTTTCCTGACAATCCTCTCCAGGCTGCGGTCATCCCTGCTGCTTGTGCACCTTTTTCTTCCACACGTTTCTCTTCCACATAACTTTCTATTAATGTGCTTTGATACAGCACTTTGGGAACATCCAACTTCTTTTGCAATGAGCTTTTGAGGCATTCCCTCCTTTATGGAGGGGGTCAATGATGGTTTTCTGCACAACTGTCAGGTCAGCGTCTTTCCCATGATTGTGATTCCTACTGAACCAGACTGAGAGACCATTTAAAGGCTCAGGAACCCTTTGCAGATGTTATGGCTTAATTAGCTGATTAGAGTGGGACACTTTGAGCCTAGAATATATTGCACCTTTTCACAATATTCTAATTTTCTGAGATAGTGGATTTGGGGTTTTCATGAGCTGTAACCAGAATCATCACAATTATGACAAATCACGGCTTGATCTATCTTGCTTTGCATCTAATGAGTCTCATATATTACTTTCACCTTTTAAGTTGCATTACTGAAATAAATTAACTTTTGCACGATATTCTAATTTTTCCAGTTTCACCTGTAGATGGCCTGAAGAGCAATGGAAACATGGGGGGGGGGGGCATAGTTTGGGACTCCTGATTTAAAGGGACGCTCTTGCCGCCATGTAAACTTAATTGAATGTAGCTGGTCATGTTGAGCTGAATGTCTCCTCTCCACTTGCCGCCTGCTCACCTTGGCTGACCTGGCGGGCCTTGGCAGCCTTCCGAGCAGAGGGATTATTATTATTGTCCTCATTTATAAGTTTCCGCAGCACTTTACAATAACCAAAGGGAACGAGATACATATAAACGAACATATGATGGAAACAAGAGGTGTAGAGGGCCTTCCTCATAGGAGCTTACAGTCTAGAGGGATTGGGGTTAAGGAAGACAAGAGGAATTTTACTAGCTAGCAGGATCATTAGTGCCAGTGGGAATGGTGGGGCCATAGAAGCAGCTTCAATCATGTGTGAGTAGGTGAGCAGAGGGATGAGCTGCATCAGTGATGTGGTACAATAATCTGAAGAGATGGGTTTTGAGGGATTTCTTGAAGGCCTGAAGGTCAGGGGAGAGTTTGAAAGGGTGAGGAAAGTCATTCCACAGGACCGTTGCTGCCCTTGAGGTCTTGGAGGCGAGAGTTGGCTGTGCGCGTGTAGAACGATGACAGGTGGAGATCGCCTGCTGAATGGAGTTGTCTATATGGGACATGCTTGCGAAGTAACAAAGACATGTAGGGAGGAGTTGAGTTATTGAGCGATTTGAACGTGAGCATCAGTATTTTAAACTTTATCCTGAAACGTACAGGAAGCCAATGGAGGGACCGGCAGAGGAGGGAGGTACAGGAAGCCAATGGAGAGACAGGCAGAGGGGGGGAGGTACAGGAAGCCAATGGAGGGACCGGCAGAGGGGGGAGGTACAGTAAGCCAATGGAGGGACCGGCAGAGTGGGGAGGTACGCATGGTGCGTTTGGTTTGGGGATGACCCCGCTTTGGAAGGCTGTCAATCGGCGCCTCCTGGACAGGCATCTGCCCTTCCAATCTGCTGTTGCAAATGTTTGCGAAGCCGATCGTCCAGTGCCTCTCAGATTGGCTGCCTGCACAATAGGCGCAGATCGCCAGAACGAAGGCATCTGCTGCTTCCTGGGATAAATAGATAAGCAGGGAAACAGGGAAATGTTTCAGAGGCCACGTGCGGCAAATGATGTGAACAGGCCACGGATCGGTGAATATTTGGGATCTGCTAGCCGTCCCAGCATTGAAGGTTTACACTGACTCACAGCCTGACAACCACTTCAGGAGATCCCGGGGTTTAAATTAAACTGTGCTTAGAGACAGTAACAATAATATATTGTCATACGCTTTATGGATAAACAGCGAGCAAGAACACAATGTGACTGCCAAGGCCAGAAGCAATTTTGAGTGAACGAGTGTTAAATTGTGTCCACATTTATCTATTATTATATTATGCTCTTATGAGTTTTGGCTTCTTGTTTTTTATGGTTAAATGCCCTTTTCTAGGATTTTAGGCCCTGGAAGCACCGAGCTGGCTGCAGGGCCGCAGGTGATTTTCTTTGATAGGGCTGTGGGTCTCACCCCGGGAGGACGGGCTTCGAAGCCTTCCTCCAGCCACCGGGCACTTGTTTTGCCAGCGAAGCTAATCCCGTTTGGATCCGCGTCTGCATGCAAGCGGGCAGAGCCAACTGGCAGAGCATGAAACGGGCTGCACTCGGCGTGATCTGAAAGCTATTAAAACGGCTGTGAAGAGAAATGCGCCGGTCACGCGCTTTGCCTGATTCAACACCGTGTGTGGAAAGGACGACCGTGGCTGATACTGGTCCGGCAGGTCAAACGTCGGTCTACAGATGCCAGAAATAACAGGTTAGGCTGGAGTTAGCTGTCAGAGTGGAGATTTGGCCATACGAAATATATATATGTTGGAACAAGAGCTAGCACTCTAGGGTCTTAATAAAATAAACAAAAAAAAGAATTAATGCAGGTTAATAAAAGTCAAAGTTTCAGTTCACAGCAGGAGCTTTCATCCGGACAGAAGAGGATGTCTTGAGAAAATGCTCCAGCTTTGAGCTGAAATGTTGACGTTTATTAATATGCATCAATAAAGTTTGTTATTTTATCTTAAGACCCAACTAGAGTGCTAGCTCTTGTTCCAGCATGCATTCTTTCATTCGGGCATTGCAAACATGAGTTTTTCACAGAATTATATACTGTATATACACACACACACAAACATGCACAAAACCAGCATGGCTGCACTCAACCTGAACATGCATTTTGCATAAGGTGCATTCGAGACCAATGACTGCAGCAACATCTAATTTTCAGAGCACACCACTTTAATATCGGTTTCAAAATAAAAACACCTAATCTAGGAGTAAACCATGAAATCTGATCACACATTGCATAACCCTTCCACAATGTCAATGTACCCGATCTCGACAGGCCCCATCCTTCCTGAGGCTAGGGTCAGACTAACGCATTTTTCGCGTTGTCTGTGAAAAAGTGCGTTCGAACGAATGGACGCATTTTTTCACGGAATACGCGATAGCGGTCATACGATGCGCCTTTACGTCCGTGATTTTGTACGGATCATCAATAAAACACTTTTTGTGTCTGGACGTTATGTTGGCCGGACATTAGCAGCGTCTGACGTCTTCCAATCACGCACACACGCCTCTAGCGGACGCAGCGCACTCTGTACGTCCGTACTAGCGGTTTGACGTTCTAGAAAAAATGCGTTCGTTTGCCACTTGCGTTGCGCGGACGAACTTTCGTGCGGCCGTACTTCGTGTGTTCCCCGGCATTGGACGTCATTTGCTGCTAGCACGGCCGTGATTTCGTGCGTCTAAACGCACGTTAAAACTGCTTTTGTCTGACCCGAGCCTAACCCAACAACTGTTCTTATGTAATTAACCCATTGACTTTGGACGTTCATCCTCCTGGGGCTCTCCACGGTTGAAGAGGTCCTGTAAGTGGTCAAGTTATCGCTCTATAATGTGAACTATTGATTTGTTATTTTTTTATTTTTAGGATTTTCTTGATTTCTGCATTTAGGACTAAAACGTAGATGTAATAATGCTGGGTGCACCTGCTTGTTTTACGCATTGTAGGTGTATATATATAAAATCGACTATAATAAATGACGAGATATCGGCCATGTCCTTGCACTGTTCTGGTTTCTGTCTGACCAACCCCCCATGTCGTACAAGCCGCACAATCCAGTCAATATTCTTACTCTCCTAACCTGCGCCCGCCCACCCACCTGAAAGATGTCCAAGCCGTGAGTTTTTGTTTTTTGCACTTCATTTTCGTTCCTTTGCGCGAGCCATAAAATCGCTTTTGTCGTACGTTTATTTCTGCAGACGGTTTCTGTCCGGCGGTTAGAGGAGGATATAAAGATGAGCTCAAACCTTAAAGCAGATGTGCTGGCGGCGGCGCGACGATCACGTCTTCTGCCGTGGCCGACCTGTGCTTGTAGGTAGGATTAGGGGGGACTGCGACGCAGAGGTACAGACTGACCCTGTTGCTGAAATGCCATATTTCATTCAAATGGGGTCTTTCTGTGAGGGAGGGGGGGATATAAGCCTGTTCCATGGAGATCATCTTTATAAACAAGCGATTTTGTGTTCTGAATCGAGACCTCTCAAACGGGACTGGCTGGGTTGGAGGTCTGGCACGGACACATCCAGCACCTGCTTGTCCTGCTAGACACTTCCCGTGGTCAGACCTGGACCTCCAGATGTTTTGGAACTACATTTTCCTCGAGTCTCAGCCAATCTGTTGAGTGACTTAGCATCACGGGAGGTTTAGTTCTAACACATCCGGAGGGCCATGGTTCCACATTTCCTGTGTTCAGACCTGGACCTCGTTCAGAGTGCACCTCGTGGATTCTCTCCTAAATTTTAAGACTTTTTTGAGACTTGACCCACAGATACAAATATATCCGAGCATGTTGTGTATAAATCCAGCTCGCTTTACGTTTGTTGCTTTTTTGTTCTTGTTTTGTGTTTTTTGTAACAGAGGTGAATCTTAAGCATCGTTAATTCTCATAAGATTCTTTCTGTCTGCTGAAATAAGATGGATTTTATTTTCCTGCCATAGTGTGCGGCAAAATGTGGGGAGCGAAATATTATCACCCGGGATGTGCGCTGCTCAGAGGATGAAAAATTGTGCGACGCAAACACCAAGCCCCCTTCAGAGAAGAACTGTACGGGAACCCCCTGCGACCGGCAGTGGACGGTGTCAGACTGGGGCCCGGTGAGTAGGTCAATTTAATATGCAACAAGCTGAAAACTTTACTGCCGCATTCCAGCAGCCAGGGATTTGTCAGAATACAGGTAGAGCTGTGGGATCAGTCGCTACTGTACAGGGATAAGATTCAGGGGGTTATAATGAGTGTAAATCCCTGTACAGTACAGATACAAGGTGTTGCTGTAATTGCCATACACAGGCATTATGCAGCACATACAGATACAAGGTGTTGCTGTAATTGCCATACACAGGCATTACGCAGCACATACAGATACAAGGTGTTGCTGTAATTGCCATACACAGGCATTATGCGGCACATACAGATACAAGGTGTTGCTGTAATTGCCATACACAGGCATTATGCAGCACATACAGATACAAGGTGTTGCTGTAATTTCCATACACAGGCATTATGCAGCACATACAGATACAAGGTGTTGCTGTAATTGCCATACACAGGCATTATGCAGCACATACAGATACAAGGTTTTTCTGTAATTTCCATACACAGGCATTATGCAGCACATTAAGATATTGCATTGCTAATAATCTCATTCTGATCATTACAAACCCCCATAAGCAGGAGATCTCACCATTTTATTATCTGTCTGCAGCACATTTACTGCATCTGCTTGTATGCTGATAATGCAGACCCCATGTAAGCAGTAGATCTCACCATTTTATTAACTGTCTGCACAACGTTTACTGCATCTGCCTGTATGCTGATAATGCAGACCCCGTGTAAGCAGGATATCTCACCATTTTACTATCTGTCTGCAGCACATTTACTGACAAAAGGCCATTTCTGTCTGTATGCTGATAATGCAGAGCCCATGTGACACTGTGCAAGATAAGGGACGCCATTTAGAGTTTACAACCTTTCATCCCAGTGATATTTCTGTCTGTATGCTGTTAATACAGACCCCGTGTGACATTGCAGCAAATAAGGGACACCATCAAGAGTTTACAACCTTTCATCCCAGTGATATCTCTGTAAAGGATAAACCAATACATGAGAAATAAAAAATGAGCAAGTTTACATTGTTTTAAACTTTTTAGTGGCCCCATAATAACAATATTCTTCCAAATTGCTATTTCATCCTAAATGTAACTGTTTTCTCTGCATCCCATGTTTCAAAGAAATATTATGATATTTATTTTTACCAAAAATCCTCAGTAGAGAAAGGGTTACACAGAGCAGCCAGGCAGAGTGTCATGATACTAGGGTATACAGGAGCTTCAGATTAAAGAAAGCGTCTCCTGTGTTTATTTAAGATCCTTCTCCAGACGAGTTTGCCTTTTTTTCTTATTTTTCCAGGATCCCAGTGGAGAATTCATTACTCCCAGACACCGTGAGGCCCGTTTTGGAGAATAGCTCCCTTTTGGGAACATTGTGTCTGTCCGTTAAAAAGATTTCACAATCTGTAAAGTAATCCAATTAGCTTCCGAAAGAAATGCAACTCTCCTGCTATGTGTGTGTGTGGTTTTTTTTTAATGACTATCGCTAGGCAACCGTTTCCTAGGAGACAGCCTATTTATAATGGTAATTGATGACTACCAATGGAGGCAGAAAATAGATTTGGAAAGAGGTGCCTGTTTGTGTCGTGCTGGTGGCCTGACCGTGGTTCTAGGAATGGGGAGAGACGGTCCGAAGGACCACAGGGTAGTGATTAGTCATAGTCACTTCCCAATGTACTGCAGCCAGAACGCCTGGTGAAGACGGGGTGCCTGTAATTCTCTGCAGGTTAAACTGGGGAGCTCTCAGCCCGTTTAACCTGCCCGTTTTGTGGTTTCAGTGCAGCGGAAGCTGTGGCCAGGCGAAGACAATCAGACACGTCTACTGCAAAACGAGCGACGGAAGAGTCGTCCCGGAGTCTCAGTGCAATTCGGACACGAAGCCCCTGGCTATTCATCCCTGCGGAGACAAAAACTGCCCCCCACACTGGGTTAGCCAGGATTGGGAACGGGTAAGAAGAAGCCCCAGAACTTCCATTAGAGGCACAGGCCTGATTCTTGCCACTATAGGAGTGACTGAAGCGCCACTGAGAAGAAAAGAATGACAATAAATTCCACATATTGAATCACCACATCCCATACATATTTACGGTTACACCATGAATGGGCATCATGTGACATACGAGGCCATGGTGACAGTGATATAGAAAGGGTAGTAATATAGAAAGGGTAGTAGATACATGGAATAGCCTCCCAGTGGGGGCAGTAACAGTGATATAGAAAGGGTAGTAGATACATGGAATAGCCTCCCAGTGGAAGCAGTAACAGTGATATAGAAAGGGTAGTAGATACATGGAATAGCCTCCCAGTGGGAGCAGTATCTACTACCCTTTCTATAATCACTGTTGGAATAGCCTCCCAGTGGAGGTGATATAGAAAGGGTAGTAGATACATGGAATAGCCTCCCAGTGGAGGTGATATAGAAAGGGTAGTAGATACATGGAATAGCCTCCCAGTGGAGGTGATATAGAAAGGGTAGTAGATACATGGAATAGCCTCCCAGTGGAGGTGATATAGAAAGGGTAGTAGATACATGGAATAGCCTCCCAGTGGGGGCAGTAACAGTGATTATAGAAAGGGTAGTAGATACATGGAATAGCCTCCCAGTGGGGGCAGTAACAGTGATATAGAAAGGGTAGTAGATACATGGAATAGCCTCCCAGTGGAGGTGATATAGAAAGGGTAGTAGATACATGGAATAGCCTCCCAGTGGAGGTGATATAGAAAGGTAGTAGATACATGGAATAGCCTCCAGTGGGGGCAGTAACAGTGATTATAGAAAGGGTAGTAGATACATGGAATAGCCTCCAGTGGAGGTGATATAGAAAGGGTAGTAGATACATGGAATAGCCTCCCAGTGGAGGTGATATAGAAGGGTAGTAGATACATGGAATAGCCTCCCAGTGGAGGTGATATAGAAAGGGTAGTAGATACATGGAATAGCCTCCCAGTGGGAGCAGTAACAGTGATATAGAAAGGGTAGTAGATACTGCTCCCACTGGGAGGATATTCCATGTAACAGTGATATAGAAAGGGTAGTAGATACATGGAATAGCCTCCCAGTGGGAGCAGTAACAGTGATATAGAAAGGGTAGTAGATACATGGAATAGCCTCCCAGTGGGGGCAGTAACAGTGATATAGAAAGGGTAGTAGATACATGGAATAGCCTCCCAGTGGGGGCAGTAACATTGATATAGAAAGGGTAGTAGATACATGGAATAGCCTCCCAGTGGGAGCAGTAACAGTGATATAGAAAGGGTAGTAGATACATGGAATAGCCTCCCAGTGGGGGCAGTAACAATGATATAGAAAGGGTAGAAGATACATGGAATATCCTCCCAGTGGGAGCAGTAACAGTGATATAGAAAGGGTAGTGACTGATTACATGAGGCAGGATGAATGTTTTGAACCTCGGTTATAAAGGGACAGTTTTCCCACTTTTTTTCACATTTCTCTTAGTGTAACACAACCTGTGGCCGAGGAGCAAAGCAGCGCGTTGTTCTGTGCATGGAGGTTGCCAATGGCAAAGTAAAAACGCGCTCAGCCACTGACTGTGACGCTGCCAAGAAGCCCAGCGACGAGAGCACCTGTTTTGAAAGGCCTTGCTTCAAGTGGTACAACACTCCGTGGTCTGAGGTAAGCAGTCTGACTCCTGGTGCACGGTGTGTCCTTGGGGGTCTATCCCAGCCAGGCGCAGCATTTCCATGGTTTGCCTAGTGACCTCGCTGAGCGTGCAGCTGTCCTGATCCAGACCAGAGGTGACTAAACGTTGATCCCAGCTCACAATAAAAAGATGTGCGATTCATGAGATGAGGATGAAAATCTTAGCAGCCTGCGCTGCCCCCGATCTATACAAAGGTCTCCAAGCCATGTTCATTTGACACTGTTAGTCAGGAACGGATTAACATAGGGGCAGATGGAGCAGCAGCTCCAGGCCCATGCCTCAGAATAGGCCCAGAGAAACGATAACTATGTCTGCATTTGGACCCATGTATCTCCAACTCCATAGAAGCCACAGGGTAAAGTGAGGTATCACTGGAAAGGTCAGAGCATGGCCTTTCCAATGATACCACACATGACCAAGTTTTAAGTAAAACAAATAACATAATAAATATTCAATTTTTCTTTTCAAGAGTAATATTTTTCACTTTTCAATTCTAAAGTAAACAATGATGCTGCACAAATTAACCATCACATTTATCATGTCACCAACAAGTGTGGAGGTGATGGCTGATGGTACAATTCATTGTTACGAATTTTTTACATCAAAAACCTAAACTGCCGCACTGTGGGGAACTTTGGATCTCTGCATCACTAATCTTTACACCTCACAAGGTCAAGTGAGGCGTCATGGGAAAGGGCAGAGTCTGGTCTTTGCATTAATGTCAAACCTGACCATGTAAAATCTAAAAGAAAAGAAAATAATTTTTTATTTATTTATTTTTAGTTCCAAAGCTATGGCATTGTCCATTTGTCACGTATAAAATGAGCAATACCACTGCCATTACTCACCTTCTCATTTCCCACGCTGGGAGCAAAGTCAGTGTTTTATACATAGTCATATTATTCGTAAAATAAACATGGTCCAAAACACAAGGGAAATATTTCATTTTTGCTTTAATTTTTTGGTTAAAATTCTCAAAAAAATGCAGTAACAGCTTCCCATTTCACATTAATTGTTTTAACAATAATGACCTATAGAATATATAACCAGGTTTGGATGATAAAGTGTGAAAAAAAAATGTACTCTCTTGAAATGATTGAAATCTCAATGAAAAATAAATCACACAGTTTCCGCCTGGTTAGATTTACCCGTATCAGCAATATTAAATAACCAAAAATATGTTTTCAATTCACTAAATTACAAAAAAAGCCATTTATTCAGCTCCAGGCCCGTAGAGATCTTAATCCGGGCCTGCTGTTAGTGCCGGTGTTTATGGAGATACCAGCGCGGTGATGTTGGAATGAGCGTGATTTTCTGTCCTTTCAGTGCAGCAAGACGTGCGGAGTGGGAGTTCGGATGCGAGATGTCAAGTGCTACCAGGGAACTGACATTGTACGTGGCTGTGATCCACTGGTGAAGCCTGTGGCCAAACAAACCTGTGACTTGCTGCCGTGCCCCACCGAGCCACCAGGTGAGTGCCGACTCCAAATGGTCTCACGGAGACATTACAGAGCGGCATGGACCGTATACGTCACGTGTTGAATGGCCAATCTCTGCTCTGGAAAAGTTATTTCCTATGGTTTCCTCGGTAGCTACTGTTGGTAGCTCCTGTGTCGCGCTCGGTGATTGAATCTGGCCAGGTATATGTGGCACCTGATCCGTCACCGGAGATTACTCAGCAGCGTTTCAAATGTACTGAGGAGGCGAGGGAGGGAGAAGCATCTTGGCACGGCTCGACTTCTCTGCAGGGGACCATGAAATATGCCCAACAATTCAAGGATCAGCTAAAAACAATCTGTGTCAACCTTGTTTCAGTTAATGTGCCGGCTGGGTGGAGTAGAGGTAACATCACTACCCTGTGTGGAGAGAGCCTGTGGAGACACAGGCTCGATCCCGGCAAGAGCACCTCTCCAGTAAGTGTGCTTGGGCAAGACACCTAACGGCACAGACTCGCCACCCACGACATACTGAAAACAAGAGAAATCTCAATGTATCCTTCCTGGTAAAATCCTTTCTCAAAAAAAAAAAAAGGTATATATGTATTTATCCCCACCCACAGCTTTACCATTGTAAGGTCGCCACCTCCTGGCCGACCCGAGTAACCATGACTAAAAAAAAAAGTTGCTGGAGTTAATAAAATAAATATATATTATTTAGATAATTTGTGTAAATAAGAGCCAATCACCAAGTGACGGTTAAATATATAGTTTATACATACCACGTGCAAATTTTAACCCCTTAAAGGACCAATGATGTAACTGTTATGTCATAAATGCATTGACTTTATAGACCCTCGGGGATCAAAACGCTCTTTGCGTTAAAACGCCGGCGCAAGGGAGGAAAAACGTTTCCCCCTTGCGCTCGCGTTTTAACGCTGGATTACAATGCAGGCACAAAAAATGCTGCTTGCATTGTTTCCGAGCATTCGAGCATCCACTCGCTGGAGTCCGTAGGACTCCATTGAGTTCCTCCCTGCCGGTCACGTGACCAGCCGGATCTCGCCTCGCGTAGTGATACGCAGGGAGAGACTGGGGGTACTTTTTCCTCCAGTCTTTCCCTGCTCCCACCGACTGGAGGAGGCGAGCAGAGCCGCGGTACTCGCCGCGGGACAGAGGGTGAGTATCTGATTCATTTTATACTTTTTTTCCTGGTGTTAATGGATTGTGCAGAAGCGGAATCCGTTAACACCAAGTCCTGGCTCTGGTTAACTTTGCGCTGACCAGAGCCAGGCGTTAATCAGTGCTGGGACTTTGTAATCCAGCGCTGATTAACACTTTTCGCTCCCCATGTTAGGTATAGGGAGCACAAAGTAAAGTAACCTCACGCAAGGAGTAAGTATAGTAACCTCGTGCAAGAGTACAGTAACCTCGCGCGAAGAGCGCAAGGTACCAAACACAAACGGGTTTTTTAACCCGTTTGGATTGTAATATGCGGTAAACACGCAAGTGAGCGTTAACGTTTGCGTTAGGAGTGTGTAGGCTCTTGGTCTTTAACCCCTTAAGGACCCCTGACGTACCCTGTACGTCCTGTCCACAGGTCTCCCTTAGACCCGCGGACGTACAGGGTACGTCAGCGGTGCCTAATCCCCCTCCCGCCCGATACTCACCTCCTTCGCTGGATCCCTCGGCGATCTGGCAGGGAGGAAGCTTGCCCATGTGATTTACATGGGCAGGCGAGGCTGATGACGTCGCCACGCTGCCCCATGCAAAGCAATGGAGGGGGGGGCTCCTTCGCAGCCCTCTATCTCCCCAACCATTGCTTTTACACCGCTGAAAAGGGGAGAGTCTCCCCTTTTCAGCAGTGTATAGCATTAACTGTTTCGCCACCGGATCAGGTTTTGGCGCCAATTGGCGCCAAAACGCGATTCGAACCTGGAGGGGGGCTGACATCTTGGATGTCAGCCAAGCCTCCAGGTCCCCCCCACCCACTGACAACCTCACCATATGTGTGAGGATGTCAGTGTGCCAGTTAACCATCTAGCAGCCATGTAGAGATAAGGGGATCCTAAGGATCCCAATATCTCCCGATCCAGCTAGATGGTCCTATTTGACATCATTTGAAAGGCCTGATTATGGCCTTTCCAATGATACCAAACATGACCAGGTTTGGTTTTAAAAAAAAATAAAAAAATGTTTTTTTTTTTTAAAGTTTTTTTCGTCTGGGGGGAGTTTAATTAAATAGGACCTAGGCTGTCATCTAAAAATAATTAGCACAATATGGTCAGAATGAGCGCAGCGCACATAGGTGAACTGTCTCAGCAGTGAAGGGGTTAAAAAGCAAACGCATGTAAAAATTGGGTATTTCTAGTCTCGGGACAAAATTTTGAACCTATTTAGCCGGGGTCTTTTTGGGTGGTTGTAGATTTTGGGGATTAAATTATGAAAAAGTGTGTTTTTACCATTTTTTCATCATATTTCATATTTTTTTATAGTAAATTATTTTATATGATGGAAATAATGGTATTTCTAGAAAGTCCATTTAATGGCGGGAAAAAGGGTGTATAATATGTGTGGGTTGAATAAACGAGTAAGAGGAAAATTTGACCTAAACACTAACAGCGCAGAAACGTAAAAACAGCAGCGGTCACTAAAGGACGGATTTGTGTAAAACCGCCCGGTCACTAAGGGGTTAAGGGATTAATGACGGCTTGAGTCTTTTTTGATGCTAATTTTTTCAAGCATCTTTTCCATGATATGCCAACGGGAGTAACACCAGTATTTGAAGCAGGAGCCTCGCTTCAAGCAGCGGCGGTACAGTTGCGATTTCTGCTTTGATACCATGCTCCGCTATTTTATGCTCTAAATAAAATATTGATTTAAAACCAATCGCAGTGAGGTGCCCACAAAAAATTCACACCTCTCAATACACACCTCCAATTGCTATATACCCAAACGGTGGCATCCCCAAAGAACCAAACACTCTTAAATAATCTGTGTATATACAGTACAGAGGCAATCACTTACTCTCAACGCAAACGTTAACGCTCACTTGCGTGAGCGTTAACGTTTGTTGCGGTATTTACCGCATATTACAATCCTGCGGGCGCAGTTTTTCCTCCCTTGCGCCCGCGTTTTAATGCGAAGATTGTAATAGGGCCCATAGATTATACATACAGATCCATGGAGCAATCTTAAACAAATTCCCCTTTTCAATATATAAAAGACACAGAAAATAGAACAAGTCCAATATGATGTAGTATATTAAACGTAGGATAAAGGAACATTTAAACCATTCCACTCCTCACAATGTAATGAGCCATAAACCAGCTGTGGGTGAAGAGCGCCAGTGGGGTTTTTCTTTTTCTCCAGTACCCAAACACCTTATGTCACGATCAAGTTTCCATATCCATTTTCCTTTAGATCAAGAAATAAGCATCCTCGGCTCTCTTTATGTGCGCATGTAGATTTTTCAGCCAAAATCCACTAAACTTTACTCCAAACAACAGCAAGCAGGATTCAAAATCTGTAGGGGTTATTCAGAGCGAGCCGATCTGTCCCCGAAATATCACCTAACAGTGAATTTTCCTGCACGGTGACATTTCGGGGCCATTCGGATATTCAATTTTGGCGAATTGCCTGCACTTACGGTTCCAGTTCGGCGTCAGTGAAATCCCCCATAGAGAAGCAGTGGTTAATGTATTCACATACACCGAACAGCAGAGAAATGCCCTGCTGTTCGGTGCTTTCATTCGGCAGTTTTAATCCTGTGAATCCCATAGGTTTCAATGTTATAAATATTCCCGTTTTTACTCAGTATCTAATAAACCGTTAATTATTTTAATCTGCAGCAAAAAGTCTATTAATTTATAGATTTTTTAGGATCTTTTAGGCATTTTTCGGGATTAATTCAGCAAAAAATATTTTTTTTTTAATAATGTCCTTTTTTTTCTGTAACAGCCCTTTTTATTATCATTCATTGGATCTTATGTGTAAATTCCAGACATTTTTGTTCAGTGTTTTTTTTGCAAACAGCGTTTCACTTTCGACTTTTTTTTTTTCTTACCTGTCCGGCGGCATGTCTGGCAGGTTTTTGGTGGACGACAGGTTTGCAGCGGCATTTGACGGGCCCTGCACTTCAGGGACCCTGCGGTGAATGCTGAATTCAGTGCAGGGTGGGGAACTTTGATTCCCCGAAGTGCGGGGAATTTCAGAGCACTGAAATGTCGGCGACATTTCGGTGCTCTCTGAATAATCCCCAATATTTTATTTAGAGCCTAAAATAGTGGAGAATAGTTTCAAAACAACAGGTGTTTGAAGCAGAAATCGCAGTGTTCCACCTCTGCTTGAAGCGAGGCTCCTGCTTCAAATACTGGTGTTACTCCTGTTGGCATATCATGGAAAAGATGTGTGAAAACAATTGCATCAAAAAAGACTCAAGACGTCATTAAAACACGTCGTTTAAAAAAAGACCCGTGTCCGAGTGCATGTAATCCATTCTATTTTAACTTCAATTATTTTTTTTATTCGCCGTTACAATGCTGAGCGACCCTACAATAGGATACCACGGCCACGTACACCAGCTCTGCGCGGACAAACAGCGTATTGTTATTGTGTGAGGTCTAGCTCACTGCAGACAACATAGTTACCGTCTCTGGTTCTTTTCTTCTAGATGACAGCTGCCAGGACCAAACCGGGACTAACTGCGCTCTGGCCATCAAAGTCAACCTGTGCAGCCACTGGTACTACAGCAAAGCATGCTGCCGGTCCTGCCGCTCCACCCCCTCATAGGGAGTGGGAGCTGGGGGGGGCATCCACCAGGTAACGGGGAGGACTGCCAGGGATCTGAGCGTACAGAGAAACACGAACGACCACCCAGTGTGCAATACTATGTCCCATACCGCATCCTTCCTAACTTAAAGGTCCCATGGCACAGAGCTCCCAGCACCGTCACCAGGCTGTAAATGTCCAGGCCCTTAATGGGGGTCGTTTAATTAAATGCTCAGCCACAATTGTCTGTTCACTTGTGCGGACGGTAAAGACTCATAAGATGCGTCGACACTTAAGCCCCTCTTCAGATCACTTTAAGTGTTCCCAAAGCTCACCAGGCGGCCGTCGCGACGTGCTGCTTCTAAATGTGCTGCAAATGAGTTTCAGAAGATATTATTATTATTATAAAAACCCATAACAACAAAAGGAGGGCGAGGGCAGGGTACACAAGAGTTTAGGCCGAAGGAACAACCTGTCCTGTTTTTTTATGTCCTCAAAAAATCCAAAATCTGCTCCTAAACATTGAAACGCACGTGCAGCCACTGTCTGTAATATGTGTTTGTGGAGTATTCTATACCATTAAAAGCACTTTCAAAAACCTACTGATGGTTGGAATCAGAATATATTACATTTTTTTTTTTTGCGTCAAAATATACTGGGGAGGAAAGTTCTCGATTGGCTTCACGGGTCACGATGATGCGCACTCCCTCTTTCCTCGGTATGTGTAAGGGTAGCAACCTGCGAGTCCCTGCTGGGTGACGAAAATATTTTAAAATTACATATAATAATAATACAGAATGATTCTTTATAAAATGCACCGAATTGAAAATTAGGGACCGGAACTGCAAGATGAACTCGGCCGAATACGAAAATTACTTTTTTATCCTAAATTTTTTCTAGCTAGCTGTTTTTATATAATTATATTAATATTAGACTTAATTTGAAATGAAAATCAAGCCAATAATAATCACCCGTTTATTCAAAGTAATATGCCGAAATTGGACAGAAAATATCTTAAAAAGGTTCTTTTAACCACTAACGCCACGGTACGTTCTATACTGTGTGGCGGGATGGCCTTGAATCCGCAGGGCGTACTAGTGCCCTTCCCCGCAGCTGGCGAACACAGCTTGCCGTTGGCTGCATAGAGACGACCTGAACTCAGGGCGCTCCCCTGAAGCCAATGACACGCGTCAGCTGCGTGGTCAGCTGCGTGGGCGGGCAGAATTAGAGGCCTGTGACTGCACATGGCGACGAGGCGTGCCAGTACGCCTCGCCAGCGTTAATCCCTGCCCAACAGCTGACACCTGCCTGTCGTTAAGGGGTTAAAAATTAATAAAAAGATCTGTTACAAAATTTTAAAGTATTTTACAAATAACAAAACAAAAATGTCTTTATAAAAAAAAAAAAAAAGAAGAGAAAATAGAAAAAAAAAATCTTAGAAAAAATACAAAATAACCAGGTCCAGACAGAGGCCCCAGGTGAGCACCAGGCTCAGCTGGGCCTGGAGGCCCGAATCGATCCCCAGGCTCGCCCAGGCCTGGAGGCTATAAATTGATCCCCAGGCTCGGTCGGTTCTGGAGGCTGCAATCGAGCGCCAGGCTCGGCCAGCCTCTAGGCCCAGGTTTCGGCTGGTGTTTTCGACCGTTTCTGCCTGTCGTCCAAAAAACAAAAACACCTTTTTTGGCCAATAATTTCAGTGACCGAAATTTAGGAGCCTCCATAAATAAGGGAAGCAGGGGCCGCACTGCTAGGATCTAACTGTGACTGATCAGCGTATACCATCATTACAAGCAGAGGCCGCACCGCTAGGATCTCACTATGGCTGATCAGCGTATACCATCATTACAAGCAGAGGCCGCACTGCTAGGATCTCACTATGGCTGATCAGTGTATACCGTCATTACAAGCAGAGGCCGCACCGCTAGGATCTCACTATGGCTGATCAGTGTATACCGTCATTACAAGCAGAGGCCGCACTGCTAGGATCTCACTATGGCTGATCAGTGTATACCGTCATTATGAGCAGAGACCGCACCGCTAAGATCTCACTATGGCTGATCAGGGTATACCGTCATTACAAGCAGAGGCCGCACCGCTAGGATCTCACTATGGCTGATCAGGGTATACCGTCATTACAAGCAGAGGCCGCACCGCTAGGATCTCACTATGGCTGATCAGGGTATACCGTCATTACAAGCAGAGGCCGCACCGCTAGGATCTCACTATGGCTGATCAGTGTATACCGTCATTATGAGCAGAGGCCGCACCACTAGGATCTCACTATGGCTGATCAGTGTATACCGTCATTACAAGCAGAGGCCGCACCGCTAGGATCTCACTATGGCTGATCAGTGTATACCGTCATTACAAGCAGAGGCCGCACTGCTAGGATCTCACTATGGCTGATCAGTGTATACCGTCATTATGAGCAGAGACCGCACCGCTAAGATCTCACTATGGCTGATCAGGGTATACCGTCATTACAAGCAGAGGCCGCACCGCTAGGATCTCACTATGGCTGATCAGGGTATACCGTCATTACAAGCAGAGGCCGCACCGCTAGGATCTCACTATGGCTGATCAGTGTATACCGTCATTATGAGCAGAGGCCGCACCACTAGGATCTCACTATGGCTGATCAGTGTATACCGTCATTACAAGCAGAGGCCGCACCGCTAGGATCTCACTATGGCTGATCAGTGTATACCGTCATTACAAGCAGAGGCCGCACCGCTAGGATCTCACTATGGCTGATCAGTGTATACCGTCATTATGAGCAGAGGCCGCACCGCTAGGATCTCACTATGGCTGATCAGTGTATACCGTCATTATGAGCAGAGGCCGCAACGCTAGGATCTCACTATGGCTGATCAGTGTATACCGTCATTATGAGCAGAGGCCGCACCACTAGGATCTCACTATGGCTGATCAGTGTATACCGTCATTACAAGTAGAGGCCGCACCGCTAGGATCTCACTATGGCTGATCAGTGTATACCGTCATTACAAGCAGAGGCCGCACCGCTAGGATCTCACTATGGCTGATCAGTGTATACCGTCATTACGAGCAGGAGAAAAATCCTGCAAATAGTTTGCACGAAGCGGTTAACACGAAGCGGTAATGGCAAAACAAGATGCTGATTTTACGGATTTAATTTAAGTTGTGAACCCCAGAGGGTTATTCTTGCTTTTTGTTTATCCTAAATAAATAAAAGTGTGCTGCTTCCTCACATTATGTATTTTATAGTTTAACTTATCCGGTGTAATATTATTACAGACCCAATGCGTTCTGCGCGAGGAAAGAAGGATTCGTTTGTAACAAGGTGTATACTTTCAGAATGGCGTTAATTAGTAGCGACTGCTCACATCATAATCACTTTGTACATAACAGTATTATTATATAATATATATACTGCAGGGGGTCCCGGCCTCCAGGGCCGTCTGCAGCTCTACTAACCAAGCTGCGAGGTTCGTCAGAGAGGGGTCTGCTTCATAGTGTGCTCTTTGATTTCTTTTCTTTTTTTAGTTGCATTTATTAAATTTCATGAAAGTGAGGTTGGAGGGAGCGGCCATCTTTTTTCAAAGACTTTAGACCTGATCACCTTTTAAAGATTTTTTTTTAATTGCTGCAATATCTTTTGTTTAGTGTCATTCCTCCAAAAAACTGAGGTATCATCACCAATTACTTTAGATAAAGAAAAAAATAAGCTATACATATCTTTAATGAGGTTAAAACAGCCTCCATTGGAAGGGGCTACCAAAAGGCTCCACCCATTTAAGAGTAAAACAGTCCTCATTGGAAGGGACTACTGAAAGGCTCCACTCATTCAAAACAGCCTCCATTGGAAGGGGACAGACTTCCAAAGGACTCTACCCATTTAAGAGTAAAACAGCTCTGATTGGAAGGAGCTACCAAAAGGCTCCACCCATTTAAGAGTAAAAAAAAGCCCTCATTGGAAGGGGAGGGGCTACCAAAAAGTTTTTTTTTTTTATTAAAGTGGGGAAACTTTGGTTTGCAAAATAATTTATGAATTAGACAAACTTCAACTACACAAGAGAAGTCAATATATATATATACAGTTGTGTTCAAAATTATTCAACCCCCACTGAAATTGAGTGTTTTGGCCAGTTTGACATTGATTTTGATCATTCAGTCATCTTGCTTACAATTAAATCAAAGAGGCACGTGTAGGTCAGACAAATATAACATAACATTTATAATGAAATAACCACAAATGTCTTTTCTGTGCTCACATCATTATCAGTTTTATTCAACCCCCAAGTGACATTCAATCTTATAACTGTAAAAGGATGTTGTACTAAGTACTAACAGCTTTTAAACGTGAAGCATAGCTTGACACAAGTGTCTTGCAGCGATCTACGGGTATCTTCGCCCATTCGTCATGGGCAAAAGCCTCCAGTTCAGTCACATTCTTAGGCTTGCGCACTGCAACTGCTTTCTTTAAGTCCCACCAGAGGTTCTCAATCGGATTTAAGTCAGGTGACTGCGATGGCCACTCCAAAATGTTCCAGCCTTTAATCTGCAACCATGCTCTAGTGGACTTGGAGGTATGCTTGGGATCATTGTCCTGTTGAAAGGTCCAACGTCTCCCAAGCCTCGGGTTTGTGACGGACTGCATCACATGGTCATCCAATATCTCCTGGTACTGAAGAGAATTCATGGTACCTTGCACACGCTGAAGCTTCCCTGTACCTGCAGAAGCAAAACAGCCCCAAAGCATGATTGACCCCCCGCCATGCTTCACTGTAGGCAAGGTGTTCTTTTCTTCATAGGCCTTGTTCTTCCTCCTCCAAACATAGCGTTGATTCATGGGCCCAAACAGTTCTAATTTTGTTTCATCAGTCCACAGAACACTATCCCAAAACTTCTGTGGTTTGTCCACATGACTTTTGACATACTGCAGTCGACTCTTCTTATTCTTTGGAGACAGCAAGGGGGTGCGCCTGGGAGTTCTGGCATGGAGGCCTTAATTACGCAGTGTGCGCCGTATTGTCTGAGCTGAAACTTCAGTACCCACATCTGACAAATCTTTTCTCAGTTCCTCAGCAGTCACACGGGGACTTTTCTCCACTCTACGCTTCAGGTAGCGCACAGCAGTCGAAGTCAGCATCTTCTTTCTGCCACGACCACGTAGCGTTTCAACAGTGCCCTTTGCCTTGAATTTGCGAATGATGCTTACTATGGTCTCTCTTGGTATGCTTAACATCTTTGCAATCTTCTTATAGCCATTGCCCTTCCTGTGAAGAGTAATCACCTCTTCGCTTGTCTTCCTGGACCATTCTCTTGACTTCACCATGTTTGTAACCACACCAGTAAATGTCTAGAAGGAGCTGAGTATCACAGTCATTTTAAAGCTGCCTAATTGGTGCTTATTATGCTTTATTGCTGCTCCGTGACATCCACAGGTGTTTTCAATACCTGATTGAAAACACTTGAATGAACCTCTGTACTTCAGAGTGGTAGTCTTTAAGGGGTTGAATAATTGTGTCAATGAAGAATTCACAAAAGAAACATTTACTACTGTATTACAAAACCAATTGATGTCATTTTAGTTGCATATGGTTCTTTAAAAAGTCCTTGTAGGATTTCATTCTGAATACAATTACAAATGTCACTAAATTCCCTAAAACCCTTTACAGCATTGGGGGTTGAATAATTTTGAACACAACTGTATATATATATATATATATGTCATTTTTAGCCATAAAACATATTATTAAATATATAATTGAACATCAGGACTAAATAGAAGCGTGTGGTGTGGCTGAAGAGATAATATGGTATTTACTAAATATTGGTTGTAGCTATTGGTTTTCAATTTAATAAAGATTTTGGGGAAATTCTCCCCTTTTTTCTTTCAATGGGGCTAAATTGTCAGAACTATATGCCTCAAACTAGTTCATTATATCTCTAAATAAATGCGTTTGTATTGCGTCTGTCGCCGTCGTTGGCTGCGGTCGCACCCATCACAGGTACTCGCTCAGCCCTCCCTCTCAGCAGCTAGAAAAAATCCTCCCGCCGACGAGTGGAAAGCCTGCAAGCCACACTCTACAACAACAGGCAGCCCTCCGCGGAGTCTTAACTCCTATTATAGATCTAAAATTAGGGAGCGATCAGTGAATGCACAAACTAGAACTGGTTATTACTTCCAAAATCATAAATAAAGAGGAAGAAAATTACAGAACTGCCAACCCGTTTCCTGTGAGTCTGAGTGAACGTGTGCTCAGCCACAAATGGTTAGAGAATTATATCAGATAATTAAACAGATTATTAACAAATCATTAACTGAAAGGAGTTTTTAAGGAGATTATGTAAGGTTAATGTCATTTTACCTAAATTCTTTTTAGGTATTCCCACTGTATACAACATTTCCCCTCTGTGTGTAACAGGACGGTATCCTTGACATTATTTAAAGCACATTCACATGGTTTCCCTTTTAGCTCCCTCTCTGGGTAGGAATCTGTCCCTTTTCTTGGCCGATCCAGTAATTGCTTCCACAATGCATCGTGAGCAAGACCTGATAGTCTCTGATACAGATGTTTTGTACATTCGTACGTTTTTACAGGGAAACCGCCTGCAATGTTGTAACTCCGCAGACGCTGCTTTTTGTCCGTGTATTTTGTTTATAAATATTTCCTTTTAAATTTATATAACCTTCATTCTGTTTTATTGCAATAAAACATTGATATTTAAGATGTCCGGCTTCCCGGTGTGTGTGTTCTTTATTTAAAATGGTGTAAAATGTTGCAGTTTTGAATAAGTGTTTCTGAAATGTCTAAAGTCATTTATAAAAAAATAGTAATAGAAGATTTCCAACTAACCTTTGGCACGCTGGGCACAGGGCATCTTCAGAGAACTCGAAGAGCCACTTCCTGTTTCCTGCACAATGGAATGCTGGGAGCTGCTCTGCATTACGCAGACTCTGATTGGCTGCAGACATCACATGCTTCCTGTAGTAACGATACTTTATCTAGCTCGATTATATATTTCTGGGAAGAAAATGTCAGTTAACAAATGGAAAGCTTTAAACTTTGCAGAAAAGTGACCATTTTTTGCATTAAAACAGTCCTTCTAGTTCTATTAATACAGTATTTATGACTTTTTTTTGTCCCCCGCATTACATTATAACTTAGCGTTAGAACAGGGATCAGCAACTCCCCCCCCCCCAGGGGCACTATTAGCTGCCCTGAGCTAAAATCGGGATGCTAAGGGGAAAAATTATCGTTCACCAACTTCCCCTTTGCGTCCCGGTTTCCCCAGCGGATGGCAGGCATTGAGTCCGGCAGCCTGCCCCTTAGCGATCGCTAGGCTCGCGGATGGTGGGGCACTAGATTGGTTGAGCTTCATAGGAAATCTAGTTAGAACACACTGGGAGGGCCAAGGTAGCTGACCTCTGCACTAGAACTAACTTTGCCAAGGACCTCTCTAGGAGAAGCATTGCCCCTTGCACACCCTCCTTCATCACTTTATTCACTGCTCTATATGTAACAAATACAAGGTGATGGATAGCAGAGTTTAAGCTGCAGAGCACTATGGGGATAATTCAAAGAGCAACGGTGTTTGTCAGAGTTGTAAACGCTGTTGAAAAATAAACATTGTTGCAACATCGACAAACCCCGGCATTGAACAAAAGTGAAATCCAAATAGCAGCAAGAGAAACGTCAGAGTGAAGCGTCTCCTGCCACTGCCTGTATTTTACTGAAACACCAGCATTTGTCACTGTTGCAGCAACGACGGCTTTCTCCAGTGTTTGCAACTTTGGCAAACACCGTAGCTCTGTGAATAACCCCTAGGGGTGACAGATTCAACCTCACTTAAAAACGGAATAAGACCTTGTTTCCACCTTTCACGTAATACACTTGCCAGTGTTACTCAAGGCACAGACCCGTCATTTGAATGGACAAAGCTCAAAAGACTACAAGTCCCATGATGCTCAGCCAGCCTCAAATGCCTACTGCACCACCCTTGCTGGTTTATAACTGAATCTGCCCTTCTAACGTTATCTATATATATATATGTCAATAGCTTTGTCCGTCTAGATAAACAGAAAGGTGTGTTTGCCTACGTCCCGCCCCCCCCACGCCAAAAAAAAACACACAAAACATTTCCAAATACTCTTTTATTCCAAGTCAATTTTTCAGTGAATCCAAAAATGCTTTCCAACCCGAAAACAAATGTGCTTTTTTGCCCCTATAGATTATTATTGTAGTGAAACAGTAATATTTGCCCAAAGATAAGCCGAAATAATATGTCATGGGAAAAAAAACTCTACAAACATGTCATACAGGTAAATGCCAACACCTAAAGGCAGCGTCCGACGCATTTCATGAGGTTTGCACAAAAATGATCAGACTACCAGCCATAGAGATAGCGGTCACAAAGTGTGGCATCCGTTCCATGGTTACATGACAGCGCAGTCTGTTAAAGGAGAGACATTTTCCTCAAATCAACGTTCACGTGAAAAGATGTGAATACCTGTGATTCCAGTGAATTATAATGTGGCTTTTTTTGTACTGATGCAAGGTTAGTTTTAAAAGAGGCCAGTGCACGCAGGTCCGATATATCCGATATCCACATCCAATATATAAAGGGGACTGGACCCACCCGACAGCAATGACACCTTTTGACAGGTCTGTTTTCAGTTTGTAACCAAATCCATCAAAACCCATCCCTGGTGTATAAAGTAGTGTTTGTGATCAAAGAAATGAAGAGGAACAATGAATAGAAGATGCCAGAGGTACGAGGTACAACTTTTTATTGCTAGAATGCCATTTATACGTGTTATCGATGCGTCCTGCGTGGCATGACCTTCGCCACGAGGCTCTGGAAGATCCCTTTCCATATAGGTAAGTCCAAACATTTAAATCAAAAGGATGCTCCCCCTCTTGATTTGTGTGGTTCTCTTTTGGATCGAATGATTGTCTTTTTTCGGTCCAAATGACCCTATAATACTTAATTCCACTCACCCCCTGAGCTCAGACAGATTGCTTAGAACAGCTGATATATAGTGATCACCCTGTGACAATGTAACAAGATCGGAGATTTTCACTCCTAAGTCCCCCCCCCTCCAAACCTCAATTGATCACGGACATATTGGTTTGATAATATCAATAGTTCCTAATCACCTATGACCTTGTGGATATTAACCTGTACCCGGGGCTGGAGAGTTCATAAACACCTACAGGGTTATTCAAAGAGATCCGAATTGTTGGTGAAAGGTAACCGAACAGTGAAATTCAGCGTTCGGTTACCTTTCCTGACCATTCGGCTATCCAGAGAGCAGGCAATTCGCCAAATCTTGGCGATTTGCCTGCACATACGGTGCCTGTTCGAGGGCAGTGAATCCCCATAGAGAAGCAATACTTCAGCTATTCAGAGAACACAAACCATCAGTGAAAGGTTCCCGAAATGCCCTGCCATTCAGTGGTTTCATTCGGCAGGTTTATTCAGGCGAATCCCATAGGCTTCATTGTTAAAAAATATTCCCGTTTTAATTCAATATCTAATAAACCGTTCATTATAATATTCTGCAGTAAAAAGTCTCTTATTTATAGATATTTTATTTTAGGATATTTTAATAATTTTTCAGGATTTTTTTAAAAAAAAAAAAAAAAAACATTTACGATGGTTTTGGGGTTTTTTTAACTTATTTTTTCTGTAACAGCCCTTGTTATTATCATTCATTGGATTTTATATGTAAATTTCAGACATTTTCGCTCAGTAGTTTCTTTGCAAACAGCGTTTCACTTTTCAAACAGGTTTTCGAATTTATTCACTGCATTCGTCTGCAGTGTCAGGTTTTTCCGGCAGCTGTGCTGCGTGTGATCGGCTCCTGCTTGGGTTTTTTTCGGCGGGTTAATCCAGATGTTTTTGCATGTTTTGGTGTGCGTTCGCCCTCGTTTTGCGGTGAGTTTTCGGCAGGTTTGCGGCGACTTTTCCCTGCAATTCGGGGGCCCTGTGGTGCTTGCTGAATACACCGCAGGGTTGCCGAAATGGGATCGCCAAATCGAACCGAATTGAAGAGAACGAAAAGTCACTGAACGTGCGGTGACTTTTTGATTCTCTTTGAATAACCCTGCAAGTTTTAGAAATCACCAGCTTGATGTTAGCGTGTTGTGAAAGAGACAAACAAAGCTATGTGTCCGTAGTGCTAGTGGATAAACCTCAAAACACTTTGTCAGCAATAATTCCGTACAGGCAGAGATACACACTGTTGAAGCGCACAATACTTGAACTAAAATATTCAATATCAATAGTTTATTTAGGGAACAGTTCCGGTTATCTACTCCCAGAACACAAAATATTCAATGATAGTAAAGTATTAAACACGTAAACATTAGTGAATGATTCTTTTCGTGCAGAGCATGCAACGCTTGTGTCAGTGTACACAATATTCAGTGATACAGATATTCTTTTTAAATGGTGATATGAAAAATAGTATATATATATATATATATATATATATATACACAGTCAGGTCCAGAAATATTGGGACATGGACACAATTGTAACATCTTTGGCTCTATACATCACCACAATGGAGTTGAAATGAAACAAACACAATGTGCTTTAACTGCAGACTGTCAGCTTTAATTTGAGGGTATGTACATCCAACTCAGGTGAACGGTGTAGGACTTACAGCAGTTTGCAGATGTGTTTCCCACTTGTTAAGGGACCAAAAGTAATGGGACAATTGGCTTCTCAGCTGTTCCATAGCCAGGTGTGTGATATTCCCTCATTACCCCAATTACAATGTGCAGATAAAAGGTCCAGAGTTTCTTTCAAGTGTGCTATTTGCATTTGGAATCTGTTGCTGTCACCTCTCAAGATGAGATCCAAAGAGCTGTCACTATCAGTGAAGCAAGCCATCATTAGGCTGAAGAAACAAAACAAACCCATCAGAGAGATAGCAAGAACATTAGGCGTGGCCAAAACGAGAATGTTTGGAACATTCTCAAAAAGAAGGAACGCACCGATGAGCTCAGCAACACCAAAAGACCCGGGAGACCACGGAAAACAACTGTGGTGGATGACCGAAGAATTCTTTCCCTTCACAACAGTTGGCCAGATCAAGAACACTCTCCAGGAGGTAGGTGTATGTGTGTCAAAGTCAACAATCAAGAGAAGACTTCAAAAGAGTGAATACAGAGTGTTCACCGCAAGATGGAAACCATTGGTGAGCCTCAAATACAGGAAGGCCAGATTAGAGTTCGCCAAACAACACCTAACAAAGCCTTCACAGTTCTGGAACAAGATCCTATGGACAGATGGAGACCAAGATCAACTTGTACCAGAGTGATGGGAAGAGAAGAGTATGGAGCAGGAAAGGAACTGCTCATGATCCTAAGCATACCACCTCATCAGTGAAGCGTGGTGGTAGTGTCATGGCGTGGTCATGTATGGCTGCCACTGGAACTGGTTCTCTTGTATTTATTGATGATGTGACGCTGACAAAAGCAGCAGGATGAATTCTGAAGTGTTTGGGGCAATATTATCTGCTCACATTCAGCCAAATGCTGCAGAACTCATTGGACAGTGCAGATGGACAATGACCCAAAGCATACTGCAAAAGCAACCAAAGAGTTTTTGAAGGGACAGAAGTGGAATGTTATGCAATGGCCAAGTCAATCACCTGACCTGAATCCCATTGAGCTGCATTTCACTTGCTGAAGGCAAAACTGAAGGGAAAATGCCCCAAGAACAAGCAGGAACTGAAGACAGTTGCAGTAGAGGCCTGGCAGAGCATCACCAGGGATGAAACCCAGCGTCTGGTGATGTCTATGCGTTCCAGACTTCAGGCTGTGATTGACTGCAAAGGATTTGCAACCAAGTATTAAGAAGGGAAAGTTTGATTTATGATTATTATTCTGTCCCATTACCTTTGGTCCCTTAACAAGTGGGAGGCACATCTGCAAACTGCTGTAAGTCCTACCCCGTTCACCTGAGTTGGATGTACATACCCTCAAATTGAAGCTGACAGTCTGCAGTTAAAGCACATTGTGTTTGTTTCATTCCAACTCCATTGTGGTGGTGTATAGAGCCAAAGATGTTACAATTGTGTCAACGTCCCAATATTTCTGGACCTGACTGTATATATGTTTATTATTGCAGAAGCCACTTGCACATCACAGCAATTCAAAGAAATGCATCCCAGAGCTCCTGTGCCACATTCCCCTTATGCAGCAAGGAACTCTTGGTAGGACATGCTAATTTCATCTGTCTCAATTTTATTGCATCCTGGGTCTGTTTTTACACAGAACCCTTAAATCAATGCCGCGCCATACTATGGCTTTTTTTTTTGCAGTCATCAGGTTTCTGCAACTGGTTATAGCGTGGAGGCCTTTTATCTCACTTTTTGTCCTCCACCACAACCGTTGTAAGTACTAATGTATATATATATATAACGGTTATTATTAAAGTGTTAAAACCATTGTTTCGTACAATTCTAGAACACCAAAAAGTAACACTGCTTAGTGACGTGACAGACGACAAATATAACGGAATGGTTTCCTCATACCAATATATAATATCCCCGTCGGGGGCTTTTTAAGTCCATACATTTTAAAAGAAAAACCAGAGACAGACACAAAATAGTGCAATATTGCCAAAAGGTACTAAATAATGATATTTATACAGTTGAGGGTAAATTGGTAAGGTATCCCACGCACTTGTATAGAGCCCTTCTATTGGCTCTGTCGATAGCGAAGTGTGGCAACTTAGTAAGGAGTGACACCATCCACTCATCCAGGTGATACGTTCCGATATTCCTCATTGAATATTTTGTGTTCTGGGAGTAGATAACCGGAACTGTGCACTTTTTAAACTATCGATATATTTATGCACCCTATATCAATTATTGAATATTTTGGTTCAAGTATTGTGCGCTTCAAGAGTGCGTATCTCTGTTAGTGTACGATTGTAACAAATCTGTATTGTTTTGGTTTTTATAAACCCTCAGTACGTTTGTCACCTGCTCGGTCCTGGTGCGGACCTACCCAGCAGGCTGAGGGTTTATATAAAACAAGTACAGGACGAAGTAAAAGCCCAGAACACAACACAATATGCAGAAGTTAGGAATCATGCAAAAAAAAAAAGAAAAGCCACATGCAATACTTTCATGGTTTTGTCTTGTTATAAGCCAATATGTAGAGAATGGAAGAAGAAGAAGATGTTAATACATGGGGGAATTTGTTTGTCAAATTTGAGGAATCTGAGGATGGTGTTAGGCCCATTTCTGTAGGTGGTAAGAAGTTAGATATCCCTCCTGTACCTGTGCGAGACACGGGTACGTGCATCAGTCCTGCCTGGGTCTTTTCGCATTGCATCTGCCAGGTCCGCTTTCATATATATTGTTTTTTTTAATCAGTTAAAAAAGAACAATCAAATTACAATAAATGACTTCTTTTATGCATCGGACAGGACTTCTAGCTGCAACCCTGTCCCCGAGCATTGCGGTTCCAGTTTATACAAATTTTGGGTGACTATACACTGGTTTTCATGAACATAGGCTTTGAAAGGTCATCTAAAGGAAGAATAGAAAGAATCAATGACCTGTTCTAGAAAACCGTTCTGAGAATATTACCTTGATTCGTCTGAAAGATGAGAAAATGGTTCTATTACCGGCCCACGAAATTCACGTGACCCGAGTGTCTGGTTTTGCACATCTTCGATTTGGTTTTCCTCACTTTTACAAAAATATTTCATATATAAAGGTGAAATAAATATATATTTATTACAGGATCCACTTTAGACATCAGGATAGAGAAGCTGTGGAGAAAACGTGATAAAGAAGTCATAATTAATAAGTAAAAACAGAGAAGTTGCGATATAAGGAGGAGATGTGGAAACGGGGGCTTCAAACTGATGCAATGTCCCTGGTAATAACTGAAATGTCTCTCATGTTACCCTTGCATATATAATCCCTTTTTACATTTTTTTATTTTACCTGACGTTGGCTATGTTTGGTCTCACAAAGCCTTAGTGTAGAAAAAAAAACAACAACATTGCAGCCTCTCAACTGTCCCAAAAATCCATTCTACAAATAATTCCCGTTCATTATTAAGACTCTGAAACCAGGTTACGCACTGAAAAACCTCTCGCAAACAACAAACAATGCAAAATCAAACACCCGACATTCCAATGGCTATATAATAAAACAATATCCCATTGTTTTCCATTCTTCCGTATTGCCGTCTGTATCTGTTTCTCAGAGATTTTTCTCTTTGTGTTTTTATAGCTTTTTTGCCTCGAGTTTAAAAGAGTGATTTATTTTACGCACTTTTCTCATGGAAATAGCATAGAAATACATTCAGATTTTCAAAAACACAATTTTCCGTGAATGTAAAAGCTCAGGGAACGTCTGATCAGGGGTAAGCGGGTAATGGGAGACGAGCACAGACAGGAAGTTTAGTAGCGCTGTGCTTTTTCTTTCCCCCTTCGTTGCACGATACAGACATGTAGTAAGAGATAGCTTGCGTACTTTGTCATAAAAACATTTTACGGTGTCATTCAATTCCAGCCCGTCTGGGGAAAAAAAAGAAAACCGGATATTTTTTGCTTCTTTTTCACCAAATGGAGAAGGGAAGATGTAGGAAGTATAGGTACAGAGTAATGGCAAGTGCCCTGATGCCCACGGGAATGCTGGGACTTTGCCAGCCTGGAAGCATAGCCAGTGTCAGTCTGGTGGTTGCGTTTGTGCCCTTTGGATGTTTTTTACCCTATACAATAGACCTCCGGTCTGAAAGGTAGGACTGTGCCAGTCTGTGTGGCAACGCCTGTGCCAGTCTGAAGTGAGGGTCTGGCCCACACAAGAGGGAGGGTCATTTCCCTCCGGAAGGATGGTCTGTGCCAGCTTGGTGGAAGAGAGGGTCTGTACCAGTCTAGAGGGAGGTCACACTCCCTCTGGATAGGGAGTCTGTGCCAAACCAGATAAAGGTTCCACGGTGGTCCAGGAAGGCTGTGCCAGAGTGTAGTGAGGATTTGCACCTGTTTGTTACACATCTGTGCTTATACTCCGACTGCGCGAGAAAGCTTCCCTCATGGCGGTCAGGCGGTTGGGATTGAGTACTTGAAGATTATTCAGATTAACAGGCAGTTCAATCTCCTCCTGGCTAATTGCTTTATACGTGATGCGTTCCCCTCCGTTGCGGATCTCCTCTGGTGGGTGCAGCAAGAACGCCGGTGCATCATGGTGCGAGCAGCCCTGGTAGACGCTCCGGCAGTGCTGGTGTTTCTTGTTGTAAGGCGAGGAGTAGATAGACGGGCCGTTTGCAAGCACTACATTTCGGTTGCAGTGTACCGGAGGGAAGCGAGAATGCACAGCAAAGTCGGGCTCCTCCTCATCCTCTTCTGAACCTTCCTTCTTGCAGCAGTAATACTGTGAAGTGAAAGAAAAGGAATGGATTGTGGGAATATCCTGAAACCTTAACATGTATCTGTAAACAAAAGAGCCGAACCAAGGGGCTCAAGAGCTGGAGCTGAATAATCGGGTGGGTCTCTGCCTCATCTCTGTCACTCCAACATACCCCCGCATTGCCTCTTTTATCCCCAATGTGCCTTTATCTTAAGTTCCCTTGGTCTGTTTTGGACTTCGAAAAAGACTTTAGAAATCTAGGGTCCAATTCTTGCATATAACGGCCACACTTGTGGATGCTAACGGCCAGAAAAATCGAGCCAGAAACCCCAGTTGAGGCTCAGCTGCTGTGGATGGCTACTGTATGCTTTCGTTGCCTATACTTTGTACACTTTATACAGGAAACGCAAATGGGGAGGCAGCTAGAGAATAACAAAATGATTCCGAGGTTGCTTGTTATTCTCGACTGCAGACAGAATTTTAAAAAATACTGCTGTATAAGTCTGGCCGGCCACTGGCACCGTAATCGGGCGCCCGATTTGGTCACCTGATTACGGACAACGCCATCGGCTGATCAGGGTCGTCCAATGGAAGCATCTGTGGATGATCCAGAACGGTTGATAGACCGGCCGCCAGGTAAAAAAAAACGCTGCCGGGCTGCTGCGGGGAGAAAGTAAACGGTCTTTGAGCCTCAAAGCCCCCATCCAGCGCAGCCGACTCGTGAAGGAAAAAAAACAAAACAATTTGCCAGACTGCAACGGATGACTAGCTCCTCCCTCTTCCTGGTGCTGTATGTGTTTCAGCACGAGGGGGAGTAATGCTGAGCCGGCTTGTTGAAAAAAAAGAAAGAAAAAAAAGACGCGAGTGAAGAAAGCCTTGTCTTTTAAAAATAATAATAAATAAAACGGAACCAAAACTTTAGCCAAACGATATATAGAAAAATACCAAAAAAATCCTAAAATATCAATAAATAAAAAAAGCTTTCTGCTGCAGATTAAAAAAATAATAAATAAAAATGAGAATTTTTTTTCCATTGAATCCTATGGGCTTCGCGAACGGCGCATTCCCTATACAATCTATTTTTTCACGTTTCCCCTGCACACGCCGGTCATACTATACAATGTATCTTTTACAGGTTTGCCCAGGGGAAACGGAAGTTTAACTATACAAATCATCTTTTTTCATGTAAACTTGTACCAGATCATCCAATTTCATCTGACCAAGTCCCATGAAAATCGTAAGGATCGAACATCTGATGTAAACGCAAAAACAATCGCCTGAAATCGTCCGTCGGTGGTCGGATGCAGTGGAAGAGGGCTGATTCCCCTGCATGTTGTAGAATCGGTCAGACGACTTCAGACGATATCGGATGATCGTACCATCGCACAAATAAGCTGCCAGTGGACGGCCAGCTTTAAAACTGCAGATGCAAAATCACTTCACACTAAAAATATACTGAAAAATTGTAAACGTATCTGTCACGGCGCAGCGTAGAGGATGGCATGATCTTCCGCTTCCTCTCTCCATAGATTGAATGACCCTGAGGACAAATAGTCACCTGGAGTCCATACACCAGAAGCAAGTGATCCCAGAAGAGCGAGACCACTTGACTAGTTACCTTTTTCCCCCCACAAATAAGCTTGGTTTTTCCCTCCAAATCACATACAAGTATCTGTAAAGTGATGCCCCCCCAGGAGGATTTCCATTTTGCATTTCTAACCTCTTCCTGCTGGATATAAAAAGAAGCTGGATGGAGCTGAATGCCATGTTTAAGAGGTCGTCAGGGTACTAAACGTGCATGGTAATTTCTAAGATTCACTCCTGGATAGACGTCGCAGGCCTGCGGTCTCGCTTTATAAAGCGCTTTTTAAATCTATGTCTATATTTAGAAAATTGGATTTTGTTTACACACACACACGATATAATCTGTATAAACGACCTCCCGGCGTCCGCTTACCTGTAATCTGCAGTAGCAGAGAACGGCGATTATGCACAGAAGGATAACAGTCGCTAATATTCCACCGGTGATGACAACAGTCCCGGCTGTCATTCGACCGTCTCTCCATTAACCACCTGAAAAACACAGTTAAGGTCAATGAGCAGGACTCGTCAGGATGGATGGTCTCACCACAACACATTAATGGCTATTGATCGAGAAAAACAAGGAAGCAATGGGAGGCCACGGATATAATTTAACAGTATGGTGCCTGTGGTGCATAATTTACTTTTTTCTTTTACCTCTTTAAAGGAAGCAGGGCTGAGACACGCTCCACTGGCATAATCTGCCCATCAAACGTCAACACGGAGGAGAAGAGATCCATCATCTGGGATTTTGGAGCTCTCTTGTTCTCCATGGAGAGGTTTGATGTTATCTTGTCACGAGCATAACTTAATCAACACGTACATTGTAACAAACTAGCAAATGAACTAGCATTTCATTTATTTTAGTTTAGTTTGAAAACCTGAAATGTTGGATTCCTTATCTTCCTGGTTAGAAGCAACAAGAGGGGATTTATGCTGCTCTGTTCAGTGTTGGAGAGGAGAGGGGACAGGAAGTGACATCAGTTTACAGAGACAATACATGGAAGACTGAACATGCAGGTATATTATTTTTTTTTTTTTTTTAAAAAAGCTAATAAATGTCATTATTAGCCTTTTAAAGGATTTTAAGAGAATAAAAATGTAGATGTCAGAGATTTATTTAGGGTATTTAAGAGACTTCAGAACACTGGACAAAAAAAAAAGAGCAAAATATCTCCTTAATTGGGAGTTTTAATCGTCTGTTTAGTACAAATCGCCTCACACGTTACATAGATATACACAGTGGCCAGATTATTATGACCACCCCATCAGTACTTGGTTACGTCACCTTTTGCCTTCAAGAATGCGGCGATTCTTCTTGGCATTGAATCCATGAGATGTTGAAGGTGATGTGAGGAATCTGACCCCATGCCTGATGAATAGCCCTGTCCAGCTCTGTGAGATTTGATGGTTGTTGAAGCAGCTGCCTGATGGCGCTTTCAACTTGGTCCCACAAATGCTCAATTGGATTGAGATCTGGTGATTGTGGGGGCCACCTGAGCAAGTTAAATTCTCCCTCATGTTCTTGAAACCACTCCTGCACAATACGAGCACCGTGACATGAAGGCGCATTGTCTTGTTGGAAGAAGCCATCTCCATTGGGATACGCCATCACCATGATAGGATGAACTTGATCAGCAACAATGCTTTGGTATGTTGTGCTATTCAGACGTTCCACACGAATTAAAAGGGCCCCAAACTATAACACTGCCCCCAACAGCTTGAAGGGTTGTACTCATGCATGTGGGGTGCTGCTTTCATGCTGTTTCCGCCAAATTCTCACTCTGCCATCTGCACGATGCAACTGGAAATGTGATTCATCCGACCACATGACTTTTTCCCAATGCTCGACTGTCCAATCCTTGTGGTCCTGTGCGAATTGGAGACGTTTTATCTTGTTAACTGCAGACAGCAAAGGTGTTGGAACAGGCCTTCTGCTTCCATATCCCATACGATGCAGTGTACGGCGAACAATGCATTCACAGATCATTTGAGAGGATCCCTGATTAAGATCTGCAGTAATTCGATGCACTGTTGCCCTTCTGGTTGTACCAGTCTTGCCACTCTCTGTTCTGCCCTAACATTGACTAGTCGCTGACAGCCACAATTTGCACGTTAAGACCCAGATTTTCAGATGATAGTCCAGTCTTTAAACACTTTAACAACAGCTGCTCTTGAACATTTAACAAATTCTGCTGTTTTGCTGATACTCGCTCCATGGCTCTGAGCGCCAACAATCATCCCATGTTCAAAGGCTGTTAGATCACGTTGTTTACCCATATCTTCAGAAAAAGTCACTTCTACTGTCGTGGTAAACAACCTGCTTCCCTATTTATAATGGTCTGACCCTCTCGCAACTTCAGCGCCAAATTATAGCCAATTTGCCTAAAAAAGTCAGGTGGTTTTAATAATCTGCCCCCTCAGTGTTGCTTTTAACAACTTATGATAGTCCTTCAAAAGGTAATATAGAAGTAACAGGTTTTGTATATACCTGTAGAAAATATGTGTGTGCGTATATACTTATGTAGGCGTAGATATATAGATATGTGCAGATATACATATGTGTGGGTGTATATATAGTTGTGTTCAAAATTATTCAACCCCCACTGAAATTGAGTGTTTTGGCCAGTTTGACATTGATTTTGATCATTCAGTCATCTTGCTTACAATTAAATCAAAGAGGCACGTGTAGGTCAGACAAATATAACATAACATTTATAATGAAATAACCACAAATGTCTTTTCTGTGCTCACATCATTATCAGTTTTATTCAACCCCCAAGTGACATTTTATTTTATTTTTATTTATAAAAGGATTTTACCAGGAAGGATACATTGAGATTTCTCTCGTTTTCAAGTATGTCCTGGGTTCATTCAATCTTAGTACTTATAACTGTAAAAGGATGTTGTACTAACAGCTTTTAAACGTGAAGCATAGCTTGACACAAGTGTCTTGCAGTGATCTACGGGTATCTTCGCCCATTCGTCATGGGCAAAAGCCTCCAGTTCAGTCACATTCTTAGGCTTGCGCACTGCAACTGCTTTCTGTAAGTCCAACCAGAGGTTCTCAATCGGATTTAAGTCTGGTGACTGCGATGGCCACTCCAAAATGTTCCAGCCTTTAACCACTTCACTGCTACGGACGCACTCAGCGCGTCCAACCGCAGGTAGCGTTCCATGCGGTGGACGCGCTGAGCGCATCCTCTCTTTGGGGCCAGCGTTCGGCTGGGTTCCGGCCGATCGCTGGCCCCTCCGGTGCGGGCTGATATCCTCGATGTCAGTCCAGCACCCGGAACTGCCGCCGGAGTAATTAGGTGTCATCGCGTGGGCGCGATGACACCTAATTCAGGCGCCCCCCCCCCCGCATGTGCGGAGGAGGCGCCTGAAAGGGAGGGGGGGTCTCCCGATCGGCGGCGTGCAGGGGGTTAATCCAGGCACCGTTTGGAAGGGCACAGCCTGCCCTTCCAAATGGTACCTGGCATTAACCCCATGGGGGCCGGATCACGAATCGGCGCTGAAAAGCGCCGGTTCGTGATCCTTTCCCGGAGCTGGCCGACATCTTGGATGTCGGCCAAGCCTCCGGGAACTCCCCCTGAGGACTGGCGTCATCGTGCATAGCACGATGACGCCAGTCCTGGAGTTAACCCCTAGCTGCGACCAATGGTGGAGATAGGGGGTTCATTGGAACCCCCTATCTCCCGATCCGTGGCAGCTAGGGGTTAAAGTTTGGTACTGTTGGATCGGCCAGAGCATGGCCGTTCCAACGATACCAAACACGACTGTGAAAAAAGTTTTTTTAAAAAAAAATTAAAAAAAATATTTAAAAAAAAATTATAAAAAAAAATAAACAAGTTTTTTTTCTTTTTTTTGGTTTGTTAATGCAGCAATATTGTTCCCATTTCAATTATAATGTGAATAATGATGCTGCACTAACGATTTTTGTATGCGGTGCGTTTGTTAAAAATCGCGTAATTTTCCCCCAACAAAAATGTAACGAGACCTCATCTCTAATTTTTATAACAAGCGCACCCCATACAAAATATAACCGCAATTGCTCGCATGTTAAAATGTGAAAAAAAAACACTTTACACGTTGTAAATTATTGAAAATTCATATTTTATTGCATTTTTTGTTATAATATACAGACAGGTCATGACGTATACATATAATAATGACATATTATGAATCTGCCAAGTCTGACGGAAAGAACGATATATAATATGTCTGGGTCATATAATAAAATAAGCCTTCAAAACGCGTTTAAACATGATGAGCAAAACCGGTAAAAATGACCTCAGCACAGAGGCGGGAAAAGCCTCAGCAGCGAAAGGGTTAATCTGCAACCATGCTCTAGTGGACTTGCAGGTATGCTTGGGATCATTGTCCTGTTGAAAGGTCCAACGTCTCCCAAGCCTCAGGTTTGTGACGGACTGCATCACATTGTCATCCAAGATCTCCTGGTACTGAAGAGAATTCATGGTACCTTGCACACGCTGAAGCTTCCCTGTACCTGCAGAAGCAAAACAGCCCCAAAGCATGATTGACCCCCCGCCATGCTTCACAGTAGGCAAGGTGTTCTTTTCTTCATAGGCCTTGTTCTTCCTCCTCCAAACATAGCGTTGATCCATGGGCCCAAACAGTTCTAATTTTGTTTCATCAGTCCACAGAACACTATCCCAAAACTTCTGTGGTTTGTCCACATGACTTTTGGCATACTGCAGTCGACTCTTCTTATTCTTTGGAGACAGCAAGGGGGTGCGCCTGGGAGTTCTGGCATGGAGGCCTTCATTACGCAGTGTGCGCCGTATTGTCTGAGCTGAAACTTCAGTACCCACATCTGACAAATCTTTTCTCAGTTCCTCAGCAGTCACACGGGGACTTTTCTCCACTCTACGCTTCAGGTAGCGCACAGCAGTCGAAGTCAGCATTTTCTTTCTGCCACAACCAGGTAGCGTTTCAACAGTGCCCTTTGCCTTGAATTTGCGAATGATGCTTCCTATGGTCTCTCTTGGTATGTTTAACATCTTTGCAATCTTCTTATAGCCATTGCCCTTCCTGTGAAGAGTAATCACCTCTTCTCTTGTCTTCCTGGACCATTCTCTTGACTTCACCATGTTTGTAACCACACCAGTAAATGTCTAGAAGGAGCTGAGTATCACAGTCATTTTAAAGCTGACTAATTGGTGCTTATTATGCTTTATTGCTGCTTCGTGACATCCACAGGTGTTTTCAATACCTGATTGAAAACACTTGAATGAACCTCTGTTCTTCAGAGTGGTAGTCTTTAAGGGGTTGAATAATTGTGTCAATGAAGAATTCACAAAAGAAACATTTACTACTGTATTACAAAACCAATTGATGTCATTTTAGTTGCATATGGTTCTTTAAAAAGTCCTTGTAGGATTTCATTCTGAATACAATTACAAATGTACACTAAATTCCCTAAAACCCTTTACAGCATTGGGGGTTGAATAATTTTGAACACAACTGTATGTGTGTGTGTATACATGTTTGTATATATCATTTTATATAGATTAGATAGGCCGTGTTAGTCCAGATGCCAAAATCAAGAGTATTGCAGTATGTAGTGATACTTTTTTTTATTGGACATTGTTACATTTAAAAGACAAGCTTTCGAGAGTGTAACCGCTCTTTTTCAGGTCTGGACGCTATACTAATCCTAGAATTGAACATTAAGGGGCACACGGTGGGGGGTTAGATGTCGTAAATAGTGAGAGACCATACCATTTAACTCTCACTATTTACAACATCTAACCCCCCATGCCGATGTG
This sequence comes from Leptobrachium leishanense, assembly GCA_009667805.1. Taxonomy (NCBI): domain Eukaryota; kingdom Metazoa; phylum Chordata; class Amphibia; order Anura; family Megophryidae; genus Leptobrachium; species Leptobrachium leishanense. Next base: position 144,526,759 of record CM019071.1, read on the forward strand.
CCCCTTAATGTCCTTAATGTTCAATTCTACAATATTGATTAGTATAGCGTCCAGACCTGAAGAAGAGAGGAATCCTGTCAAAAGTTTGTCTTTTATATGTAACGTTAGTAAAAAAAAAAAAAAGTATCACTACGTACTGCTATACTCATAATTATATAATTCTCCACATACAAAATAGTATCGGCGGTAATCCCGGTCTCATTCAGAAAAACATTTATTATTATTTTTAATAAAGTTTTTCTGAATGAGTCAGGGAGTGCCGCCGATACTATTTTGTATGTGGAGAATTATGTGAGCCGGGCGAGCACCAAGCACTGGACCAATATGCTGTAAGTGCAGTAGTCAGCGGATGATATATATACAATACATATATACGCACATATATATGTGTGTGTGAATAACTATATATCTGTTTGTATATATGTATGTGTGTGCATATGTGTCTATACATATATATGTATATATGTGTGTATAGTATACATCCATATGTGTGCTTGCATACTGACAGCTTTGTTTTTTTTTTCTTTTTTGTCTAGACCTCGAGATTTGGGAATCAACCAACACAGCTGGCTGAAGAATGTCTGCTCACATGGAATGTAACTTGACATAGAAACACGCTGCTCGTCCTCAAGGGAACTGCAGCAAGCATGTGATACAGGGCTGCACCATACCCACATCTCACTCGAACAACCTGCCCTGACCCACCGCTTTAACCCTTTATATCAGCGGTCCCCCAACCCTGGTCCTCAGGACCCGCTCACGTGCCAGGTTTGCAGGATATGTGAAGCCCAGCACAGGTGAAATGATTTGCTGCTCACTGATTGCAGGATTCAGTCTGCTTTTCCCCAACGGAATCTTTAAAACCTGTCCTGTTAGTGGGCCCTGAGGACCAGGGTTGGGGACCACTGCTTTAGCTGACCCGTGAAAGCATCAAGCACCCAGAGAGTTAAAGCTAGTATCTACCTTTTATTTCTTCCTTCAAACACCACATGTTTCGTGTCTCAGTCTTGGCCACATAACAGCGGAGGTCGCAAAGCATCTCGTAAATTGTCTTATTAAAAGCTGTCCTCCAGTGAAGCATCGGATCCAGTATTTTTATGCATATTACGGCTTGTTTTCTCTCCGGCAGCAATTTATTTATTTTCATGCACGCCTATAAATCCTTAGGAATCACGGTGGTCCAGGTGTGTCTGTGTAGTTCCATCGCGTTTGGCTTGTGATTGCGTCGTCTGCTGTAACAGGAATTTTGCTCAAAATAATAAAGGAAATATAATAAAAGCTGCAGTTATTTGGCAGCATCGTGAGCCCACCTAAAGGCTTTCACTGGGGACCAGGACGCGCTATGCTATAAAGAGGCCCTTGACCTACTTAACCAGGCGCTATGTTATGGTGAAAAGCCTGAGTACCACAGGCCGCGGCTTTATTTAAACCCTGGTGAAAGCTTAACCTGAGTTACCAACTCCGCAGACTTTAATGGCTCTGGGAAGTTTACAACAGGATTGGACTCGGAATGGAGCCCAAGATATTTACAAATGAGTTGGAAACATGGGTGAACAACACCGTCTGGCGGTCAGGAAGGAAGGGCTAGATTCCATGTCTGGTGTAAACTTGAAAGAGCCATTGAAGTCTATGTAGTTTCTGAGATATAAAAACGGAGCTCTAGGTAACTTTACACCAGGCTTGGAATCGAGCCCCTACTTCTAATCTGTTATTCAAAGAGAGAAAGAGGGCTTGTGGGTATAGTAGTAGATGGACAGACAGGTACCCCTCTAATTAAGCCAAACAGGGTATGGTGTAAGTCCTTGCACCTGCTGGGGCCCTGTGCTACCGGCAGTGGGTGAGGGAGTCTGGCAGCCGGCAAGTGAGTAAACGGCATACTATGATCGGGGTTCATCTTGCCTACAGAAACGGCGGTCACAACAATGTATCATGACTGCCTTTCACAACGGAGCAGCTGGCTTAAAAGCAGCTGTACCTTAGCACCTGCAGTATCTGTTTCTGCTCCCTGCACAGACCATCTACAGTCAGCATCTGTGTGACACTATCAGTGTCTGTGTGTGTCAGCATGCGTGTGAATGTTTGCGTCTGTCTGTATATGGAGTGTCTTAAAAAGACCTGTGAAGAATATTCCATTAAAGACACACCCACAAAAGGAGCGTCTTTCTGACAGTGAACCTTGCACCATATCCGCTTCCACAAGCTGAAGTTGCTGCGGTTCTCTGAGTGTTCCTTTAATGTGACTGGGATGCTGGTGTGCAGACGGGTTTAGCTGCGTGTCACATCATCTGCACTTTCTATCCGCAGTTCCCTGTTAGGAACATGAGTGCTGTGCATGTCAGATATCTGTTTATTTGTCCCCTGGCACGGCTATTTAATAAATCTGTGATAGATTCATTCTGTCAGACGGGGAAAGTGGAAGTGAGAGAACGATAGCAGCATGCCGGGGCCCCTTACAGTGACCTAATACTCATACCACCAGCTAGATTAATGCAAACTGACAGTGGCCCTTCTGGGAAACCTGGATGTGTACAAATCTCACCATGTGAGAGCCGTAATGGCTGTTAGTGCAGTCCAGCGCTCTCCGGCTATTACCGTAACGCTCGCCTGTTATATAATAACACTTCAGAAAGAGACGCCGCTGCCAGAAAGAAGATAGTTTAACCTTGTCACTGCTTGATCACACCTGTTATCAAACCTAGGAAGTAAGAACAAGCTCCATCATTACATCATTCCACTACAGCGTTTACACTTCCTTTATCACATGATCATACCATACATTGTAAAAGCAGAGGACTGCACAACATTTAACCCTTCTGATGTCATGTGGAGTAGGGAAAGCATTGCTCTACTCCAGTGGTTCCCCACCCTGGTTCACAGGTGCCCTTAACCGGACAGGTTTGCAGGGTATGTGTAGCACAGCACAGGTGATAGGATTTGCTACTCAGTGATTGCAGGATTCAGTTAGGAACACCTGAGGACCAGGGCTGGGAAACACTGCTTTACTGGATGCTTCTGACTATGTTAGCAGTCAAGGTGTTAAAAATCACACTCAAAATAAACTAAATAAAATAACACAAATACCTGAGTTCAGCTAAGAAACAGACGGCATGCTTTAATATTCTTAAAAACTGCCAGTACCTTTAGACGCATCAATAGGGGATTTCATTCTTATGTTTCATGTGCAGTTCGATCCTGCTTTATTTGGTGGAGGACATCTACCTCCATATTAGGATATAGAAAGGGAAGTAGATACATGGAATAGCATCCCAGTGGGGGCAGTAACAGTGATATAGAAAGGGTAGTAGATACATGGAATAGCCTCCCAGTGGGGGCAGTAACAGTGATATAAAAAGGGTAGTAGATACATGGAATAGCATCCCAGTGGGGGCAGTAACAGGGATATAGAAAGGATAGTAGATACATGGAATAGCATCCCAGTGGGGGCAGTAACAGGGATATAGAAAGGGTAGTAGATACATGGAATAGCATCCCAGTGGGAGCAGTAACAGTGATATAGAAAGGGTAGTAGATACATGGAATAGCCTCCCAGTGGGAGCAGTAACAGTGATATAGAAAGGGTAGTAGATACATGGAATAGCCTCCCAGTGGGAGCAGTAACAGTGATATAGAAAGGGTAGTAGATACATGGAATAGCATCCCAGTGGGGGCAGTAACAGGGATATAGAAAGGGTAGTAGATACATGGAATAGCATCCCAGTGGGGGCAGTAACAGTGATATAGAAAGGATAGTAGATACTGCCCCCACTGGGAGGCTATTCCATGTATCTACTATCCTTTCTATATCACTGTTACTGCCCCCACTGGGAGGCTATTCCATGTAACAGTGGTATAGAAAGGGTAGTAGATACATAGAATAGCCTCCCAGTGGGAGCAGTAACAGTGATATAGAAAGGGTAGTAGATACATGGAATAGCATCCCAGTGGGGGCAGTAACAGGGATATAGAAAGGGTAGTAGATACTGCTCCCACTGGGAGGCTATTCCATCTACTACCCTTTCTATTTCACCGTTACTGCCCCCACTGGGATGCTATTCCATGTATCTACTACCCTTTCTATATCACTGTTACATGGAATAGCCTCCCAGTGGGAGCAGTAACAGTGATATAGAAAGGGTAGTAGATACATGGAATAGCATCCAGTGGGGGCAGTAACGGTGAAATAGAAAGGGTAGTAGATGGAATAGCCTCCCAGTGGGAGCAGTAACAGTGATATAGAAAGGGTAGTAGATACATGGAATAGCCTCCCAGTGGGAGCAGTAACAGTGATATAGAAAGGGTAGTAGATACATGGAATAGCCTCCCAGTGGGAGCAGTAACAGTGATATAGAAAGGGTAGTAGATACATGGAATAGCATCCCAGTGGGGGCAGTAACAGGGATATAGAAAGGGTAGTAGATACATGGAATAGCATCCCAGTGGGGGCAGTAACAGTGATATAGAAAGGATAGTAGATACTGCCCCCACTGGGAGGCTATTCCATGTATCTACTATCCTTTCTATATCACTGTTACTGCCCCCACTGGGAGGCTATTCCATGTAACAGTGGTATAGAAAGGGTAGTAGATACATAGAATAGCCTCCCAGTGGGAGCAGTAACAGTGATATAGAAAGGGTAGTAGATACATGGAATAGCATCCCAGTGGGGGCAGTAACAGGGATATAGAAAGGGTAGTAGATACTGCTCCCACTGGGAGGCTATTCCATCTACTACCCTTTCTATTTCACCGTTACTGCCCCCACTGGGATGCTATTCCATGTATCTACTACCCTTTCTATATCACTGTTACATGGAATAGCCTCCCAGTGGGAGCAGTAACAGTGATATAGAAAGGATAGTAGATACATGGAATAGCATCCCAGTGGGGGGCAGTAACGGTGAAATAGAAAGGGTAGTAGATGGAATAGCCTCCCAGTGGGAGCAGTAACAGTGATATAGAAAGGGTAGTAGATACATGGAATAGCCTCCCAGTGGGAGCAGTAACAGTGATATAGAAAGGGTAGTAGATACATGGAATAGCCTCCCAGTGGGAGCAGTAACAGTGATATAGAAAGGGTAGTAGATACATGGAATAGCATCCCAGTGGGGGCAGTAACAGGGATATAGAAAGGGTAGTAGATACATGGAATAGCATCCCAGTGGGGGCAGTAACAGTGATATAGAAAGGATAGTAGATACTGCCCCCACTGGGAGGCTATTCCATGTATCTACTATCCTTTCTATATCACTGTTACTGCCCCCACTGGGAGGCTATTCCATGTAACAGTGGTATAGAAAGGGTAGTAGATACATAGAATAGCCTCCAGTGGGAGCAGTAACAGTGATATAGAAAGGGTAGTAGATACTGCTCCCACTGGAGGCTATTCCATCTACTACCCTTTCTATTTCACCGTTACTGCCCCCACTGGGATGCTATTCCATGTATCTACTACCCTTTCTATATCACTGTTACATGGAATAGCCTCCCAGTGGGAGCAGTAACAGTGATATAGAAAGGGTAGTAGATACATGGAATAGCATCCCAGTGGGGGGCAGTAACGGTGAAATAGAAAGGGTAGTAGATGGAATAGCCTCCCAGTGGGAGCAGTATCTACTACCCTTTCTATATCCCTGTTACTGCCCCCACTGGGATGCTATTCCATGTATCTACTACCCTTTCTATATCACTGTTACTGCTCCCACTGGGAGGCTATTCCATGTATCTACTACCCTTTCTATACCACTGTTACTGCCCCCACTGGGAGGCTATTCCATGTATCTACTATCCTTTCTATATCACTGTTACTGCCCCCACTGGGATGCTATTCCATGTATCTACTACCCTTTCTATATCCCTGTTACTGCCCCCACTGGGATGCTATTCCATGTATCTACTACCCTTTCTATATCACTGTTACTGCTCCCACTGGGAGGCTATTCCATGTATCTACTACCCTTTCTATACCACTGTTACTGCCCCCACTGGGAGGCTATTCCATGTATCTACTATCCTTTCTATATCACTGTTACTGCCCCCACTGGGATGCTATTCCATGTATCTACTACCCTTTCTATATCCCTGTTACATGGAATAGCATCCCAGTGGGGGCAGTATCTACTACCCTTTCTATATCACTGTTACTGCTCCCACTGGGAGGCTATTCCATGTAACAGTGATATAGAAAGGGTAGTAGATACATGGAATAGCCTCCCAGTGGGGGCAGTAACAGTGATATAGAAAGGGTAGTAGATACATGGAATAGCCTCCCAGTGGGGGCAGTAACAGTGATATAGAAAGGGTAGTAGATACATGGAATATCCTCCCAGTGGGGGCAGTAACAGTGATATAAAAAGGGTAGTAGATACAGTTGTGTTCAAAGTTATTCAACCCCCACTGAAATTGAGTGTTTTGGCCAGTTTGACATTGATTTTGATCATTCAGTCATCTTGCTTACAATTAAATCAAAGAGGCACGTGTAGGTCAGACAAATATAACATAACATTTATAATGAAATAACCACAAATGTCTTTTCTGTGCTCACATCATTATCAGTTTTATTCAACCCCCAAGTGACATTCAATCTTACTACTTAGTACAACATCCTTTTACAGTTATAACAGCTTTTAAACGTGAAGCATAGCTTGACACAAGTGTCTTGCAGCGATCTACGGGTATCTTCGCCCATTCGTCATGGGCAAAAGCCTCCAGTTCAGTCACATTCTTAGGCTTGCGCACTGCAACTGCTTTCTTTAAGAGGTTCTCAATCGGATTTAAGTCAGGTGACTGCGATGGCCACTCCAAAATGTTCCAGCCTTTAATCTGCAACCATGCTCTAGTGGACTTGGAGGTATGCTTGGGATCATTGTCCTGTTGAAAGGTCCAACGTCTCCCAAGCCTCAGGTTTGTGATGGACTGCATCACATTGTCATCCAATATCTCCTGGTACTGAAGAGAATTCATGGTACCTTGCACACGCTGAAGCTTCCCTATACCTGCAGAAGCAAAACAGCCCCAAAGCATGATGACCCCCCCGCCATGCTTCACAGTAGACAAGGTGTTCTTTTCTTCATAGGCCTTGTTTTTCCTCCTCCAAACATAGCGTTGATCCATGGGCCCAAACAGTTCTAATTTTGTTTCATCAGTCCACAGAACACTATCCCAAAACTTCTGTGGTTTGTCCACATGACTTTTGGCATACTGCAGTCGACTCTTCTTATTCTTTGGAGACAGCAAGGGGGTGCGCCTGGGAGTTCTGGCATGGAGGCCTTCATTACGCAGTGTGCACCGTATTGTCTGAGCTGAAACTTCAGTACCCACATCTGACAAATCTTTTCTCAGTTCCTCAGCAGTCACACAGGGACTTTTCTCCACTCTACGCTTCAGGTAGCGCACAGCAGTCGAAGTCAGCATCTTCTTTCTGCCACGACCAGGTAGTGTTTCAACAGTGCCCTTTGCCTTGAATTTGCGAATGATGCTTACTATGGTCTCTCTTGGTATGTTTAACATCTTTGCAATCTTCTTATAGCCATTGCCCTTCCTGTGAAGAGTAATCACCTCTTCTCTTGTCTTCCTGGACCATTCTCTTGACTTCACCATGTTTGTAACCACACCAGTAAATGTCTAGAAGGAGCTGAGTATCACAGTCATTTTAAAGCTGCCTAATTGGTGCTTATTATGCTTTATTGCTGCTCCGTGACATCCACAGGTGTTTTCAATACCTGATTGAAAACACTTGAATGAACCTCTGTTCTTCAGAGTGGTAGTCTTTAAGGGGTTGAATAATTGTGTCAATGAAGAATTCACAAAAGAAACATTTACTACTGTATTACAAAACCAATTGATGTCATTTTAGTTGCATATGGTTCTTTAAAAAGTCCTTGTAGGATTTCATTCTGACTACAATTACAAATGTACACTAAATTCCCTAAAACCCTTTACAGCATTGGGGGTTGAATAATTTTGAACACAACTGTACATGGAATATCCTCCCAGTGGGAGCAGTATCTACTACTCTTTCTATATCACTGTCACTGCTCCCACTGGGAGGCTATTCCATGTATCTACTACCCTTTCTATATCACTGTTTACTGCTCCCACTGGGAGGCTATTCCATGTATCTACCACCCTTTCTATATCACTGTTACTGCCCCCACTGGGAGGCTATTCCATGTAACAGTGATATAGAAAGGGTAGCAGATACATGGAATAGCCTCCCAGTGGGAGCAGTAACAGTGATATAGAAAGGGTGGTAGATACATGGAATAGCCTCCCAGTGGGGGCAGTAAACAGTGATATAGAAAGGGTAGCAGATACATGGAATAGCCTCCCAGTGGGAGCAGTAACAGTGATATGAAAGGGTAGTAGATACATGGAATGGCCTCCCAGTGGGAGCAGTATGGGTTACAGTGATATTGAATAAGTGGTAGATACCTGTAATAGCCTCCCAGTGGGAGCAATTAAACTGTGCTTTTTTTGTCTCCATCAAAATGAAACATTTCAAATTGAAACCGTCAACCACTGATATACACGTTTATTAGCTACTGTAAAAGCTGCCTGAGTATCACAATGATCACCCTGGCTTAATTCATCCAAAGCATAGAAAAACTGAAGGAAGAAACAGGTCACTGCTGCTCCTAGTGTCAGGACGAGAGAATGCAGGAGTTGCCTTAAACCTCTTGAATAACATTTAAAGTAGCAGATAATGTCAAACTGAATTATAAATTGCCAGGGATTTAATATCAACCTGAACATTGTGCCCGATGAGTGGCAAATGAACTGAATTTTAATAAATCCCAATAAATGACAAACTCCTTTGCATCAAATGATTGGCACAGAGGTCTGTGAAGTGGCAGATGAGATCAGGACTGATCTACTGTTCTGTACTGTCACATAATGAATGATGACCCACTGACAAAAACGTCAGCATCACTAGAGAGGCCCATTCACAGGAGCACTTGGATGCGCGCATGCAGGCGAGATCCAGTACAGACTCCGAGATAAGTTCTGGGATATCGCACAAAGCAGGAGACAGCAATCTTAGCCATCCAGATGTTTTGGAACTACATTTCCCAAGAGTCTCTGCCAACCTAATGAGTGGCTGAGCATCATGGGAGACATAGTTGTTGCAACACTGCATCTGGAGGACCAAGGCTGCTGAACCCCGACATAAACCAATAACAAAAACCCTTGATCTTAATGACGCGATACATGGTTTGATGGGAAATCATGTGAAAAGTGACTGAATCCACGACAGGTTTGCCAGATACAATCGTGAATTATGGAGAAATGACGGGAAGGATTGCAAATGTAACCACCGAAACTGCTGAGACGGAAACATCGCAGCACTGGAGGATTTATGAAAATTGCAATTCCCTTTGGCACTTTCTCCACAATTCCCAGTTCAGTCAATAAAGTTGAATTGAGGTTTGAAATTATTGGATGGGTGGGGGAGGACGACACATTACCTTCTCCTTTCATGCCTTTTTGCACCGGGTAGCGCTTTAATGTAGAAAAATAAATCTGACTTTAAGCGGGAGCTCAGGGGGGAAATCTGTGAATCCTCTGGAGCCTGTTCATGGTGGCGACGTACAGATTTACTTTACAACGCTCAGATGATTTGGTTTGATCCTTCTCCTAAGCCACAAAAACCCCGGGAAGTCGTCTTACCCTAAAGCAGTGACAGATGTGCTCTGCGCTTTCTGGAATGTAGGTTTTACTTGCAGTTTTAAAGAACACAGGGAGCTGTGTAGATTTTGGAGCACTCCATTCGTGATCATTTCATCCACAAACTGTAAAAATAGGCAATTTTTTATTTCTTAAATAGTTTGTCTTTTAAATAAATGCATGTATCGGGTGGCTGGACGCACACAATGCAAGGAGCGGCGTCTCGTATGCACTGAGAAATGACACGTTATTGTTGCTTTTTCACAGGTATCCCATGAGAATGGCACCACCTTTAGGTCACGAATAGTAATACCATTTGAAAAGAGTCGCGTCGATAAACGACACACAAAGAAAATTGAAGGTTTAAAAAGTCGATTTTCATCACAGCTGTAATTAGCAACATAGATTAATCCCTTCCCGACCGCGGATGTACATAGTACATCCTGTGGGGAAATCCCCTTAACGACCATGGATGTACGGTGTACGTCACGGTCTCCTAACCTCCCTCCCTCCCTATACTTACCTCTCTTGTCTGGGCTCCCGCTGTGGACTGGCAGGCTGGAAGTCTGCGCCGCCTTTTCAGGGGGTCCGGCAGTCGCAATGACATCATAAAAAAAAATAATAATTTTGGTCTGGGGGGGGGGGTTTAATAAAATAGGACCTAAGCTGGCATTTAAACATGATGGGCATAAAACAGTCAAAATGAGCTCAGTGCACAGAGGTGAAATGGCTCAGCAGCGAAGGGGTTAGAAGAAAAAACATGTAAAAAATTGGGTATTTCTAATCTCAGGACATGATGAAAAAAATGGTATCTTTAGAAAGTCCATTTAATGGCGGGAAAAAAGGTATATAATATGTGTGGGTTGCATAAAAACGAGTAAGAGGAAAATTTGACCTAAACACAAACAGCACAGAAACGTAAAAACAGCAGCGGGCACTTTCGGACAGACTTTTGTAAAACCTCCCGGTCCCTAAGGGGTTAAGCATGGTAAGAACTTAATGTGGACTTCAAGACAATGCCGCGAGTAGGGGACAAAATTGAACCTAGGGTAAGAAAAATGATGCTACCGCAGGGAGTGCCACAAAAACGACTAAAAGGAAAAAAAATGATCTGGCTCCTAGATTCAAAACAAATTTGTCAAGGCCTGACTTAACATTTATACAGTATATAGTTGTGAGAAGGGAGATAAGTGTGTGTATGCGTGTCGTACTAACCGGGCGTCAGACGAACGCAGTGATCACGTCCGTCATAGCATAGAGTCATGAGCAATAGAGACCCACACACGAAGTATGTGCGCACCGAACTGCGCAAGCACAACGCACATGGCAAACGGACGCAAGTTAGGCAAGGACGTAAAACCGCTAGAACGGATGTGCAGTGTGCGCCACGTCCGCGTAGTGTTCTGTGTGAGTGATGAGATGTCAGACGCAGCGCATTTACGACGTCCAACACCTTAACGCACAAAATGGCATGTTCCCATAATTCCCTTTTTTTTCTACGTTCGTCAACAAAAACGGACCGTGTGGTGTCTACAGTATCTTCCGTCAGTACGTCCGTCCGTTGTGCACGCACGCCGAGTGCACTCTGACTGCGTTCGTCTGACATTAGCCTTATCCTTAAGCTATGTGTTGTTCTAATGTATTATCCCCTTGTACAGCGCTGCAGAATCTGCTGGCGCTATATGAGTAACGTATAATAATAATAGCAAAATACTAATCCAGTTTGGACCACTGCAACCGACTGAGCGAGACAGGGGTTTAATGCACCAATCTAAAAAGTCTCCATGTATCTGGTGCAGCATGCGATCTCTATAATGTGGATCGTGGAATGTGAGAGACGATTGTCTGCATATCGCTTCTGCAAAGCAGCATCTTGCCGCGAGCTTTTCCCACCGAACTTGCACAAGCCATATGTGCTCTGTAAGGACCACAGGAGCCCCTCGAAATCTTCATTACCAGTTTAGATGGGTACACGCTCATGCTGCTCATCCTCCATTCTGCTGGATATTGTAGAAGCGCATGCAGACACAGCTTGAAGAGGATCCTGCTGAATACTTCATGCATCCCCCAGGACCGTAAACTGCTTAAAAGCTTTATTACATGTAAAGTGGGTCTAGAGAGGTAAGTTCACACCGATCTCCCGCCTTGCAGCGACATGCCATAAGCTCTCAGTTAGTACGCTCACTTCTCCGCTTTTCATGCATGGATGACTGATTCTTCCTATGCCCAAGCAGTCAAGTACCTGTACGTGACTCCCATTCTTAGCGGGCGCCATATATCATTTCTCCGAGGCTCTGCTACCCCAGAATTTCAATGCTTTGCTATGCCCGATGTCCAGCCTTTTATGCAGCGTGCTTACCCAAGGCCATAGGCATCTCGAGTGTAGGACAGGTCCTCGCGAACCCATTCTCTGTGGCTGGCGGTTTTCGTGGAACTGGCTGCTTTAGAGGAAGCTTCAATTAATAATTAGACAAGTCAATTAACTTGCGTGAAGTGGACCATTTGGGAGCAAGGAAGCGACAAATTGAGTCTGATTCCTAAAGACAAGGATAATACGGGAATCATTTTCCACGGCGCGGTTTAATCTACAGCTGGAAAATGCAGAAGCAGGACTGCTCAGTGCAGGGAACAATGAACACATTTCTGGATGAACTTCTTACACTACGGTTTCCGGGAGCGTTACAAAGTATTCAGACGTATTTTCAGCACGGCTTGAATCATCCGTTTTAGGACGCAGGTCAGCAGGTTTAATGACAAACACTTTATTTGGTCGGTATCATGAAGAATTACACATTGGGTAGGTCACTCATACATTTAAAGGGCTACCCCTGTCATACCCACCTGCTTGACGCCGACATAGCCGGTCCTATAGGCCAGCATCTGATCGCTCCAAACAGGTGGATAACGGCAGCTCTTATTGGACCTCAGAATGCTGGCAAGATGGCAGGTAAGTGTTGCAAGCGCATAAACATATGAAGTGGCCCAGGAACCGAACCTGAAGGAAGCTACATATTGCTTTGAGAAGGATACGTTTTTGACAACAGATACACACTGCTGGTTCAATTCAAATAATACAAAGCAAAAGAGAATTAAATATTATATTTTCAAAAAGATTTTTAGTTTTAAAAAAACTGAGAAACAATGGAGAAAAGACAAGGACGAAGCAGAATTAAAGGGACACCCTTTGCAGTGTGTGCGATTATCAGTGGATACACTGCTGTGAGTCTTCCCCCTCTGAGGGGGAACTTGGGGGCGGATTCACCCATCCAAATGCAGGGGCTTAGTCCTGCCCAGACCCTGGGCTCTGAAAGCCCTCATCTTATTCTTCAGGGCTTGGAGAGCTTTGGGAACGATTCTTATCCGATGTTGTCAATACCTTCCTGCATTACGAGCTACCAGCCCCCCTGTGGTCACATGACCTGCAAGCGTGTTATATCCTGCCGAGATCAGAGAGAGACTTGCGCTGGATTTAGGTGATGTTTTTAAAGGAAATTAAAGGGTTAAAATGGAAATGGGTGGAGGGACTGGAGAGGGTCAGGAGGGGTTAATGTTTAACTCCTTCTTTCCCTACCCTCTCCCTTTAATTTTAAACATCTATACAAAAAAATAATATAAATCATAAACTAATTCACAGCTGCAAAACCCCCAAATAATGAAAAAAGGAAAACACACACAAAACTCGAGATCAGAAGCTGCACAGCGGAGAAACTCCTGACCCACTTCTAGTGTTTGTTTAATACTGCTCCATATGGTTTTTGCGGCGCGTTATTATATAACTGTTAAGACCCGGGGCCTCGCATTTGATGGGGAATTATTCTGCTCACCAAAATCTGCATTTTTAAGATGTTGTTACAACATAACAGCTTTAAAAGGGGCTGATAAAGTGGATGGTGTTTTTTTTTACCCAAAGCTAGGTAAAGCTACTTATGAAATCCAAATACGTTGTTATGCTTAAGGGAAAGATCAGCAAAAAAACTACAAAAACTCGCAGTTTTATTATCTCCGGAGAAATTAGTTATTTTCTTGCGATGAATAACATTAGTAGGAATTTATCTGCTGGCTATATTCACTAAGTGGATAACACAATAAACAGCCGCATGTGATGGAAAAAAAGAATCGAAAGAGTTCAGCTAAAAAGCGAGAAAAAGAAATGAAAAGGCCCAATTTCCTGAAGCTGGAAAATAATTCAAATAATCATCTTAAAAGTTATATCCTGGCTTTCAGATTCCCATGAATAAATAAACACTTAAGAAAGGGGAAAGCAACCTTGACCGACCCCCCAGATGTTTTAGAACTACATATCCCATAAGGCACTCTAATGAGTGATTGATGATCATGGGAGAAGTAGTTCCCCTGTCTAAAGCGTTATTTAATCATGGTGATCTGAAAGCCAGGATGTAACTTTTACGGTGATTATTTGAATTATTTCCCTGCTCCGGGTAAACCAGGAATTGGAGGGAAATTCCAAGGAGATTGCATATTTGAAGCTAAAAAAAATGGCCAAAATTTCAAAGGTTTTCCATTTTCTACAGTACTTCATCTTGACTATTTGCAATAGTCCAATTCATTCATCACTTCTCAGGGCAATAAAATCATAGATGTTTACAATGCTCTTAATGAAGAGGGTTGTAATATTTGCTTATTAGTTACAATTTAAATGTTGCCCCACCTAACATGCAGATGCCAGCTTACATAGACTTCAAAAATATGCATGCAGAGACTGTCCCTATATACTGGCTCCCTGACCTGTGGTTTGTAATTAACTGGCATGTATAATGACAAGCAATCTGTCATTTGAAATAGTTATTTTACCTCTGTAAACGTGCCCCGGCTTGGTTGGTCCTGTTTTCTACTTGGACAAAACCTTTGAGCTTCAGATTCCTGCTGTGAAACGCTGACAGGGCACTTAATCAAATTGATTGTTTTATTTTGAGTAATTTATCTGTGTCGCCTCATTCCAACTACCCAGCCTGAGATCAGCATTTTGCTTCATCACCACTCGTATTGTTTCCTGAAGACTCCTTTAAATCTTCTGTGTCAAAGTCCTCTGTGATCAGACGCTCGACCTGCCCCAAAACATCTAGGTTTTAGCAACAATATCTTGTTCCATTCTAGAAATCATATACAGGGTTATTCAAAGAGAATCGAAAAGTCACCGCACGTTCGGTGACTTTTGGTTCTCTTCAATTTGGCTTGATTTGGTGATGCCATTTCGGCGACCCTGCGGTGTATTCAGCAAGCACCACAGGGCCGTCGTATTGCAGGGAAAAACCGCCGAAAACCTGCCTAACGCTCTCCGCAAAACCCAGGCGAATGCACACTGAAACCCGCAACAACATCTGGATTAACCCCGCCGAACACGCCGGAGAAACCCGAGCAGGAGCCGATCACAGCGCAGAGCAGCCGCCGGAAAAACCCGACACCGTAGACGAATGGAGTGAAAAAAAAAAGACAGTACGCTTGAGTGTTTGAAAAGTGAAACGCTGTTTGCAAACAAACCACTGAGCGAAAATGTCTGGAATTTACATATAATCCAATGAATGATAACAAAAAGGGCGGTTACAGAAAAAAGAAAAAAACAAAAAGATTTTGCAAAAAAATCCCGAAAAATGCTTAAAAGATCCTAAAAAATCTATAAATAAAGAGACTCTTTACTGCAGAATATTATAATAAACGGTTTATTAGATATTGAATTAAAACGGTAATATTTTTAACATTGAAGCCTATGGGATTCGCCTGAATAAACCTGTCGAATGAAGCCACTGTATGGAAGGGCATTTCAGCAACTTTTCACTGCTGGTTTTCGTTCTCTGAATAGACAAAGCTATGGGGATTTCTCTGCCCTCGAACAGGCACCGTATGTGAAGGCAATTCGCCAACATTTGGCGAACTGCCTGCTCTCTGAATAGCCGAAATGGCCAGGAAAGATAACCGTACGCTGAATTTCAGCGTTCGGTTACCTTTCGGACCCAATTCGGAGAGCTTTGAATAACCCTGTTAGTGTCAAATGTAGATCTTTCTGCATGAATGCCATGTCCTGCACATCTCTATCCAGTAAACAGAGCCGTAACGCATAAAATAATCTGTGCAACTGTTGATATTGAGAGTCCTCCTCCACCATCACTCTAAGTCTTGGTCAAAAATTGGAAAGGGTCGCTATTAGTCCAACAGAAGCACCAGAAATGTCATGTGTGAAAATATTTCATTTCGTGCTAAGTACTGTTATTTAGAACATTGTAATGTATAGACGAATCAAAGCGACCAACTTAAAAGGTCCTTCTACCAGGCCTGGGCTTCGTTTAGAGTGGTAGTGTGTGGACCTTTGGAGGGTTCCAAGACATTTATACCGATGTATGAAGGTTGTAGGTGATGTTTGGGTAAGATGTGGAGTGGGTCATAGGTGCGTCCAGCACATCTGCACGAATGAGAGCTGCATTCACCACCGAACAGCCATATATAACCAATAGGGCACCTCCCCACCCCTTATAGAATGTGCTGGCCTCACAAGGGCAGGCAGGGGGATGTGGTCTCAGCATTGTTCCATACCCATCGTGGCCCACCTGGTATTTGCACCATTTTTTCAAATAGTCAGACAGGTTTTTCCACAACCAGAGATTACCATTAAAAAGAAGTACAGGCCAGTAATGCCTTAAGCGTCAAAAATCAGGAGGCATCCATCAATATGAGACATTTCATGTCAGAGTATTCGAGGTGGCATCTAATTTACATGGTAGTTACACCCACTATACTGGTACAAGTATAAGATTAATGTGGAATTTATAGAAGCATTTAGGTGGCTCCTGAGCATCATATACCAATGTAAGCGGCATTAATCATTGTATTAATGCTGGGTTGGTTCGGTAAGAGGATCTTCATTTGTGTGAACCAAGGAAGAGGAGAAAAGTCAGCTTTTAACGTTTTTCTTTTTCTTATCTAGGAACTTTAGAGCTGTTGACTGAGTGGAGAATAAGCAGGGGAACATTTGTCATGATCTGCGCGGACTTTGCTCACGGGGTACAGTCTATTTCCTAATGGAGAAGCCTAAAAAAGAAATCGCCAGAGTAGGATTGCCGATTTCCACCATTTAAATCGACTTTGAGGTCAACCTCCAGTTTACTTTTATAAAAACTAAGGAATATGGATTTTTTGCCAATTGACAAGGGTTGATTCAGCCATCCAGATGCATGGGCTTAGCCCCGCAGCTCAGGGAGCACTCATCTTTGGTTTCCTGGGCTTGGAGTATTTCAGATACTGGCGCCATGTAATGGGATCACAGCCTTTCTGAATTGAGAGCCAATGGACTGGATGGAGTGCTCAGCCACACTGCGATCAGTGACCTGATGAGCTGGTAACATGCCATATCCTGCAGGGCTCAGAGGGAGATCAGTACTGATGTCAGGTACATTTGTAAAGGCAACTAAAGGCTCCTGATCGGACCCAAGAAGTGAGGTATCTGATACCAAGTCCTGATACAATATAGCAGAAGCCACTGCCAGACCTTCATTCACTGTCAAAGTCTTTCCTGCCTGCTCGCGGGTCAAGCAGCTGGCAGGGAAGAAGCTGTAGGTGAATGGAGAGGCACCTGGAGTCTCGCAGCCTCTTCTCCAGCTCCTCCAGGCCATGACTCTCGATCAAGCAGCTAAGACACTAACAAGACTCCAGCTGTAAAGCTTAAAAAAACAGATCCCCAAAAAATGCCACGATCGGGTCCTGATTCCTATCCTAGTGTTCGGATCAGGACAATCCCTAGCAGAAAATTATAGAATTTAGCTAAGCTATGAAGATAAGTTAGAATTTTAATAAGGGACTCAGAGACGAGTATTGCATTCTCTTTTCTTGCTTTAATAACAGCAGCAAGTAGTAATGTCAAAACGTAACAGACATTAAGAAAAAACATACTCTAACAATGGTATCTTCTAACCCCCTGTCCCATCAGTATAGTCCATTGTTCCATGCCAGTCTATAAATAGGACCGAGCTCCCGCCATTTCTTCCTCTTTCTTGCTAATAACAGGTCAGCGGGCGTAGAACACTCCCATGAGATCAATCCATCCTGAACCAGCACGGAAACGAGAGCGCCACAGGGCCACACTGGAACCGACATCATTGGGCTGAAATAGAAGCATTGGATGAGACAGAGTTTTGGAAGCCGAACGCATAGCAAACCCCTGGAGTCCGCCCCGGGAGGGCAGGGTGGGCAATACTCGCCTCTGAGTCCTTTATTAAAATTCTAACTTATCTTCATAGCTTAGCTAAATTCTATAATTTTAATACAAGTACTCAGAGGCTCCTATTGCAAGTTCAAAGCTGGTCCATAAGAGCGGACGACCAATGAACAATCGGTTTGAAGTAAAAAGTTTGAAAAGTGGTCTCGCGAGACCAGTCTGCGGACTTAAGCAGATCCTCCAAACGACATGCGGCCCCCAAAGCCGCCGAAGCCGACGCGCTGCGAATAGAATGAGCCCCAAAACCTGAAACATCAACCCCAGACGAAACCAAGAGCCACTTGAGCCAACGCGCTAACGTAGTGGAACCGACCGGTTTATGGGGGGATTTGAATGAGATAAAAAGTGGGGATATCCCTTCCGATCGCAAAAACTCTGTACGCGTCTCATAGGCTTTAAGGCATTGTACCGGACAAAGGTTCGGGTGTGATGGAAAAGCTGGGTAAAATACAGACGATATGTTCGTTTGCCTAGAAATCTCGAAACGTACCCCGTCAGGTACGAACGACCGGGCACCAAAATCTAAAGCCCTAACATCCCCCACTCTTTTGCATGATATAAGGCAAAGGAGAGCCACCAGTTTAGCCGACAATTGCCGCAAAGAAAGGTCCTCGTTAGAGGACCAAGCTTCGAGAAATTGCAACAGAATGGCCACGTCCCAAGTCTCTGAGTACCGAGGAAGCGGAAGTCTTGAAAACCGGATACCTCTCAGTAATCGACACACTAAGGGATGTTGACCCACTGGGACTCCTTGGAAACCCACATGGTAAGCTGAGAGGGCTGAGCGAAAAACGTTAATTGTTCTATACGCTTTGCCCTCATCAAAGCATTCCGAAAGGAAGTTAAGGACCATTACTAGAGGGGCTTGAAAGGGATCTTCACTCCGTGCACTACACCAAGCTGACCAGGTAGTCCAGGCAGATCCATAGCTTGACAAAGTACCCGGAGCCCAGGCGGACTGAAGGAGCGCTCTAGCTCGTTCTGAAACGTCGCCGGACCCCCCCGGAATTCCTGATACCAGGGACACCAATAGCGGACATGCCTCTTGCAAGAGCAATGGGTGAGGATGACCGAGATTGTCTACAATCAAGTCTGGAAGAGGTGGTAATAAACGTGGGACATCGACCAGAAGGTCCAGGAACAGGGGAAACCACGGTTGGTTGGGCCAGAATGGAGCCACTAAAACCAACTCCGCCTCCTGAACCCGAACCTGGTTCAATGTTCGTAACACCAGCTGAAAAGGGGGGAAAAGCGTATAGCCTCTGCCCTTCCCAATTCTGGAGAAAAGCATCCGTGGCCAGGGCCATCGGGTCTGGTCTCCAGCTGTAGAAGTTGGGCAGTTGACTGTTGAGGCGTGAAGCAAACAGATCGATCTGAAAAGGACCCCAAATGTCCTCTATGGCCGAAAAGATCGATGAGTGTAAACGCCAGTCCCCTGAGTCTTCCGTGTGCCTCGAACTCCAATCGGCCAGGAGATTCGAGACGCCTGGAATAAACTGAGCTTGGACTACAATGCGATGACGGAAACACCAGTCCCATAGACGGGTCGCCATACTTGTCAATAGAATGGAGCGGGGACCCCCCAAATGATTGATGTAGCGAACTGCTGGGAAGTTGTCCATGCGCAGAAGCACGGACGTATCCGTCTGCCGCTTCAGAAAACTCTGAAGGGCAAACATGCCTGCTAACAATTCGAGACCGTTGATGTGAAATCGAGTCTCTTGTTCCGACCACGGACCCCCCGTCAACTCGTCTCCGCACCTGGCCCCCCATCCTGCCAGACACGCATCGGAATCTATCGTGATCGATGGGGGAGGCGTCTTGATAGACCTGCCGTTGCAAAGCCGGATGTTCTCCAACCACCAATGGAGATCTTCCCGTGCCGCAACCGACAAAGTCACCCTGTCGGAATAGGTCTTCCCCCGTCTTAGGAAATGGGCCATCAGGCGTTGGAGGGCCCGATAGTGTAGAGGGGCTGGGTGAACTCCTAACCTGGAGGCTGCTAGCACTCCTATGATGCGTGATATCTCTCGCAATGTCGGGGAGACTGGAGAGAGAAGACCCCGCACTTCCTTGAGAATGGATTTGCACTTCTGTTCCGGAAGGGACATAGTCATAGAAACTGGTTGGATTACAAAACCCAAGAATTCTATGGAGCGTACCGGATAAAGCACCGACTTCTCCCGATTCACCAGAAATCCCAAGTTCTGAAGTAGAGACACGGTCCGAGAAAGACTGGACCTCAGAACTAGTTCCGACTCCCCCAATAGCAGAATGTCGTCCAGGTAAATGATCAGACGTACACCCTGCGACCGGAGGTGACTCACCACTGGCTTCAGGAGCTTGGTGAAACACCAGGGAGCTGAAGACAGTCCGAACGGTAAGGAATCGCCAAATCGTCGCCTTCCATTGAAAGCAGAGGAATTTCCTGGATTCCTCCCCCATCAGAACCGTCAGATAGGCGTCTTTCAAGTCTATTTTTGCCATCCAATCGTTCGGTTGGAGCATGTCTCTGAGCAGATGTAGACCTTCCATCTGAAAGTGATTGTACTGTATGTGCAGGTTTAGTTCTTTCAAGTTGAGTATAGGACGTCTCCCGCCACCCTTTTTGGAAACTAGAAATAGGTTGCCTAGAAATTTTATCTGTCCTCTCGGGGATCGCTCTATGGCTCTCTTTCGTAATCTCGTCCTCCACCAGTGCCGCGTCTTCTGCTGAGAACACTAGTGGAGGAGGATAGGATCGCTGCGCGGGATTCGAGGTGAAATCTATCGTAAACCCTTGAACAGTGCGCAATATCCATAGATCTGTCGTTAGCGAGCGCCACTGCTTTAAATGTAGAGACAAACGACCCCCCACCGGAACCATAGAGTGATGAATCAACATGTTCCTTACCTGGGGATCGGAAATGTCGGTATCCTCGACCTCCTCTGAAGCTTCTAAATCCCCTGCTGCGCCAGGGACGGGAACGAGAGGGGTAAAACTGGGACACTCTTGTGTCTGACTGGGGATTGCCATAGTTAACGGAGCCTGTGAATGGGCGGGATATACCTGCCCTTGCACGGCCGGTAGTGCGGCCTGCCCCTACCGGCCCGTGCAAAAACCCCCGCAGTAAAGACTTTCTTGATAGAGGTTGTGACCTTTTCCATCGTTGTAAACGCTCCCGTGTATTCTGACATGTCTTTTAAGAAACCAGGGCTGAATAGATTACCTTGGGCTTTGGCTCCCAACTCGTTATCGGCTACTCCAGCAAGTTGGGAATCCATTTTTAATAAGATACATTTTCTCCGTTTTGCGGCCAGAGCCGCGTTTGTGTTCCCAATAAAATTAAGTGCCCTTTGTGCCCAGTTGGACACATCATAGGGATCTAGAGTGGAATCGTTCAGTTTTGCCTGTTCAGCAACATCAAGTAATTTCACTAGTGGACCAGTGACATCCAGTAATTTATCTTGGCAGGTTCGAAATGCCAGGTCAATTCCGCGCTTTTGCGACCAGCCCTTAGGCTCAACAAACTTTATAAATTTCTGGTCCACTTCGGGGGTCATGCATGTTTGTCCCCCAGTAGAGGGTCGAGGGCACTCAGATTTCATGCGATTCCTAGTGACCTTATCCAAAGGTCTACGCACCCGGGCGTCCACCCAAGCCTCTACGTGAGGAATGGGAGTCCACTCCGCTGATCTAGGGTGAGTTAGTTCTTCTGGTGTAAACATGGGGTGACCAAGTGGGTCGTAAATAGGACCAAGTGGGTCTGAATTTGGATTATTGGGAACTGTTTGTTCATTAAAATCATCATCCGAGGCGTAAACCTCTAGCTCATCTTGCTTCTGATATTCTTCATCTGAGAAAGTTTCCTGCTCACGAGATGTGCTCGGGCGAGCTACAGCCCTAGAGGAATCAGAAGCTTTAACCCTTTTAGGGGTGTCAACAATTGCATGGTGCGATTTATGTGAGCGCTTTTTGGATATTTGTGCCCCCGACATGACTTCCCCGGGCATTGTTGCGGGTATGCCAGTCCCTCCAGCCCTGCGCTTTTTATCATGGACGGGCTGTTTCCCCATGGTGGTGACCAAGGGAGCATCAGTGGGCTTCACAGCAGTGAGGGATGTGCCCATATCAGTGACCGGATTAACCGGATTAATCTCGTTTCTGGCCTCGGTTAAGGCGTTTTTTAGTGACTGAGTGAACGAGTCTGATAAAGAGGAAACTGCCTTAAACATAGCTGTCTCAATAGACGCCTGGATCTGTGGCCCCAGGGATCTATTAGGGTCAGACATTGCAGGGTCTGCGGTAGTAAGGGTGGGAGGGTTGATACCTGCTTTTTCATATAGTTCCACCATATGGACAAAGCTGTCGTCGGATTCCGAATCCCTGTTAGGGGAAGGAACTCTTGAGGATGCTTGCGGCTTGTTCTTATGAAGCGGCATGCTGAAGACAGTGTGAGGCAGCGCGAGGGGAGTAGAGAAAGCGCGCGAAGACAGTGCGCCTACGCTCCGCCTCCTAGTAACCGCCGCAACGCTGATTGGGACGGCGCAAAGCAACTGCGCATGCACCCCGCCTCTTGGTAATGGCCGCGGGACGTACGATAAACAGAGCGGCCTGACAGAAACTTTTAAGAGAGGGGTTGGCGGACCTCCCGCAGCCGCGAGAGAGTCGCCAAGCCTCTAACTCTACTCCGGAAGCCTTGGTTGAAGCCAGGCAACCGGAAAAACACACAATATAAAACACAAATTACAGTTAAAACTCGGACTAATAATAAAACAATACTTATCTGTCCGAGCAGCAAGAAAAAAGGAAGAAATGGCGGGAGCTCGGTCCTATTTATAGACTGGCATGGAACAATGGACTATACTGATGGGACAGGGTGTTACAAGATACCATTGTTAGAGTATGTTTTTTCTTAATGTCTGTTACGTTTTGACATTACTACTTGCTGCTGTTATTAAAGCAAGAAAAGGAATGCAATAGGAGCCTCTGAGTACTTGTATTAAAATTGAAATAAAGCTTTCATAAAGCACACACCTGTTCTTCTATCAGCTAAATTTCACGTTTCTTGGTGGCAGCCCATGTAGAAATGTCTTGAGGGCTCGTCCACGTTGAAGCGCTGGTTAATATTTTAGGTCTTTGTAATAAAATGCGTATGTAATAACCTAGAAAAGAGTTTTTCCCCCTCACAATCTTAGCAGAGCAGATAAACACACATATCAAGAATACATAATGGGGAATGACTGCCGCGCAGCTCTCATTATTCTATTCCAATCCCTAATCGCGTTTCCTAATGATGTCCAATTGTACTGCGTCCAGTTTGAAATCGTGATGAGCCTTTCTCCTCCGTTAAGCTTTCTCCTGTGCCGTCATGCATACTGTATCAGGAGCCACGGTCAGACGATTTGTGCCTCCCCGATAGTATTCTGCATGCATGACCATATCGGAAAAGAGCGCTTGGCTTTCTCGTCGTCAATGCCCCAAAGATTGAGATGGACTTGCCAGGCGTTCGGCACAAAAAAAAGGATCTACTTAGTCACGCTTGTGGCTGTGAGAAGCCTTTGGAGTATCATGCAAAGAGACATAGAAGACAAATTAATTCTTTCCAAAACAATACAATGCTTCATTAGTGCAGAGAAAAAAATAAACATATTATATAAACCTCATACCTTCTATAAAATGAGAAATTAGAGAAAGATGAAAGATAAATTCTCCTGGAAACCAAGGTAGGTTGGCAGGTGTCCAACCGGTGTTCTCTCATGACGGGAGAAATTAGAAGGGATTTTTTTTTCTTTCAAATTTCAGCCAGAACGTGATGACAAGTGGTGCTGTTATGCCCAAAGCAAAATGGGTGCATTTGACAGAGAAGCATACCCTTTATATGTATCAACGTATTTTTGCTGACATATCATTGAAACAAAAAAAGGGAGTTAAAAGGGGAGTTTGCTGCTTCTCATGGGTCTGTGGCATGCCGCAGGGGGAGGGACAGCTCTGAACGGAAAGTCGTCCTCCCAGTACCTGCGCATCATTGGCTGTCAGTATGCCCACCACTGACAAATCAGTGTGCGCGACATCACTGCTGAGGGTCAATTGCACATTGAGGCGTGACAGTCCTCAGCCCTGCCTATGGCAGGCAAAAGAAGGCTGCTACTTTTTGGTGCAAGTGTTATTCTTTATATAAAAATAAATAAAAATGTTTATGATATACATATATTTTACGACGCTACTTAACGTAACATCATTTTTCTTATACTAGCAACACTTCTGCCCCATACTTGGATGGGATAAGCCAAGGTCAGCTAAAGACCATAATTCAGGTTGTCTTGGAAACTGACTTTTTTTTTAACCCCTTCCCGACCGCTGACGTACCCTGTACGTCCTGTGTTCGGGTCTCCCTTAGACCCGATGACGTACAGGGTACGTCAGCGGCGCCAAATCCCCCTCCCGCCCGATACTCACCTCCCTCGTCGGATCCCACGGCGATCTGACAGGGAGGAAGCCTGCCCATGTGATTTACATGGGCAGGCGAGGCTGATGACGTCGCCACGCTGCGTGGTGACGTCATCAGAAGGTGCCCCCATGTGTTTCAATGGAGGGGAGGGGGGGCTCCTTCGGAGCCCTCTATCTCCCCAACCATTGAAGCTAGGGAGATGCCGTTTGCACCGCTGGAGAGGGGAGAGCCTCCCCTTTCCAGCGGTGTATGGCATTAACCGTTTCGCCGCCAGATCACGTTGCGGCGCCAATTGGCGCCAAAACGCGATTCGAACCTGGAGTGGGGCTGACATCTTAGATGTCAGCCTAGCCTCCAGGTCCGACCCCCACCCACTGACAACCTCACCATATGTGTGAGGATGTCAGTGGGCCAGTTAACCATCTAGCTGCCATGTAGAGATAAGGGGATCCTAAGGATCCCTTTATCTCCCGATCCATGGCAGCTAGATGGTCATATTTGACATCATTTGAAAGGCCTGATCATGGCCTTTCAAATGATACCAAATATGACCAGGTTTGGTTTAAAAAAAAATAATAAAAAAAAAATAATAAAAAAATTAAATAAAATAAAAAAATGTGTTTTTTTAAAAAAAAAATTTGTCTGGGGGGGGTTTAATTAAATAGGACCTAGGCTGACATCTCAAAATAATTAGCACAAAATGGTCAGAATGAGCGCAGCGCACATAGGTGAACTGGCTCAGCAGTGAAAGGGTTAAAAGGTAAAAACGTGTAAAAATTGGGTATTTCTATTCTCGGGATAAAATTTGGAAACTATTTAGCCGGGGTCTTTATTGGTGGTTGTAGCTTTAGGGGATTAAATTACGAAAAAGTGTGTTTTTACCATTTTTTTCATCATATTTCATATTTTTTTTATAGTAAATTATTGGATATGATGGAAATAATGGTATTTCTAGAAAGTCCATTTAATGGCGGGAAAAAGGGTGTATAATATGTGTGAGTTGAATAAACAAGTAAGAGGAAAATTTGACCTAAACCCTAACAGCGCAGAAACGTAAAAACAGCAGCGGTCACTAAAGGACGGATTTGTGTAAAACCGCCCGGTCACTAAGGGGTTAACCAGTGGTCTTTTATAATGGTGCATCTTTTTTACTCGACTTTTCAATTCTTGACTGTTGTCAGGGTTATTCAGAAAAAGGTGAAAATCAGGAGAACTGGCAGGAGAAGAGAACAATCTAGACCAAATAGCCGATTTGGAAAGTGAGATAAATGGGAGAATTTTTCTGTTTTGACTATTTTGACCTAGAATTTTTACTTCTTCTGTTTCACCTTTCTTTGAATAGACCTGCTGCTCTTGTAGTAAACCAGTTACATGACATGTAAACTATGTAAAGCAATACAGCAGGTATGTACAAGACAGTCTTATCAAGGAAAATACCATTAAGCTGTTCAGAAGCCCAGAGAAAGACAGAAACTGGATAATACCAAAGCGTATACACATATACATTTATTTATCTTGTAGATAGGGCAATATTACATTAACGTTAGCGCTCAGCTGTGTGAGGGTTAACGTTCGGTTAAGTGGCTTCTGCGGAATCAGTTATCAACACCTGTAAACCCCCAAAAAAATCAGATACTCGCCTCTCATCCCATGGCGAGAACGGCAGACCGATCCGCTGCATCTGAGATCCGGAAGCAGAGTGAGACTGGGGAATATAAAGTCCCCAGTCTCTCTCCACAAATCACTCCACCGACCTGCAGGATCTCACAAGAGGCGAGATCCTGCAAGTTATGTGACCTGGCAGTCGAAGTCTTGATGGAGCCCTATGGACTCTATGGAGGAGATGCTCGGGACAGCACTTAGTGCTGCCTCGAGTATCCTCAGGCTTGGCACTGCACTACGCGGCAGGCTGCTGAATTAGCGCCTGCCCCGTAATATGGTGGTAAAATGGGGACGCTAAGGAGAAACCTGCAGGTGCACATTATCCACCTTGGCGTCCCCGTTTTAGCTGCAGTATTGTAATACACCCCATTAATGTTTATTTCTTTTATAATAAAACATTAATAAATATTTATAAAACATTATAAGTACCAAACAAATTAATACACATTTACTACTTCTGCCATGCCATTACCAGCATAGAAGCTCTTTAGTAGGAGAGGCTGGGTGGAGTAGAGGTAACATCCCTGCTCTATAACCGTGGAGAGAGACTGTGGAGACACAGGTTCTATCCCGGCAAGAGCACCTCTCCAGTAAGTGTCCTTGGACAAGACACCTAACGGCACATACTCACCACCCAGGACATACTTGAAAACAATAGAAATCTCAATGTATCCTTCCTGATAAAATACTTTCTCAAAAAAATAGAGGAAAAGTTACTTTTACTAAGCATTGTCAAATCACTCTGAACCCTCCAGTCCACAAGAAAATTTGTATGCATATGCCAGAAATGTCAAGTCGCAACGATCTGGCCATACGACGCACGATTTTCCCTCAGACCTCCCACTCATCCGGTTTTTGGGAGGCCTGAGGGAATATTCACCAGGAGCACCAGTTTAATGGCACTCACAGTGCTGAAATGGTATGTATGTATGTATGAGCAGCCCTGATTGGCTGCGAGGCAGGGCAGCATGTCAAGTTGCACCGATGTGACATGCACCTTTAAAGGGTGGATCTGACAGCAATAATACAAATCGTGTCACAGTCACACCCCTCGGTGGTCGTGCCCTCTTCCTCCCGATTTGAAGCCTGCCAAAAGTTGGCAGGTGTGATGCGTATACATGATCCTAAGGCTACCCTAAAACTCAGCTCAAATATTCTGTATGAGCTGGATTTGATATAATTATTATTATAACTTACATTCAATGTGTTTTAATAAGGAAATATATGAAGGAATAGGTAAACAAAAACGTCACATAATGTGGGGCATATGGAAACTCTGTTCCCTTTCCAAAAAGAGTGGGGAGGACTATTCCCATCCGCCCTGTCGTCTGCTACTAAAAGCACTGAGAAAACCATACAAAACTATAAATCGGGTACGCAAAGATGCTCCTTTCTTATGCTTCTGGAAAACAGATCGCACCAGCTACAAACTAGGTCACTCTAATTAGCGATGGGCTGCCAATATACTTCTGTACATTGAAATGTAATAATAAAAGGAGAAATTAAATTAAAATTGAAAACAGAAGTGGCTGCCGGTAAAACAGACAGGTGAGACACTGCTCCCATTTTCTGCTGACAGTTTGGTACCAGCTCATTTGGTTGGCTTCTCCTCCCTGTGAACTCAGATACAAAGTATCCACTGAGGGGAAAAAATAATTACACACTAGGAAATCTAATTACAAAGAAGGCAGTATTTTTTTTCGTGTGCAGAGCAGCCGTTATCAGCCGTACACTTCCCAGATTATGTTTAAAGCCTCTGAATGCTCTGGTTTTCGAAGAACTGGCTGTACAGATCTGAAAGGAGCAGACACAGGCCTGGCAGTTAGACAAGGGACGGCTGACAAGAGGTGGCCTGTCCTCACTTAGCACAGTAATAGGTTTATGTGGTTCTGAACCGCTTTTAAATGATGGGGTAAAGAGACAAGAAACTGTTTGCGCAGCTTGTTTGACTATTTATGCTATGCTTACTCAGCAACCTGTCAGGATGAAATACAAAAAGCACTGGAATGGAAAACTGTCTGCCCTAAGGCTAGGGTCAGACTGAGGCAGTGCGAACGCGCGTTCTGGCGCACTTAATCACGGCCGCACTAGCAGCAGATGCCGGGCAATGACGGCCAATATACGATGTACGGTCGCACAAAAGTCCGGCTGCGCAACGCAAGTGGAAAATGAACGCATTTTTTCGAGAACGTTAAACCACTAGTACTGACGTACAGAGTGCGCTGCGCCCGCTAGAGGCGTGTGTGTGTGATTAGGAGACATCAGACGCTGCTAATGTCCGGCCAACATAACGTCCAGATGCAAGAAGTGTTTTATTGATGATCCGTACAAAATCACG
This sequence comes from Leptobrachium leishanense, assembly GCA_009667805.1. NCBI lineage: Eukaryota > Metazoa > Chordata > Amphibia > Anura > Megophryidae > Leptobrachium > Leptobrachium leishanense. The sequence goes on from CM019071.1 coordinate 144,555,076, forward strand.
GATGAAACTGCGCATAGTATGACCGCTATTGCGTATTCCGTGAAAAAATACGTCCATTCTTCGAACGCACATTTTCACGGACAACGTGAAAAATGCGTTAGTCTGACCCTAGCCTAAATGACAAGACTGCAACAGACAAGAGATACAAACTCTGCTACACTGTTTATTACTATCAGTAACTTTAAGGATGGTGTCAGACAAGCGCACTATGCGTGCCCGTACTGACTTACTTGCCTGCGCCTGGCATAGTGTTCTGAAGCTGCGACGGGGCCGGTCACATGCTTGTGCACACGCACGAAATGTGCGCGCAACAAGCGTCCGCCCACAAAGCCTCCCCGTTGATGAGCTAGGACACGTGTTGACGGGGCTGCAAAGCACGATCCTCCGTAGGAGGATCGCGCTTTGCAGCGCTGAGTGACCTCAGCGAGGTGGGTAGACGGACGTCCAATGAAAGGAACGTCCACTCTCACGGATGTTTTTTCCACGCTCGTCTGCCCCCGGCCTAATACAACCACTCTGTAAGAAGCTTAACAAATCCCTCATTCCCTTTTTTCCTATGAGCTCCACATTTTATGGATGAAGTGGTATATAAAGATTGGCATAAAAGTTCATCAGAATAATGAAAGACTGTAACACCATGGTGTGTGTTCAAAGTGTCTGGGTGAATCACGGAACTTCACAGCAATAAAACACGCAGTAATGAGTAGTGTGTAATATTGTGTATGAATGTACCACAGAGCTCCACAGGCACAAAAATGTGGGCTGTTTATGAGAGTACCACAGAGATCCAGCAATAAAACTCACGGGAATATGCGATGTGTATGAGCTCATTATGAAGCTCCACAGCAATAAAACTCACTATAATGTGCAGTGTGTATGAGCGCATTATGAAGCTCCACAGCAATAAAACTCACTATAATGTGCAGTGTGTATGAGCGTATCGCAGAGCACCACAACAACAAAACTCACAGCAATGTGCAGTGTGTATGAGTGTATCCCAGAGCTCCACAGCAATAAAACTCACAGTAATGTGCGCTGTGTATAAGCATATCACAGAGCTCCACAGCAATAAAACTCACAGTAATGTGCGGTGTGAATGAGCGTATCACAGAACTCCACAGCAATAAAACTCACAGTAATGTGCGCTGTGTATAAGCATATCACAGCTCCACAGCAATAAAACACAGTAATGTGCGGTGTGTATGATTTTATCGCAGAGCTCCACAGAAATAAAACTCACAGTAATGTGCAGTGTGTATGAGCATATCACAGAGCTCCACAGCAATAAAACTCACAGTAATGTGCCGTTCAAAGTAGTGCATCCTATCTCTGCACAGGAATAAAACACACAGTAATATGCAACGTCAATAAACATATTCCAAAGATACACAGAACTGAAACTGTCAGTAATATACACAGTGTGTACTAGTGAAAATATGCGATTTTTATAAATTGCATTTTCAGTTAAATGTTCTTTGAAAACAACACAAAAGTCATACAAAATGACACAAAATAGCCACATTCTCACCCTAAAGTGACAATGCCCATCTGCGGTCATTTAAATATATATTAAATATATATATATTTAAATATATATCATATTGGTAATATCATGCAAGATGATGTAAGATTACCAATGCCCCATCTACATTTTTTTTCTGTATCATAAAGTGTATGGAATTTAGTGACCTTTGTCTCCATGCCCATATATTGTCCTCAGGGACAGGAAAGAATTAGCATAGAAACATAGAAACATAGAAAAATGTCGGCAGATAAGAACCTTTCGGCCCATCTAGTCTGCCCAATTACATGGATACTTTACTTATTATTATTATTATTATTCTTTATTTATAAAGCGCCAGCATATTCCGCAGCGCTGTACAATAAACACAGTATAGACAGGGTTACAATACATTGAACAACATTTGACAAACAGTACAGGAGGAGATGAGGGCCCTATTCCCGTAGGAACTCACAATCTGGGAGGGTTGGGGTTGGAAACAGGAGGAGAGGACTGTAAGGTGAGAGTGATTTATGGTTGCGTCAGTGAGTTGGGTGGTAGGCTTCCCTAAATAGGAATGTTTTAAGGGAGCGTTTGAAGGAAGAGAAGTTAGGGGAAAGTCTGACAGTACGAGGGAGAGCGTTCCAGAGAGTGGGGGCTGCGCGTGAGAAATCCTGCAGTCTATCATGGGAAGAGGTGATGCGGGGAGAAGCTAGGCGCAGGTCACTGTTTGATCTTAGGGAGCGGGCTGGGGTGTATTTGGTGATTAGTGAGGACAGGTAGTGGGGAGCTGAGTTAGTGAGGCTTTTGTAGGTAAGGATAAGGATTTTGAACTTAATTCTGCAGTGGATGGGGAGCCAGTGAAGGGACTCGCAGAGGGGAGCGGCAGAGACAGAGCGGCGGGTGAGGTGAATTAGCCTGGCGGAGGCGTTCAGGATGGATTGTAGGGGGGAGAGGTGGGACAGAGGGAGGCCAGATAAGAGATTATTGCAATAGTCGAGTCGGGAGATTACCAGGGCGTGTATGAGTTGTTTTGTGGCGACAGCGGTAAGAAATGGCCGAATTCTGTAAATATTACGCAGTTGGTATCGGCAGGAGGAGGAAAGAGACTTGATGTGGGGGATGAAGGAAAGAGCAGAGTCAAGTGTAACTCCAAGACAGCGAACTTGGTTTGATGGGGAGATGGTGATACCCTCCACCGTGATCGAGAAGTCAGGAGGTGGGGCGGCATTAGAGGGAGGAATAAGTAGGAGCTCAGTCTTTGACATGTTGATCTTTAGGTGGTGGGAGGCCATCCAGGAGGAGATGCCAGATAAACAGTCACTGACTTTGGAAAGGACAGGGGGAGAGAGATCAGGGGTAGAGAGGTAGATCTGAGTGTCATCAGCGTAGAGGTGGTAATTAAAGCCAAAGCTGTTGATGATTTTGCCCAGGGAGGAGGTGTAGATGGAAAAGAGCAGAGGACCAAGGACAGAGCCTTGAGGTACACCAACAGATAGAGGCAATGAGGAGGAGGAGTTACCAGCAAAGGACACACAGAAGGACCTGTTGGATAAATAGGAGTCAATCCAAGCAAGTGCAGTGTCACCGAGACCCAGAGAGTTGAGGGTCAGTAGAAGGAGGGGGTGGTCAACAGTGTCAAAAGCAGCCGAGAGGTCAAGCAGGATGAGAATAGAATAGTGGCCGTGTTTTTTAGCAGTTAGGAGGTCGTTGGTGACTTTGGTGAGGGCAGTTTCAGTTGAGTGTAGGGGACGGAAGCCAGATTGCAGGGGGTCAAGTAGGGAATTGGAGGACAGGAAGATGGAGAGGCGGTTGAAGACTAGTTTTTCTAAGAGCTTAGAGGTAAAGGGAAGCAGGGATACAGGACGGTAGTTGGATGGAGAGTTGGGATCTAGGGATGGTTTCTTTAGTAAAGGGGTAACTAGCGCGTGTTTGAAGGCGGATGGAAAGGAGCCAGTGGAGAGAGATAGGTTGAAGATGTGTGTGAGAGCAGGGGTGAGGGAGGAGGAGAGGGGAGGAATTAGATGTGAGGGAATGGGGTCGAGCGGGCACGTGGTGAGATGTGAGGAGGACAATAAGGAATTGACTTCCTCCTCAGTGGTTGGGAGGAAGCGGCAGAGGGTGGCAGATGGGACCTGTGGGAGTGGAGGTGGCAGATAACTATCTTGTGTTGGGATGTTGCTTCTGATAGTTAAAGTTTTACTGAGGAAGTAGTCTGCCAGGTCTTGAGCGCTGAAGGCAGCTGAGGGGGGAGGTGCAGGTGGGTAGAGGAGGGTGTTGAAGGTGGACCAGAGCCGTTTAGGGTTGGAGGACAGCGTAGATATAAGAGATGAGAAGAAGGATTGTTTGGCCAAGTGGAGGGCAGAGGTGTATGACCGGAGAATAAACTTGAAGTGAACAAAATCAGCTTCAGAGCGGGATTTCCTCCAGGCACGCTCTGCGGTGCGGGAGCATCTTTGCAGGTAGCGAGTCTGGAGGGTGTGCCAGGGCTGAAGCTGGCGGCGTGGGGCCTTACAGAGTCGAAGAGGAGCAAGAGTGTCTAGAGCAGAGATAAGCGTAGTGTTGTAGTGATTAGTGGCAGCATCAGGGCAGGTGAAGGATGAGGTATGAGGGAGGTGGTGAAGTAGGTTGGAGAATTGATGGGGGTCCACAGCCTGTAGATTTCTGTGAGTGTGTGTGCGGGGTGGGGGAGCAGGGTGTTTAGGAAGTCCAGATAGGTTGAAAGAGAGAAGGTGGTGGTCAGAGATGGGGAAAGGGCGACAGTTGAACTCAGAAATGGAGCAGAGGTTGGAAAAGACAAGGTCAATAGCGTGACCATCGCGGTGGGTAGGGAGGAGGGAGGATTGAGTGAGTCCAAGGGAGGACGTGAGTGAAAGAAGTTTGGAGGCAGCAGGGGCGGAAGGATCGTCAATGGGAATGTTGAAGTCCCCGAGAACTAGGCATGGAAGATTAGAAGACAGAAAGTGAGAGAGCCAGGTAGCAAAGTGGTCAAAGAACTGGGAGGTTGGTCCCGGTGGGCGGTAGATGACTGCCACCCTGAGGGCCAGAGGAGAGAACAGGCGGATGCAGTGTGTCTCGAAGGAGGAGAAGGAGAGGGATGGGGGTGGAGGGAGATGCTGGTAGGTGCAGGTGGGAGAGAGCAGGATTCCGACCCCGCCACCATTTCTCTCACCCGGTCTGGGGGTATGACTCAAGTGTAGACCGCCATGTGAGAGAGCAGCAACGGAGGCCATGTCAGAGGGAGTTATCCAGGTTTCAGTTAAAGCTAGGAGGTTGAAGGAGTTTGAAAGGAAGAGGTCATGGATTGCTGTGAGTTGTTTAGGATAGCCTTATGCCTATCCCATGCTTGCTTAAATTCAATTACTGTTTTGGCCTCTACCACTTCTACTGGAAGACTGTTCCATGTATCCACCACCCTCTCAGTAAAATAATGCTTCCTGATGTTACTTTTAAACCTTTGCCCCTCTAATCTAAGACTATCAGGGTTATCCAAAGAGATCCGAATTGCTTGAGAAAGGTAACCGAACGCTGAAAATCAGCGTTCGGTTACCTTTCCTGGCCATTCGGCTATCCAGAGAGCAGGCAATTCGCCAAATCCTGTCGAATTGCCTGAACATACGGTGCCTGTTCGGTCCCTGTTCGAGGGCAGTGAAATCCCCATGAAAAAGCACTGCTTCGGCTATTCAGAGAACACAAACCAGCAGTGAAAGGTTCCCCTAATGTCCTGCCATTCGGTGGTTTAATTCGGCAAATTTATTCAGGAGAATCCCATAGGCTTCAATGTTAAAAATATTCCCGTTTTAATTCAATATCTAATAAACCGTTCATTATAAAATTCTGCAGCAAAAAGTCTCTTTATTTATAGATTTTTTAGGATACTTTAAGCATTTTTCTGAATTTTTTAAAAACAATTTAAAAGTCCGATTTTTTTTTTGATTTTTTTTTCAGTTTGCTTATTTTTTTTGTAACAGCCCTTTTTATTATCATTCCCTGGACCTCCTGTGAAAATTTCTGACATTTTCGCTCAGTAGTTTCTTTGCAAACAGCGTTTCATTTTCCCAGATTCATACAAATGGTTTTTCTAATTTATTCACTGCCTCCTCTACGTCACAGCTGCTTCGGCTCTGTGTGATTCGGCTCCTGTTCGGCTCCTGTTCGGCTCCTCTTCGAAGGTTAATCCAGATGTTTTTGCTTGTTTTCAGCCTGCATTCGGTTAGTTTTCGTCAGGTTTTCGGCAGCTTTTCCCCGCAATTCGGGGACCCTGTGGTGTTTGCTGAATACACCGCAGGGTCACCGAAATGCAATCGGCAAAAGGAACCGAATTGAAGAGAACGAAAAGTCACCGAACGTGCGGTGACTTTTCGAATCTCTTTGGATAACCCTGTATGTCCTCTTGTTTTGCTATTTTGTTTCCTTTTAAATATACTCCCTTCCTCTACCTTGTGGATTCTCTTTACGTATTTAAATGTTTCTATCATATCTCCTCTGTCTCGTCTTTTTTCCAAGCTGTACATGTTAAGATCATTAAGCCTTTCCTGGTAACCTTTCTCCTTCAAGCCATACACCATTTTAGTAGCCCTTCTCTGAACTCTCTCTAAGATGTCTATATCCTTTTGGAGATACGGTCTCCAGTACTGCACACAGTACTCCAAGTGAGGTCTCACCAGTGCTCTGTACAGTGGCATGAGCACTTCCCTTTTCCTACTGCTAATACCTCTCCCTACACAACCGAGCATTCTGCCATCATTTCCTGCTGCTCTATTACATTGAGTACTTACCCTTAGATCCTCTGAAATAATGACCCCTAAATCCCAACCCTCAGATGTTGACGTTAGCAGGGTTATCCAAAGAGATCCGAATTGCTTGAGAAAGGTAACCGAATGCTGAAAATCAGCGTTCGGTTACCTTTCCTGGCCATTCGGCTATCCAGAGAGCAGGCAATTCGCCAAATCCTGGCGAATTGCCTGAACATACGGTGCCTGTTCGGTTCCTGTTCGAGGGCAGTGAAATCCCCATGAAAATGCACTGCTTCGGCTATTCAGAGAACACAAACCAGCAGTGAAAGGTTCCCCTAATGTCCTGCCATTCGGTGGTTTCATTCGGCAAATTTATTCAGGAGAATCCCATAGACTTCAATGTTAAAAATATTCCCGTTTTAATTCAATATCTAATAAACCGTTCATTATAAAATTCTGCAGCAAAAAGTCTCTGTATTTATAGATTTTTTAGGATACTTTAAGCATTTTTCAGATTTTTTTTATTTTTTTTAAAAAGTCCGATTTTTTTTTTTGTTTTTTCAGTTTACTTATTTTTTTTGTAACAGCCCTCTTTATTATCATTCCCTGGACCTCCTGTGAAAATTTCAGACATTTTCGCTCAGTAGTTTCTTTGCAAACAGCGTTTCTTTTTCCCAGATTCATACAAATGGTTTTTCTAATTTATTCACTGCCTCCTCTACATCACAGCTGCTTCGGCTCTGTGTGATTCGGCTCATGTTCGGCTCCTTTTCGGCTCCTGTGCGGCTTTTTCGAAGGTTAATCCAGATGTTTTTGCTTGTTTTCAGCATGCATTCGGTTAGTTTTCGTCAGGTTTTCGGCAGCTTTTCCCTGCAATTCGGGGACCCTGTGCTGTTTGCTGAATACACCGCAGGGTCACCGAAATGCAATCGGCAAAAGGAACCGAATTGAAGAGAACGAAAAGTCACCGAACGTGCGGTGACTTTTCGAATCTCTTTGGATAACCCTGTAGGACTGTATCAAATATTCTATATTCAGCCCTTGGGTTTTTACGTCCCAGGTGCATTATCTTGCACTTATCCACATTAAAACTCAATTGCCACAACTCCGACCATTTTTTTAGTTTACCTAAATCATTTGTCATTTGGCTGATCCCTCCAGGAACGTCAACCCTGTTGCAAATCTTTGTGTCATCAGCAAAAAAGACATACTTTTCCATTAATACCTTCTGCAATATCACTAATAAAAATATTAAAGAGAATGGGTCCAAGTACTGACCCCTGAGGTACCCCACTGGTAACAAGACCTTGCGCCGAATAAACTCCATTTACCACAACCCTCTGTTGCCTGTCACTCAGCCACTGCCTAATCCATTCAACAATATTGGAATCCAAGCTCAAAGATTGCAATTTATTGATAAGCCTTCTATGCGGAACAGTATCAAAAGCCTTACTGAAATCTAAATAAGCAATGTCTACTGCACCACCTGTGTCTATTATTTTTGTTACCCAATCAAAAAAAAATCAATAAGATTAGTTTGGCATGATCTCCCTGAGGTAAACCCATGTTGTTTCTGATCCTGTAATCTATCAGGGTTATCCAAAGAGATCCGAATTGCTGGAGAAAGGTAACCGAATGCTGAAAATCAGTGTGTCGGTTACCTTTCCTGGCCATTCGACTATCCAGAGAGCAGGCAATTCACCAAATCCTGGCGAATTGCCTGCACATACGGTGCCTGTTCGGTGCCTGTTCGAGGGTAGTGAAATCCCCATAGAGAAGCACTGCTTCGGCTATTCAGAGAACACAAACCAGCAGTGAAAGGTTCCCCTAATGCCCTGCCATTCGGTGGTTTAATTCGGCAAGTTAATTCAGGAGAATCCCATAGACTTCAATGTTAAAAATATTCCCGTTTTAATTCAATATCTAATAAACCGTTCATTATAAAATTCTGCAGCAAAAAGTCTCTTTTTTATAGATTTTTTAGGATACTTTAAGCATTTTTCTGATATTTTTTTTTTTTTTTTAAAAGTCCGATTTTTTTTGATTTTTTTTTCAGTTTGCTTATTTTTTTTGTAACAGCCCTCTTTATTATCATTCCCTGGACCTCCTGTGAAAATTTCAGACATTTTCGCTTAGTAGTTTCTTTGCAAACAGCTTTTCTTTTTCCCAGATTCATACAAATGTTTTTTTCTAATTTATTCACTGCCTCCTCTACGTCACAGCTGCTTCGGCTCTGTGTGATTCGGCTCATGTTCGGCTCCTGTTCGGCTCCTGTTCGGCTTCTTCAAAGGTTAATCCAGATGTTTTTGCTTGTTTTCAGCGTGCATTCGGTTAGTGTTCGTCAGGTTTTCGGCAGCTTTTCCTGCAATTCGGGGACCCTGTGGTGCTTGCTGAATACACCGCAGGGTCACCGAAATGCAATCGGCAAAAGGAACCGAATTGAAGAGAACGAAAAGTCACCGAACGTGCGGTGACTTTTCGAATCTCTTTGGATAACCCTGTATGTGTTTTTAGATGTTCAACAATCCTTTCCTTTAACATGGTTTCCATTAATTTCCCCACTACTGACGTAAGACTAACTGGCCTATAGTTCCCCGATTCCTCCCTACTACCCTTCTTGTAAATGGGCACAACATTTGCTAATTTCCAGTCTTCTGGGACGACTCCCGTTAACAAGGATTGGTTAAATAAATCTGTTAATAGTTTTGCCATTACATCACTGAGCTCTTTTAATAATTTAGGGTGGATCCCATCAGGCCCCATTGACTTAGTTGTCTTTACTTTAGACAGCTGCTGTAGAACCTCCATAAAAAGCATAAAAAGATGTTTCATGGTAAATTGAATATATGTTGTTCGGTGTCTGTGACTCTCAGTGTGGGGTTAAATATTCTTAAGGCAAAAGTAATTAAGTAAAAGAAAATATTTTAAGAGCTTTTGCTTCTGCGGTTTGAGCATTGAAAGAGGAGGTCATATTGCATTAGAGGAATAAGACCAATTTATAAAAAAAACAATGCAATTGAGTAACCTTCGCTGTTGTTGGACTTTTTTATCCTGAACCACTATGGCCATAATGTCTAAGTGAATCTAGAATATTGAACGGAAACTATTTTCTAAACGTTTTCATCCCACTGCATGTAAGTGCTGAAAAAATTGCCTTTAACATGAACACAAAAATACAGGCTTCCCCTTCACGTTATTACATTTAATAACATCCTTGTAACCTTGGAGATCTTTTGCAAACAGCTAAATGTGGATAAGCTGAGGTTGGCATGTCATGATGCAAAGAGAGTATGCAATATAAATATTTGTTTTTCATGTGTGCTTATCTTCGGGTGTCAAACAGGAAACCTGCACTGATAGCGGCAGACGTATGAGAGAAATGGGCAGAGTCAGCAGAGACACGAGTTGTGTGAGAGAAATGGGGCAAGCTCAACAGAGGCACAAGTTGTGTGAGAGAAATGGGCAGAGTCAGCAGAGACACGAGTTGTGTGAGAGAAATGGGGCAAGCTCGACAAAGGAAATGGGGCAAGCTCAAAAAAGGAAATGGGGCAAGCTCGACAGAGGCACAAGTTGTGTGAGAAATGTGGCAAGCTCGACAGAGGCACAAGTTGTGTGAGAAATGTGGCAAGCTCGACAGAGGCACAATTTGTGTGAGAGGAATGGTGCAAGCTCGACAGAGGCACAAGTTGTGTGAGAAATGTGGCAAGCTCGACAGAGGCACAAGTTGTGTGAGAAATGTGGCAAGCTCGACAGAGGCACAATTTGTGTGAGAGGAATGGTGCAAGCTCGACAGAGGCATGAGTTGTGTGAAATTGGGCAAGCTCGACAGGCACAAGTTGTGTGAGAGGAATGGTGCAGGTTCGACAGAGGCACAAGTTGTATGAGAGGAATGGGGCAAGCTTGACAGCGGCACAAGTTGTGTGAGAGGAATGGTGCAAGCTCGACAGAGGCATGAGTTGTGTGAAATGGGGCAAGCTCGACAGAGGCACGAGTTGTGTGAGAGGAATGTGGCAAGCTCGACAGAGGCACAAGTTGTGTGAGAGGAATTGTGCAAGTTCGACAGAGGCACAAGTTGTGTGAGAGGAATGGTACAAGTTCGACAGAGGCACAAGTTGTGTGAAATGGGGCAAGCTCGACAGGCACAGGTTGTGTGAGAGGAATGTGGCAAGTTCGACAGAGGCACAAGTTGTGTGAGAGGAATGGTGCAAGTTCGACAGAGGCACAAGTTGTATAAGAGGAATGTGGCAAGCTCGACAGAGGCACAAGTTTTGTGAGAGGAATGGTGCAAGCTCGACAGAGGCACAAGTTGTGTGAGAGAAATGGGGCAAGCTCGACAGAGGCACAAGTTGTGTGAGAAATGTGGCAAGCTCGACAGAGGCACAAGTTGTGTGAGAAATGTGGCAAGCTCGACAGAGGCACAAGTTGTGTGAGAAATGTGGCAAGCTCGACAGAGGCACAAGTTGTGTGAGAGGAATTGTGCAAGTTCGACAGAGGCACAAGTTGTGTGAAATGGGGCAAGCTCGACAGGCACAGGTTGTGTGAGAGGAATGGTGCAAGTTCGACAGAGGCACAAGTTGTATAAGAGGAATGTGGCAAGCTCGACAGAGGCACAAGTTTTGTGAGAGGAATGGTGCAAGCTCGACAGAGGCACAAGTTGTGTGAGAGAAATGGGGCAAGCTCGACAGAGGCACAAGTTGTGTGAGAAATGTGGCAAGCTCGACAGAGGCACAAGTTGTGTGAGAAATGTGGCAAGCTCGACAGAGGCACAAGTTGTGTGAGAAATGTGGCAAGCTCGACAGAGGCACAATTTGTGTGAGAGGAATGGTGCAAGCTCGACAGAGGCATGAGTTGTGTGAAATTGGGCAAGCTCGACAGGCACAAGTTGTGTGAGAGGTATGGTGCAAGTTCGACAGAGGCACAAGTTGTATGAGAGGAATGGGGCAAGCTTGACAGTGGCACAAGTTGTGTGAGAGGAATGGTGCAAGCGCGACAGAGACACGAGTTGTGTGAGAGGAATGAGGAAAGCTCGACAGAGGCACAAGTTGTGTGAGAGGAATGGTGCAAGCTCGACAGAGGCACGAGTTGTGTGAGAGGAATGTGGCAAGCTCGACAGAGGCACAATTTGTGTGAGAGGAATGGTGCAAGCTCGACAGAGGCATGAGTTGTGTGAAATTGGGCAAGCTCGACAGGCACAAGTTGTATGATAGGAATGGGGCAAGCTCGACAGAGGCACAAGTTGTGTGAGAAATGTGGCAAGCTCGACAGAGGCACAAGTTGTGTGAGAAATGTGGCAAGCTCGACAGAGGCATGAGTTGTGTGAAATTGGGCAAGCTCGACAAGCACAAGTTGTGTGAGAGGAATGGTGCAGGTTCGACAGAGGCACAAGTTGTATGAGAGGAATGGGGCAAGCTTGACAGTGGCACAAGTTGTGTGAGAGGAATGGTGCAAGCTCGACAGAGGCATGAGTTGTGTGAAATGGGGCAAGCTCGACAGAGGCACGAGTTGTGTGAGAGGAATGTGGCAAGCTCGACAGAGGCACAAGTTGTGTGAGAGGAATTGTGCAAGTTTGACAGAGGCACAAGTTGTGTGAGAGGAATTGTGCAAGTTCGACAGAGGCACAAGTTGTGTGAAATGGGGCAAGCTCGACAGGCACAGGTTGTGTGAGAGGAATGGTGCAAGTTCGACAGAGGCACAAGTTGTATAAGAGGAATGTGGCAAGCTCGACAGAGGCACAAGTTTTGTGAGAGGAATGGTGCAAGCTCGACAGAGGCACAAGTTGTGTGAGAGAAATGGGGCAAGCTCGACAGAGGCACAAGTTGTGTGAGAGGAATGGTGCAGGTTCGACAGGCACAAGTTGTATGATAGGAATGGGGCAAGCTCGACAGAGGCATGAGTTGCGTGAAATGGGGCAAGCTCGACAGAGGCACAAGTTGTGTGAGAGGAATGGTGCAAGTTCGACAGGGGCTCAAGTTGTATGGGAGGAATGGTGCAAGCTCGACAGAGGCACGAGTTGTGTGAGAGGAATGAGGCAAGCTCGACAGAGGCACAAGTTGTGTAAGAGGAATGGTGTAAGCTCGACAGAGGCACGAGTTGTGTGAAATGGGGCAAGCGTGACAGAGGCACGAGTTGTGTGAGAGGAATGGGGCAAGCTCGACAGAGGCACGAGTTGTGTGAGAGGAATGGGGTATCCTCAACAGAAGCATGAGACAGAGGCCAGGGGCACAATAGGACTGAGAGAGAAAGGTTAAGAACACAATGGGAGTTAGAGGGACGGACTGAGTGATCAGTGTGTCTCTGTGTCCAGGTTTTGACTAGGAAAAAAATAACTTCTTTTCTCAACTTCTTCAGATATATTAGGATATAAAACATATTATATGTTCATGTTGTACTGATAAGCTTCTTTACAGTCAACATCACCCCTTACATTGTATAATTTAACCCTCTACCATCTGATTCCCTTTCTCTCTTGTACTCAGTCTCCCAGTTTTTGGCTGGTGATCTTTGTTTACTAGTTTTTAACATGCATTTTTAAAAAAAAAATATTTTGATTTTTAAAAACCATAAAGGACCAGATTACATTGGCATCGCAAAAATGGGCGAGGAAAACCTGCGCCTGCAGGCCGCAAGATCACGCAGCACCGCGGCGTGATCGTGGAGGGAAACTGGGGACTATTTGCCCCAGTCTCACTCTGCTGCCAGTGGCCAGAAGCAGCGGATCGGGCCACCGTTCTCGCCGAGGGATGAGAGGTGAGTATCTGACTTATTTGAAGTGGGGGGGGGGGGGTGTTAAGCAGGTGCTAAATGCTTAAATCATTTAGCACCAGCTTTTAGGCGGCGGTAAAATTCTGTTTAACCCATCAGTGCAGTAATACCTTACTTCTACCGCTAATTACGGTTTGAGCTCCCCATGTTAAGTATAGGGTACGCAGAAGTACAGGAAGCTCACGCAATCACCGTTGCACTAAGAGATTTTTACCCTGAATGTGTTAAGAGTCAGACAGGTAATCAGGGGGCAGGCATTAAATTCACTTATCCTGACGTTAACACTTACATATTCGAACGCTAGTTATGTAATCTAGCCCATAATGCACCATAATCTGAGTTTTTACTTTTCCATTTCTGCAATAAGAGTGTAGTTCTCCAAAATACAAATATATACTTATATTTTATTTTATTTATATATTATATATGTTTTTGTAGTCACCAGTTAAAAGTCTCATTGCTGATTGGAACAGTTGTCAGCTCTTCTCCAAGACTTCAAGAAAGAAATAAAAACAGAGTCCCGGCTTCTAGACAAAACCCAGATCTGCTCTAGCCCCGGCAGGAGCAGCGAGGGAAGGATATAAGATCTGACATTTACAGAGAGAAAGCAGGCGCGCATTTCCAAGAGCAGAGCAAAGCAGAACAGAAATAAGGTAGCCTGAAAAAAAAAGAACGTAGAAATAGTAAACAAGACAAGTAGAATCATCTCATAAAACACTTTCTATAATTGCCTTCAGAACCTGCCCATGAATTAATGTCAAACCTACCCTTGTTTTTCTTAATTTGGGGCCAAAAAGCACCTCCAGCATCCTTAGGATTGTGTAGCATACAGGAGCACCGTAAAAATAAAAGAGGGCCAGATGCTCCCCTCCTGAACACGGGAAAGCAAGAGGGAAAAAGAAGAGAGGGATATACTAAGGGCACTATTACATTCTATACGTAAACGTTAACGCTCACCTGCGTGAGCATTAACGTTTGCCGCGGTATTTTCCGCATATTACATTCCAAACGCAAAAGGGTTAAAAAACCCGTTTGCGTTTGGTACCTTGTGCAGCGCGAGGTTACTGTACTTTGTGCTCAACATGGGGAGCGCAAAGTGTTAATCAGCGCTGGTATTACAATGTCCCAGCGCTGATTAACACCTGGCTCTGGTCAGTGCAAAGTTAACCAGAGCCAGGACTTGGTGTTAACGGATTCCGCTTCTGCACAATCCGTTAACACCAGCTTTAAAAATAAAAAACAGACTTAGATACTCACCCTCTGTCCCGCGGCGAGTACCGCAGCTCCGATCACCTCTTCCAGCCGGCGGGAGCAGGGAAAGACTGGAGGAAAAAGTCCCCCCAGTCTTTCCCTGCGTATCCCTACACCGGCCGGATCTCGCGAGGCAAGATCCGGCCGGTCACGTGACCGGCAGGGAGGAATTCAATGGAGTGCTACGGACACCAGCGAGTGGATGCTCGCGGCTGCTCTCAGCGCTGCCACGAGCATCCCGGCTTTTTACGCTCGATAACAATGCAGGCAGCATTTTTTGCGCGTGCATTGTAATCCAGCGTTAAAACGGGGGCGCAAGGGGGAAAACTGCGGGCGCAGTTTTTCCTCCCTTGCGCCCGCATTTTAACGCTAAGAGCGTAATAGAGCCCTAAGTGTCCTGTGGTTTTCGGAGACCATTCCTGATGAGGAAATGGCACACTTTGGATTTTATTGTGATAAAGAACAATTATTATTTTTTTATGCTGGAGTTAGGATTAAAATTAACCTTAACCCCAATCCAACAGATTCTGCTCTACTTTCTCTTCATTTTTAGGCAACAGTTTCTGCTTCTTTTCTTGACACTTGTGTCACATAAAGGAGTAGACATGCTGTGAGGGGGTGTGAGAGGAGCTGCACGGAGACTCCATTCTGTGTGAAGTAACAGCATCCCTCTGATCTGCTGATCCGTGTATCAACCCGATTTTGGAAAAAAATGGTAAAACACATGGGGCTAAATTACAATCTTCACGCAAACGTTTGCGCCGGTGCAAAAAACCATTAACGCGAGGGTAAAACCATTTGCGCCTAATCCCGTATTACATAGTCAGCGCAACAACCGTGCGCAATCGTCTACCACGGGTGAACCTGCGTGAGCGTACTGTACTTCACGCGTCTTATATTTAACATTGTGAGCGCAAATGTGAATGTGCGCTGGTACGAGGATGGTATTACAATCTATTCGCGGTAATTACCGCATAGCCTTTGCACGCATAATTTTAGCAACTCTGAAAAGCTGGTGGTAACAGCATATCTGAACAACCCGGCTAGCCCAAAAAAAAAAAAACAGGACATAAAAAGGAATGCAGCAACAATGTAATGGATGATGGCAGGTGTATGTGTGTATTATTACTGTAGCATATGTGCTCATTTTGCATCATAGACGCAGAACCTGTCTCCGATGCCTCTGGCAGGCGCAATTCAGTTGCGATTGATAGGTGTGTTTCTTAATTTTGATTGCGCAAACGGTTTTTTGCACCCGTTCAGCCAAAGATTTTTGCGCGAGACGGCACTGCGCCTGCATTTGTGCGCATCCTGTTTGCACGCGCAATTGATCGGCGGATGAAAAAAGCCGCAAGGATTGTAATTCCAGCGGTGATTTGCACGCGCAAAAGTTTAACGCTTGGCACAAAAATTTTCGCTTTGCTCGAGGGTTTTTGCGCAAAGTTTGTAATATAGCCCTTTGTGTTTTGAGACATAGGTATCCTGTTTAAAATATTCACACACACCCCCCCCCGGGCGGAATTTCTAAAAATGCTTCCTTAGTGGGTACCTACATGATAAAAACAATGTACCTTCAAAATTTCACATCCTGGGTAAAACAGCTGGGCGTTGGTGAGTCAGTCAGGACTTTTCCTTTTACATATTGCACATTCCCCAGTTGCAGTTGTATGCCCCAGATGGTTAACTGTTCTATATTTCTGACCTTCACGTGAATTCATATCCTGTAGCCTGCACAAAACTACTTTTTTTTTTTTTTTTTTAATAAAAATAAATGACACCCACTGGCTACATTTATTACAAGTGAGATTGCATCTTTAATGAAGCCTATTACAGTTAAATTATTACGGTCATTCTCTCAAGATTTCTCAGTCCTAGAAGGAGACACATTCACATCCTGCTAGGCAAGGCAGAGAATTATTTCCAGCAATTGTAGTTAAAAATCTGCTGCGTTTTTTAATTTATTAAACCTTTTCGCATTGCGCTTTAAATGTTACATTGTGCGATCAAAAGCAACATGCCTATAACTGTACCTACCTTCCCTGTCTTAGGCTTTCCTATATTCCCCAAGCCTGTAGCTGATCTACACTACAATTCCCATCATGCTTTGGATGCCATACCATCCTTGAGATTGAAAATAAAATATTTTGCTGTTTTTTTCACACAATATTAGAATTATATGATATTTAGGTTTAAATAATGTTTGGTTTAATAAGCTTTCATGAATTTTACTGTAAGTGCGATTTAATATGAAGGGCTTTTCCTTCCTAGTGACACCATCATCAAGTTCATTTGCTGCCCAAGCTGTCTAATGTGACGGATAGTTGAGGACTACCAGCAGTTTAGTTTGTTTATATCAATTTAGGGACTGGAATCTGACTTGCGGGACTTCAGGAAGAAGAGACATAAATTATCTGCTCCTGTGCCACTGCTCATATAAATAGTTTGATTAAAAAAAAATTAAAAGCTTGGCTACAGAGATTTTTGTTTTCTAATGTGTTCTGTAAAGTTTGCTCTGTAATTTTAAGGACTATAAAAGACCAAGGGCTTGCCTTCCTCAGGTCCAGGATGTTCATTTGCATCATAATTTTGTGCAATTTAATGGACGACTGAGGTCGACTCATTAACTCCTTTACTACCATGGTCTAGCATTCTCAAATTCAAAAGCTACTGCAGATGTCCAACATCGAGTAAACTTGATCTGGTCATATTCTGGAGCAATACCATAGAATTTGTTTACTGTAAATGAAATTCATCTGCAAATGGGTTCCAGAATGCGCCACGAAATTTCATCACCTCGGACATGTCATCCAAGAAGCTTAAAGTTGATAGAATCATCATGGATTATAAATATATGTAGCAGCATTTTTGGCTAGCCCTCTGCCTCTTAAATAAGCTTACGGTTCCTAAAATGTATCTACAGAGTATTTTATGAAATTTACATAAATTTTTACACTTTCTGCTATGGAAAGGTGTTTTCCCTTAAATCCACTGGGTACTGGCAGTGGTTTTGTGGGAAACTACGTGGTAGCAAAAAGGTGAAACCCAACGACAACTTGTCCGATTTAAGACCTGGAAGTTGAAAGGTTCAAACGGACTTCAGGACAGAGGACTATGATCTAATAGATCTTCCAAAATCCAATGTACATTGATGCTGGGGTAGGCTAATGCAATGTATGATCATATTTTGTAACCAAATACACATCATTTAATCCTTTAGCATTTTTAAACCTATGTTGAAGTGGGAGTGTGTGTATATATGTACTGATATATATATATATACACATACACACACACACACATATATGGCTAGCCAAAGGCAGACTCCAACTACCAAACCACCACAATAAGCTGCGCTAGTGTCTGGTGAGGCCCATCAACATAATAGATGTTATCTTAAAGATTTTATATTTTTATAATGCTTCAACTGAAAATATATATAAAATATCTGGATACAGTCGTAACTACCGAGTGTTATTTTCCTTTTAAATTGCTAATGATTTATTTCTGAAATCACTGGAGGTCAAGACTTGAGGATTAAAAAATGCACGTGTGAAGCCTGAGTGACGAGCTTTATTTTGGAACATCAGTTGTTTCGGGAAGGAACAGCCAGGGGCCTGAAGCAAAGCAGATGAGGTGTTGTGTGCTTGGATGGAGCTTGCCTTGAGATGAACATCTCTGATGAAATCTCTTTCTAAGCAATAAAGGATTTTGTGCTGATTAAATTAATTTAAGCACACAAATGTAAAATAGGCCCAGAGGGCTTCTTGATGAGTCACTGCTAGGAAACAGCAAGTTTACAAAAAAACTAAGCATACCTACATCATGTTACCCAGGTAGAGCTGAATGATGCATTAAGGACTGTTTCTTTCATTACTATCATCCGGTTAATCCGGCTTTAAATAGCCAGGCATGTTTAGAGAGAGTCAAGTTGTACCAAGGCCCAATAAAACCAATCTTTATGCGTGCCATGGCTGTGGCAAATTGATGTTCAGGAGTACGGTAGTTCATGCAGTTGGCAGCTTCATGTTGCAGGGGAGTTCATTTTACGGTGCACAAATCTTGTGCGAGCAGCAACCACCAACGAATGCACTCTCCACCTCACTCAGCTGTTGGGCGACTGGAGGAATTAGGAGGATGTTGTAAGTCTCTAGAAATACTTAAGGTGATCGTATATAAGATACAAGCCAGTGGCAAGAGCATGATTTTGCAAGGATAAGGCCAGTCCTTATTACTTACAGGCAAAAGAAAATGATCTCACCTAAAGTGTGTGTATATATATATATATATATATATATTATATATATATATATATATATATATATAATATATATATATATACACACACACACACACTTTAGGTGAGATAATTTTCATCGGAATATACTGTATTGTATTATATATATATATTACAGTATATTCCGATGCAGGGCACTCACCACATCTACTCTGATCAGAAGTCCATATAACCTGGTTCAACGAAATCCTCAGAAGCCATATATTATTGTATATTTTTGGCTTCTGAGGAATATATATATACATATATATATACACACAGGATATATAGAAAAACACAGGCAAAAGAAAATGATCTCACTAATTATATATACCGTATATATATATATATATATATATATATATATATATATATATATATATATATATATATTATATACAGTATAACATACATACTCCGAACAGGGCACAAAGAATTTGGCTGATAAAAATAAACAACTAAAAAAAAAACATACAAATTGTTTAGTCAGCAGCTCATGAATTAAAAGATATGAAAGCAGTTCCACCTAGCTTCACCGACTGAAGTTCTGCTGCGCAACGATTTGTCAGGGAGGTTTCAAAACATACAAATTTTGCTCAGGGCTGATGCTGCTTGCTCCTGCTTCTTCCTTTCCAAGCAATATGTCTCTTGCTGTTCTCAGAAGGATAAGATTTTATTCAATTTTGCTCTCTTTTTGCAAACTCTGCGCCCTGACTTTATCTTAATAGAGCACTGGAAAAATCGATAAGTGCGACGAATGAATCACTACCGGGCATGATTCTGACATTTGGTACAATTAGACGTCTAGCCTCTCCACTTCGTAAGATTACATATCCAATGCTGAAAAAAACATCTCCCCGTGCTCGATAAGCGGCACACAGCTCAGCAGGACTCTTGCTGGGCTAAAAATCCAAACACCCAAACACAAAATGCAGAATTAGGTCACAGTTGACCATTTATACATTGTGGGGCCCTGAGCAAACAGAAACTGGTGCCTCATCTCTCCCTGAAAGCTAATTTTTTGCAGGTGATCAATTACATTATAATATATCAGGAGGACCATATGTGGCCCACCCAAAGCCATAGCTCTCCTCAACAGAAGTCCCATCAGTGCCCAGATTAAAAGGCACAAGCTTGAAAGACGTGGCAGAAGACAGAAATATTGCTTCTGGATGTAGCTCCAATAAACCTGCTTTATGGGAAAAGTCTGGAGTGCCTGTTCCAGTCTATATAGAGATTAAGACTGGCCATCCACTGGAACTGTAATCTGTAGTCGTCAGATTAATCCTACAACACAGAGGAGATTCAGCCCTCTTCCACTGTCTCAGGTGACTTCACAATTCTACAACAGATATTTCCCATTTGAATGGGATTTGCCAGACGAAGTCAGATGATCTGGTACAATTTACATGGAAAAAAGATGAATTCTATAGTTAACCTGCCGTTCGGCGGCAGGGAAATTGTCCCATAGAGAAGTGATTCAGTTCGACAGGCGAATCCCATAGGATTCAATGTAAAATTATATTTTAGTTTTTATTCAAACAGTTTATTCTTTTTCATTTTCGTTAAAAAGCCTTTCTATTTATTGATTTTTTGGAATTTTTATAGTATTTGTTTGATGGAAATTTTATTTCCAATTTTTTTAAAAATGTTCTTGTGTCACGGTGGCCCCCGCGCCCCCCCGGCGCCTGGCAGCAGCTTCCTCGCTGCTCGCTGGCCAGGCGCCGAGTGATATTGCGGACGCTTCCGCACACGTGAGACGCCGGGGGGCGGGGCCTGGCGGCGAGACGCGGACCCGCCGGGTTTAAAGCCCAGACTCACAGAGACGCCGGTGCCCTGACGTGGTAGTTTCTTCCCGCAGAGCTCTTGAATATATTTTGGCTATTATCGATTCTGTGTATGACCCTTGGCATTGGCAAACTACGATTCTGTGTATGACCCTTGGCATTGGCAAACTACGATTCTGTGTATGACCCTTGGCATTGGCAAACTACGATTCTGTGTATGACCCCTGGCATTGGCAAACTAACGATTCTGTGTATGACCCCTGGCATTGGCAAATTAACGATTCTGTGCATGACCCCTGGCATTGGCAAACTAACGATTCTGTGTATGACCCCTGGCATTGGCGAACGAACCACTCTGTGTATGATCCTTGGCATTGGCGAACGAACCACTCTGTGTATGATCCTTGGCATTGGCGAACGAACCATTCTGTGCGTAACCCCTGGTATTGGCATTAACTCTTCTAATTCTGGTATTGAGGTCAGTCTGTGTGGCACCCTAAGCACACATCAGACTACCCCTTGTGTTGTTAGGGTCTTGGGAAGAGCTAATTGTTCTAAGGTCTTGTGTATCATCCTATGTCTGTCTAGTCGTGCCGACCACTCTAAGGATCGGAAGGGTAGAGAGAGTCCTGCGTATAGGGACCACCACTCTAGTATCAGGGGGATCCGTGACATCTTGGCATTCAGAGGTGTATTTTTCTTTACTTTTCTTCAGTCTGGCTGTCTTCGGCGGTGCTGTCCCTGGTGCTGGCGAGGGTACAGCGTCAAGCCCTTTCAGCACTAGGAAGAGTGGTTTCTTTATCCCCTGCAGTCTTCGTGATCTTCGGTTTTGCAGGTAAGCCCTTTCAGCACCAGGGACAGAGTTTTTCCCTGCAGTCTTCGGCGGCCTGTCCGTCGGCCGATCTGGGTCGTCCACAAATGCTTCCAGTGGAAGACAGTGGTCCTGTGATGGAGTTGTCCATAGTCAGACGACCAAGTCGGTCGTCCGACTACGGACCCAGTGGTTGGCAAGCCTAAAGGGCACTTCTTGCCCAAGTGACTAGTCCCCATCAATAATAGTTAATAATCTTAGCATTGCAAATAATATTGAAGAGGATGACAAATAGGATGTACATGCTGCCCATCAAAGGCGTTCCCAACCTGAAAACAAAGAATGAAAAGCCATTGCCTAATCTCTGCGGAAGATACAGCTGTATCTTTTTTAAATACTTTTTAAACTGTACTGGGTTTAGCTGACATATGAATAAAACTAAGCAATAAAAGAGGACAAAGCCCCTTGAAATTATTTTTTTTAAATATCTATATTTGGTCAACAAAAAATATAGCAATGAAGAGACGGTGCAGGTAGAGAATTACACAAATAGTCCATCCCAGTTCCATTTTACCATCCCTTTATAATGAGACCAACTGCTTTTATTGACAGAAAAAAGAGAGTTGACAAAGAAGTATCAAAAATATAAATGAAATAAGGCAAAGATAGAGATATATATAGAGATATATATCTCTAACAGTGTCGTAGGCTCTGGGCAAAGAAAAAGGAGAATGGTCTGAACTGGTCATAAAAGCAAAGGTATCAGGAAATAAAACAGAGGCGTTGACTCACTAATACGCACAGACAGCACCCGCGCACAGCCATAAATCAGCTGAAAGACTATGTATGTGGAGGAAATATATGACTGCTTCAGAGGTATCTGATGATTACATCCAAAGATGGACTTTTACAGCAGGGAAAGGGGAAAAAAAAGATCAATAAAGAGACCCCATTATGTTTTGCATCCAACAAGAAGCACATTCTTTTAGGGTCTGACACACAGACAGAACGGTAAATATAGGTGCAATCTGCAGTCCTTGCTTTAAGATTGCATTATGTCCATTGAGGTATTGTTGGATAAAATGTCATTAAGCCTAATGGCCCTGACCCGTGCTATATTTTGCTATTGGTATAGAATTCTGTATCCATACCAGCATTTAAAATGGCCAAAGAGGAACATAGAAACATAGAAAATGTCGGCAGATAAGAACCTTTCGGCCCATCTAGTCGCCCAATTACATGGATACTTTACCTGGATTTATCTTTTGTTTAGGATAGCCTTATGCCTATCCCATGCTTGCTTAAATTCAATTACTGTTTTGGCCTCTACCACTTCTACTGGAAGACTGTTCCATGTATCCACCACCCTCTCAGTAAAATAATGCTTCCTGATGTTACTTTTAAACCTTTGCCCCTCTAATCTAAGACTATGTCCTCTTGTTTTGCTATTTTGTTTCCTTTTAAATATACTCCCTTCCTCTACCTTGTGGATTCCCTTTACGTATTTAAATATTTAAACATGAGCGTTTCAGGAAATGTCGTTGGTGGCCGGAACAAAGTTAAGGCTATTCACAGGTATTTTAGATGGCATCGTGGCCTAGCTATCAATTATGTCAATATAAATTACATTTAGAACATAAGTATATTATTTAAAGCAAGCCATTTCTAACAACATTTATTATACTTTACAGACTCATTACTGGGAGTTTTAATGCTCTGCCGCTCTGTTATATACCTGCACACACCCTGAATATATGGAGTAGCCCATAACAAGACATACGCACACCCTGAATATATGGTGGAGTTCCTAAAAATACACCAACACACCCCACATATATGGAGGAGCCTTCAAAAGACACCTGTGCACCCTGAATATATGGCACAACCCCTAAAAAGACACCCACACACTCCAAATAGATGGAGGAGCCCCTAAGAAGGCACTCGCACAGCCGTTAGAACATATGGAGGAGCCCCTAAATACACCTATATACCTTGAATATATGGGAGAGCTCCTAAAAACAAATCTACACATCGAGAATATATGGAGGAGACCCTAAAATGACATTTGAAAACCTCAAATATATGGGGGAGCCACTAACAAGGCATCCACACATTGCAAATATATGGAGGAGACTCTACAGACACCCGCACACACTGAACATATGGAAGAGTCCTTAAAAAAGGCACCCACACATCACAAATAAAAAAAGACACTCCCATATAAAGGAGCCCCTAAAAAGACACCCGCAGTCCCGCACACCCTGAATATATGGAGGAACCCCTAAAAAGACACCCGCATATCCTGAATATATGGAGGAGCCCCTAAAGAGACACCCGTACACCCTGAATATATGGAGGAACCCCTAAAAAGGCACACCCTGAATATATGGAGGAACCCCTAAATAGACACCTGTATACCCTGAATATATGGAGGGGCCCTAAAAAGACACCCGCACACACTGACGAGATTCCTTAAAAAAGGCACCCACACATCACAAATAAAAAAGACACTCACATATAAAGGAGCCCCTAAAAAGACACCCGCACACCCTGAATATATGGAGGAGCCCCTAAAAAGACACCCGCACACCCTGAATTTATGGAGGAGCACCTAACAAGACACCCGCACACCCTGAATATATGGAGGAGCTCCTAAAAAGACACCCGCACACCCTGAATTTATGGAGGAGCACCTAAAAAGACACCCACACACCCGGAACATATGGAGGAGCTCCTAAAAAGACACCCGCACACCCTGAATATATGGAGGAGCTCCTAAAAAGACACCCCCCACACCCTGAATATATGGAGGAACTCCTAAAAAAAAGAAACATTAGCAGAGAAAAGAGGGACACAGGGATTTGGATTTTGCAACTGCAAAATCAAATATATTTAAAACTCAGCTCTCATCACTTGGTGAAGACGGTGCCCTGACCGCTGGCCTCCTTTCACCATAAAATGATGTAGACGAAGAATAGTTCTCTGGTTTCCTTCCCTCTATTAATCACGTTTCTGCAAGATCTCGTTGACAGGAAATTATTATCATCAAATATATAGCGCCAACAATTTACGTAGTGCTTTACAATAACCAAAGGGAACAAGATACAGATAAATAGACATAGGGTGGAAACAATAGGTGTAGAGGGCCTTGATCATAGGAGTTTACAGTTTAGAGGGATTGGGGGTGAGGAAGACAAGGGGAGTTTTACTGAATATCATGCAGGGCTCACTTGCCTCTGCTGTTATTAGTTTGCAGCACAGGACAATTATGTGTCTGATCACTAATAAAGCTGTCTACTCATAATTGAGGCAATATTAAGGAACCACAATGGTTCGCTTCTTTTTGTACTGTTTTTGCCAATCAGGATAGGGCCCTAATATGTTTGCGCATTTCATTAGAAATAAGGAAAATTGGTACCATCTCAGTCCCATTTTTCATTTCGGCCCTTGCATGCATTAGCAGAGTTCACCATGAATGTAAGAGAAGAAAATCAGTTCTGCAAAAATGATTGATGTTTCATTCTTTGGGGATGACAAACAGCTGTGCTTTGTATCATGCACTGAGTAATGCAGCATAAGAACGGGTTAATGAACTTATTTGGCATAGTGTATGTCAGCTTCCAATGATATGAGAATGCCAGTCGTGCACACAGATGGTGTTTCACAGCAGATGTCATAAAGCTTTTCAAATGCCATTACTTTTTTTTCTTTTCCCCCCTTTTATTCTATGGTTGGCAGCGTTAAAAATCGCAAAAGCTGTCCAACTTTATCTCGTGAGGAGATATAAATATAGAATTACGGGCTGGTTGATGCTTTAAATGTATTGATTAGAATTAAAGAAACATAAAAAATGCATACATACTGTATGTATACACACACACACACACACACACACACACATATATATATATATCACAGTAAAATGTATTCTGCTGGATCTGGCAAACCAGGATTGCCCAGTCCCTCAATTTAGTTGTTTCGTTTTTGTTTGTTTGTTTTGGGGGGTTTGCTTGTTTGTATTTTGAGGATTCTGTGCCCGATGTTTCAGAATGATTAGTATTTGCAACATGCGGACCCTCAAAGCGTGTAAGAATGTGATAAAATAAATAAATAAAGCAATAATCCGCCTGACCTAGAAAAGCCAACTCTATTTATTAAGTGCCCATCTACTCTTAAAGCGGATCCATCGTGTTTGTGATTATTCTGTAATAAATTCCTCTCCCTAAGTGTGTTGCAGGTGCACCAAGGCAAGCACCCTTCTTCATTATACGTCCATGTGAAAAACATTCCCGATGGCTCCAGCAAAGACATGCCGCTGTTAACCCTTTAAAAACCTGACAAACTCAGAGAAACCTGAGAGAGCCAGCATGAATTTGGGAGTGTTGAAACAATGAATGCTGCCATAATCACCCAATCTTTTTATTCTCAGCAGAGATAAGACTTTAGGAGTTATTCAGAGAGCACTGAAATCTCAATGAAACTTCAGTGCTTTCTCGTTCGGCGCACTTTGGTGCGATTCGGCGATTCTAGTTTGCTGACCCTGCAATGAATTCACTATTCAACGCAGGGTCCTTGAAGTGCGTTGAACGTGGAGCTGCCGAAGACCGCTGCAGAGACCACCGAACTGCATTGAGGACCACCAAACAGACTGCCGAACGTCTCCGAATTGCTGTGGGACTGACACCCCCCCTTAAGGTGCCTGAAAGGGGGTGTCATTTGGACCACTCTATCTCCCCATAGATAGGGGCTACATAAATAAGAAAGGCACCACTGGAAAGGTCAGAGTCTGACTTTTCCAGCAATGCCCCTCTTAGGAGTGCAATACGGCACCAATCGGCAAACAAACAAAAAAAATGGTGCTTTGGTGACAATAAAAAGAATAAATGGTTGAATATAAACATAGGTAAAAACTTTATTTTTTTTTTACATGGAATCCTATGGGATTTGTCTGTTTAAACCTGTCGAACTAAATCACCAAAAATCAGGGCATGTCACTGACACGTCGTGCAGTTTGGCGTTTTTTGAATAGATTAAGGCTAGGGTCAGACGAGCGCAGTGCGAACGCGCGTGCAGGCGCACTTAATCACGGCCGCACTAGCAGCAGATGACGGGCAATGACGGCCAATATACGAAGTACGGTCGCACAAAAGTCCGGCTGCGCAACGCAAGTGGAAAACGAACGCATTTTTTCGAGAACGTTAAACTGCTAGTACTGACGTACAGAGTGCGCTGCGCCCGCTAGCGGCGTGTGTGCGTGAATTGGAGATGTCAGACACTGCTAATGTCCGGCCAACATAACGTCCAGATGCACAAAGTGTTTTATTGATGATCCGTACAAAATCACGGATGCAAATGCGCATCGTATGACCGCTATCGCGTATTCCGTGAAAAAATGCGTCCATTCGTTCGAACGCACTTTTTCACAGACAACGCGAAAATGCGTTCGTCTGACCCTAGCCTAACTGTTACTTATCTATGGAACAATTTTGCTGTCGTCGAAGATCGCAACAATCTGCAACGTATTTCACTGTCAATTTGCCAGTATGTGGCAAATTGACAACTCTCTGAATAGACAAAATGCCAGGAAATTCAACGTTCGGTGCCCTTAGGTGGCAAGTTCAGCGATCTTTATATAACCCCTTTTGAGAATAACAAATGCAAACCAGGGATTTGGTATGCCCTAGCGCCTTTCTTGCACTATTTCCTGTCTATACAGACAGCCAAATATACATGTACATGATGACGTCACGAAGGCGGAAGCCTTTGACCCTGCTGACGGCCGGACCGATGACAGCTTTGACGTTGGGTGGGGGTTTCCACCAGGCTAGTGACTAATCACAAATTTTTGGTTTCGGTCTTCAGCCGAGCTCAGCCTAAATTTTGGGTTTCGTCCAAAATTTTAATTTCGTTGCATCTCCATTTACTATGTGACTAATGGAAAGTAATTTTCCATAAAACCACTGGGTCTTGTCACTGGTTATATGGAAAATAATTTGGTAGTGAAGGGATTATATAACAATCGTGGCACCTGAAAACAGAGAAAGAACAATATGCCAGCTGCTGCTGTGTTAAAAAAAAACTCCTGTGTACCTCAGGCAGGAGTCAGAATGCATAATAAAGCCGAAAAAGACAACACAAACACCTCCAGCGCTGCTTTTTAAATGGTCTACTAGTATGACCAGTGCTTTACTTGGAGAGATAAACACAAAACAGGTGTTTCGGGGACACAGCAGCTTCTTCAGTATACAGTTCTCTTTCTTTTCATGAATCAAATGACCGCTTATTCAAAATCTTGATACCACTAATAGGAAAACCATTTAAAAATTACAAATGGTATCTTTCTGACAATCAAAAAAAACCAAAAACATTATTAAACAGACAAGCAAGCTCTATGAAATTATGAATGTACAGCTCTATCATACGTTTCGCATTAGATTGATGGCAGTGATATTTTTCCGATATCACAGTGTACACAAGTCCGTACTCTGTGTGTTATTTTTCAATATAAGGCCATCAGTGCTCCCTCCTGAGGCTTTGCCCTCCAGGGGTCACTGCAATTTACAGCGAGCTGTTGTGTTTCGAACAGATTAATTGAATTCAGACAGCTGTCAGGCATCTTAAACCAATCATCAGTGCAGATGTGTGGGGTCAGGTGTTACATGAAGATCCAGATAAATTCAGCACAAAATTGGAAGAAAGTAGGAAGATAATCTGCAAATCAGTGTCTCTTAGAACAGACAGTGCATGGAAAGTAGAGACTTCTTTTAAGTTATTGCCTGTATATCTTGCTCCAAAATAAGATAAAGACAGCCAGGTGATGTATTCAAAACTAGGAAAAAGGATACATACTATATAATACATTTAGAATATAGCATTACATAGATGTGTATGGAAGGCAAAGTTTAAATTCAAGGTACCCAAAAGGGAGCTCTTCAGAGCTGTAGCGGATCTACTACATCCAGGATAGCCGGGGATCTACTGGTTGTTTCCCCCCATATAATAAAAGTTACTTCTTTGCTATTTAACTCACTTTCTGTTATACAGCAACGACATCATAATAAATGGAAAGCAATAAAGCTCTATGATACTCTCATACACACTGCAGACTGCTGTGAATTTGATGGCTGTGAATTTCTGATACTCTCAAACAAAACGCACATTACTGTGTGTTTTATTCCTGTGGAGTTTTGTGATACGCTCATGCACACCGCACATTACTGTGTGTTTTATTGCCGTGGAGCTCTGTAATACGCTCATACACACTGCACATTACTGTGAGTTTTATTGCTGTGGAGCTGTGTTACGCTCATACACACCACACATTACTGTGAGTTTTATTGCTGTGGAGCTGTGATACACTCAGCACATTAATGTGAGGTTTATTCTTGTGGAGTCCTTTATTCACCTCCAATAGAAAGGCTTTAATACATACACAATGTTAAACTAAAAGAAGAGAGCAATGTGGATCTCAAAGCAGTGTTTCTCCTTTCTTTGCACACACGTCGATTTAAATGGTTTTAACTCGCTATTGAATGTTTTGGTGCTGATAAGAGGATGCCGGTTCCCTCTCGTCTTTTGCCAGGGAGCTTATCCTGCCAGTAAGACACAGATCTGTGGCCAACGATACTGGACACAGAAGCTCTTGTCTTATCAATTATGCTGGCCATAATTTAACATCCACATTCGCTTACTCTGGGGAAACGCAGAGACATCCTCAGAATATATTAGAAAATCGCAGGTTATTGGAGACTTGACAATGGAATGAAAAGGCATTAACCCTTCCCCTGTCACTGGAGTAAAATGCATTATGAGCAGGGTGGATTTGATTTAAATCACCTTCAGCAAGCCTCAATATAAGGGCCGCGTAAGACGTGCGCATCATGTGCGCCCGTACTGACACGTTTTTCGGCGCCCATCGTAGCGTTGGGATGCTGCAATGGGGCCGGTCACACGCTTGGGCACGCTTGTGCGCACGCATGAAATGCGCACGCAACAAGCATCCGTTATCAAAGCCTCCCTGTCGATGCGCTAGGACACGCGTTGACAGAGCTGCAAAGCGCGATCCTCCTTAGGAGGATCGTGCTTTGCCGCGCTGAGTGCACTGAGTGTGCTCAGCGAGGTTGCCAGACGGGCGTCGAGTGGAAGGAACATCCACTCTCACGGACGTTCCTTCCGCTCTCCAATGACCCTCTGACCCTAGCCTACACATGATTTTTACATGTAAAGACTATTATGCGTGCTAGCTGTTGTAATCATTAATATTTGAACCAGATGAAAACTTCATATATAAAATAATAATCTGTCAGATTAATAAAACCGCCCGCTTAGAACTGATTTTAGTTAAACAGGGTAATCTCTCATATTTGGAGAACTACCGTATATACTCGCGTATAAGGCTAAGGTCAGACGAAAGCAGTTTTAACGTGCGTTTAAACGCACGAAATCACGGCCGTGCTAACAGCAAATGACGTCCAATGCCGGGTAACATACGAAGAACGGCCGCACGAAAGTTTGTCCGCGCAACGCAAGTGGCAAACGAACGCATTTTTTCTAGAACGTCAAACCGCTACTACTGACGTACAGAGTGCGCTGCGTCCGCATAGCGGCGTGTTTGCGTGATTGGGAGACGTCAGACGCTGCACACGTCCGGCCAACATAACGTCCAGACGCAAAAAGGGTTTTATTGATGATCTGTACAAAAT
This sequence comes from Leptobrachium leishanense, assembly GCA_009667805.1. Classification (NCBI taxonomy): domain Eukaryota; kingdom Metazoa; phylum Chordata; class Amphibia; order Anura; family Megophryidae; genus Leptobrachium; species Leptobrachium leishanense. The sequence goes on from CM019071.1 coordinate 144,584,899, forward strand.
GCGCATCGTATGACCGCTATCGCATATTCCGTGAAAAAATACGTCCATTCGTTCGAACGCACTTTTTCACGGACAAGGTGAAAAATGCGTTCGTCTGACCCTAGCCTTAGCCGAGTTTTTGGACTCAGATTTTGAGTAAAAAAAAACGTGATTCGGCTTATACGCGAGTCAAGGAGCGCAGCAATCGGCAACCTACGGCCCGCGGGCCGTACCCAGCCGGCCGGCCATAGAATTAGGGCCCGCTGGTGTCCGTGATAATTTCACGGACACCCGGCCCGCGCCGGCCTACTCCTTCGATGACAGCAGCACCCCGTAGCGGAGGAGCCGGAAATGCGCGTCTTCCGCTCCAGGCGCTGCTGTCATTTGAGACTGGCGGCTCGGCAGGTCTGTCTGCTGGGGCTCTGTGTTACTCCTTCATACTGTGATCAGTGCTGTGCCCTGTATTACTCCTTCATACTGCCCCTGGGTATCAATGCTGTGCCCTGTATTACTCCTTCATACTGCCCCTGGGTATCAATGCTGTGCCCTGTATTACTCCTTCATACTGCCCCTGGGTATCAATGCTGTGCCCTGTATTACTCCTTCATACTGCCCCTGGGTATCAATGCTGTGCCCTGTATTGGATGGCAGTGAAGACAGCGCTTTGTATGAGAATGACAGCAGTGATGGTGATGTTTGCGAAACTAGTGATGATGACAACGTTTATGCTGATAGCCTCACACAAGATGCAGCTGAAGCTCTGTTTGGACATACAGATGATGAAGAGGAATCCAGTTTTGAAGGATTTTAACTTTTGGATTTTACCTTGGTTACTGGTTGAGCTAAGGTTTTCTGTACCGTAATTTACGGTATATAAAGTTATTGTTGCTACCTTATTGTTTTTGTTGACCCTCTTTTACATTTACAGAGCTAGTTTACTGTTTTTATTTGAAATAAATATTGAAAAACATTTAACCTACTGATGCCTCATTGGTATTTTTTTTTTTGGTATCTATTTTTATTTTTGAAATTTACCAGTGGCTGCTGCATTTCCCACTTAGGCTAGGGTCAGACGAGCGTGATTTCTACGGACTGTACGTCCGTGCAGTACGGACATCGTCAGTACGGATGACGCAGTAGTGGTCACACAGTCCGTTTTTTCACTGAAGTTATTTTTTGACGGATGTAGGAGGGAAAAATAAATTACAATGAAAAAACATTCTGTCCGTCAAAAATGCTGGACGTATAAATGCAGTCCGTCTGACCATGCTCCATCACTCACACACAAAGCTATGCGGACGTTGTGGACGTGGCGCACTCCGCACGTCCGTTCTAGCAGTATTACGTTCTTGCCTAACCTGCGTCCGTTTGCAGCGTCCGTCATACGTCCGCAGTTCAGTGCGGACGTACTTCATGTGTCGGCTCCAATGGACTTTCTTTCATGCTATCACGGACGTACTTTTAGGCGCAATCACGGACGTGAACACTACGCTCGTCTGACAGCAGCCTTAGGCTTATACGCGAGTCAATAAGTTTTCACAGTTTTTTGGGGAAAAAGTAGGGGGGGGTCGGCTTATACACGGGTCGGCTTATACCCGAGTATATACGGTACTTAATAATGTTATATAGCATACATATACTTGTATTTGCTTAAAAATGTTATGCTACGGGGCATACTATGCCCAGTGCCGTCCGGGGGGGGGACTCAAAATCATGGGGCGGCATAGATGCCAGCGGGGCGTGTGTATGGGCTGTGTCGGGCCTGCCCACAATTGTCGCACAGTGTGCCAGCGTATACATACACACATGTCTGTAGGCAAGTCTGGTCTGGGGTCTGTGTAATATAAATATATATACACATACACACATGTATATGTATATACATGCACACATGTATATGTATGTAGGCAAGTCTGGTCTGAGGTCTGTATATATATGTATGTATCTATCTGAATGGGTATACATATATCTGAGATGAGGTGTGTGCAGGGGGTGAATGGGGTTTCTGGGCATACATTTCAAGATAAACAAACTGCACAGGCTTTCGGCAAAATCCTAAATTATTTATTGGAAAGCGTCACATGACCTTAGATAAAAGTATCGGTACTCGGTATCGGTGAGTACTTTAAAATGGTATCGGTAGTTGAACTCGGTCCTAAAAATGTGGTATCGGTGCATCCCTATTATAATATATACATACATACACACACATGTCCTACCCAGAGTTCTTTGCTGCATATGGGGAATGTAGCCCATGAGCTCTGTAAACAGTGCTCTGAATTGCTGGGATGTGTAAATGTTTTTTGCAACTATAGAAACTTTTCCTGCACTTTTCTCTGGAACGCTCTCCCCATACGGTCAGACTTTCCCCTAGCTTCCCTTCCTTCAAACGCTCCCTTAAAACATTCCTATTTAGGATGGTGGCACACGAGCAAACATTTTGCATCCGTCTGACAGCAGTGTTTGCCGTCCGTCGTAGCTTTATAAAGGAGTCAATTAAATACACCACGCAAAGCACCTGCGCACTTGTTCAAGGAACGGGCAACACATAGCAACGAACTCAAAAATAACATCGACGTGTACGCAACCTACTCTTACAGGGGCACCCGGTCACCTTAGGCTACCTGAGGGAGTCGAGAGCACTGCCCCCCTCAGAGACATTTAGGGCCCTCCAACTGTTGCACTTCGTCGGAGGCACTATAAGAGAGACTCCGGACCGAAGACTGACCCTCTACGAGACCTTTTGTGGTCGGGCAAACCGAGGACGAGGCATGATCGCCTCGATTTACTCCCACCTCCTTGAAGTGACTTTTCCGCAGGTGGCACCATATGTCGCGCGCTGGGAGGAGGACCTTGGGGAATCTCTGGACGATGACGAGTGGACAGACATTATTGACAGGACCTCCCGGGTCACAATCTGCACCGCGGTTCGCGAGAACTGTTATAAGGTCATGGCGCGGTGGTATATACACCCGTGCCGCCTCGCTAAGATGAGCCCGGGGCGTTGTCAACATGCTTTAGGGGATGCGGAGCTGAGGGGACGTATCTGCATGCTTGGTGGGACTGCGGCATGGTCAGCCCCATATGGACGGAAGTGTTTGGGGATCTGAGCAGGGCACTAGGAATACAATTACGTTCGGATCCTTGGACGGCACTCCTTAACCGCCCGCACCCTGGGGCGCACCTCACGCGAAGTGAACACTCTCTGGTCTCTAGGGTGTGCGCAGCAGTACGCATCAGCTTAGCTAAGACCTGGAAGGGACCCCCTCCCCAGCGCCAATTGATAGAGGCCAAAATTTGGCACATGGTTACGATGGAGCGCCTGACGGCGGTAGTACTTGACCGTATGGCTCACTTTGAGGCGGTCTGGTCGCCTTGGCTGGAGGCATTTTCTTCCCCGGCCTCTGCGCGTATTGCATTTTCGGGGTAGGGAGAGATCCAGCAGAGGTGGGTCCATGGTTCAGCCCCCCCCCTTTTTTTTTCTCTCCGTCTTTCCTCCTTCCCACACCCCTCTCCCTTCTTATTGTTCGATATCAACATCCCCCTGGGGATCTATAACTTTCATGTTAGAACGCCAAATCACTACTGTTTTATTAAGCACCCTTATTTTCCGGTACTGGAACCTGTAGAGCTGTCTGCACGCATAGAATTGAAATCGAAGGAACGGTTTGTTATAATCGCTGTCAGGGGTATATTCCAGATGGGCCAACCTGTTGCTGCACACGACGCATCCGTTACGAGACCCTGCTGCTTTCTCACTTCTCTGTACGGTTTACTGCCCTTCAATAAATGTTGTTGATTTAAAAAAAAATAACAAACATCGACGTGAAAAAGCTAAATGGATGCAGAAACAATGCTGCCATGTATTATCCTAGGGCGTGTAGACAGACGTTACGCACGCACTTTATGCAGTACTCACACTATCTTCCGTCAAAAAGTACATCTGTAAAAAAGGCAGTACAATATGCTCGTGTACCGCCTCGCTTAGGGAAGCCTACCACCCGACTCACTGACACTAGCAGTCCACCGCTCTCACCTAGCAGTCCTCTCCTCCTGTTTCCAACCCCAACCCTTCTAGATTGTGAGTTCCTACGGGAATAGGGCCCTCATCTCCTCCTGTACTGGTTTGTCAAATGTTGTTCAATGTATTGTAACCCTGTCTATACTGTGCCCGTTGTACAGCACTGCGGAGTATGCTGGCGCTTTATAAAGATTAATAATAATAAAAGTGCACGTGATCACAACTTTGAGAACTTGGATTAATTCAATTTGTTTACCATAAATGTAAATATTCCATGAATATACAGCTTCATGCTGCATAACCTCTTAACGATAATGTATCTTAGATTTTCCTCCAAAAGCATTTTATTAAAGTAAATCCAATTTAAATAAACAAAACCCGATTTAAAACAAATAAGTCCGATTTGATTTAAAAAAAAACCACGATTTTAATCCACCCTGATTGTGGGTCATTCAGGAGCAAAAATAAATAAAAAGGCAAGGCATGGTTTTAAATGCTCTTATATTTTATACAAATAAAACCAATTTGCATTAAGATTTTTCAGTTTACAGTAAGTAATATTGGGCTTTGTTACCTCACTTTGGGGAAGTCCTTCTCCTGTTTAATTTCGCATAACACTTCTCACAATTTTTATCTTACTGATCTGTTGGTGTATCTGCAGCTCTCCCTTCACCGATCATGTGGTTCCCATAGTGTTGCCAGATCAGCCATGTTTTCCTGGACACATTATTCATGCTGATGGGTAGTACATGAAAAATGCAACCCAGGAAAACATGGTCGATCAGGCAACCTAATTATTGCCAGTCGCCAGCTCGTATGAAGAAGAAAAAAGGATAAGGCTGGTGTCAGACGAGCGTAGTGTTCACGTCCGTGATTGCGCCTAAAAGTACGTCCGTGATAGCATGAAAGAAAGTCCATTGGAGCCCGACACATGAAGTACGTCCGCACTGAACTGCGGACGCATGACGGATGCTGCAAACGGACGCAGGTTAGGCAAGAACGTAATACTGCTAGAACGGACGTGCGGAGTGCGCCACGTCCACAACGTCCGCATAGCTTTGTGTGTGAGTGATGGAGCGAGGTCAGACGGACTGCATTTATACGTCCAGCATTTTTGACGGACAGAATGTTTTTTCATTGTAATTTATTTTTCCCTCCTACATCCGTCAAAAAATAACTTCAGTGAAAAAACGGACTGTGTGACCACTACTGCGTCATCCGTACTGACGATGTCCGTACTGCACGGACGTACAGTCCGTAGAAATCACGCTCGTCTGACCCCAGCCTTCGGAGGGTTGCCAGATCCTCCATGTTGTCCTGGACAACGTATAATTTATTCATGCTGGTGTGCAGTGCAAGAAAAATGCAACCCTAAAGCATGTAGAATTCATCTAGTGCAGGTAAGAAATCAATGAGGAATCCCGTGTGAACAGTTCTGATTTGGGAACGGATTTCACTCCTGAAGCATAGGATTTATACATACTGCAGGGTATCACCCTCCTTGTGCTCTACCTCTGTATTAAAAAGAAATATGTGTCCAGGAAAATATGGCCAAGCTGACAACTAGGGCTGCCAGGTTGGCCATGTTTTCCTGGACTATTACTATTTCATGCAGAGCAACAGTACCAGGAAGATGCTGCCCTGCAACGTGTATATCTCATAAGCTGCAGGAAGTAAATCAAGTGCCGGACACCTGGGATTCCTTACCTGTGCATATGGATGATACATGATGTGGGGTGGCATTTTTCATGCACTGCCCATCAGCATGAATAAATTATACTTGTCCAGGTAAACATGGCGATTTCGGATACTATAATGACAATCCTAGTCGGTACCCCTTTCTGTGACCCCTAAAACAGTTACAAACTGCCTCCCTGGCTTTTATGGTCGGTTTGATGTCGATTGCCCTTGAAGTGCGGATCTGTATGCAGAAGATTTAAAAATAATTGTAAATATTATCAATAGAACAGCTTTCTAGCTCAAAGCATATTCCGGTCTACCTCTGCTTGCTAAATCTGCACACAGCAGCATGTAATTACTGAGAGCCTCCAACCAGCTCAGCTGATATACATATCAATATATTCCTTTATCTTTCCGAGTGCTGGCTTTCCATAGGACCGAAGACCCTTATGACCACCTCTGGCAACCCCAAATGCTTATGTGTCATCCCCAGTGAGGGGAAATGAGGAGAGGTAGAGGATATGGTAATTGAGAAAATAGATGGTGAGGAAAAATGTGCCATAAAGAAACGGTGAGATGAGAGTAAGACCTAATAAGCCAAGAGGATGCGGGGGAAATATAAGGATTTGAGGGCATATACAGTAGGAAGTGAGAGAAAAGGGGGATGGTGACGAGCGCAGTGTTCAAGTCCGTGATGGCATACAATTGTGTTAAATGGAGCCGTCCGGCGTCCGCACTTCTGTGACGGATGTGGCAAACGGACGCAGGTTAGGCAAGAACGTAATACTGCTAGAACGGAGGTGCGGAGTGCGCCACGTCCGCATAGCTTTGTGTGTGAGCGATGGAACGTGGTCAGTTGGACTGCATTTATACATCCAGCATTTTTGACGGACAGAATGTTTTTTCATTGTAATTTATTTTCCCTGCTACATCCGTCAAAAATACCAGTGAAAAAAACAGACTGTGTGGCCACTACCTTGTTGTCAAGTCAGAAAGTACGTCCGTACTGCACGGACGCACAGTCCGTACAAAATGTGCTTATCTGACCCTAGCCTTAAATCGCCCGGGTGTGAACGGGCCCCATAGGAAATCATGGGATTTCCGTGCTTGGGCGTTTTACAGCGTGCAGGAACGCACTGTAAAACGTCTGTGAACAGGACCTTAGGGTCAGAGGAAATGGGAAAAAGATACCACAAATGAGAAATCTGGAGGAGCACATAGGAGAGAGATGAGGTCATGACCGGTCTGATGCTTAGTTAATCTGCCCCATCTTAATGCTGTCATGAACAACATCCCTTTATTTCAAATCACCTGCCAGAGTTACTGCAAACTCCCATTCATTGTAGCTAACCCTGATGTATTTTCCTGAACCTCTACCCTATTTTATTGTCTTTGAAACTCATGGGGTTTTTCTTGACCATCCTCCCCCTGTGTCACCTATGGATTTATGCTTTACGGTCGGACTACAATGCTGGCTTGCTAATTTGTGCTGCAATCCAACCCTGGGTCTTGGTCTCCTCCAGCCGTTTCATCAGCTCACAGTCAGTACTCCCTTGGAGCCATGGTTACATCTGGAAGACAAGGTTATATTACTATTTCATGCAAAGGAGAACACAGGGAAAACTGCTGCCCTGCAACATGTATAATTCATATGCTGCAGAATGGAAACCAAGGCAGGTCACCTGGGATTCCTTTTTGAATTCTTATCTGCAGTTTATGGATTCTACCATTCTGTGGGGTGGCATTATTCATGCACTGACTGCCAGCATGAGTAAGTTCCATGTACCCGGGACGACATGGCCAGTCTGGTATCCCTACTGGAAGAATCTCCACCAGGACTACATGTAATCCAAGGTGACCTCCCTGATTTCCTTCCAGCAGCATATGAATTATGCATGTCGCAGGGCAGCACTTTTCTCTGTGCACCCCTCTGCATGAAATATTATGTGTCTAGGAAATCATGGCCCATCTGGTGACCCTATCTTGGCTCCTAAACTGTTTGTTGTGTTCCACCTGCAATTAAGGTTTTGGGGCTAAATTGTGCTCCCATGCCTTACCTGGCCAATGTAGAGTAGGAAAAAAAGAACAGCAGAACATGGGATCCTGTGAAGTGTCCTTTATTAGGAAATCACATGCACCATCGGATGTGAAGCATCGTTTCGCCTCAAAAAGCCGTTTTCAAGCCTATTGGTGAGTACTGTCCCTTTTTTTTGTATTGTTAATCATTGTTTTCACCTTGCTACTGGACTCTATTTATATGGTTACGGTTTGTTGCAGAGCTGCTATAGCCAGAAAGAAATGTTTTGTGGTTCATTACTAAATCACTGTTCCAACTGAGAGCTGTTATTCATTCCACATAGCCTAACCTTGCTCGTGCAATCTTCCTTGTGCCTCACCTGGCTACCGGACTGTGTTTATGGTTTGCTGTTTTCTTGCTGAGCTGCTTTTAAACCAGAAAAAGTGGTTTTGGGGCTGGTCTGCGTCACTACAGTTTCCCCTGAGAACTAGACATTGCTACATACATCCTGACCTTGCTGGAGTTTGCTGCCTGTATCTACGGACTGTATGAATATACTTACCAGTCTGATGTTGTTGTACTGGCAGAAATGAAGTTTGTGGCTTTTCTACTGAACTGATGTGTCCGCCTGTGCTCCTAGTTCTCCCTATAGGCTTATACATATAGTGCAGAGACAGAATATAACAATTAGGGCTGCAACTAACGATTATTTTCTTAATCGTTTAGCCAATTGATTGCTTTTATTCATCTGATAAAAAAAATAATAATTTTGTTTGCTTAAACGGAACATTACGGGGGAAAAAAAACCTGCACCCCTTTTTTCGTAAGCAGTTTGCGTAGTGTACATAACCTTCATATGTACATACGCAAATTGCATACTTTTTGTACACCAGAACCTGGTCACAGTGATGGATTGATGTGTACACAGCTTAAGCCCATGTTTGTTTTCTCCCCAAACACTGCTACGGGTGCTCAGACATGATGTCAGCACGAAAGCGAGGTGAGTAGGAGGGGGGGGGGTGCAATCCACTCAGCCTGACCACTTTAATAAGCTAGACTGTCCCCTTTTTACCATAATTTCATGAACAAACTGAGCGGGAGGAGGGTCGAGATGTGGAGGGGTCCAGTCAGTTTGGGCAAGGGACATGACCCGAGTATGAGGGAGTCAGTGGGTATGGGCAAAAGACCAGACTTGAGTGTGGGAGAGAATTTGTGGGAAGGCACCAGACGAAAGGGAAAGAATGGCAGCTCCAGACCAAAGAGGAAGTTGCAGGCAGGTTGGGTGGTGGCGGCACAGGACTCCAGCTTCAAATAAGCATAAAACACCAGCAGTACAGTGCCCATCCCCAGTGACCATATCCCTGGGTTTGTGCTATATCGCTACCATAGTTGTAAACTGAATAAAAACAAACTAGTTATGTCTGCCATAACCCTAGAACTAAATCCTACAGAGTAAAGCAGCAACACGTCTTCTGTAATCGGCTGCAAAGCAGAGTCTGAGGTTATAATGTTTAACTCAGTCGAACTCTAAGGCTAGGGTCAGATGAGCACATTTTGTACGGACTGTGCGTCCGCCCAGTACGGACGTACTTACTTACTGACAACAAGGTAGTGGCCACACAGTCCGTTTTTTTCACTGTTATTTTTGACTGATGTAGCAGGGAAAATAAATTACAATGAAAAAACATTCTGTCCGTCAAAAATGCTGGACGTATAAATGCAGTCCGTCTGACCATGCTCCATCACTCACACACAAAGCTATGCGGACGTTGTGGACGTGGCGCACTCTGCACGTCCGTTCTAGCAGTATTACGTTCTTGCCTAACCTGCGTCCGTTTGCCACGTCCGTCAGCCCCGCACTTCTGTGCGGACGTACTTCGTGTGTGGGGCTCCATTTAACACAATTGTATGCTGTCACGGACGTACTTATGTGCAGGCAACACGGACGTTAACACTGCGTTCGTCTGACCCCAGCCTAAGGCTAGGGTCAGACAAACACATTTTTCGCAGCGACCGTCAAAAAGAGTGTCCGAACGCATTGCCGTATTTTTTTTTCACGGAATGCGCAAAAACGGTCATACAATGAGCATTTTTGTGCGTGATTTTTTTTTTTTTTTTTACGGATCCAAACCAGGAAACTTTGAGTGTCTGGATGTTATGTTGGCTGGACATGAGCAGCGTCTGACGTCTCCTAATCACGCACACATGCCGCTAGCGGACGCAGCGCACTCTGTACGTCAGTACTAGCGGTTCTGCTTTCTTGAAAAAATGTGTTCATTTTCCACTTGCGTTCCGCGGCCGGACTTTTGTGTGGCCGTACTTCGTATATTGGCCGTCATTGCGCGTCATTTGCTGCTACTACGGCCGTGACTAAGTGCGCCTAAACGCACGTAAAAAATGCGCTAGTCTGACCCCAGCCTAAACCGTGTCAATTTGTGTACAGCACATACACAAAATCGATTCTTAATTAAACTTTTCTCATCGCATTTTTTTTGTTTTTTTTGAGAAAGCATTTTACCAGGAAGGATACATTAAGATTTCTCTTGTTTTCAAGTATGTCCTGGGTGGCGAGTATGTACCGTTAGGTGTCTTGCCAAGGACACTTACTGGAGAGGTTGCTCGCTGGGATCGAACCCATGACTCCACAGGCTCTCTCCACGCAGAGCAGTGACATTACCTCTTCTCCACCCAGCCAGTTGTTATTAGGGATAAAACAACTAAACAGGAAATACTGTTGCGATCCTGGGTCCTCAAAATTCCCTTCACATTGATAAAGACAAACCCCTGCCTCTGTTTTTTAGACTGGTCCACAGTTCTAGTTCAACCCTCGGCAAAATTACTGTTACACTACGAACGAGGGTATAAGGGGATGGGGGAGATGCAAATTGTTCAAAGTATAGGGTTCTGAAACCTATAGCATACTTGTGCAAAGTCCTCAGTGGTAACTGTAATTCGCAGAACTGTTACAAAATGATGCCTGTGCACGCTAGCACAGGGCTAAGCAACCTGGCCCTCCAGATGGTTTGGGACTACATCTCCATTGATACTCAACCACCCACTAGGTTGGCTTAGCCTCATGGGGGGACGTAGTTACAAAACATCCGGAGGGCCAAGGTTGCCTCCAGGTCTCCCCTTGTCAACTGACGTTGGCGCAGAAGGCGCGATGTATGTTACATAGTTATCCCCTGACTGCCCAGGGATTTCCTATGGTGGAGATAGGGGGGACCCTCACCTATCGGTGGCAGCTAGACAGTCATGTTTGGGATCATTGGAAAGGCCAGAGCATGGCCTTTCCAATGATGCCAAACATGACCAGATTATTGTTCACATGACCAGCACTATTGTTCACTTTTCAATTATAATGTCAAAAGTGAGTGAAAAAGTTATTTTTTTAACAAGAGTACCCCATAGAATATATAACCGTAAATTCTCGAATTACAAAATGTGAAAAAATTACTTTACACGCTGTACAAGATTTGAATTTTTAATGAACATTCACATTTCTTTAACATTTTTCGTTATAGCATTCTGGCAGGACATGACTAATAATAATAAGAAAGTAACAGAAGTATAGGAGCACTCTGTGACTAATAAACGATTTTATTGAATATGCATTAAAAAGGTGGACCAATGTTTCGGCTCCTCAGAGCCTTTTATCAAGGTATAAAAACAATCATATAATGATATATTTTGAATCTGCTGAGTCTGCCAAAAAAATATATATATAATTTGACTGGGTTGTATAATAAAACTTGACTTCAAATCGTGTTTAAATAGAATGCGCACAAAATGCTCAAAATGAGATCAGCACACAGGGGTGAAATGGCTCATCAGTGAAGGGGTTAAAATATAAAAATTGAGCTCTATGGCTTCTCACTAACCCATGCAGCAGAATACATCATTAAATCCCTTCTGTGCACGAGATTTAATTGTGGCAGGGCAGCGGCTGAATGGGGTGGGAGCAGACAACGCACAATGAGCTGTGTAAGTCAGAGATGGATTGTGTCATTCTGCCATCCATCATGCTGCAGGTCCTTCTGCCAGACCACCAATTACTCCTGAACAAGAGAATATCAAGCCATCGCTTTCATTTGAGCATTGAAATATGAAGTACAATCTCTGTTATGAGTGAATGAAAACATATTTTATGCCCTGTAACAAGATTGTAAAGCAGGGGGAGCTCTACAGCTGCTGCCTGGACTTCACACTACTGACTCTAGTCACCTCGCTCGTGTTTTACTAGAATGAAGTCAGAGACATTATATGAAAAATTTACACCCCCACCTTCCTGTGGGGGGGGGCCCTAAATAATTAGATGCTGCACACAGCATGTTCCCAATTTTTTTTTTTTAATTTTGTTTTTTAATTTGGCTGACAATATGCCCCCCCCATGTGCGTTGCTCTTCCCCTTCAGCTCAGAGCTTACAAAAAGCTGAAGTCCCTGCAGATGTTACACAATTTTCGCAATCCCAGCCACAGCACCTCTCCAGTAAGTGTCCATGGGCAAGGCACCTTACAGTACATACTTGCCTACCCAGGACATACTTGAAACCGAGAGGAATCTCAATGTATCCTTCCTGGTAATAAATAAATATATATCTCAAAAATAGATGGAGGGAGGCACATGGGGGCTTGCATAAAGACAATAAACTTTATTGCTGTTACATTAACATCACCTTGATAAAGGCCCCTGTGGGCCGAAACGTCAGCATTTTAATTTAACCCTTTCGCTGCTGAGGTATTTCACGCCTCTGTGCTGAGCTAATTTTTACCTGTTTCACTCATATTGTTTAAACGCGTTATGAAGGCTTATTTTAGTATATGACCCAGACATATTATATATCGTTCTTTTCGGCAGATTCATAATATGTCATTATTATATGTATACGTCATGTCCTGTCTGTATATTATAACAAAAAATGCAATAAAATATGAATTTTTTAATAATTTACAACGTGTAAAGTGGTGTTCTTCACATTTTAAAATGCGAGCAATTGCGGTTATATTTTATATGGGTTGTAGTTGTTAAAAAAATTAGAAATGGGGTCTCGTTACATTTTTTTGGGGGGAAAATTACGCAATTTTCTTTTTTTTTAACAAACGCACCGCATACAAAAATCGTTAGTACAGCATCATTGTTCACATTATAATTGAAATGGCAACAATATTGCTGCATTAACAAACAAAAAAAAACTTGTTTAATTTTTAAAATATTTTTTTATTTTCATTTTTATTTTTTTTTTTTAAAAAAAAAAACATTTTACATGGTTATGTTTGGTATCATCGGAAAGGCCATGCTCTGGCCGATCCAACAGCACCAAACATTAACCCCTAGCTTCCACGGATCGGGAGATAGGGCATTCATTGGAACCCCCTATCTCCACCATTGGTGGCAGTTAGGGGTTAACGCCAGGACTGGCGTCACTATGCACGATGACGCCAGTCGTCAGGGGGCATTCACGGAAGCTTCGCCGACATCCAAGATGTCAGCCAGCTCCGGGAGAGGATCACGATTCGGCGCTTTTCGGCGCCGAATCGTGATCCGGCACCCAATGGGGTTAAAGGCAGGCACGGTTTGGAAGGGCAGGCTGTGCCCTTCCAAACTGTGCCTGCCTTAACCCTGTGACCCCCGGCGATCCCTTTCAGGCACCTCCTCCGCACACGCGGGGGCGCCTGAATTAGATATCATCGCGCCGCCGCAATGACATCTAATGGTGCAGGCAGCGGTCCCGGTTGCTGGGCTGACATCGAGGATGTCAGCCCGCACCGGGGGGGGCACAGCGATCTGCCGGAATCCAGCCGATCGCTGGCCGCAAAGGGAGGATGTACTCGGCGCGTCCTCCGCACCCAACAGTACCTGCGGGTGGACGCGCTGAGCGCGTTCTCCACAGCGAAAGGGTTAACAGCAATAAAGTGTTTTGTTTTTATGCAAGCCCCCCATGTATCTCCCTCCATCTATTTTAGATTACCCATTTCTGGGAGATTGCACAGGGGCACGTACTTTTTTCTGTAAGAAGCTCTGGCTTACAGACTTTGTGGAAACGAGTTCCCGGCTTCTCCCTATTAAGAGCTACACTATATTGCCAAAAGTATTCACTCACCCATCCAAATAATCAGAATCAGGTGTTCCAATCCCTTCCATGGCCACAAGTGTATTAAAGCAAGCACCTAGACATGCAGACTGTTTTTACAAACATTTGTGAAAGAATGGGTCGCTCTCAGGAGCTCAGTGAATTCCAGCGTGGAGCTGTGATAGGATGCCACCTGTGCAACAAATCCAGTCGTGAAATTTCCTCGCTCCTAAATATTCCACAGTCACCTGTCAGCTGCATTATAAGAAGGTAGAAGTGTTTGGGAACGACAGCAACTCAGCCACGAAGTGGAAGGCCACGTAAACTGACGGAGCGGGGTCAGCGGATGCTGAGGCGCATAGTGCGAAGAGGACGCCAACTTTCTGCAGAGTCAATTGCTACAGACCTCCAAACTTCATGTGGCCTTCAGATTAGCTCAAGAACAGGGCGCAGAGAGCTTCATGGAATGGGTTTCAATGGCCGAGCAGCTGCATCCAAGCCATACATAACCAAGTGCAATGCAAAGTGTCAGATGCAGTGGTGTAAAGCATACCGCCACTGGACTCTAGAGCAGTGGAGACGCGTTCTCTGGAGTGACGAATCGCGCTTCTCCATCTGGCAATCTGATGGACGAGCCTGGGTTTGGTGGTTGCCAGGAGAACTGTACTTGTCTGACTGCATTGTGCCAAGTGTAAAGTTTGGTGGAGGGGGGATTATGGTGTGGGGTTGTTTTTCAGGAGCTGGTCTTGGCCCCTTAGGCTAGGGTCAGACTAACGCATTTTTCGCGTTGTCCGTGAAAAAGTGCGTTCGAACGAATGGACGCATTTTTTCACGGAATACGCAATAGCGGTCATACCATGCGCATTTTCGTCCGTGATTTTGTACGGATCATCAATAAAACCCTTTTTGTGTCTGGACGTTATGTTGGCCGGACATTAGCAGCATCTGACGTCTCCTAATCACACACACGCCGCTAGTGGACGCAGCGCACTCTGTACGTCAGTACTAGCGGTTTCACGTTCTCGAAAAAATGCGTTCGTTTGCCACTTGCGTTGCGCAGCCGCACTTTTGTGCGGCCGTTCTTCGTATGCTGCCCGGCATTGGACGTCATTTGCTGCTAGCACGGCCGTGATTTAGTGCGGTTAAACGCATGTTGATACTGCGTTAGTCTGACCCTAGCCTTAGTCCCAGTGAAAGGAACTCTGAATGCTTCAGCATACCAAGACATTTTGGACAATTCCATGCTCCCAACTTTGTGGGAACAGTTTGGAGCTGGCCCCTTCCTCTTCCAACATGACTGTGCACCAGTGCACAAAGCAAGGACCATAAAGACATGGATGACCGAGTCTGGTGTGGATGAACTTGACTGGCCTGCACAGAGTCCTGACCTCAACCCGCTAGAACACCTTTTGGGATGAAGTAGAGCAGAGACTGAGAGCCAGGCCGTCTCGTCCAACATCAGTGTGTGACCTCACAAATGCGCTTCTGGAAGAATGGTCAAAAATTCCCATAAACACCCTCCTAAACCTTGTGGACAGCCTTCCCAGAAGAGATGAAGCTGTTATAGCTGCAAAGGGTGGACCGACGTCATATTGAACCCTATGGATTAGGAATGGGATGTCACTTAAATTCATATGCGAGTCAAGGCAGGTGAGCCAATACTTTTGGCAATATTGTGTATATACGCAAACTGTGCATCACTTGGAACTTGCGTACTATTGTTTAAAAGTTCCATAGCGCCTGTGCTGAACAATGGACTGGAGCAGTGAGCACCGTTGCAAAACCAATCCATCTACTCTGGTCTCCTGGAACGCTCACTGCTGAAAGCATTTGTATTTAGGATGATATCCCCACTAAGGCTGGGGTCAGACCAGCGCACTTTTAACGTGCGTTCTGGCGCACATAATTACGGCCGCACTAGCAGCAGATGACGGGCAATGACGGCCAATATACGATGTACGGCCGCACAAAAGTCCGGCCGTGCAACGCAAGTGGAATTTGAACACATTTTTCTGAGAACGCTGAACCGCTAGTACTGACGTACTGAGTGCGCAGCTGCGGCATAGCGGCGTGTTTGCGTGATTAGGAGATGTCAGACGCTGCTAATGTCCAGCCAACATAACGTCCAGACGCAAAAAGAGTTTTATTGACGATCTGTACAAAATCACGCCCGAAAATGCGCGTCGTCTGACCGTTTTTGCGCATTCCGTGAAAAAATACGTCAATGCGTTCGGACGCACTTTTTCACGTTCGCAGGGAAAAATGCTTTCGTCTGACCCTAGCCTTAGATTGTGCTGACATCAATGACTGATTTGATGAAAGGCAGGGGGGGATATTCAAATCCCCACCACCTTGTGACGCTTGTGTGGGAGGAAGAAACTCTTCCGCTTCACGCTGTGATATTTTCAAACTGGGCAGCGGGGAGTGGGTACTCCACACAGCCTGAGCTTTTTAAAAAGCTAAAGTGGTCAGGTTGTGTGGCTTTTTTTTTTTTTTTTAATACATGAGATTTCAGCCATCCCCTAAAACATTGTAGAAAAATGTAACGCCTGTAACTCAATTTAACCCTATCACCCATCATCACAGCATTTTTTATTATTTTTTTAGCCAGGTGCACTGTGTCTGCAACATCCCATCAGGGGATCGCTATTGCATGGGTGTTTAAGATCAATGTAATATTTTAAGCCAGCAGTTACAATGATCCAGAGATGGGGATGTCTCCATGTTCCCTCCCCACACAATTCTTCAGACCTTATGGGGGGGGGGGCAGTGCCGAATTGCTACAAAAATGTCCCTCAACAGTGATGGCACACTGACAAGACAGCCGGCAGTCAATAAGGTGCAAAAAATTTGCAGATTGTTCTTGTTGTCCTGGAAGGACGGCTTTTGCCCTCACAGCTGATCTCCCTGGCGGCCGCTGGAAGTGAGCTGCAACAATATTTTTTTTTCTTTACACTGCATATTAATACAATAAATTAGTATCACATTTATAGGTAATGATTCCCTGTCAAATAAGCCCAACCTCCTGTGAGAATGACATTTTATGCACACATGCAGTTTTAAATCCACAAGGTTTAATATAATATGAAGCAAATTTCTTCAAGAAATGTAAAGATTTCTGTTTGGAAGCAACGATGAAAAATAAAAGCTCAAAGCTATCAAGTGAAAAACGTTTTGCTGGCTATGATCAGACACAGTATTCCCTTGCCACGGGAAATCATTACGCCAGTACAAATTACTCACATGTCTGTGAAATATTGTAGGTGGATATACTTCACTATTTATTATGAGTCTGAAGGTAAAGGCAATTCTGCTTTCCATTTGCAACCACCTTCTTAAAATACATTAAAATAGACAGGAACCTGCTGCTGACATTGGGGAGGGATGATACAGAGCTCTCCAAAATAGCTCTTGTTAATGAACCATGCAGAAATACATTTTTTTCTTTGGCAGCGTCACCTGCAGAAAACAACAAACGCAGCCAGAGAAACAATCTCAGCACTAGCTAATATGCCACTCACGACAACCCGTTTACAAGATGACACAGTGGAGCGAGCGAGCGCTGTGAGTGTTGGTCTTGGTCTTGGGTAATGGAGGTAGTTTTAATTGATAAAAAGGTCTCATTCACGAAAGGAGGATCAATTTTGCAAATGGTAGTTCAAGATTTCCGATCTTTGCTATTTTGGCCTCAATTTTCCTATGAGATCGTTTCTAAATCCTCACAGCTCACAAGTCACATTTGTATCCTATGCGGACATCAACATGTGACACGATGCACAATGAGAGTGACGGTGCTGGGATGGTTTTAAGTAACTTGTA